>OZ038503.1:32133584-32171084 GCA_964036315.1 Acanthosepion esculentum | reverse complement strand
GAGAGAGAGAGAGAGAGAGAGAGAGAGAGAGAGAGAGAGAGAGAGAGAGAGAGAGAGAGAGAGAAAGAAAGAGAGAGAGAAAGAAGAGAGAGAGAGAGAGAGAAAGAAAGAGAGAGAGGGAGGAAGAGAGAGAGAGAAAGAGAGAGAGAGAAAGAAAGAGAGAGAAAGAAAGAGAGAGAGAGAGAGAAAGAAAGAGAGAGAGAGAAAGAAAGAGAGAGAGAAAGAAAAGAGAGAGAGAAAAGAGAGAGAGAAAGAAAGAGAGAGAGAAAGAAAGAGAGAGAGAAAGAAAGAGAGAGAGAAAGAAAGAGAGAGAGAAAGAAAGAGAGAGAGAAAGAAAGAGAGAGAGAAAGAAAGAGAGAGAGAAAGAAAGAGAGAGAGAAAGAAAGAGAGAGAGAGAGAAGTTAAGTGTGAAAAACTAAGATATAAAAGGCTGCTCAGTTCTACTGGTCACCTGCTAAAAAAGAGAAATGTTTTTAATTTATAATACATCTTGTGTTCTTTGGTATTGTCATAAAACTGCAATCTTTTATGTGCAATGTCTCTTCAGGACATGAGCGATCATTGCTCTCTACAACTTCCTGCTGTCTTAATCAATGTTTGACTCTTTACCATCCGTCTTTGTCATGTCTTTGCTATCTATTCAATCAAACTTGTAAAGTACATTGCAGCTTCCCTTTCCTTTCTGAATAGGTGTTAAATTTTCCAAACCTTTCCTCACAACATGTCCTAAAAATTTCAACTGTCTCTGATTACATTGTGTTAATAAACAACCTTTGCTAGTGCTGTTGAATAGAGCCATTAATTCTTTGTTAATTATCATATCCCCTATGTAGAACTGTTATCCTTTTAAAATTTCATATATATATATAAAAACATATTCTGAATTGTATACACAAGAGATACGTAAAGAGAAGAATTTTATGGAACTAAAATTACCATCACTTGTTTAAGAGGATGGTTAGTCGATAAAAGGAAATAGTAAAAAAAAAACAAGCAAAAAAAAGTTACGTTTGACAAACTAAGATATGAAAAGGATGTTCATTTCTATTGGTTGACTGCTGAAAGACCAGAATTCATCCATCCAATAACTGGCAGCATCATGAAAAAGCATTGAACTGTTAACCAAAGTTAGTGGCATCAGTAGTTGAATGAGGGTGCTTTGAATTGAGCAAACCAAATTATGGCGATAGAGTTGTCTTCAAATGCTATCTGATTGGCTAGCAATGATCAACAGGAGTTGCATTATTGATTGCTTGATATGTTAAACTTTGCTGCCAAATGAGATCTGGAAAAAGAGCAATTTTGGCATCCAAGTTGTTAGAGGCACATAATCACATGAATGTCAGAGATGATCAGAGATTATGAACAAAGAAAGAATAAGCAAAAATGTTTATTTTCTAAATACTTCTTCTATACACTTTCAATTACAAAACCTAACAAAATAAAAAAAATAAATCATTAGAAACAAATGAATACTGAACTGTTATGTAGTATCAGTCCTCCTATATGGCAATGAATCCTGGACAATCTCCTCAGATGAAGAAGAGGCTTGAAACAGAAATGTGGTTCTACAGAAGGATGATGAGAATACCATGGACCAAACATTTGAGTAATGATAAAATCCTGGAGAGAATGGCAACAAAAAGGGGCACTGATACTTAACATGAAGAAGAGATAGCTGAAATTTCTGGGGCACATAATGAGGAAGGAGGGCTTTGAAAATTTGATACTCCCAGGAAAAATTGAAAGTAAGAGAGCAACAGAAGAAAGCAACACACAACCTACATGGTGAGCTTGAGTGAATGGATAATGAACTAGGTTTTGGGAGAGATGGTAAAAAGACAAAAATAATTAAGAGATAAAAAAAACAGGAAGTTGTAGAGAACCATGATTGCCAATGTCCTGAAGGGACATGGCACATAGAAGAACAATGTTGCTTCCTTGTGCCTTTTCTACAAAAAAGACATTCCCTTTCTCATTGAAGCAGGGTTCACATGTGTCAGACACATTTCCAGAGTTGCGTAAGCCATAATTTCTAGTCTAACCAAACTATTATTCACATTGTGAACTGGCGCTACAGAATCACAAATAAAGATCTGTACCAAATAACAGAAACCACATCACCTGAGGACTATCAACAGCAGCAACAACTAAAATGGATAGCAGATGTAACTTGAAGAGAAAATGCTTATTTTATAGAATAAATGCTTTTCATCATTTCATTATCTAGACTTATTTGTTTACCTTCTAACCTCACGGACTGGAGCTACCAAACTATAAAGTACTGTACCAAATAACAGAAACCACATCACTTGAGGACTATCAACAGCAGCAACAACTAAAATGGGTAACATGTGTAACTCTAAGAATGTTAAGAGAATCTATTTTTATGAATTAAATTTAAAATTCTGGGCCATTTCATGTGGGCCGATAAACTTACTCGTGGAGGTTCTTCATCCAGGCATTCACATTTGTTGGTTGGCGCCAAAATTAAGCCAGTCCTTTGGCTAAGTCAGTTGTTGGCAAAACCTGCTTCAGTGCTTCTTGTTTACTACCCTTTGCTGACCTGACCTGTAAATAATACCACAAAACCCAGCAACTCCCAATTGAAGTTATTTTGAAATATTTCTAACTTCTTGTCGATAAGCCTTTTATTTTTTTTTCCTTATTAGCCACTGACCAAATCACTAAAATTAAAATAAAACATTTTTTTTTGTTTACTATAAAACCAATTTGGTTTTCCGGTCATCCAATCTGTTTTTCTTTATCTTATTTCTTTTACTGCACACGTGACAAAGAGAAAATGATGACACAATCAAGATGTTGACATTCCACACTACTTGAAATAAAAGGTTAGGAAGGAAAGCTTCATCAGTAATGGAAAGAGCAGTAACAACGACTGAACTTGAGAAATCTATTTTCCTGAAAAACTTTAAGAGAAAGATTTTATAAATTTCAACTGAAAGTAGTCCAAGTAGTTAATAAATGCTGAATGTTTCCTTATAAGGAAACAGCTAATATTACCATTTACCACTCTCCATTTTTCTTTATTAAAAATTTCCATGCTACTGGATTTACTGATAGTTTTCTTTATAAAAAATAAAATTTTAAAAATTTTCTTGATTACAGTTGGTGTCAAGATTTATATTGGATCACAAGGATAGATTTAATGGAACACTGTTTAATGGAAAATATTCAAGAAGGTGAAAGTATATGAAGTTGATTCCACTAAGCTTGGATTGTGTTTAGAGGAGAAATTGAAAATTATTAACTTCCCTGAAGAGAACTGCCCCCTTAATAGAAAGTCAAACCTTCTCAGACCTAAGAGCAGACTTGTGAATTAGTACTTAATACATTATTAGCTCCTGACTAAATTGAATGAGGAACTATTTTTGATTTGATAGGTACTGTGATTAATATACACCTTAAGGTGTGGAGAAGGTGATGGTAATAGTCTCTGCTTACAAACTGACTGAACTTAATTCAACATTTCATTGAAGCATCTTATAATAAAGTTTATTATGAAACTGACATTTATGTCTAAAAGTTTGTAGAAACCAGGACTTTTTGTGTTGTAAAAGGCATTTTTAATAACATCAGTCAATATTTATTTCTTAGTAGTCTAAACATTAGTAATAACAAATAATGTCGGATAAAAAAATCCACTAATCCCTTAGAAATGACTGTTTACATTTTGGATATGAAAATAAAAAGTTAGCAGGTATGGACTTTCAATCAGGAATGAGCTTTTTTAGAAGATGTGAATGAGAAAAATTCAAATGAAGTTTTAACATTGTTTACACACTAAAAGTATCACTGCAAATAAATGCATAGTTGGTGCTCACAGATGAAAATCTATCAAAAATGCCAAGCACAAGATAGCTTGTAATCAGTGTCAAAGTAAAAACTGAGCACATAACTCATTATTGGCAGTAAATGTGTTAAAAAGGGGGCAATGTGACCCTGCCAATCAGATGGTGGTTTCCAATACAAAGTGGGCTGCAGGTTTGAACCTTGCTGCTGAGCATTTTTTTTTTTTAAAGTCTCTGACATGCGTAGGCTAATAGACATAATTTACAATGTTTAAAAAAAAGAAATAAATACATAAAAATGGATTTGGGTGTCTATTTAAACACATGTATCAACCAAATTAATATTTAGAGTATTAATCCCCTCTCTGCCAATTATTTTTCGAAAAATGTTTCATTCTCAGACAAATCTTTTTATTTGTTTTTAACATACTAAGAAACCGAGGTGCCTTGAAGCACCCGGGTGGTGGCTAACACATCTATTAGATGTAGGAGTTGACAAATGGACTTGTTTCAAGTTCAGAAGGACATAAAACAAATCAAGATCGATGTATAAACATGTCTGTAAATGGTTTTGAATGTTATGTTTTGGATGTGTTTATTCGTCCATGTCTGAAAAAGACACTTTCAGTAAAAACGTATATACAATCTATGCTGGGGAAGCAGGTGAAGAAAATGTTGGATTTAAATAAAATAAATTCCTTAGAAATTATATATAATAATAATAAAAAAAATTGACACTGTCATATATTGACCAGTCAAGATTATATCATCATTGTTAACTACATGATCATGCCAATGGCTGCTGTGATACCTCAGGGCTACATACAGATTTTAAATTCATAGAGTGGGTGCTAAACATGGCTAGAGAACATAGTCTGCTATTTAACCCATACGTAAGATAAAGAAAAAATAGGAAACATTATTGTTTGTTTGGAGTTTTATGGCATATCAACCACTATGGGTTATTTAATGCCAGATCCAGTATTTACTAAATATATCAAAAATGTATAGCTGGCAACATCATTGTTTCAAAAATGTATAGCTGGCAACATCATTGTTTCAAAAATGTATAGCTGGCGACATCATTGTTTCAAAAACGTATAGCTGGCGACATCATTGTTTCAAAAACGTATAGCTGGCGACATCATTGTTTCAAAAACGTATAGCTGGCGACATCATTGTTTCAAAAACGTATAGCTGGCAACATCATTGTTTCAAAGTGCTGGAAAAGACCTGGAAGTTCACTATTTTCCCATAGCTGGGACCCCAACAGGTGCTACCTCCCCGGGTCAGGGTGGACCTGGGAACACCAGCAATTAAGAGGTGGTTCCACGCTTCCTCAAAACCTCCTGATCAGAGGCCTTGCTGTTGGATGCAGTTTAACATCGTACCCAGGACGTTAGGAAACATTAGTTATCTCGTCTGAAAATGGTTTAATAAAAGTGAAACCTGTTAGAATGATAAACCTTTCCTATTTGTTCTTTATCTCATCATTCTGTCGTATTCTGATGCATAGTTGATCTTAACTCATACAATCAAATACTAAAAGACCTCACATACAACTAGCTACACAACAGCAGCAAAAAACAAAAAAAAACAAAACAACAAACAAATGTAGCCAGTCTGTGTCTCAGGTACAATGACAGGCTGAAGAGTAATCTTGAAGCTGTCAGAGTAGCACATAAGACGTTTTAGCAGACAGCGCTGGACTGAAAAGAGTGGAGTCTATGTTGTTACAATAGTATTAAAGCATTTGAACTTAGAGGCCTCTAACGTGTTTACGTCACACACACACACACACTATATATATATATATATATATCCACATATGCATCACCATGAATTGTCACCAAACCATGACTGAAATCAAGTCCGCTTGCCCAGTCTAAAAAAAAAAATGTCAAATTTAGCATCTGAAGGAACCCTTGTAAGTAAGTTAGAAAGCCTTGTGCCATGTAAGTAAATGTTTAACTGCTGATTTTTTTTATTTTTTGTTTTTCTTTTGTTGGTTTTGTTTCCAATGTTTTCACTTATCCTTCCTTTTGTCATTATTTCCTTTTCTCCGTCAATATATAGCTATCAAACTTTTTTATTCAGCCCCCCCCCCCCACCAACTTGTTTAATTTAGAATATGTTTACTCACTGTTACTTATCAATGTTGAAAAATTAAGAGTGAATTAAGTTTTACCATCTCAATTTTTTTTTCAGTTGGTAGCAGACATCAGAACTTATACTAAGTCATTACTTAATATGAATTCTTTCATATTTTATGTTTTGATTTTTTTTTTTTTTTTAATTTTTCTTTACAGGTTAATAGGAGTAGATAGGCCCACCTTTCATTCAGCCTGCACTCCTCCTATGCCTATTGAACAGGAATAGAGGTTCCCCCCTTGTTCCCTGATCAAGATATGGTTTACCGGTTCTTTCTTTCTCTTATCAGGGCCACAATGATTTAACTGTTAACATTTTGGTGGTCAGACTAACCAGTTTCCATTATGAGGTTACCAGGTTGGCAGTTTGCTGGCTAGCTGCTGCATCCGACTCGTCATTAGGAGTCAAAACTCTTTGGTAGCACTAAGAGAGGCTGCTCTGATCAACAGTCACATAATATCAGGATGCCATGTCATGCATGAATTTCCAGTGGGCAACCTTGAGGCCACATTATGCTCTGTTCTCAGCCTCACCCTCGTTGGTTTTTATTGCCATTGATGACCGATAGTGACAATTATAATGGTCTTTGTTCTCTCTCCTTAAAATGAATCTCATGGAAAAGACAACAAAAAGAAATACAACTAAATCAGTAAACAAAAAACACATCTACCCCGCTCAAACTTTTTTGCTCCAATATTCGATGAATCTGTTCCAACATCTGCAGCATAGAATCTTTCCTCTCAGAACAGTCACCAGATATCTTTACTCTGTGTGAAACCAACTTAAATTCTTCCATTGCTACCAATTAATTATTGATTCCAGGCTATCTTCCTCTCTGCCAAAAAGATTCCAGCATTTACTTGCATGGTCTTAGTGACTACAATCTTTCAATGGTCAGGGAATTGTTTCTCAAGGGCCACGAATACTCTTTCGTGTGCTTCCATCTTCATTACTAAACTGTTAGCGACCTCTTTTTCTTTTATTTCTTCCTTTCCTCCCAGGACTGCAGTGTATTAGATATAATAGCTGACGATATAGACAAAGGCATTTTCCCCTTCATCCATCTGTGAACATTTTTATCTTTGGTGACTTTAATGCTCACTATGACATGTGGTTGAAACATACTAAAAAGTACTGATGTTGCCGGCATTCAGACATTAAATTTTAGTAAAAACCTAGCAACAGGCACATCTCTACATGATCTGTTTCTCACCTCTCTTCGCTCTTCTCTTGCCGACCTTCGCACCACTGCCCTCTTGGTAACAATGACCACTCTGTGATATCTATTGATATTTCATTCCAAACCATCCTTTAATCAGGAACACCTTATCCATGAGACCTCTTTCCATTACCAACATGCTGATTGGGACTCACTCATTGATTTTATTCATGACACCCCTTGGACCGACATCTTTAACATCCCAATTGAAAATTGTGTCACTGAGGTTTCTTCCTGGGTCAAAGCCGGCATGGATGCTTTCATTCCTTCTTGGAAATACCAGATGAAACATTGATCTTCTCCATGGTTCACACCAGCATGCTCAGCTGCTGCAACACACAGGAACCATTATTTCCGGCTATACCAGCATGACAGCTTTCGTTACAACAGGTACCTATTTGTTACTACTCATAATAAATGTAAGCGAGCCCTTGAAGGAACCAAGTCCCTGTTTGTCGAGAGAATAAGGCGTCGCATAGCCTCCAGCAACTTTGGCTGTCATAATTAGTAGCGGCTCTGCAATAGGGTATGAAATAAATGCAAAAACCCTCTTCAATTGATTTGAGGTCTTATGATTCTCTGCTGATAAAACTGAATGCTTTGCTTGTAAATTCTCAAACTCTACCCTTGACTCATTTGGAATATCCCTGCCTAACTTCCCACTTAGAACTGAATCTCTGTTGAGTGATATGCATATAACCCCTTCTATGGTTTCTGCTATCATCTCTAACCTAGATCCCCAATAAAGCATGTGGACCCAATGTTATCCCTGTAATATTTATTTAGAAATGTGCTCCTGAACTGGCTCCTGTTCTCTATAAACTATAAATGCCTTGCTGCCTCTTGCTGGCAGTCATTGTCTGTTGTTCCAGTTTTTAAGAACTCTGGTGAACTATCGGCCTATTCAATTTCTACCTCTTTTGGGGAAACTTCTAGAGTCCCTAATCAATGCTGAATTGGTTCAGCATCTCTGATCACAGGGCCTTTTCTCAGACAAGCAATATGGCTTTCATTTCTCCACATCAACTGCTGATGTACTGACAATAATTGTGGAAAGTCTATCATGCTCTATATAAAAATGGTAAAGTCCGGGATGTAGCTTTGGACATCTCGAAAGCCTTTGACAGGGTTTGGAATATCTGGTCTTCTCCAAAAGCTGAAAAGTTATGGTGTTTCCAGACACATTTTTGAACTGATCCAGTTTTTCCTATCAAATTGGGAAATCAAAGTTATCCTGAATAGCCAATTGTCTACATCCTTTTGTACTAATGCAGATGCCCCCAGGGCTCCATCCTTGGTCCTACTCTGTTCTTAATTTTCATTAATGACTTTCCCGATGACATCACCTCTCAAATTGGCATCTATGCTGCCAACACAAGCATTTACTCCTGCCACGGTAGTAAGGCACACCAGTCTGACAAGGTCGAAGTGGCAGCTGATATCCAAAATGTCCTTCAGTCCATCGTTAACTGGGGCAAAAGATAGCTTAATAATTTTAATGCATCCAAAACTAAACTCTTCCCTGTTAATCATCTGAGAGACTCCTCTCTGCCCTCCATCGGTATGTCTGATGCTAACCTCCTGGAAAGTGACCCGTTGCACCTTCTCTGGCTAACAGTCTCACCTCACATGAAGGGGAAAGGACTATATTGAATCCATTGCTAGGTCAGCTGTCAACAAAGTCAATTCACTGGGTCATGTGAAACAATTTTTCTCTCCAGAATCTATTTTACATATCTATAAGTCTACCATTCATCCATGCTTAGAATATTGCGGCCACATATGGTCCAGTGCCCCTGATATTTAACTAGAGCTCTGTGATAAGATCCAAAAAAGAATCAGCAATACTATTGGTTCCTGATCTGGTGGTTCAACTTCAGTCACTTGCCCACCACTGTAACGGTACCTCTCTGTCCCTTTTATATAAATACTTTCATGATAATTGTTTAGATGAACTTTTTGCTATGTTACTTAGACTTTATGAATTTAAGCACAATACTAGACTGGCATTGAGATATCACAGTTGAGCTTGATAGATGTAGCTGTAAATTCTATGCTAACAGTTTCTTTTCTCATACTACTCACTTGTGGAACTCCCGTCTGGCTCCATGCTTTGCAGCCAACTTTAATCTGCAAAAATTTAAATGCAACGTCAATCGCTATCTACTGCCCTCCTGATTAATCTTTTCTCTTTCCACTCATTATTAATATTTAATGACTTTACTGGCTTGCATGGCATGATAGCGATTAAAGAAAAACACACACACACTATATATATATATATATATATAAATATATATATATAGTTAAATATAACAGACAACGAATGTCTACTATGTTTTATCACGTGCCTTTCCAAGTGTCATACAATGGCAACATTTCTTAGAAAACCTATGTACATAATGTTAGACATATTAGGTGATAACATACACACAGTAAAAAGAACCTTAAGATATTGGGGGTCATCTACATTAAAACAAAGCAACCCACACTCAACAAAATTACATTTCAAACTAGTCACAACATATTAAAATGCATTTAAACACATGGTTCTGTTCATAACATTTCTTTTACTCACGTGGTCATGTACTATGTCATGACGAATTTATGACTTGCATCTGATATTCCATAACTGTTTTGTCGCAAACTTCTATGTAAACAAAACAGGATGTTACCTTTGATGGTGAACATCTGTTGTAATGTCCATATAGCCACATTGATGATGGCTCATGTGAGCCAAAAGCTTAGATCGCCAACAAATATAATAAAGAAATATCCAAATGTTTTTTGTCTTTATTTTCTCTTGAAGCTAAATCCATTATATGATGCTTGGAAAGGCTCATGATAAAATATAATAGACATTCATTGTCTGTTACATTTAACAATATATGTTTGAATAATGATCTGCTGTCCCTATATATATATATATATATATATATATATATATATGGTTAGTGAGCTATACTGTTTGACCCTTACTAGTGTGTAGAGAATTAGATTCTTACTCGTTCACTATTATTTTTTCATCATATAAATGGTGTGCATTTCTCAAATATAACGCAATACTGAAAATTTTTCAGCTTGGCCTACATCCCATCTAGTCTATTTTGGAGGCGGGTTGGGCCAAGTACTTTTCAGCACGCTTTGTGTTTTCTTCTGAACAGAGAGATACACAAATTCACTTTCCACAATCAGGACATTGCCATTCTTTCATGTTATCTTTTTTTTTTGCTTTTCTCTCAAGAAAAATTAATCTAATAACAAATCTCTGTTAAATTCATCAAAATAGAGACAACAGATAATAAATAGATACATCTAAAAGTAGAAGAATGAATTAATACAAATCAAACACATGCCATGCATCAATATATAATGATAATTCTTTCACTGGTATTCTGCAATTGAAATGGTAAGTTTTAATCTCGGGAGTAATACATTGAATTTCTCACATTCTAAATTCTTGCCGTCTTACTTTTCATCAGTGCTCATTTGTAGAGTATCCTAGATTTTCTTTAACAATGTCAAACAACTCTGCTGGGAGTGCCTATACATTAAAAATGCATCAGTAATTAGGCCCTGGTGTGAGATAAGAGAGCTTCCTGAGAATAGTGTTAGAGTTTCTTAGAAGAGTCTCTGCTGATGTTTTTTTTTTGTTTTGTTTTTTTCAAGATAAAGAATAAATTTATAGTCAATTCAGTCAGCTTTGCTTTTTTAGCTATAGCCTCACAGAGAGGGAGCGGGAGAGAGAGAAATAAGTTCTGGCCATTTCCAAGGGCATTACTACAATATGGGTAAAAACTGTTGAGAAGCTGATTTTTGGCTCACAGATTCCATTTTTCATGCTGTTGAGCCTTCCATACCTTTTGATAAAGTTTAAGATAAAAATAAGAGAAAAGTATAAAGAAAATTGACATCTAGAAAAAGATAAAGATGAAAGAAATAAAAAAAGGAAGGGAAAAGTAAAGAAAAAGAAAAGAAATGAGCTGACTAAAGAAAACAAAAGGGATGAAAGGAATAAAAATGTAAAGGAAGATAAAAGAAATAAAGACAAAGTAGGGAAAAAAAAGGAAAAAGAGAAAGAGGAAAAGAGAAAGAAGAAAATGACAAGAAAAGGAAAATGACAAGAAAAGGAAAATGACAAGAAAATACAAGAAAAAAGAAAAGTAAAAGAAACTAAAAAGTCAAAAGGAATAAGTAAAAGGAAGGAATAAGTAAAAGGAAATTAAAAGGAAGAAAAGACTAATTCAATATTCTAAATGGAATTAAATGACAAATTAATTTTTTTTATCTTTTTTACTTGACGTATGAAAATAATTCTGAAAAATATATTTACATCATCTGTACAAATTCAATGTCCATAGAATGTTTAAACATATTCGGTGTGTTTGAATATATATCAATTTGTTATGTTATTATGTAGATAAATGGGAAAAAAAAATCTTCAAAAGCTGACAAGAATTTCATTCATTTTTCTTACACAAACATTAATAATTTCTATATGCATTTCACAAAGATGAATTTACTAACACAAAAACAATGGAAAAAGAACAGTCTACACGTGTGGATTGAATGAAGGATTTGGTTCTAAATACTCAAAAGGTTATCAAACATGACAGACATTTGAAGAAAGCTGAATGATACAATGACTAAAATATAACAACCAAGATGAGGATATTAGTCTGAATAGTTCAGTGTATATATAACAATAATCCCATCTACTATTATTATCCACTAATAATCTACCCTTGTAGATTGAATAGAGTTCAAAACTTCCAGGTTTTCAAAAATAGATATCTGGAGAAGGCTATAGATTGCAATGGCTGAAACCTTGTAACTATAACAACCAAGATGAGGATACTAGTCCAAATAGATGAAATAATAATCAGTTGTATTAGTAGTAAGAGCAGTAGCAGCATCTGGTTGCTCTACCCAAGCACCAAATGAATTTAAATATAGACCTTGATACATTAGGTGATACCTTTATTGAAAGATATGTCGACATTACAACGTGCATCCATACAAAAAAATGGTTTTGATGATGTCACTTTGTCTTGAGATTTCACAATATACAAAACCTAATTAAAGAACAGTTAATATCATAAAGAAACCTCAAAAATACATAGGAGAGTCCACTGAAAAATTCATAAACTGACCAAGATATAAATGCAAGTAGATATATCAATTGGTAGACTTAAAGACAAGCAAGTGTACCAGAATGCAACTGCTATTTTCCAGTTGGCCCTTGTATGTGCTTCTGAGGTTCCTTTGTATTATCTGCCCTACTGGCTAATTTAATGTGGTTGTTATCTATTGTGAAGTCTCAAGACTAAAAGACCTGCAAGTGTACCAGAATGCAACTTCTGTTTTCCAGTTGGCCCTTGTATGTGCTTCTGAGGTTCCTTTGTATTATCTGCCCTACTGGCTTATTTAATGTGGTTGTTATCTATTGTGAAGTCTCAAGACTAAAAGACATGCAAGTGTACCAGAATACAACCGTTGGCCGACCAGATGTTGTATTCTAGTATATTATGTACTCACACCTAGGAGACTATTGATTGTAAAATATTTATCTGCTCTACCTTAGCATCAAATGAATTTACACATAGATCCTAATACGGTAAGGTGATGCCTTTATTAAAAGATATGTCGACATTATAATGTACAGCTATACAGAAAAATGATATGAACAAAATCCACCAACTATCTGAAATGATAGTCATGGTCACTTTGTCTTGAAACTTCACAATACACAACAACCATATTAAACAAGCCAATAGAGTAGTTGACATAAATAAACCTTTAAATAATGATATTTAAAGGAATAGAGAAAATCCAAAGTGTTGTTTTTGTACTCACACCTAGGAGACTCTTGATCATAAAATATTTATCTGCTCTACCTTAGCTTCAAATGTATTTAAAAAGAGGCTTCAATACATTAGAGCAGTGTTTCTCAATCGTTTGAAGCCAAGGCACACTTAGGTGCAAATGAAAGTATCATGGCACACTTGGCAAAATTTTTAAAGGGTATACATTTAAATGTTTTGCAATAAAACCATAAATTTTTAAAAAAATACACACACACAAATACAGACTTAATTCTATTTTGTTTTTATTCAACTATTTATGTAGCTTATTTAGTGTGAAACCTGTTCCTGTTTTTGTTTTTTTGTTTTTTTTTTAAATTTCTTCGATGTTTGGTCAAATGTGCGATAAACAGACCCTCATTTCTTGCTTCTTATTTTTGATGTTATTTAAGATTATGTACACTATTTACATTATTCAGACTATTGTCCTCATCTTTGTTGCCATATTTATTACAAGGACACATGGCACAGTGGATAAAGGTGTTAGTTAGATCCAGTGACAGGACCCAAAGAGTGGGGGTTCAATACCAGGTTAAGGCGGTGGAGAACTTGGAGAGAGGAATTAACAGGAGATAACCGATAACTGACATCCATTAGACATGGCACATGGAAGTAGAACAGTCTAATCCAGTGAGCGAAATAAAGGGTTCAGTTCGACAGTCCAACCACCTGAAGAAGGCCAGAGTGTAGGCCTGAAGTGGCCAGAGTGTAATAAATATGGCAACAAAGATGAGGCAATAGTCCGAATAATGTAAATAGTGCCTAGAAATAAGTAGAAAATTGCAATAAAACTGATAAGGCCTTTTTAGCTAATGTGGGATATTGCTTTTGCATTGAAATCCAAAATGTATCAACATTTTATTTTGAACCCTTGATCATTAGAAATAGTTAAATGGTTTTTAAAAAGTTAAATTAAGAAAATAAAAATACTTTTTAAAAAATGAATATTAAAACAAAGTATTTAAACTAACATAATCAAAGAATAGTGAAAAGAATTATTTGAAAAAAAAAAGAAAAAAGTTTAATACTAACGCTGAACTATTACTACTTATATACATACGTGTATGTCATGGCATTATTTCATGGCACACTAGTGTGCCATGGCATGGGGGTTGAGAATGACTGCATTAGGGTAATACCTTTATTGAAATATTTGTTGACATTGTAACATACACCCATACAGAAAAATAGTATGAGCAAAAACTACCATCAGTCAAGCTGTTGATGCTGATTTGTTCCGAGATTTTACCATATATCACAACCACATAATAGAAGCTAATAGACCAGATACAGTAATGAAAGGCTTCAAAGGACACAAATGCTATCGTATTGATATGATTATAGTCTCTGATTTCATTTGAATTTGATAAACTCTCCAAATATATGAAAATAGAAGCAGCATTAAGTCCACCATTATTTCAGTTATTGTAGAATCACTTTGAATCATTAGGAAGAATACAGATATGCACATTAAGAAAATTAAAGGAATGCCCTCTCTGTAAATATTTTCATGGTAATTGTTCTGGTGAGCTTTGTTCTTTGTTACCTTGACATTACAAATTTTAGTGCAGTAATAGATTGGCAGCTAAGCAGTGACGTCCAGAGGTTTGGTGATGCCTGGGGCCAATTCCTTGACTCAAGTAAAGATACCTATAGGGTTTAGTACAAAGAAATGTGAGAAAGACAGACATTTTAAATATGTAAAAATAGATGAAACATAAAAAGACTTTATTCAAATTGAATATAAACTAAATTTTTATTTCACTCTTTGATTGGATGCCCTCCCAATATGGATGCCCGGGGGGCTGTCACACCCTCTGCCCCACCTTCTGCACGCTACTTCAGCTAAGTCTCATCATTTTACAGTCAAAATTGAGATATGTAACCATAAGTTCTATGCCAACACTTTCTTTCCTCGCACTTCTCGCTCGTGGAACTCTTTTCCAGCTTTTTGCTTTCCAGTCAATTTTGATCTTCAAAAATTGAAATCTATCAGCCATTGTCATCTGTCTCCTCGAATGTTGTTCTTTTATTGGCCTCTCTCCTTAATGACTTTTTTTCTCCAATTCTTTAACTTTCAGTAAAATCTCTTTATGCCTTGCTTGGAGTGAAATGATTTTAAAAAAATAAATAAATAAAATAATTAAAACATCCACCACTCACCAAAGATATTAATCTATAATTACTATAAGTATGCATTTATAACACAAGAGTAAGATTACTCTCAAAGGATAGTATTTCACAAGTTGGAGAATAGACAAAGAAATATGTGCAAGACCAGTCTTAAAAATTTGATCTTAGCATGAAGTGATCAGGATATCAGTTTTTTAATGTGACATGATAACAGAGTGTAATCTTAGCATTAGAGGACAAATCACTAATATGCAATATTTTTAAGCTTTCATGTCCAAAAATAAATAAATAAATACTGATTTTCTGGTTGGCAGACTGACATGTTTAATCAGTGAATAGCTTTGAACTTGACAGTTATGTGCTCAGCAAAAAATAAATTTATAGATACTCATAAAGAGGTATTATTTTTAAAAGCAGATTAAAGGAAGTGTTAATTCTTTCTTCTTTTTTTTTCTGTAGTGGGACTTGAGTTCTTAATGCCAAGCCTGCTACAGGCAATTGTGATGATCCAAAAAATTACAGATATCATAAGTAAATCCTTTTAAATATGATTATACAGGGTGTCCCTAAAGTCTGGACACATAGGCAAAAATGTATATTTTCAAAAAATTAAATTTTCTCGAATTGGAATATTAACAAATAACATCTTCAATATGATTTCCATCATTTGTGATGCAAAGGATGATGCTCTTTGCAAGATTCAACTTGAGACAATAATTCCACATTGCTGTCAATTTTATCACATTCTCTCTTTATGCATTCAATCAAGTGTGTTGCATCTGTGATTTTCATTGAGTACACCTTCTTTCGCATAAATCAGAAAAAGAAGTCAATTCTTTCTTTTTTTTTTGACAAAACCATGTTTAATCTGTGGAGGTAGAAAAAAGTTAATGAGATTTCCTGTGTGTCCAGACTTTAGAGATACACTTTGTAGTTGCTATTATATCACTGAGTACTTATGATTTAACTACATTACACTATGCAAGATCTTATCATGAAAATTTTGTTTTAACAAACCATTTTCAAGATACATATGGCTGACCACTTGTATGCCTGACTGTTAGGATAAGTAACTAATTGCAAACACATACTCGGGTACATTTATGTTTGTTTACCATCCACAGATTTAATCTGTGATTTTTTTTTTACAGCAACTATGATGGGCAGAGCATGGTTATGGTTTCTGTGAGAGAGCACATAATCTGACATGATCATTCATTTGAACAGTACCCTCAAACACTCAGTCACGATGACTTGTAATTTTGTGCTAGTACAATCATTAAGGGTTCCCAAACAGTTTTGCCTATCCAATTTCACTCTCAAGGCTTGGTATAGTCTACAGGTACTTCCCAACAGTGCCATGTACTGGGATTGTCACCATAGGCCAATGGGTTTTTAACCACTTGGCCCCTCACTTCAAGATATATTGACTTGGTAAATATACCATATAAATTTCAGTTAATAATATCAGTTTTTATTAGAATTATTTAAATTAACTTGTTTGGCAGTATGTAATTCTTCAACTTGAGTTATTCATCATATTACGAGAAAAAATAATAGAATTATTGATATTTATTACAAATATATTAAGATTGCCATGAGTTATAAGAAAGATATAGTCTCAAAAGAGAAACAAGATTTTGTGAATACGAACATAACATGATGAATAAAAAAAAAAAAGATAAAAAGATCACAGAACAATCAAAAAAAAAAAAATTGCCCCAAGCAAGGTGATAAAGCCACTAAGATGCAATAGAAATCATTAAAGAGAGAGAACAATAAAAGAACAGAATTCAAGGAGTCAGAAAATGATGATGTTACACTTAAATTTTTGAAGGTAAAAGTTGACAAGAAAGCTGGAAGAGATTTCCACAAGCGAGAAGTGTAAGAGAAGAAACTGTTAACATAAAGCAATTTAAACTGTAAAATGATGAGACCTAGGTGCCAATCTAGTACTGCACTTAAATTCCTAAGAAAAAAGCTCATCAGTACAGAATATTGGCAACAACAACAAAGAGAGGGGGGAAAAAAATGAAAATGGCAGGGAAAAGATAGACATTAAAAACATTAGCTAAATGAATATAGGAAATGAAACAAACACATTTGCGTAAACCAAACTAGAGCCATCATTGCTGATCAGACCCTGAACTACCATCAGTCAGGATGAACAGATGTACCCTTGGGGAGACACTGTGCCATAAAAGATTATTGGGCCTCAAACATGCACATGACCTCAAGTTGAGCTCGTATATATGATCCATTGCTAAGGGTGCAGGTAAAATGGTCAGCTCCCTGTACTGCTCCAGTAAGTAACTGACTCCTCTTGCCTTAAGGACACATGGCACAGTGGATAAAGGCGTTGGTTAGATCCAGTGACAGGACCCAAAGAGTGTGAGTTCAATACCCGGTTAAGGCAGTGGAGAACTTTCAGAGGGAAAATTAACAGGAGATAACTGATAACTGACATCCATTAAACATGGCACGTGGAACTAGAACAGTCTACCCCAGTGAGCGAACTAAAGGGTTCAGTTCGACATTCCAACCCCCTGAAGAAGGCAGGAGTGTACAACGGCCGAAATGTTGTAATAAATATAGTGACAAAGATGAGGACAATAGTCCGAATAATGTAAATAGTGTACATAATACCTCATCTCAGAAATATAGACAGATACTGAGGGATTGAAACATGCATCAATATGGGGATTTCCTTTCATCTTTCAATCATAACGTTAAGCTTATCAGACAATATGAAAGGAACTTACTTAAAATAGACAAAACTTGTCTATATTATTTAATGAAACATGCACCAAAATTTCAACCTTTGGAAGTCAGATGATCCACGGTCCTTTAAAAGGGCTGTGGTGAAATAATTTATTACATGGAACCTTAAAGTGGTCCGTTTTTATTTTTATTTAAATTATTAGCTCTGATTTACATTGAGCTCTCTGGATTTTATCCTCCTTGGGTCTACCCATACGGATTACCTAGTTTTTTGTAAACTATATATATATATATATATATATATATATATATATATATAAAAGTGGACATGGAAGTCAGCACTTAGAGGCGACAGTCTGTTTCATGCTAGTGCAATCATCAGGCGATTGCACTAGCATGAAACAGACTGTTGCCTCTAAGTGCTGACTTCCATGTCCACTTTTATATTTACACACTTTTATATTTACACACACTATCTCTGATATTGAGCACTTTACCCCATAAATATAGCACACTTTAAGACTATATTTCTTTATATATATATATATATATATATATATATATATATATATATATATATATATATATATCTCTATCCAGAGTGACATTTTCATGTGAAAGACACTTTTTATGTAATCAAAAATAAACAGACTATTTGATATGTATTGTAGAAAGATAGACTTCTTTATTAATTAAAATTATCTGCAATGAATATGAGAATTATATGAGACGGATTGCAAGTGGTTTTACATTACTTTCTACAAAGGATGCAGCAATCAATGATTAACCATTAATGACAAAGACCATGATGGCTAATATTGATTTTCTCAAGTGATAAAGCTTCATAAATAATTGACTCGCAAATGAAAACAAATTTTGATTAGAATTTCTCTTCTTTGTTTTTTTTTTTTTAGTAGAATAAAAGAATTAAAGTCATCTTCATAAACTAAAACAACTAGAAATACTCGTGAAAATTTCAGTTTTCCTATTTGAATTTTCTGATGTATCTTAACTCTTAAGTTAGTGATTGAATAAACACAAGGCAAGTTCTATGACAATAAAATATCTATAGAAATTTCTGTCACATCGCTAAATATTTGATCTTAACAACAAAATATTGCAATGACAATCATAAATATGAATGCTGGTCATTATTTTAAGTGGGTACAAATAAAAAAGATTTGAAATTGATAACTTTTTCAATTTAACTGAAACAGCCATTAAACACTTCTATCTCCCCTTCTTTCTTTCATTTTCTCAATGAAACCAAGTAGTGTCTTTTCCCCTCTTTCCAGGTTTTCAAAATGGAATACCAATCATAAATATGAATGTTGGTTATTTAAAGAAGAAAGAGAGTACAAATGAAAAGATTTGAAATTGACAACTTTTTCCATTTCACTGAAACAGCTGTTAAGCATTTCTATCTTCCCTTTCTTTTTTTCATTTTCTCACTGAAACCAAGTAGCATTTCTGATATGGCTTTTTCAGTTTTTCCATGTGATCAAAACAAAATAGTCAATTATTTATGAGCTATTGGCAGATGTTAAACACTTCTATCTTCCTCTCATTTTCAACTACTGTCTCTAATATGTCTTTTCCATCTTTCCACATGATTTGAAATGGAATTGTTCATTATTTATGAGGTATCGTCAATGTGTAACAGCTGTGCTAAGTGGAGGGTGCAAGCAGAATTATAAGAATTTTTAGTATAAGGACTATATCAGATATGATACACATTTTTATTTTAAGCTTTTTTTTTTTACAAAATATAAGGTCCAAAGCTACTCAAGGTGGAGAGTTATTAAACTGGGATGTTGTAAGGGCTTACAGGGAGGGAGCTATGGTTGAATATTATGAGGATATGTAGGATAGATAATGGTTGATCTTTAAAGAGATTAAGATTGTAGTTGTCAAGGAATCATCCTCTTAGGAGTGTTCCACATTGCAACATTTCTGAGGAAGTTGTTTGAGTGGAAAATACTCATTACCAATAGAATATGAAGAGAATGAGTTCACTGTGTACGTGGCATGTCCTAGCAGTGAAGTTCTGAAATGGAGGAGCCAAGGTATATATTTCCCATGAAAAGTGGCCATAAAAATAGTGATAGATTTACAATGATAATCTATAATAATATATATCGTATTTCCCAGCTTGGAAGACACACCCTAATAAAAAAAAAGAGAAGAGAAGAAGAGAAGAGAAGAAGATAAGAGAAGAAGAAGATAAGAGAAGAAGAAGATAAGAGAAGAAGAAGATAAGAGAAGAAGAAGATAAGAGAAGAAGAAGATAAGAGAAGAAGAAGATAAGAGAAGAAGAAGATAAGAGAAGAAGAGAAAGAGAAGAAGAAGAAAGAGAAAGAGAAGAAGAAGAAAGAGAAAGAGAAGAAGAAGAAAGAGAAGAAGAAGAAAGAGAAAGAGAAGAAGAAGAAGAAGAAGAAAGAGAAGAAGAAGAAGAAGAAGAAAGAGAAGAAGAAGAAGAAGAAAGAGAAGAAGAAGAAGAAGAAGAAAGAGAAGAAGAAAGAAGAACAAGAAGAAGAACAAGAACAAGAACAACAACAAGTCATTCTCGTACAACAACACATTCACCGTGTGTCCCTCACATACTGGCACCATGTATTGTTTACATTAATCACTCGTCCGATTTTGTTTGGCAATGACATACTAGTCAAGAGCAGAAAGGCTCCCGCCACTGCTAGTAAACAGTGCATGTTTAAGCTTGTAGCTCAGCTCCAGGAAGGTTTATAATCTTGGAAATACTTGTAACAGCTAAGTACTGAGGTTACGTCATATAAAAGGCTGAATTAGATAGATAGCTAACATTATAGTGTAATGACTCAACATACAAATCCACGTCCCTATCAGACAAGACAATTAGGTGACCGTCCAAGCATACTTGCCTTACATTCGTGTTGGAAGACACACAGGTATATTTTAGGAAAAAAAAGTGTCTTGTAAGCCAGAAAATACAGTAATAATCATATATAATCTCCAAATTTTTCTGTACAAGAGTTGAATCACGCAGGAAGAGTGAACAATTTTTATTTGGATTTTTTTGGGGGATCAGCATGATACAATTAAAGACACAAGATAAATTTGATAATTGCAATTTAGACAAGAAACAAGCCCATTGGAAGATTTCATATTCACAGTCAAGAAAATAAGTTGCAAAGGTATGGACACATCATGAGAGCCATCAATCTACCATCCTACCTTAGGCAAAAAAAGAAGAGGCAGACAGAGAAAAAACAATGGGCTGACACTCTTACTAAGTGTACTGGAAGATCCTTCACAGAGACAGTGGCATACAACCAAGACACGGAGGGAGTTGTTTAGGAGCTCAGCTGCACACAACGACCCGATAACCACAGTCAGTCATGTAGAAATAAAATATCTACATATGTATGTGTTTGGTTATGGAATATACAAATTATTCTGTTGCAGTGGTTCACCAAACATTTTTTTCCTCTGGACTGCATATAATAAAAATAAAAAACAGAGATAGGGTTAAAAGAAGATAACTGCAGATTCAAAGTCATTATCATTGATCACTCCCTCTTCCAATTTGTGGACCCTAGTTACTATATTCTGAATTTTGAAACTGTTTTTAAATCTTTGTCTTTCAATCAATCCACCTCATCTACTAACCTCTTCTGCCACACCTATGAGGCATGTTGTACTGTGTGGGAACCACTGTGTTACGCTAAAGAAGCTTAAATGTCTGTCAGTGTAAATTTATTGTTCATTGTTTCTTATTACTACAAATATTACATTTAGTGGGTGTACACATTTAAATAGACATCTCTGTTTTTTCAAAGAGTGAAACTGATTACTACCAAACTGGAGACTGAGAAGTCCCACTAAAAAAAATATGTCTCCGCTGACACCTGGGAACTACTTTTAAGCCAAGCATGCCTTACCAATTAGGGTACAAGAAGACACCATGTCAAAAACAAGTTTCATTTACTCTATTTAAAAACTGCAAATCTCTTATTAGGAATTCTCAATGTCTATATTTGCTAACTTAATTTTTATACTTACAGCATAAACAAAAAACTTTATAAGTAATTAATGAACTTATTTTTTAATTTGGCATTATTTGTTATTACTATTGTAGATTTTACTATGAGAATGCATTGCAAGAGATTTTACTATGAGAATGCATTGCAAGAAATTTTACTATGAGAATGCATTGCAAGAGATTTTACTATGAGAATGCATTGCAAGAGATTTTACTATGAGAATGCATTATAAGAGATTTTACTATGAGAATGCATTGCAAGAGATTTTACTATGAGAATGCATTGCAAGAGATTTTACTATGAGAATGCATTGCAAGAGATTTTACTATGAGAATGCATTGCAAGAGATTTTACTATGAGAATGCATTGCAAGAGATTTTACTATGAGAATGCATTATAAGAGATTTTACTATGAGAATGCATTATAAGAGATTTTACTATGAGAATGCATTGCAAGAGATTTTACTATGAGAATGCATTGCAAGAGATTTTACTATGAGAATGCATTATAAGAGATTTTACTATGAGAATGTATTGCAAGAGATTTTACTATGAGAATGCATTATAAGAGATTTTACTATGAGAATGCATTATAAGAGATTTTACTATGAGAATGCATTGTAAGAGATTTTACTATGAGAATGCATTGCAAGAGATTTTACTATGAGAATGCATTATAAGAGATTTTACTATGAGAATGCATTATAAGAGATTTTACTATGAGAATGCATTATAAGATATTTTACTATGAGAATGCATTGCAAGAGATTTTACTATGAGAATGCATTATAAGAGATTTTACTATGAGAATGCATTATAAGATATTTTACTATGAGAATGCATTGCAAGAGATTTTACTATGAGAATGCATTATAAGAGATTTTACTATGAGAATGCATTATAAGATATTTTACTATGAGAATGCATTGCAAGAGATTTTACTATGAGAATGCATTATAAGAGATTTTACTATGAGAATGCATTATAAGAGATTTTACTATGAGAATGCATTGCAAGAGATTTTACTATGAGAATGCATTATAAGAGATTTTACTATGAGAATGCATTATAAGAGATTTTACTATGAGAATGCATTATAAGAGATTTTACTATGAGAATGCATTATAAGAGATTTTACTATGAGAATGCATTGCAAGAGATTTTACTATGAGAATGCATTATAAGAGATTTTACTATGAGAATGCATTGTTAATATAGAGTAATTGGCCATGGTTAAATGTAATTGGTAGAAATGCCCAACAAATAGAATTGACAAAGTTTGCAATAAATAACAAGAAAAAGAAAAGAATAGGCCAAAAATAATACTAAGCAAACAATATATGCAAAACAGAAGTAGGCAAAGCAACAGTAATGTGGCAAAAAATTCATAAACTAAGAATGGTGTTAACACACAAAAGAGATACAGACAAACGATTTCAGCGTTCTGACTTCAAGATAAGAAAGAACAGAACTAAGTCAGATGAGACAAAGAAGTCGCTTATCTTATTGGCTAGGAAGAAATCCCAGCATGCATCTGTCTGTTTTGTCTATAAATTCGGAGAAGTTTTTGCAGTTATTCCAAGTAATTGGAAGCCACACTAAAAACATTAATTTTAGTAGGCACATGTGATTTTTGCTTTTAAAATAGTGAAATTAATGTCAACCAATAGGCTGTGCCAGAGGTAGTTTCACCTAACACTGCAAATTGCTACAAAACCAAAACATCAACCTGAAAACTCAAGTCCTGTTCTCAAATAGCATCATCAGAATGAGATTTTCCCATGGAATTCATGCATGGCGCCAAACCCATTCAAATATCTAAACTATTAGCTGTATACAACCACTTCCTAAGATCAATTGTGAAAAAAAGCTTTGAGTGAATAAAGCCAGAGGGTCTTGACAAGGATCATTCTTCTTTGAACACGGTGTACTGGCGTTACAGAATCACAAACAAAAACTGTACCAAATAAGAGAACCCATATCACTTGCAAGGATCATTCTTCTTGAACACGGGTGAACTGGCGTTACAGAATCACAAACAAAAACTGTACCAAATAAGAGAACCCAAATAAATAACATGTAACTCAATAAAAGTGTTAAGCGAGAAAACCCATCAATACTCGGAAGAATGATAAGAGCCACTGGACTTGAGAAACCTGTTTTTCTTAAAAATTGTTTTTAAGAGAATGGTTTGGTTTGTTTTACGGCATATAAACCTCAATGGGTTATTTAATGCCGACAACATTTTTTTTTTTTCCAGTTAATATTTTTTGTCAAAAATCTATTTCTGGTAATATTTTTTTCCTCCAAAATGTATATCTGGTAATATTAATTTAAATAATATATTGCTGGTAATATTTTTTTTTTTTCAAAAACATTGCTGATTTTTTTTCCTCAAAAATTTATTTCTGGTAATAATTTTTTTACAAAGTATTTCTGGTATTAAAACCTAGTTTTACACTTTCATAATGCTTTTTACCTCAGTTTCAGGGTTAACTATTTGCCCATAGCTGGGACCCTAACAGGTGCTACCACCCTTCGTCAGGTTAGACATGGGGGATGTAGTTTATCGTCATACCCAGGATGGGTTTTAAGAAAATGATTTTATAAATTTCAACCAAAAGCAGTATTGGCTGCTTGGTTAATGAATGCCAAAAATGTTTCCTTATAGGGAAATGGCTAATTTTACCACATACCATTCTACAAATCTAGAAGTCCTACTAACAGAAAAGTGCCTCCTGGTCCATTGACATTAATTCCACTGTAAGAAAAAAACAAAAAAAAAAAAAACAGAAATATCTACCCACTAAATATAACATCTATAGTAATAAGAAATTTTCTTATCAAATGCAAATGAAACTGAATAGAGAGAAAGGAATGAATTTTATACTACAGCTTGAAACCAGAGAAAAAAAAACATGCTTAAGAAAGTTCCCTATGTCCCTTAAACCACAACATGAAAATATGTTGTAAAAGATCATGAAAAAATGTCCCGTTTTTCAAGAGGATTTCCTCTTGCCACCTTATTTTTATTTATTTCTGTTTTTGTAATTCTCTCAAGAACCAATTCTTTCAAATTGTTTAAAATACGAAAAAGGTAATGAATGTGTGAAAGAGGTGGGGAGAAAATAAAAAGAGAGATGTGGGTTTTAAGTAGTATTAAAACATCTCTATATTTGTCTATTTCTTATAAACACTTACTGGAAATTCATGTCATACAATTTCCTGAAATGACAAGGAAAGAATGAAAAGGAAAGCCTAAAAGAAATAGAAATGGGTGATGTTGACAGAGCAGAAAGGCTATAGATAAAATGGTTAAGAGTATAGATTAGAGCCAAGACCCAGAAAAGGTGTTATAAAGGCAGGTGTTGTTGTATGGGAAGATGGGGGCGGGTAGACAAAAAGTAAGGAATAGTAAGCAT
Source organism: Acanthosepion esculentum (assembly GCA_964036315.1). Classification (NCBI taxonomy): domain Eukaryota; kingdom Metazoa; phylum Mollusca; class Cephalopoda; order Sepiida; family Sepiidae; genus Acanthosepion; species Acanthosepion esculentum. Next base: position 32,145,743 of record OZ038503.1, on the reverse strand, counting down.
AACAAGGGAGAACAGCATGAGAATGTGAGTAACGAGAAAAGAGAGGAAGAAGTGAGAGGAGGGAGGACAAAACTAGAGAGGACAAGGAGGCCTGAGGAGAAAGGACAGCATTAGAATGGAAGAGGAGAGGACAGCACTAGAGAAGAGGAAGAAGGATAAGAGGAAAGAATGGAGGCAGAAGAATATGGGGAAAGGATGGCATAAGATGAGGTAAGGAAGGATAAGGGAAAAGGATGGCACAAGAGAGGAGGAAGGATAAGGAAAAAGGAGGGGAGGATATAAGGAGAGGTCAGCATGAGAGGAGGGGGAAGGGTAAAGGGAAAGGACAGCATAAGAGGAGAAGAGGAATGATAAGGGGAAAGGACGGCACTAGGGAGGAGGAAGGATAAGGGGAAAGGATGGCACTAGGGAGGAGGAAGGATAAGGGGAAAGGACGGGACTAGGGAGGAGGAAGGATAAGGGGAAAGGACGGCACTAGGGAGGAGGAAGGATAAGGGGAGAGGACGGCACTAGGGAGGAGGAAGGATAAGGGAAAGGACGGGACTAGGGAGGAGGAAGGATAAGGGGAAAGGACGGCACTAGGGAGGAGGAAGGATAAGGGGAGAGGACGGCACTAGGGAGGAGGAAGGATAAGGGGAGAGGACGGCACTAGGGAGGAGGAAGGATAAGGGGAGAGGACGGCACTAGGGAGGAGGAAGGATAAGGGGAGAGGACGGCACTAGGGAGGAGGAAGGATAAGGGGAGAGGACGGCACTAGGGAGGAGGAAGGATAAGGGGAGAGGACGGCACTAGGGAGGAGGAAGGATAAGGGGAAAGGACGGCACTAGGGAGGAGGAAGGATAAGGGGAAAGGACGGCACTAGGGAGGAGGAAGGATAAGGGGAAAGGACGGCACTAGGGAGGAGGAAGGATAAGGGAAAGGACGGGACTAGGGAGGAGGAAGGATGAGGGAAAGGACGTGACTAGGGAGGAGGAAGGATAAGGGGAGAGGACGGCACTAGGGAGGAGGAAGGATAAGGGGAAAGGACGGCACTAGGGAGGAGGAAGGATAAGGGGAAAGGACGGCACTAGGGAGGAGGAAGGATAAGGGGAGAGGACGGCACTAGGGAGGAGGAAGGATAAGGGGAAAGGACGGCACTAGGGAGGAGGAAGGATAAGGGGAAAGGACGGCACTAGGGAGGAGGAAGGATAAGGGGAAAGGACGGCACTAGGGAGGAGGAAGGATAAGGGGAAAGGACGGCACTAGGGAGGAGGAAGGATAAGGGGAAAGGACGGCACTAGGGAGGAGGAAGGATAAGGGGAAAGGACGGCACTAGGGAGGAGGAAGGATAAGGGGAAAGGACGGCACTAGGGAGGAGGAAGGATAAGGGGAAAGGACGGCACTAGGGAGGAGGAAGGATAAGGGGAAAGGACGGCACTAGGGAGGAGGAAGGATAAGGGGAAAGGACGGCACTAGGGAGGAGGAAGGATAAGGGGAAAGGACGGCACTAGGGAGAAGGAAGGCATTAGAGAGAAATAAGGAGAAAAGATGGTACAAGAGAAACAGAGAGAGGATAAGGGAAAGGACAGCATGTGGACTGCAGGATAGCAAAAGAATGTAAGTCACAGATGAAAATGGGAAAATGCACAGCATGGTGAGTGTGAGTGTGAGAAAGAGATGAGAAAAAGGAAGGAAAAACAAATGCGTGTTTTAAAAAGTCAAAAACAGAAATAAAATTAAAACAACAAAAACCAAAAAAAAAACCCATGAAAACCATAAAAGATAACAGTGAAAAGGAAGGTAAAAAATAAGTTAGGTCATTTGAACCAATTGCAGAAACATCAATAACATGTGAAGAGCTTCAAGGAAGGAATGAAGCCAAAGTAGGTGTTGAGTAAAGGTCAAACTGAGGATAAGTAATCCTTGACGTGGAGGGGATAGTTGGTAGAGGGGAGGGAACAAAAACTAACGACGACATTTTGTCCAATGCTTCAAGTACCAAATGAATGGTTTGTGAAAAGGATAGTCTTTAACTACAAGAGTAGATCCTCTAAAAAGGTAAAGTATTATACTTAACGGACCATTAACAAAACATTATTAACACAAGATTCCAAACAAGAGATTCCTCATGAAAGACTCAAAGATTCTTTTCATGTGGATGTTGGCAAGAGAATCAATAAAAACCTTATCAAATGTTGGTACTTAGAGGTTGGCAATGAGTAGCTTTTGTATATCAATAACTTGTATCAGAGAGGGAAAAAAATACAAGGTTACCACAGAAGAGAATGTGATTATCCATTGTGCTGGACCCACAGTGATTATATTATAATAATTTAATAACAGAAATATGACCCTCTATTTATGCACAGCTTCATATTATTTATATATATATATATATATATATATATATATATATTAGTACTGCAATTAAGCTTTTTATTTAAATTTTGTGTTCATACAAGTGTTTTCTTTTCAGGACACAGTGTAAAACTATCGATTCCTAAAACTTCAGACACATACATAAAAAAAAGTATACATCCTGTTAAAAATAAGATAAAAATAGATAATGGCTAAAAGAATACCCAAAAGCACTCAGATATGTAGAACTTTTGAACAGTTTTTGCACACTTTGTGTCCAGAAAAGAAAACACTTGTACAAATACAAGAAAAATGAAATAAAAAACTTAATCACAGTACCTTGGTAGTTGTTATTAATGAAACTTGTATAAAACAGGAATTGTTGCCCAAATACACAATATATATATAATTTTATATGCATGGTACTTAGTGAAAAGCATTCAATATCAGTGTTAGGTGAAACCCACGGTCACAAACTCATATCCATACAACTTATTATATATATATAAAATTAACACAAACATTTAAAAAAAATAAAAAAGTGAATCATTGAATTTTTCTCTCATAAATTTCAGTGACATTACAACTATTCTATTCCACATTTTGTGTGTGTGTGTGTGTGTGTGTGTGTTTTAATAATATGTTCTGGTATGCGGCTTTATCGTTTGGTTTGTTTATAGCATATCAATCTCAATAGGTTATTTAAAGCTGACAAGATATTTTTGAATAAGTTCCTATGAATAGAATATGTATTCTTTGTAAGAAATAACTTTCTAGATCAGGTTTCACTGATGTATTTTTGTTAAGAGGGTTTTTGTCGAGAGTCAAATGTATTGTCAGTAACTTTTTTTTTTTAAAGTATTGCTGGTAATAATTTTTTTTTTTTCAAAAATGTATTTCTGCTATTTTTACTATAAAAACCTATTTTTACACTTTCATAGTGTTTTGACATCAGTTTGGGGGTTACCTATTTGTTCATAGCTGCAACCCTAACAGGTGCTACCACCTCGAATGAGAGCGGACCTGAGAACAACAGCAACTAAGAGGTGGTTCCATGCTCCTCAAAACCTCCTGATCAGAGGCCGTGCAGATGGATGTAGTTTATCATCATACTTAGGATGACGGAACTTTTTGGCCAGCATTGTTAAGCACTTTTACTGTTTCCATTTTATACACCAATGCTGTGATGCTATTTTTCTTCTGCCATTGAGCACTTTTTTTTAAACATTCTTAAATGCATTCTGGCGTTTTTTGTTCTTTTCCACTAATTTCAGTAATTTTATGGCTATTACATTCTCAGCCATTCGGGTTTTCCTTCCTCAGTGATTTTAGTTGGTGAGTATATTATATATGTATTCATCAACTGCTCTTATTATGGCATCTTAGCTTATCCGAGGCAAGAATAAAATGCTCAGTTCACGGAACATTTAATGCCAGAAGCCTGATGAATTCATGATTACCATGCATGAAACTAACAGTCACAACCAGTCCAGACCTACACTGGGAAATTATATATGTAAATTAAATGTAAAAGACAATAGGAGAACTGTAATAGTAGCCGATGCATTTCGTAATGGTTTTGGAAGTGTTTGTGACTATTTTTGTGTGTATGTTTTTGTTTTCCATGTCGACAAATATGAAAAATTTCTCAGAATTAACCTGTAGAAAAAGACAATTGTCAACATGGAAAACAAAAACATACACACAAAAATAGTCACAAACACTTCCCAAACCATTACGAAACGCATCGGTTACTATTACAGTTCTCCTATTGTCGTTTACATTTATAAATATTGTCTTTTTCTACAGGTTAACCTGAGAAATTTTTCATATATATATATATATATATATATATATATATAAGTAATTCATCGATTCTGAAACCTCAACAGAATGCAGAAAGCACTGGACGGCCGTTTCGTCCTATATTTGGGACTCATCAGCAGTGTGCATCCACTACCGAGAATTAAAACCCTGACAGGTTGTCAAGCAAACATCATACCAACTGTTCCAATGGGCCTCGGTGATGAAGAGGTAGCAAATCCGACTCAATATAGCGCCGCTCACTCACATATTCCGTGGTGGAACGCTACTGAGATTCTCTTTAACCATAGGACTGTGAATCTCAGAATCTGAGAATCTCAGTAGAGTTCCACCACGGAATATGTGAGTGACCGGCGCTATATCGAGTCGGATTTGCTACCTCTTCGTCACCGAAGCCCGTTGGAACAGTTGGTATGATGTTTGCTTGACAACCTGTCAGGGTTTCAATTCTCGGTAGTGGATGCGCACTGCTGATGAGTCGCAAATGTAGGACGAAATGGCCGTTCAGTGCATTCTCTTGAGGTTTCAGACTTGATGAATTACTTAAATATAATTATCAAATCCTCCTAATAATTTCATATATATATATATATATATATATATATATATATATATATATATATATATACACTCAAATGAAGCTTATAAGCATGTGAAGGCTTAGATTAGTCCCAAAATTAATCACATAAGCACTAGAATTTTTTTGTAACCTGCTGACAAGTGTTGAAATCTTCACAGTATTTAGCATTGTTGAAATTATCACTAACATTTATCTGTAGCCTGATATATATTATGACCTCAACTTGTCCAGATATATGCTATGTTGCAACAAAATTATCGTAATATTCAGCCAAACTGACTATGGATCACGTGATAAAAGCCAAAAAAGTCTTTACACTATTCAAAATGGCACAAAATAGTGTTCAATAAATCTAGTAAGCCTTTAAGTTTAAGAGGCTTCTGCAACAATGATTAGGGAAATTCAAAAAGATCACCACAGTATTACGGTTTTCAATTATCATTAAGTAATTCTATGATTTCATGGAAAACCAGAAAACAACCTCCAGTAAGTAGCATTGTCAACATGTGAAGCAGAATATATGGCAATTGCAATACAAGCAGAAACATTCCTATTAATTTAATTATTAAACACCATTATTTAATTAAACACCACGATTAATTCAAATGAAAGTGAGTAAGCCATTATCTATTGTGACAATCAAGGTACCATTTTATTCAATTTTGCAAACCCATATAAAAAAATATAAAATGGGAACAATTTAACTATCACACTCTGTAGTTAGATGAAGTTAGGCTTAGATTTTTTTTGACAACTTCATTAAACATTAAGAACTAAAACTTCTCATATTTGGTTTATATCTTAAGAATGAAATAAGGCTTGAACTGAAAAATTGCTTAGCATAATCAGTCACAGTTAAAATTATCTGATACTGAAGTAAAGCATAGGACTTTTTGAAAGATGAAATATTCATTAGGAGTAAAATTTTAAATGCAAGAACAGTACGAATTTAACTTCACACGCATAAATTCAACTGGACTAAACCAGATGCTAGATCATCAGTTGCCAGAAAATTAATGACGTGATGTAAATTAAGCCATCTTTTCAATGCATCAACAGATCTGATTCTGGGTAGTGGGTTGAGACTGATCTTTTGATCACATCTCACCAATGTAGAAGTAAAGTGACTCCTTCTCTCTGTTAAGAGACCATGAGCAAATCTTAGCAATCCCTAAGCTCCCTTCACCAGGGATAAAATGAAGCCAATGGCAGCAGGCCGGTGGATTGCAAATGCTGAATATTGTCTGCATCAGACTGTTTGGTCAGAACTGCTCTTTTCAGCAGACGGACGCATTCTCCACCACGACTAACAGCTGGTGATACCTAGTATTCAGGTCAGTAGATATATACTGTTTAATAAATAAATGGAACATCAACTCAAATATGAGTATCTACTAAAAATAATTTTTTTTAAAATCTATCACTTTTTTATACATATTATTAATACAATATAAAAATCTGCTACTTAGAGTTTCATGTTGAGTAGTGGTTTTTGATATTATTGTATTGAGAACCAGGTTCAAATCACAACACGGTCAATTTGTCAGGAAGGTGACTTCTTGATGTCATCGTCCCAGGAAGAGGATCCCAGTGTGCTGCACCTTTGGAAAGTGCTTGAAACCAACCCACCGGTTGACCTAAACTATGTGTGTGCGTGTATATATATATATATATATATATATATATATATACACACACACACACACACACGTGGGGTGCACACATGATGGTACATTCCCTGTTCTCTTTAATCATGAAACAATAAAGTTTATGCGATTACAAGAGTATATTATTGAAAATAAACCAATGCAACATGTCTAAATTGTTTGAACAGACATGTGTAAATGAAAATATTCTACAAAAACACACAGAATATATTATCTGAATGCTTGTGTAGGGTGAGAGAGAGAAACAGAGAAACAATGTTCTTTTTGTGTTTATTTATGTCTGTGTAGTTGACTGACAATTATTCCAGAAAATGATCACTCCTTAAAAAAATATGACACGAGTGAAATGGTTCAATAAATACTGCAAGCCATGCAGTCTCTTCACCTAGTTAGTTCCTATTATTCCTGAAGCTTCAGCTCACAAGTCTATGAACATAATTAATGAGTTCACAAATAATTTGTAACCCAATCTGTTTATACTGCACGTCTCTGACTCTCCGCAAACAGACATATCTACTAGAAAAATCATCATTATTACAAACCCTCAATTTATCATATGAATAATTAACCCAGCACATCAATAGTAACGTTTTACAGAAGCCTAAGTAAATCAATGGCAATAGATACACAATATCATTGCAGATCTTTCAGACAAGGAAAAATTTAATATATACTAATGCAGGTGTTAATTTTATTTTTTAAGTAGCATATACAGAGATTCATAGACATTTTATATATACATATATATTAGTCTGTGTGAAACAAAAAAGAAAAGAAACTAAATTAAACTGGCTAGACTATATACCCAAGCACATATTTCAAAAGTTAAATATGACAGCGTCTCCTCCCTTTCGTACGCTTATGTAGTTACATCAGTTAACCAATGAAGTCCAAAAGGAGGATGAAACACAGACAAATTTTTCTACATTGTTACTATTTTCATATATATATATATATATATATATATATATATATATATGTGTGTGTGTGTGTATATATATAATACTTGATAGCTGTCTAGACAATTTCAAGCATGAAGACTTTCTTACATGTAAGTACCTGTTATTCAGAGAGATACAAGTACAACCTGAATACATCAACAACAATAATCTTGTGAAAAGAATGCTCATGATGAATAGTCTGCCCTACTATTTAATCCCTAACTTGGGAGAGCAGGGGTGGATACATACATACCTTTCTGAATAGTATTTGTGTGAAAGTCAATACAAACTAGCATGGAATTGATATTGGCCGATTTTTCATTCTGAACCACTATACACTGTTATGGCTTTCTGCAACTCACAACCCATACAACCCCCACACAATCTACACTTAACAACCCATCTCTCTTTCCCATCTCTTTGATAATGTAACATGTGAACTTCCCTTCTCTCTTTGGATATATAATAGCAGTTTCTGAATGCAAAGAGAATTTGGTGAAAAAGGAATGATGACAACAGCAACGAGTGGGAGCCAAAGCTCCTCATAACATGACGAATCAAGTGACCAAAAATGAACAATTCAGTGGGAAAAGATCAACAAAAAACAGTTGGTGTAATGAAGCTCAAAGGAGATGGACCATCTATTAAATTCTCATGTGAATTGATTCTCCAAACTGAAGAGAAGGAATGCCATCCCCAATTCACATAAACTTCAAGTACAACGATTTTTTTTTTCAAACTGTATGAGTTTGAATCTTTCGTCGCCAAAAGTTGTTTTGGCCAACGATTTTTTTTTCTCCCCCGTATGAGTTCGAATTTTCGTCGCTAAAAGTTGTTTTGGCCAACGATTTTTTTTTTCTCCCCCGTATGAGTTTGAATCTTTCGTCGCTAAAAGTTGTTTTGGCCAACGATTTTTTTTTCTCCCCCATATGAGTTCGAATCTTCGTCGCCAAAAGTTGTTGCGGAGTTATTTCCACAATAGAACTTCTAGTCGGACTGAATGCGTCCTAAATGGAGTAAACGTATAGAAACGTTAGGAACTTGTAATAAAGCGTTACACAGAGTAATCGAGTTGTGGTCGCTAATCACTTCTCCTCTCGACTACCTACTGATTCCTACTTATAATAGGTGGGAGAGTCTATTACCTATAGACTAGGTGTCTTCCACTATAACACATATAAATTCAGGCAGAACAAGTCTTACATGAATAATCCCTCTTTTACTTGTTACAGTCAAGCAAGAAAGATCACATGATAAAAGATGAACCCCAATTCAACTCAACACTATGCTGCTTACATTAGAGGCACAGGAGAATGGCAAAACATGACAGTCACCTAAGAAATGCATATGTGATGTACTCAATTGGACGAAGGATTTGAACTATGAATACTGCACAGCTAAATATACGACTTATACAGCAACAAATCTACATAACTGAATTTACAACTTCTATAGTGCTGAACCTACTCAACCGACTAATGAAAGTGATATTGAAGAAAGAATAGATCAAAGGACACTGCTACTTGAACGAACAAACTGAATTGAAAGTAAAGAGAACAAAGAATAAGAGAAAGAGAGAGAGAAAAGGAAAAATCTTATTTCAGAACTTATAGCCCCACAAAATAACATATGGAAGTTTCCACACAGACATGTACAGCGTACATCTTTCCACCCATTCTCTTGACTAAAATGTCTTGATCTATCCACTTCCCTTCTCCACATCCTTTCACCTTTCATTCCTATCTGCTCTCGCCCCAAATCTTCTGTAACCCCCTTGCCTTGATCGATCCACTGTCTTTCTCTTTCTCCACATCCTCTCCTTTACCACTCCTATCTGCTCTTCCTCCAACCCTTCTATAACCCCTTGCGTGATAGTGGCCTCCAGCCTTGCTTTGGGTGATACGCTTAAAAAAAAAAATTTTTTTTAAATGTATTGTCTAGTTATAACTAAATATTATTAGTTTGTGTGTGGAGAATTTTTTCATTTGTTACTGTTGGTTATCGTTCCAAATTTGTGAATTTGACCGTGCTAAGAATCCATCCATGACAGAATGGTAAGCCTGGCATCTTGTAGACGCCAAGTTGTTCTTTTTTATCTTTGCATTTTAAAGTTTGTGCTGCAGTAACTGTCCGTAACACTATTAAAACAACTCACACAACTATATATTACTAAAATCTCCTGACAAGTGGAATGAACAACTGCAAAAGAAGGTTTGTCTATAAAACTCTGGAGATGAGGTGTTGAATATAACATCAATCAGTTAGTGACAAATTTTATTGATATATATATATATAATATTTTTTGTTTTAAAAATATGATTCCTTCGCTACATAAGAGTTCTCATGTTTCAAATGCAAGAGGCGAGAACCCTAATATAATTTTTGAAATTATGTTGAATTAAGGTGTCTGGTCACGCTTCCTCGTCAAGCGAGAATTTGGGAATAAGCTATCTTGTGGTTAGAGCGTGTTTATAAGTATGGTCTCTTGGAACATTAGTTGCTATGGAAACAGCTAGGGTCGGCCATGTTGGTTAGGTGGTCATAGAGTTAAGAATTAATTTTTATCTACAGACCAGTCCCCTTTGAAAAGTTTATGTCAGGTCACATTGGGGTGCCTATTTCAAGGCATTTTCTGTATGGAGCACTGTCTTTTTGAAAATAAAAGCAAAAATACTAAGGAACACTGGATTATTTACCTAACGTGTTTTTTCCTATTTTTCTGCATACCTGCACACACACACATATATATATATATATATATATATATATATATATATATATATATATATATATATATATATATATATATATATATATAATAAAAGTGAACATAGAAGTCAACACTTAGAGGCGACAGTCTGTTTCATGTTAGTGCAATTGGCAGGCCTGACGATTGCACTAGCATAAAACAGACTGTTGCCTCTAAGTGTTGACTTCTATGTTCACTTTTATATTTACACACGCTCTATCTCTGATATTGAGCACTTTATCCCATAAATATACCACACTTTAAGACTATATTTCTTTATATATATATATACATACACACATACACACGTGTGGGGGGGAGCTGTTTAATGGCATATCAACTCCTTATGAATCATTTAATATCGGAATTTAATTTTCTTGGGAGCTTGGATGTAATAAAAATATGATATGTTATTCCACTTTCACAGTTGAATACATGGTAAATGATACTCAGCTTTTATGCATATACATGCTTGTGTGGACATTACTAGAGGCAATCATATGTATTTTATGTTGTTTTGTTGAAGTTATATTTTGGAAAACAGTTTAATTTAAGAAACTGCAGGATATTATATGGACTAATGTCCTGAAAGTTCTTTCATGTTGGTTTTTGGTAGTATTTTAAATGGATAAAGGTGAAGTCACTACAATTTGCTAGTATGCGCATATTGTTGGTAATTTTTTATATATATATATATATATATATATATATATATATATATATATATATATATATATATATATATAAAATTGTATTGATGGTAATTTTACGATAAAAATGTATTTTTTATACTTTCATAGTCTTTTGTTTTTGTTTTGGAGTGGGGAATTCACTATTTGCCCATAGCTGGGACATTAATAGCTGCTACCACTCCAGATCAGAGATGACCTGGGAACAACAGCAATTAAGCAGTTGTTCCACACTCCACAAAGCCTCTAATCTCCCAATCTGAGACCTTGCTGCAGGATATAGTTTATCATCATACCCAGGAATGTGTGTGTATGTGTAAAAATATAGTTTTAAGATGAAAATGGCCTGAAAATTTTGGTCAAGCATGAAACAGTCACTGCTTGGCGTTAACCTTATATGAGAAAATATGGAGGCATAAATTTTCTATATATCAAAAATGTTAGGTAAATGAATGACAAAGTGAAAACAATTCTGCATAATGAGTTTCATTCTATAGGAGGACTTCAGTGTACGAAAATAGTTTTTGCTGATGGAATTATCTGTGTAGGAAAAAACATAGGAATATCAGTTACAATTATGCAAAGACAGGCAACACTGTTGGAATGCTGAAATTTAATTTTTTTTTTTCCTCCAACATGTCTGAACTCGCAGTCTATCAACTCTCATTCATTTGTTTTTATCACTTTTATAATTAAGTAACTAACATTTTATGATAACAGAAGATCTGCCAAGAAAGGTTTAATGCAAGAACCAAGACGCAAAGTTATTGTGAGATGATCTAACAATCAAGTCACTTTCTATAGACTTTTGCCTTAGTAAACTAATTTTTCTTTTGATTAAAGTAGAAAAAGAAATTTCAGCATTTCCTGTTTGTGTGTAATTCCAACTGATGTTCATGTTTTTATATCTCCCTTACCTACACATAGAATTCTGTCAATAAAAACATTGCTTTAGTCTGACCTTCTAGAGGATGAAATGTGTTACACAGAATGTGTGTGTGTGTGTGTCTGTGTGTGAATAAAGACTAAAGGGAAACTTATCTTAGCTGGTATGTTTCGTCCAATGAGGGACTTTATCAAGGCAAATGCAAGGATTTTATTTTGTAACAAGTATTTATAGACAAGAGCAAAAATGTTAGTTTTACAAAATTTTTAAATTTAAGAAATGCTTATCAGGTTAGCTAAAAAGTCTAAGTTAGTTATGGATGGTGCTAAGTGACATAATTTAATGTCTAATAAATGAAAGTAAGTAAAAGATCCTTGAAAGGTTTTATGCAAATTAATATTTAAATTATTTTAGCTTGGGATTAATTTATGTTATATATTTTAAATAACATGAGGTTTTGACTTTTTTTTAACATTTTTATAGTCA
>OZ038503.1:32110935-32123384 GCA_964036315.1 Acanthosepion esculentum | reverse complement strand
CACACAATAATATATATATATATATACATACACACAATAATATATATATATATATACATACACACAATAATATATATATATATATATACATACACACAATAATATATATATATATATACATACACACAATAATATATATATATATATATATACATACACACAATAATATATATATATATATATATATATACATACACACAATAATATATATATATATATATATATATACATACACACAATAATATATATATATATATATATATATATACATACACACAATAATATATATATATATATATATATACATACACACAATAATATATATATATACATACACACAATAATATATATATATATACATACACACAATAATATATATATACATACACACAATATATATATACATACACACAATATATATATACATACACACAATATATATATACATACACACAATAATATATATATACATACACACAATAATATATATACATACACACAATAATATATATACATACACACAATAATATATATACATACACACAATAATATATATACATACACACAATAATATATATACATACACACAATAATATATATACATACACACAATAAATATATATATATACACACAATAATATATATATATATACATACACACAATAATATATATATATATACATACACACAATAATATATATATATATACATACACACAATAATATATATATATACATACACACAATAATATATATATACATACACACAATAATATATATATACATACACACAATAATATATATATATATATACACACAATAATATATATATATATATACACACAATAATATATATATATATATACACACAATAATATATATATATATATACACACAATAATATATATATATGTATACACACAATAATATATATATATATACACACAATAATATATATATATATATACACACAATAATATATATATAATACACACAATAATATATATATATATATACACACAATAATATATATATACACACAATAATATATATATATATATACACACAATTATATATATATACATATACACACAATAATATATATATACATATACACACAATAATATATATATACATATACACACAATAATATATATATACATATACACACAATAATATATATATATATATACACACAATAATATATATATATATATACACACAATAATATATATATATATATACACACAATAATATATATATATATATACACACAATAATATATATATATACACACAATAATATATATATATATATATACACACAATAATATATATATATATATATACACACAATAATATATATATATATATACACACAATAATATATATATATATATACACACAATAATATATATATATATACACACAATAATATATATATATATATACACACAATAATATATATATATATATATACACACAATAATATATATATATATATATATATATATATATATATATACACACAATAATATATATATATATACACACACACACACACACACACACAATAAATTATATATACATATATACATACATACATACATACATACATAAAAAAGGGTGCAATGGGTAAATTTCCAATATTTTATATATTTAATTTTGCGTATGCACACTCATTTTTGATTTTGCGTATGCACACAGTATAGTAGGGTTAGATAGGCACTGTCTGTGAGAAAAAAAAACAACATGATACACTTCACTGTCAGTAATTTGGAAACAGCATGCTGTACTGCTTGGCATTTGCACTGCAAGCTCCAATATGAACATTTCAGATGTGTTTGGGTGTCAATCTAGGGATAGCGCAGAGGATTCGGAAAGAGTTCACTAATGGTGATTATGAAAGGTGTTTGAAGTGATCACTAGTGATGGTGACATCATGCTTCCATTTTCTACAGAGCCTCACACTCAACATGGAGGTCTACATCAAGTCACTTGAGGAGGCAGTACTGTCCTGGGTTAAGAGGGTGGCTGCTGGAAGACCCTTTATCTGGCAACGGGACTTTGCATCATGCCATGCAAGCAGGAGAACCCAAAAAGAACACGGCTTATAGTATGTAGAATTTTTAAAATTATCAATTAACTATCACTGGAAGGGCTGCAACCCCCCTTGATTACTAAGTGTGGGGCACAGTTGAGCGAGAGCTCGACAAAACTCTTTGTAAAACCAAAAATGAACTGAAGGCAAGGATCATCATAGGATTCACCAACTTAAATAAGGAGACCGTCCAGAAGAGTTCCAGGAGATTCTGAAGTCATCTGGAGGCTATTTTATTGAATAAATTTACTCTTTAATATTCCAAGATATTTTTGTTTAATTTTGGTAAATATATCTGTTAAAATGAGATGTCAGTGTTATTTTCATTTTTGTGTAATTTAGAGGACAATTTATCCATCGCACCCTGTACATACATAGAATTTTTTTTTTAACTAAGAATAAATATTTACTTACAAGTCGGAAGCAAGGTAGTATTAGTTATTGGAATCTGAAGGCAAAAGCTTCATATCACACTCCAAGCTGCTACTGCAATGATCAAACTATACAGCAGACAACATGCACTTCAGTTCAATGACTTGTTGCAATACATTGCCACACTTATATAGAAAGGTGAGGGTGCTGAAAATTTCTTAAATAGACCCACTTCTCAAAATCTGACCAAATATCAGAATTTTTGATGGGGAAGAGATTTGTGGTTTGGCAAATAAATTTTCAAATTCCACTTGCATACACATGAAGATAAAGTAACTTATTTAGAGATAAAATACGAAAAAGAATCACCAATTTTATCGAACCTGACATCTCAGCTTAAGACACTTTACCACTGCTATAGCATAGGTTCCCTGTGACTTTTCTATAAATATTTTCATAGTAATTGTTCTGATGAGCTTTCCTCTTTGGTACCTTCACTTTACAAAGTTCAGTACTTGATTGACAACTAGGTCTCATATATATATATATATATAAATAATGACTAGATATGTCTATTTGTTATATAAGGCGAGAGTGCCACTAGTATGCAAGGGCCTACAATATATGTTCAACGTTCTTTTTATAGATACAAGTATTTAAGCAAATGCTCTGTTTTATAATAAACAGTATTAAATAACATTTACTGGCCTGAATGTCCAAGAAATTTTCATAGGAAATTTTTGTGACGTGCCTTAACCGTTCTGTGGCCGAACGGTTAAGGCACATCACGCGAAATGACGGTTCCGTATAGGATACAGGTTCGATTCCTGTTGGAGAACGAAAATTTTCTATGAAAATTTCTCGGACATTCAGGCCGGTAAATGTTATTTAATACTGTTTATTATAAAATAGAGCATTTACTTAAATACTTCTATCTATAAAAAGAACGTTAAACATATTATAAATGTCTTTAAATAAATTGTCGGACTATGTCCAATTCATATATATATATATATATATATATATATATATATATATATATATAAAGATAAAAAAAGAACTTCTCTTAGCCGACATGTTTCACCCTCTTTATCAAACTTGCCCAGACTTTTTATCTAAGCTGACAAATGTCTCAAGTGTTCTTAAATTAAATTTTGAAAAACCAATAACAGTTTTCCTTTTGTCTTTATTCATATTGTCCTTTTACAAATATATACCGTATATACTTGCATATCATGCGACTTTTGAAGACGTAATTTGGAAGCTAATTTTAAGGGGGTTGTATCATACATGAGATATAAAATTAGCATATGTATTGCTTGCCCTGGCTATACTGTTGACCAAACTATATATCCATTTAATGTAGCCAAAAAGTACAGCTGTATTTAAAATAAACATGATTTTGATAAAACTGATATTTTACTAAACTGTATCCAATAATAATCCATGTAATATTCAAATAATTAGTATTGTATTATAAAACACAAACATAGTGAAAATGCATCTTTTGCACTGTTTAAGTTAATAAGATGTTCAGCTGATTCTCGTTGATTTGTTTATAGTTGTACATGTTTACACAATAAGTATAGCGTTACTAATGATACTTTTATCATCCTCTTTTACATTTTTAACTTATTAAACTAGAAGATGGGATAAAGAGAAAGAGGAAAAGATGCTCGTATATTTTAATTTGGTCTCTCTAAAAAGTAACTTGCATGATACACGAGATACATGATAAAATCATTTTTAGAAGTGAATATTTGCTTGGGGGAGGAGTGGGGTCATATGACATGCAAGATCACCCATTACATGAGTGTTTACAGTACTCAAACTGAAAAAAAAAATATATATATATATATATATATATATATATATATATATATTTCAGATTGAGTACTGTAGAAAGGATTTTTTTTCTTTTATCCAACCTTATTTTAATTAAATTAATAACCATTCTAAATTGAGAAGTCCTACTAAATTAATTTCACTGTTTAATAAAATAAAAAACGGTGATAACAACTCAAAAATGTGTTTCCATTAAAAATGTTTATAGTAATAAGAAATTTGTGTGTATGTGTGTGCATTATATATATATAATATATTATATATAAAAGTGGACATGGAAGTCAGCACTTAGAGGCGACAGTCTGTTTCATGCTAGTGCAATCGTCAGGCTCTATCTCTGATATTGAGCACTTTATCCCATAAATATAGCACACTTTAAGACTATATTTCTTCATATATATATATATATATATATATATATATATATATATATATAGTCAAACCTAGAGAGCCAGACAAACCTACCAAGGTTTCACCTAAGCGGATCGTCAGGGAAAGCTGGCTAGTTAGTTGATTACTCGTATTGGGTTTTTTTCTTCTTTGGGATTTGGACCTGTATGTTGTACAATTATTTTCGACAGATATTCATAGCTCTTTCTTTTTTTAAAACCTTTTTTCCTTTGATATTGATTTGATCATTGGCAAATCAAGAAACCAAAGGTTTTCCGAGACGAGTGTAGTTACATATATATATATATATATATATATATATATATATATATATATATATATATATATTCTGTTTATACATTATTTTATTTAAGTAAATACTCTGTTTATAATAAGCAGTATTAACAATATTTTCTGGCTTGAATGTTCGAGAAATTTGATAGAAAATATGTGTCCCCCGTCAGGAATCGAACCTGTATCCTACACGGAACCATCATATAGCCCGACGTGCTTTACCATTTAGCTACAGAGGAAGCATCTGGTTGGCAAGGTCAAATTACTGTTTTTAAACTACAAATTTCATATTTCACTTGAGCACTCATATCTGCTCGAAGCATATCTTAAACAAATGACATCATATATTATGCAATGAACTATGTTCAACAATTATTTTAATATATATATATATATATATATATATATATATATATATATATATATATATATGAATGATAAAAACAAAGCTTGTTTGAGTCTAATAAAACTTGCTTAAATGATAAACTGATGCCAAAACATGTATGTATGTGTTTCAAATAGATTCTGGTTAAGTGGGACACAACTGGAATTGAGCATTTTGGCCCAATTAGCTAGTTGCTAACAAGTAAAATAAAATTACTTTTAAAGAAAATTAGCAAATTTTGGGTAGAAAAAAATCTCAGAATTTTTCCTCCCCATATTATAGATGTCCACTTTCTGTTTTGTTCATCACTTCTCTCAATACATTCTCCCTTCTGAATACTGTCTCTTGAATGAAAAGACAATGCACACAATTCATTCCCCAACTCTTTAAACTCATCGCCAAGTTATTTTCATTGCAATTTAAAAGAAAACCAAAAATGTCTTCTCTCCTTTTAAGGAAAGCTTGCCATTTCTAAAAATAAAAAACAGAAAAGCTTCACTTGTCTTGTTTCCAGGCATAGCCTCCCACTTCACACTATTTTACAAAAATCTTTTCCAATACTGTGTTTTGAGCCGTGTTAAGAAATATATAAGAGTCAGCAGGTAATAAATTTTAACCGTTTCCATGAAAAGAAAATTCTACTAATTATAATTGATTGATAATTTTTTTTTTAACTCCACATTCCACAAGCTGTGTTCTTTTTTATTAAAAGCTGTAATTTTTATTGTTAACCAATAAAAAAAACTAAATATGAACCTTGAGAGTGATAAATATATATTCTTATCTGTGAATGAAATTTATTTACACTATTTACATTGTTTGGGGTGTCACCCTCATCTTTGCTGCTATATTCACATTTCTGGCCTTCTTCAGGTAATTGGAATCTTGAACCAAACTTTATTTTGTCCACCAGGGAAGATTGTTCTAGTTCCACATGCCATGCCTTCTTTCCCTTTAAGTTGACTCTCCGGGTTTTCATTCACTTCTGTTGTAACCAGGTGTTGAACTCACAACCCTTTGGGTCAGGTCACTAGATTCAGCCAATGCTTTTATCCACTGGGCTATGTGTCATGAATATGGCAACAATGATGAGGACAACAGTCCAAACAATGTAAATGGTGTAAACAATTACAATACCTCATCTCAGAAATAGACAGATATTGAATGCAATTTAATTCAAATTATATATATATATATATATATATATATATATATATATATATATATATATATATTTTATTTCTTTTACAGTAAGGTTTACCCTATACAAGGCCCAGGGGACACTAAAGAAACAATGTAAATAGTGTAAACAATTACAATACCTCATCTCATAAATATAGACATCATCTCATTCATTCATATATATATATATATATATATATATATATATATATATATATATGTTGTTTTTTTTTTAAATACATAATCATTGCAACATGGGAATTCCGGTGTTGCAATGATTACATATTTTAAAAAAAACAATTATTTAAGCTCTACAGTTGTATCGAGCACTGTTTTTAAAAAATAAATGCTAAGAACTCTGAATTATAAATCTCATTGTTCTTTCCTATTAATATATATATTTACAGTAAGGTTTACCCTATACAAGGTCTGGGAGCAACTCATGGTAGTGGGTTATGTTAAGGGGTAATTTATATGGATAGAAGGGGAAGATAACAGTTAACTCCGGACTTGAACAGATTAAGATTGTAGAGATCAGGGATCATTCTCTTGGGAGTCTGTTCCACAGGGAAGTGGTTTGCAGGAAGAAGCTGTTTGAGTGAAACTTACTTCTTGATGATGGAATACGGAAGTAATGCGATTTGCTATTATATAAGTCGTGTGAGGGTTTTAGTCATTAAGGTTAGACCTGGCAGAAACAAGGAATGTAGCTCATCCGAGCACTTTCCATGGAAGTAGCGATAGAACTATGAGCCACATCCCACCTGTGAGAGAAAGGTTGGAAAGGAAAAATAATTTTTCCTTAACAAGAATTTAAAAATGCTTTTGAACTCTATCAAGACTGAAAAGCCAGTTTGAGGCACAATGTTCTCCTAAGACATGTTACCGCCTTGAGGGGACATCTCTTCATTGTGACTAGCAGCAGTTAGGGGTCTGATCAGTGGTGATGGAATGTAACTAGCTTGTATGTGTGTATATATATATATATATATATATAAAACAACTGAAAAGTTGCAAATTAAAAAAAATTGAATGTTTTTTTTTGTGAAAGTATTTATTAAATTTTTTTTATATATTTGATATTTCAGATCGGCCCCGATCTTTCATCAGAAATGGCTGTTTTCAGAAGTTTGTTTACATTAAGTAGTCTTCGGCGTGAGACGCGGACATCACGTGATATGGAATGCAACACTTTCACAAAAAAACATTCAATTTTATTTTAATTTGCAACTTTTCAGTTGTTTTTTTCTATATTATATACATATTAAGAAAGTATACATGGCTTCTCATTATGCTTATATATATATATATATATATATATATATATATATATATATATATATATATATATATATATATATATAATCTCACTTTAAATGTTATTTTTAGTGGATACTTGTATTTGACACTTCATTTATTTATGAACGAGTATATTTATTTTTTTTCCTCTACCAGCCTGAATATTCAAGAAATTTGAGAGAGAGGTAGGTTCAAATCCTACTGGAGAGCACATATTTTTCTCTACACTATTTCAACTCACACTCTTTGTATCCTGTCACTGGATCTAACTAATACCTGGTTAAGGCAGTTGAGAACTTGGAGAGGGGAATTAAAAGGAGATAACTGATAACTGACATCCATTAGACATGGCACATGGAACTAAAACAGTCTACCCCAGTGAGCGAAATAAAGGGTTCAGTTCGACATTCCAACCACCTGAAGAAGGCTGAAGCATACAACAGCCGAAACGTTGTAATAAATATGGTGACAAAGATGAGGGCAATAGTCCGAATAATGTAAATAGTGTACATAATACTTTGTCTCAGAAATATCGACAGATATTCTATAAGATTTTTCGAATATTCAGGCCTTTAGATGAAATATAATAAACATACTGTTTGATAAATAAATAGAGCATCTACTGAAATATGATTATCCACAAAAAATAATGATTAAAGTGATTAAAATCTGTCAGACTGATAAATAAATGTGTGTGTGTGTGTGTGTGTGTGTATATGTATACAGAGTTCACTGTCAGAAAGAGAGATAGGATATACCTCCAGGAAATAGCAAAATCTTACATAGGTTGAAATCTTTAAATCAGTTATGCGAGAAGTATATTTGGTACTCATTTTTATAATCCAAGTTACTTGCATGAGTACTAAATATATTTATTACATAACTGATATATAAGATTTCAACATATCATGTAAGATTTTGCTATTTCCTGCAGGCATCTCGTATGTCTTCTGCTGACAGTGGACCCTCATAATGATGTGGACTCCAAAAGAAATTGCATACTTCACCAGTCAAAGATCCATCGTTGTAGCCCCCCCCCCAAATTCCAACAGCATGTTAGAAAGTGACAGGCACCATCCCAAAAGGTGATCTTCTGTACTGTTACAAACTTCCGTAGGACAGGCCATGCCAACTGTTTGACATGAGAAAACGCATGCATGTTCTCTTTGTGGTGGTGACCATTTCATAGACGTAATATTCAAATCTTAAATAATATGTTGAACTCTTGTTATCAGTTATGTAATCTATATTCTGTCATTTTTATAATCCATGATATTTGCATTCAAAACATATGCCATCATTATGGGAAACCATATTATATATATATATATATATATGGTAAAATATAGTTTTAAGGTATGCTATATTTATAGATTTTAAAGTGCTCAATATCAGAGATAGAGCATATATAAATATAGAAGTGGATCTGTTTCATACTAAACATGATCATCAAGCCATGTGTGTTGTTTTTGCTCAACTATATATATGTGTGTGTGTGTTTCTTTGTGATGCATAGTGGGTAATCTATTATATATATATATATATATATATATATATATATATATATATATATATGAAGAAATATAGCCTTAAAGTGTGCTATATTTATGGGATAAAGTGCTCAATATCAGAGATAGAGCGTGTGTAAATATAAAAGTGAACATAGAAGTCAACACTTAGAGACGACAGTCTGTTTCATGCTATTGCAATCGGCATGCAACTATATATATATATATATGAGCACAAAAGAGACTTCACAAAGGACAACTTAACTAATGCACTAGTCATACATAGCAATAAATTCAACCACAATTTTGATTTTAAAAATGCTAAACTCATAAAAAAAAAAAGAAAAACCCCACTCAAAGGGAAAATCCTCGAGTGCCACCATTGAATATTATCCAAATATTAATCTATGCCCAGGCTTTTTCCCCTATATCAACTTTACTAACAGAATTACTACTCTCCCAAGCAAACATACACATAAAAAAAAAAAAAATATTTCAAAAGAATAGGGCTGATCTGTCAACACAACAATAAAAACAATATTTCCACACGTGATAGTACTTGATGTAAGTTTTAGTTGACAATATGAATACAATAGCGTTTTCTAAATTCTTCTCGTTGCTAAGGACATTTTGTTTTGTTGTTAATAGTTACTTTGTTTTACTAAATTCATTTGTTTTTGCCTTGAAAAAGTCCACATTGGATGAAACACATCGGCTAATAATTTTCCTATTGTCTTTTACCTTTATAAATATTGTTTTTTTTTCTACAGGTTATCTCTTAGAAATGTTTCATATTATATATATATATATATATATATATATATATATATATGACACAAACCATAACTTAATTGCCATTAGAAAAAGCTATCTGAATTCAATTTGGCCTTTTCATTAAAAAAATAATTGGAGATTAGTATTTTTTTTACCCCTCCTCCAAAATCGTATATATGAATTTTTAGTTAAGAAATTCATTGAGCAGTGAGATATTTTGATGGTGTGTCAGGTAAGCATAAACATGTTATATTGGAAAGAATATTATTTGTACAAATGGGTCAATGACTGAGATCAACTAATTTAAAAAGATAGGACTAGTGAAGACTACCCCCCCTTCTTTTAGCATTGTACCACATTTATACTTTTTAGTACAATAAATGCCATCAAGTCAACTTTTTGGCTGGGATCAAAGCATAGCACCTTCTTCATTGCACTGAGAGAGGTGGGGGTCAGTTTAAAAATATTGATGCCAGCATGACCCTGGCCACAGGAAATAGATGAGAGGAGAGGGCTACCAAAAACAGTAATTATTAAACATTCAATAGAAAACATATACAGTGACACACATAAGTATTGGATACATGTTATTTTCTGTTATAACTCTAGTTTATGTTCGCCATTTTGCCTGATATTTGGTAAGTAATATCTCGTAAAATTGTATTAGTTGTATGTGGAAGGAAAATTAAAAACTCATGGTTGAATCCATTTTTTTTTATACATGCTATACAAAATAAATGACAAGCAATTAATTTCAGTTCCCAGATGAGGTATTGCAACTATTTACATCATTTGTCCTCATCTTTATTGCTATATTCACAATGTTTCGGCTATTGTACACTACCACCTTCTTCAGGTGATATACATTGGAATTTTGAATGGAACTTTTTATTTATTCCATGGAAGTGGATTGTTCTAATTCCATGTGACATAACTTTTTTTGGAAAACCTCAGTATCAGTTAATTCTCGTTAGTAACTCGACTCACCACATTTTTGTGCCTTCTGCTGTGGCCAGGTACTGAACTCACAACTCTTTGGGTTAAGTCACTTTTTAGATTACTCAGCCAACATTTTTATCCACTAGGCCACATGTCATTTTTAACCCCTCTTCCAATATTTTTTTTTAATCAATTCATCCCAAGCAAGGTGAAAATGACACCAAGATACAAGTAGCTACTAGGAGTGAAAGAGAATGAAAAGACTTTAGAAGGAACTGGAAACCCAGTCCTAAAATTGAAACAAGGGATAAACCTATATTCTTGTTCAAAAACCAGAAAATATGAAGCAGGCAATAGGTAAAACTATTTGCTCCAATTTAGATTAAAAAAAAAAAATAGTAAATAAAATTTCAGGGTCTAGGTGGAGACATTAGAAGTATAGAGTTGAAATACATTTTTAGAAGAAACCGGAAAACCAATCCTAAACAGTAAACAAGTGATAAACCTCTACTCCTCTATTCACCCCAAGCAAGGTGATAATGCCACTAAGATGCAATGGGCTACTGGGAGTGAAAGAGAATGAAAAAGACTTTAGAAGAAACTGGAAATCCAATCCTAAACAGGAAACAAGTGATAAACCTCTACTCCTGTTCAAAAGACTGGGGAGCGGAGTGTGAACCAGACAATATCTAATCTTAATGATGAAAAAAAAAAAAAACATACATAACTAGTAAACGAAAGTTCCAAGTATAGGCGGAGATGTTAGAAGTATAAAGTTGAAAGAACTGAAAACCCAATCTTAAAACAGGATATAAGGAATAACCTCTACTCTTGTTGACTGGGGAGGAGTGTGAAATGGATGATAGGTGAACCTACTATTCTTTCTCTGAAATAGATCCGAGTGCCAAAACACAAGGTTTCTTTAATGATTTTAAGATTGTTGTATTAAAAAAAGGTGGAAGATATATTTAATAGATTGATTTGTTTACTACAGTTTATCAACCTTTTGCAGGTTATTTAAAGCCAGAATTTTTAGATTGTAAGAAGTTTTTTGGAGATAATAATGATGTATAATAGTGATACAAGTCTTACTAATTAACCTATAGCTAGGGGAAGAAGAGGTGGATTCATACGTTTTCCAAAGGTATTTGTGCCTAAGTGAATATACCAAACCAAACAAAACAAAAATTAGAATGTGACTCTCCAATTAATAATTACAAACAATTATCCATTACACCACCCACATATCTAAGCTTACAGTACCTGGGATTCCCAAGTGGTCACCCATCTAGATACTGAAAGATTTATTTAAGCATAACTGAATTAGATAAAACAAGAGAAAAACTAGTAAAGACTAGTGGA
>OZ038503.1:32088435-32105935 GCA_964036315.1 Acanthosepion esculentum | reverse complement strand
CGTACAACGGGCGAAAAGTTGTGACAAATATGGCGACAAAGATGAGGACAATAGTCCGACTAATGTAAATACTGTACATAATACCTCATCTCAGAAATATAGACAGACTCTTAAAACTAATTATTGCTAATTTTTCCTCTTAGCAGAATTTACAATTTTTACAGTTAATACTGCTCTTTTTATAATTTCCCATTTGATTTTGGTGGGGATATTGTTTGTTTGTTTGTTGGCTCCATGTGTATTTTGATAGGGTTGTATTGCGTGTATATTTTTTTTTCTTTCATATGACATTTTGTGGTTATAATATCATTGTTTAAATTTTTTTTTCTGTGGCCTTCATGTAAATTTTTTCATCTGTGTTAATGTTATTATTTACAATGGCTTTGTATATTATGGTATTGGTTAGTCAGCATTTATAGTTAGTGGACTTCTTTGTTTCTGCAGTTACATTTAATGGTGTTATTTTGCTGGATGTTATTGTTGTTGTAATTGTTATTGGTTTTGTTGACTATTTTTTTTATTGTGTTTAGTTATTATTTTCTCAATGTTATCCATGCAGCTATAACTAATTTTGATTGTATTTTTATTGATAATTTTTTATGATTTGCTGTTTTTAGGGAAGTGTTTGTCAATTATTTTGAAGAATATTTTTCCTATTTTTGTTTTTATTGTATTGTTGTTGAACCAAATTATATTTCTTTTTCTGTAGTTTTTGTTTGAATTATTTCCATTTATATATTCTACTTTGAATACCCACTGTTTATTTAGGGCTGATTCATTTTTTTTTTTTCATTGAATATTTTTAGGCTACTAGAATTTGTTGAATAAGAATTGAAAGAGTTGAATTTTAGGTTACTAGAATTTGTTGAATTTATAGATATAGGGATCTGTTTAAATGCATTAGGGGTGAGGTTAATGTATATTGGCTTGTTGTTTGGCTTTCTGTATGGTTTGTGAGTTCTATTGTTTTTTTTAAATATTATTTCTTGTTTTATTTTTTTTCTGTAGTTCTGCCATTGCAGTTTCTTACGATTAATAAACCCTTGCCACTGTATAGACCTATATATTTTTTGTTAATAATATTTGTTAATTTATTGGTTATATATATGCCTACATATTCACTTTAAGGTGCCATCATAGCTGCCCATTGTTATGTCAAAGTTATCATTATTAATATCATTATTGTTATTATTTTGGCCCTTTTTTGTCTATATTTTTTTATTGTGGTATAATATTGATTTTCGACAGTGTTTAATTATATTTTTGTCCTCATTGGAGATAGTGATGTATTGTTTTACTAAATTTAATGCATTGTTCCGTGTATGTTTATTAATAGATGAGTAGAAATCTTTTATGTCTAAATGTATAAAGGAGCAGTTTTCTTTGTTACTAATGTTATTGAACCAATTGATTCTTCCTTTAGTATTCTTCCATTGATTTATATTTAGTATTCTCCTGAGCATATTTTTTTTTAATATTTGTTTGCTTATTTTCCTAATATTGCTTTTTGTGGGGTTAGTAATCTGCATGTTGGTCTAGTCATGAAGTTGTCCTTATGGTCTTTTAATTTAATAAATAATTCAACTTTTGCTAATTGTTTTACCCTGTACTCTAATTTTAGTTTAGTGGCTATGTTTTTAGCTTCTTTGTTTATATCACTTTTGTTATTAGTGGTTTTGTAAAATTTAGTGACTCCTTTGTAATAGCTGGTTTACATTTTATAGATTATCCAGGATTTATCTGCTTTTATAAATAATTTATTTAAGTTATTTATCATTTTTTTGATGTTTTTCAAGTCTTTTTTGAAAAATTATTGTTGAATTTTCTCATTTCCAAATTATTGATTATGTTAAGTCATTTCAATGATGTAAATCCAAATTTGTTAATATTATTAGTGTTGATGTCACGATTGTCTTTGTTGGAATAGAATATTTTCCATCTTATGTGTTTTATGAAGTGTTCTATTTTTTTCTATTAGCTTAACTTTGTAGTCATGTAGGTTGGATATTGGTATATTTTTCAATATGTCGTTAAGTGTGTGGGTTGCATATTGATGTAAGATATTTTTTTTTTTTGAGAAAATACGGTACAAAATTGAATGCTGTGAAAAAGTGATCAAGCAATAAAAAAAATATCTACAAAAGTGCTCAACTGAGAATAATTTTTCAGGAGTTAAGGCAATAGCAATATCAAAGATAGTATAAAGCCAAAAATGCTGACGGTCAATAGGGTATTAAGAGAAAAGACATTTAAGGCAACAGTTTTTGTAATAAAGTGCCCAATATCAAAGACTGGGCATTAATAGGATTAATGTGAGTAAAATTTGTTACTTAGCTGACTGATGTTACCTTCAGCATTTCCCAGACAGACCTCATTGTCCACTCTTCAGCAACTTACTGCTTATATTTTTTTTCAATTTATTCATTTTATACTCATTTAACACTGGTGTAAATTTTCTTCTGTATTCTGTGTAGTTGCCTGTGCAGTCACATGTGCCCGTCTGCACAGATGTGCATTGTAATCATTTTGCCCTTCATTTCTTTTTTCATCTGTAGTAGACTTGGTTTTGTTTTGATCCAGCTCTAGATATGTGACCTATTTTTAGTTGTGTGTGTGTTGGGGGGGTGTATATTGTCACATCCTTATGCAGCCAAAACCCCCTAAACCACACACATTTTGCACTTAGCGAACCATCTCTCTAATAACATTAATACATTAATTCCCTCTCTCCCTTTCAATCTGTAACAGTAGTCACTGACTATTAGAAAAATTAAGTCAGACAGGCTGCTGACCTCAGTAACATGTCTGAGTGAAAGCTAAAAATAGATTCTCACACATGTGCAAAATCACATGATCAAGTATGAACGTTTGAGCAGGAAACGATAGGGAGAAGTTAGTTGGAATCTTAGTCTCATGCAAGTAACATCTCTTTACTTGTTATAGTCAAGCAAAAGAAATTGTACAATGAACATCCAATTTAACTCATCATACCATGCTGCATATACCAAATGCACGGGTGAATTACTAAGTGTGATAATCAGTTAAGACAGGCATGTGTGACCCATTCAACTGAACGCAAGCTACAACTTATATGGCGCCAAATTTCCTACTCAAACAACCAATTCTACATTGATGTGAAGGAAAGAGTGAACACCCAGCTCTTGGGGTCAAACTCATAACATTGAGAAAAGAACAATATACCAAAAGATATCACTGCTCTACCGTAAAGAACTGAAAGTAAAAAGAACAAAGAAAAACATAAAATAAAAGAAAGAGAAAATGGAAAAGAGAAAACCCTTATTTTAATTCAGGCGAAAGACTGAAGCCAAAGTGATTGTTTTGACTTTGCATTTCAGAAATGTTTCCACACAGAAATGTATAGCACAAAGCTTTCCACACATTGCCTTGCATTAATGTTTTTATCTATTGTCTCGTTATAATTAAATCTTGTTAATTTATATATTGGAGTTTGTTGTTCCTCCTCATTCACGTATTTAAACCTGTAGAGAATCCTTTCCACTATGGAGTGGCAAACCTGATCATATCCTTTGGGAACAAGTTGCTTTTTTATTTTTTTATATTTGCTGCAGTAATTGTCTTTGGGAAAGATATAGATCCATCTCTTCTTCCCCCCACCCTCACTATGGGTAAATAGCAGGACAGACTTGATTCTATAGCCTTGGGTGGCAACCAGTGTAGTAAAAGGGAAACTCTGAATTCAAATCAGTCACGCTACCTTGCCCAAGACACACAACTTCTACTGCAGTGCATATGATGCCCCTATAACAAGTTATGGGACTTGTGTGTGGGTGTGTGTGTGTGTGTATATATATATATATATATATATTATATATATATATATATATATATACACATTACTTAGACTATAATATTTTTCCAGTGAGATACAGCTACCCACAACTACTTAATTTAAATGAAATATGCACATTGCCATATCCTACTTAAAAGCAGCCACACAATTGTTTCTCAAATAATCACATACCAGTCCTATCAATATTTAATAAAACACACTGACATTAAGATAAATTAGTAATACTTATTACCAAGAGTAGGATTTGACACAACTGGCTTCATAATCCCTGCACTTTTAAACTCACTTGACAGTATTTTGAAATAGTGCATTAGGGACATTAACGATTGTATTTCATATAGAGTAAAGCCAATTTAATTTTGGAATATACAAGGACCAAAATTCGATATCAGATAAAATTATCTATTCATTCAAATACTGTGGTGAAATAAAAAGAAAACGGCCACCAGCGAGTAAATTCGAGCTCTCCCAACTGGTAATCCAACCTCTTGTCATTCCTTCTTGAGTTTTGTCTCAAAATCGCACAAACAGACTTTTCCAGCCGCCAACCGTGAACGTCACTCCAAGCCTTTTTCAACTGGGAAAAACTAGGTGCTTTTATATTTGTCCATATACCCATAATTCCTTGCGTCTTCATGCGATCCCATAATTCATTGCATCTCTGTCCCATAATGCATTGCATATTCATTGCATAAAAAGGCAATGCAAGTCCCCCCTTATTCTTTTACGTTATTTGGCCGAGGACGGATTACGGCAGAGCGGTAAGTGCTTTCTTTTTTTCTCCTTCACTTCAACTGCAGTAGTCTTACATGCTAAGCAAATACGGGCTCTTTTTTGGCAGGGAAAAGGCAAGTCGCAACCAGTTGTGCTCGTCCCAGGTTCTGCCTCATCATGTCTGCCACAAATACATCTAAAAGCATGTAAGATTCTGTTTGAGTGCATACGAGTTGCATTCTGATTTATGATATCATAATTTCAATCAGTGAATTTCAACTGGTGTGACATAACACATTGGCATGCCATGAGAGGATAGCAGATGAGCCACAAAAATTTTTAAAGGTCATTAATTAAATTATTTTCCAAAGTCCAAAGCACAATAAGTGTACATATCAAAATTAAAAACCCTTTAAATTTATTATACATGTACATCATTATAATAAATAAATATAAACATGTGGTGAATGTGTGTCAGTATAGATGCAAAAGAGAACCCCTCCACTGAATCACATTTGGGCATGTTTGTCAATGTTGGTTATATCTGGCTTTCCCCCCATTAGCAGCAGGGACAACTTGGCACGACTAGATACAAGCCTTTCTGCAACTGGTCAAGATCTGGGTCTTTGTAAGATGCCTTATGCCAATAAAATCAATTGGAAACCCAACAGTCACCAAGACTCAATGTCTTGTAAAGTCGGTCCCGTGGTCATTTTGTTCCTAAAGTTGCTGTCGTTTCTAAGGCAGTGTTATTGTGTTACCTCCCATCTATTTCCCCTCTCTGCCTATTACTCTGTAGTTGCAGGGAGAGTAATTGGTTAGGTGTTTCTTCCCAACCTAAACACATTCTTGCAATACATTACAACAATATATAATATAAAAAATAATATAAAAAGCAATTGGAAGAAGATTTAAGAATAGGCCTGTTCAAAATTCAACCGTGTGTTGGTTCCAATCATTTGCTAAAAAAAATTATCCCCTCCAAATTTATAGACAAATCATACAGATGCATTCTGGGATTTCTTTCTTGCCAAAAGATAGATCACATATCAGTCTTATCCACCATATTTTTTCTTTCTCGTCTTGAAGTCAGAATACTACAATCATTTGACTGTACCCCCTTTGTGTGTCAACACCGTTCTCACTTTGTGAACTTTTCGCCCCCTTATCACTGTTGCTTTGCCTAGTTTTGTCTTGCATATATATCGTTTGCTTAGTATTATTTTGCCTGGTTCTTTTTCTTTTATTATTGTTTATTGGAAATGATGTCAATTGTTTGTTTGACATTTTTGCCAATTACACTTGACCATGGCTAATTATTCTACAGGTTATGAAACCAGGAACAGACTGTCTCAATGGTGACAAATCCAAATATGAATTATGGGAAGTCAAATATTTAGGCTACATGAGAATTAAAAAAAAATTACACAAAACAATATTGGTAGCATATGATCATCACAGTGAGGAAGAGTAATATGAAAAGAATGCAAATGCATTTGTCTAGTTAATTCAATTTATTATTGACCAAATCTGTCTCTTATTATGACAGAAGTACCTGACAATGACAGAAAAACATTGCAAATTTTAAGAAAACACTACTTATCAAAAAGAAAACTAATAAAAAAAATAATTTTCTTGTCTTCTGAATTAACCTCCCTACAAAAAGCAAGTGGTGAAAAAATAGATTATATTTGTTAGAAGGAAACATAAAGGGAGATAACTCCAAAGTATTGTAAGAGTTATCCCACTTGCTTTGGACATTGTGATGTCAGACGTCACGTGTGGAAATACGGAGAGATCCAAGATGACGGACTACACCGGGACATGTGTGGCAAACGTCTCTCCATATTTCACTAATTCTTTTGTAGAGTAGTATTAACTCAGTTTATCTAGTAATTAATAAAATGCTGTAAACCTAAAAACGTTCTTGGTAATTATTTCCAATCAACAAATGCATAGCTCAGTCCTCAGAACTCACGCAAACATAATATTACTAGAGCTGAAAATATTGCAACTTTATTAAAAACATCAGTAGTGATAAGCGATAGCCTGCTAATAGCCATGGTCCTGAAAGACCTTTTGTCTGAATTTAAACTGTTCTCAACTGTTATTATTCAGAAATACAAAATAGTAGTATTCAGTGAATTTAAAGTAGCATTATGAAGCTTCAAAGAAACTAAAAAGATTAAAAAGAATAACTGAAAATACCATAATGTCCCTTAAAATACAACAACAACAGCCAAGACCAAAAACACAAAATAATAATGTCCTCACCTTCTTTAGATGTGATAAAGCAAGCCATAAAAGTTTTGATTGCCAAAGTAAAATTCAGAATTTTTCAATAAATAATTCCCCTCAAAAACAATTCTAATTCACCCAACAAAGATATTATTTATCATGTATGTTTCAAACCTGACATAAAAGTACCAAGTACAAAAAACCAAGAAGGCGGCCCATTTTGTAAAAATATTAAACAATTTTTCTGAAAATGAAAATTCATTTCTATTTTCATATGGACTAGACACCAATTCCAACAGAAATTGTTTACTTGTTGATTGTGGAGTCAACATACACATTACTAATGAATCTAAATTTATTAGTTTCAATAAATTTAATCCAGAAAATCACCATATTGAACTGACAGCAGTAGAACAACTAATATTGCCTTGATAATTTTAACAGATACACAAGGAAATATGCAAAGTTGCATTTCAAAGGATGTTCTTTATATCCCTATATTTAAATGAAATATATTCTCTGTACCAGCTGCTTCTGTAAAATTTGTCTGTAATTATTCATAACTTGTATACCCTAAAAGGGTGTAAAATTCAACATAAAAAAGATGGTTGCTTGTAAAACTATCTAAATACTTTAATAGGCTCCAAAACTGTTAAACATAGCCTAAAAAACAATGGCATCAAATTCTTGGATATTGCAATCTGAAGGAAATTATAAAACAAGACATTGTGAAAAGTATGAAAATTACCGATAAATCAAATATTGTGAAATATGTATACAAGGCAAAATGGTAGAATATAAAAATAAATTGCCCAATAAATGGATAAATAAAATATTAAACCTTGTTCATTGTGATCTAGCTGGCCTGATTGAGCAGATACCTTTGAATAGTTTCATATATACACTTTGTTTTGTCAATGGCTATTCCAATCGAATCATTCTTTATTTTCTTAAACTAAAAGGCAATTTTGTTCAATGAAGAAATATTTAGCAGACGTTATTCCATACAGTTCTCTAAAACGTCTAAGAAGTGATAACAGCACAGAATTTACTTCTGAAAATTTTGAAACCTTCTAATCAATTATCATATTAAACACAAAAAGTCAGCCCCATATTCTCCACACCAAAATCACACTGGAGAAAGATCTTGGCAATCTTTATTTGAAATGGGAAGATGTCTGCTAATTGAATCAAAACTTATGGTTGTATGCTATTATGACAGCTGTATACATAAGAAATAAATGTTATAATCAAAGAACTAGAAAAACTGCCTTCAAAATGTTTATGGGTTGCAAACTTAACCTTGGCAATATGGATATTTTTGGCACAGTTTGTTATGCCTATGTACAAGGTGGAAAGAAATTGGACACTAAATATGAAAAAGAAATTTTCATAGGCTATGATGAGTCCTGCCTACCTAACATATATGCCAAAAACTAAAGAGGTTAAAAGAGTAAGGTATGTAAAATTTACTGAGAGTTTTGAAATTCCTACTGCATCTGACAATTCTTCACTTCTGGCTGAAGAAAATGTAACATTACTTCTCAACTATTTGGAGATAAATTATACCCAATACGTATATTGAAGTTATTACTTCAACTGACAATAAAATGACAAGGTCACGGAAAATGAAATAAACACTCTAAAAATGAATGATACATATGAATTAACTACTCTCAACTGGTAGAACTATTGTTGGAATTCAGTGGGTTCAGAGTATTAAAATTAATAAAAATGGCAACAATTCAAGGCTCAGTTTATTGCAAAAGGTTTACAGAAAGTAGGAATAGATTACAATGAAACTTTCTCTCCTACAGTACATTTAACATCTGTAACTTATCTGGCCACCAAATGGATGTAAAAACCACATACTTAAATGTGCCAATCGACTGTGAATGTTCAACAGCGAAATGGATATTTTTTTATCACCACAGTACTACAGGGTATGGTTTTCAATTATCGTCAAATAGTTCTAGGATTTCTTCGAAAACCAGAAAACAACCTACAGGAGCATTGTCAACACATGAAGCAAAACATACGGCATTAGCAATCGCAATACAAGCAGAAACATTCCTGATTCAATTATTAAACACCAGGGTTAATTCAAATGAAAATGAGCAAGCCATTATGTACTATGACAATCAAGGTACCATAGCCCTTGCTAAGACCCCTGTCTACCATCAACATTCAAAACATGTAGACATATTGTAGAACTTTATAAGCACTGAAATTCTAAATGACAATAAATTTGGACTATATTCCATCAGATGAAAATATTGCTGACTTATTTACAACTAAAGCTTCTTTGCAACAAACTGATGCACGTTGAAATGCTCATGGTATTTAGCATTGTTGAAATTATTACTATCATTTTTCGTTAAGATTTACAAACTGTTTTGCTCAATTTTGTAAATCAATTGATGAAATTTGAAAAGGCTGATTTGTTTGGAAAAATACTTTAACAAAAACCCTACTTAAAGGTTTAATAGTTTCTTTAATTTTATAGGACTTCATCATAAACTATTTTTTAATTTGGTTTTGATTGGTCAATATATGGCTATTTTAGAGGGCGTGACAGACAAACAGAACTCCAGAATTTTATATATACAGTGTGCGATGAATAAATTGTCATCTAAATTATGCAAAAATGAAAATAACACTGACATCTCATTTTAACATACATTTACCAAAATTACACAAAAATATCTTTAAATACTAAAAATTAAAATTTATTGCCATTGGCTTCAACCATGGCCTCCAGTTGACTTCGGAATCTCCTTCAACTTTTCTGGAAGGTCTCCTTGTTTTAAGTTTGTGAATGCTGCCATGATCCTTGCTCATCTTTGATGTTACAAGGAGTTTTGTTGGTCTCATAATAATCAAAGGAGTTACAGTCTGGGGAGTTAGATGGCCAAGTGTGAGGGGTGATGTGGTCGCAGAAGTTGTCTGACAGCAATGACTGGGTTCTCCTACTTGTGTGGCATGGTGAAGGGTCCTGTTGCCAGGCATAGGGTCTTCCAGTAGCCACCCTCTTGAGCCAGGCAGCACTACTTGCTCAAGGCACTTGATGTAGGCCTACATGTTGAATTTGAGGTCCTGTGGGAAGATGAATGGAGGTGTAATGTCGCCAACATTACTGATCACTCCAAACACCTTCATAATCACCATTAGACTCATCCAACTCTTTTCAAATCCTCTGTACTGTCTTCAAATTGACACCCAAACACTCTGAAATGTTAGTATTGGAGCATGATTAATTCAAATGAAAGTGAGCAAGCCATTATCTATTGTGATAATCAAGGTACCATTTTATTCAATTTCACAAATCAATGCATGAAATTTGAATAAACTGATTTGTTTGGAAAATTCTTTGACAAAAACTTTATTTCATGGTTTAATAATTTCTCTAATAGGACTTCATGGTAAACAATATTTTTTAAGAAAATTTACTTTTTTCCTATTTCCTTTTTAACAGTGAAGAATAAATTGTTAAGATTTCTTACTCTTGAGCATGCAACATACAACTGGTCCGACATAAACTTAACCGTTTGAACTTCTCCCCAAAATTGGTCAATGCATGGTTATTTTAGAGAGTGTGACAGATGGACTAACAGAAACTACAGAATTTTATATATGAGAATTTTTTTGGCAACACACCAACGTATGTTGAAACCCTCACAGTATTTAGTATTGTTGAAGTTATCACTAAGATTTTTTGTTGAGATTTACAAACCCAACATTTTGTTCACTTTCATAAATTAATCGATGAAATATAAAAACTTAAAGATATACAAAAAAAATATTTCATTTTTATTAAATAAATATTTTTTATTTTAATCATTAAATTGTTTTTAAAATAGTGGGAGTATTTTGTATGTTAAATAATAAAACTTAATTTTTCAAAAAATTAATGAAACTTTATTGTATTAAGCTATGCACCCTAGTAAAACAAACTGCACTTTGTACCCCTTACCTGTTTGCATGTCTCCCCAAAATTTGATTTCAATTAGTCAATGTGTGGCTATTTTCATGCGTGGGATGGACGAACTAATGGAAATCAAAGAATTTTATATATGGATAGAAACCTATCAGCAAAGTAAAATTAATTTTTTTTACCACTCAAAATGATGCATAATTGTGAACCTTTTGATTTCCAACTGTTTGTTTCCTTAGTTTTTTCAACCCACATTTTTTATTACTTTTTTTGTGATTAAAAAAAAAAAGGAAAAAGGGATGAAAAAGGGACAAAAAAGAAAAGAAAGAAAAAAGGAGGAAACGAAAAAGGAAAAAAGGAAAATTATGGAAAAAAAGAAAAAAAGAAAAAGATTAAAAAGAAAATAAAAAGAAAAGAAAAAGGAATAAAAAGAAAAGAAAAAGGAATAAAAAGAAAAGAAAAAGGAATAAAAAGAAAAGAAAAAGGAATAAAAAGGAAAAAAGGAAAAAAGGAAAAAAAGGAAAAAAAAGGAAAAAAGGAAAAAAAGGAAAAAAAAGGAAAAAAGGAAAAAAAGGAAAAAAAGGAAAAAAAGGAAAAAAAGGAAAAAAAAGAAAAAAAGGAAAAAAAGGAAAAAAAGGAAAAAAAAGAAAAAAAGGAAAAAAAAGGAAAAAAGGAAAAAAAAGGAAAAAAGGAAAAAAAAGGAAAAAAGGAAAAAAAAGGAAAAAAGGAAAAAGGAAAAAAGGAAAAAAAAGGAAAAAAGGAAAAAAAAGGAAAAAAGGAAAAAAAAGGAAAAAAGGAAAAAAAAGGAAAAAAGGAAAAAAAAGGAAAAAAGGAAAAAAGGAAAAAAGGAAAAAAGGAAAAAAAGGAAAAAAGGAAAAAAAAGGAAAAAAGGAAAAAAAAGGAAAAAAGGAAAAAAAAGGAAAAAAGGAAAAAGGAAAAAGAAAAAGGAAAAAGAAAAAGGAAAAAAGAAAAAGGAAAAAAGAAAAAGGAAAAAAGAAAAAGGAAAAAAGAAAAAGGAAAAAAGAAAAAGGAAAAAAGAAAAAGGAAAAAAGAAAAAGGAAAAAAGAAAAAGGAAAAAAGAAAAAGGAAAAAAGAAAAAGGAAAAAAGAAAAAGGAAAAAAGAAAAAGGAAAAAAGAAAAAGGAAAAAAGAAAAAGGAAAAAAGAAAAAGGAAAAAAGAAAAAGGAAAAAAGAAAAAGGAAAAAAGAAAAAAGGAGAAAAAGGAAAAAAGAAAAAGGAAAAAAGAAAAAGGAAAAAAGAGTAAAAACGAAAAAAGGAAATTGTGATTTTTAAAAAATGTTAACAGAATTAAAAAGAAAGAACTAAGTAAAATAGTGAAAATAAAAAATACCAACATGTGTGTGTGTGTGTGTGGTGTTAAGACACTAAGCAAAGAAAAAATGCAAAAACAATTGTAAATATTTATATGTCTCTTGTTTATATCTATTGATCCCATAGAAGGGGGGAAAGAAAGGGAAATGAATGCATTCATCCATTTGATTGAGGCAGGCTGTTGCTTCCAAATGGTATCAAATGGCTGCTAAAAACATACCCTCCCCAAATTTATAGATAAATTATACAGACACATGATGAGATTTCTTCCTTGACAAAAAGGCAGATCATTTGTTGGCCTTATCTGCCATATTTTTGTTCATTATTATCAGAACACTACAATCACTGGACTGTATCCCTTTTGCATATTATCACTATTCTTAATTCGTGAACTTCGCCTTATTACTGTTGCTTTGCCTAGTTTTGACTTGCTTAGTATTATTTTGCACTGTTCTTTCTTTTTTTATTCTTATTGTTTATTGGAAACTGTCAATTCCATTTGCCAATTACAGTTAACCATGGCCAATTACTCAAATTCCTTGCAAAGAAAAACTTCAAACTCAGATATCACATTAAATGCTAAATTATAATAAACAAAAAAACACTTTTTAAGAATTTTAATTATCTTTTTATTACAAATTATAAATTGTTTTGCTTGTGTTAAATAAATTATAAAAGTATAATCTTACTTTTAATCTTATGGGGATCATCATAATTTAAGTGTGATGCAGAAGTTTAACAATCTGTTCAAGTGTGCCATGAGATGGGGGAAAAAAAAAAAAAAAAAAAAAAAGGGTGAAAAAGAGAAAACAAAAATTTATTTAGTTGACTATTTTGTGACCAAATCATGAAAGGCAAACAAAAGTTAAGATCCATAAAAGTAACTTATCTACCATCAGAGGACTCAAATAAGTTGTATCCATAAAAATAACATATAAACAGAAAATATATTAAAATATTTGTTGGATTTAATCCATTACATATAATATGTTGCCATTGTTTATGTTAGGTCGACGAATGTGTGTGCACATGTTTATAAGCAGTAATTTGAACTTTGCTAAACCGGAAGTTCTCTGTGGCTGAAATGGTTAATAGTATGTCAGACCAAATGAAGGTTTCCATATGGGATACAGGTTTGATTCCTGTCAGAGAATGCATATTTTCTCAAATATTCAGGCTGGTAAATGTAATACCGTTTAATTAAAACAGAGCATTTACTCAAATAAGATGTTTCCATTAAAAAAACATATATATTACTTTAAGTCTTATTTTTAACAAGAGGAAGTGCATTCCTTAAGAGGGTAAATAAAACTTTGCTGAGCTGTGATGCTCATTGTGGCTGAGTGGTCTAAAGCCTGTTGAATAAAACAGTGGTTGCTCCTATAAAGGGAGACACAGGTTTAAACAATGCTAGAGCTTTCTTGATAACACAAACCGGTGGACATAAAGACGTAAAAAAAAAAAAAAAAAAATGAAAATCTACTCAAATACAAGTATCCACTAAAAATAACATTTAAAGTAATAAAAAAATTATATAATTTTTTTATTACTTTAAATGTTATTATATATATATATATATATATATATATATATATATATATATATATATATATATGTGTATATGTGTGTATATGTGTGTGTTTTCAACTTCCTGATTCAGAATTTCATAGAAATGATATTTGCTTGTCATGGAGTTAGATAGGCAAATTGATTTCATTTGCAGATACATATTTCTGAAAAAAAAAATAAATAAATAAAAAAATCATTATTGCAAGCACACACACTAATATGCCTTAGCATTTTTCTCCTATATATATCTGACCTGTAAATTAGAAATCAATTACACAAGGGCCTTATTCAAACTTAATGATTTCAAATTCAGGCATCTACTTATCCCTCTACTACAGTTAATACCACTGCTTGTGCTGCAGAAAATTCTCAGACAGCCTTCTACCACCAAGTGTTTACATAAAATCAATACATCTAGGATTGGTCTATATATATATATATATATATATATATATATATATATATATGTGTGTGTGTGTGTTTTAATCATGTCTGGTTTTGGTTGAGACCTTTGAGTGAATGTCTAGACCTTAGATAAATCATTAATTACTTCTGCATTCATCATGATTTATCTATTCATTTGATATATAAATGTTAATGTTAGAAGATGGTCGTAGTAGAGTGTACCACTCAAAATGAATTACAAGATAATTTTTGAAAAAAACTTGATAGAATAACAGGAAAAATGAGTTTCTACACCCCTTTCTCTTCATTGTATATTTAAGATTTTTGAAATTAAAGATAAATAGTCTCTTAATTTAAGATTAATCAAAAGGAATAAATATTACTCTTTGATAACATTAAGGCTAGGGTCAAAACAAAATAAAATCATAGATAAATAAAAACAAAAAAATATGAGCAAACAAGACAAAAAACTAACAAAAACAAAAGACAAAACACTAACAAAAACAAACCAAAACCGAAAACGACAAAAAAACAAACCGAAAACAACAAAAAAACAAACCGAAAACGACAAAAAAAAACAAACAAAAACCAAAAAACGACCAAAAACAAACAAACTGAAAGCGACAAAAAACAAACCAAAATTGAAACCGACAAAAAACAAACCAAAGTTGAAACCAACAAGAAACAAACCAAAGTTGAAACCGACAAAAAAAACAAAAACGACAAAAAAAAAAAAAACCCAAAAACGACAAAAAAAAACAAACCAAAAACGACAAAAAAAAAACAAACCAAAAATGACAAAAAAAAAAAAACAAACCAAAAATGACAAAAAAAACAAACCAAAAACAACAAAACGAGCAAAAAACAAAACATATGCATGCACACAGACAGGGTGCCCAAAAAATTTGACATCATTTTGTAGCGTAATAATAATAAATTCTTGCTCAAATTTTAACAAACTGTCTAAAAACAAAGTTGACTGTGCAGACTTATCTCAATGAGAATCTACCAGGAAGATAATGATAATCTGCTGCTGAAATGGCCACCATGTTCACTTTGTTATTTTTTTTGTTTTGTTTTATATGGACTTAACGTGTATTATGTCACAGGTGGTGCACATATTGAACACTAGCAAAGCTTTCTCAAATCAAGTATAAAATCTACATCCCTTTGAATATCTTGTTTGAATTGATTAAATCAATCTTTTATTGTTCATGAAGCTTATTTAATTTTGTTTGCTTAGGACATGTAGTTACTCAGATATTCACATTTTAAATGACTTAAATTTTGTGGGGGACACCCTGTGCCACAAAATCTCCAAACAGACTTCTTCAGGTTTGAATTCAGAGTTGCAATTCTTGACTGATTGCCAACCAAGGAGGAGAACCCAGTACAATTTTAAATTCAAACTAGAGGAGACTTCTTTGGAGACTTTGTGGCACACTGCACCCCATTTTCTGTTATCAGTTCTTCTCTGAAAGGTGTGGTTGGTTCTACTCAAGGTTTCACTACTATATTCAAATTATGTGTAGGCGGTCTGGCATTTAATTTCTAAAAACTGATCTCTTAAGCCTTCATATATTGAAATTGATAGGAGAGTCCATTTAAAATTTGATTAAATACACATTTTTTTTTTTTTACCAGGAGTCTTAGCTGTGAATGTTAAAATTGGTAAAAACTAAAGAATGTAGCTCATCAGAACAACAAGAGGTTTGTGACATTTCGTCTGTGGGAAAAGGGACTGTAGAGTGGAAAATAATTCATCACCCACAACACTGGGTAGATGCTTTTGAATTATCAAGGCTGCTAAGTGAGGACTCGGCAGCTTCCACCTACATCTAACAGTCAGTTATGTGCCATACATGATACACGCTTAGGCGATCATGTATCTTTCGATACATGACTGACAAGGCAAATTTTTCCCACAGTAGGTTGCCATTTCTTTCTGTTTTAGACCAGCTGCCATCCAAGTCTATAGAACCCGGTCTGTCCTGCTATTTACCCATAGTTGGGGGGGAGAAGAGGATTCATACCTTTCCCAAGGGTACTAGCACATAAGTGAATGTAATGGATTCAGCTGGAATTTGAACTCTGCTCTCCGATCCCTAAATCTGAACCTCTATCCATTACTCCACCGTGCCTCCCTAGATCTGATAGTAGTCGTCCATTTTTTTGTCTGATCTGGCTATTGTAAAGATAGCAGGACAAGTAAGGTACTTACTGGAGCTGTACAAGGAACCAACTATTTTTTCTATATCTTTAGTGATAGATTGTATATATCAGTTCCGATTAAGGTCTGGAGTAAGCTTAACTGAGGAAGTGTTGAAAAGTTCTCAGCCCAACTCATTTCCCCAAAAAAGCTAGTATTCATATGTTCAGTTATTAAAATACTGATTATGAGAAGTGAAACTAACAGAGAACTTCTCAGCACCCCCATCATATATTTCAGTTTATATCCAAGATTATTATCACACACAATGCAAAATATATTTTGGAAGTAATTAAACGTTTTTCTTTTTTCTTTTTATTAGTTTGTAGAGTTTAATTACTTCAGTCTTTGAGGTTAAAAGTTAATTTGTTATTGTCTTTCTATCAAACAGGATTGAACTTGACATTTTCTCTTTTTAATGTATATATTTCTCAACAAAATCCATTGACGGATCTGCAATGAGATCAGTCCTGACTTGGGGTCTCGGCTCCAGTCACTTTCTCACCAACATAATGTGGCTTTCCTCGATCTTTTCTGTAAATATTTTCATGGCAACTGCTCTGACAAGCTATTTTCACTGGTGCCCCAACTGCATGAATTTAAGCAGTGCTACTAGGTTAGCATCTCGGTCCCACCCTTTTACTGTCAAAACAGGTAAATGTAACCACCTCTGCTACTCCAGCAACTCCTTTCCTCTTACTTGCTTCCCTGATAATTATAAATCATCAAAAATTTAAATGTAATGTCAATTGACATCTGTTGACTTGATCGCTGTTGTTCTTTTTATCCTTTCCTCACCCCCTCCCTTTATACCCAGTCTCTTCCCTTACTTACACTCTCTATAGCATACTAGTGGCACTCTGACCATTCTTGGAGTGAATTGCCAAATTAAATAAAATAATAATAATAATATATATATATATATATATGTGTGTGTGCATGTGCATGCATTCATGTGATTTTATTAGCTAGTATCTACATTGAATTGCATTTTGTGCATTCATAAGCATTTTTACAGGCATTTTATAGTCTGACACAAGGCTAAACAGAAAAATAAGCTCATCATAATAAACTCTTCCTTAGAAAGGAAAACCTGAATGCCTTAAAAATCTGCATTTAAAATCATGAAACCTTTTTTTTTTTTTACAGTAAGGTCCACCTTGTAAAAGGCCATGGAGCCACTCAAGGTAGAGGTTTATGTTAAAAGGCAGTTTATATGGATAGGAGGGGGAAGAGAACAGTTAATCCTAGACTTTAACAGGTTAACA
>OZ038503.1:31985935-32083435 GCA_964036315.1 Acanthosepion esculentum | reverse complement strand
CTGTCTGTCTGTCTGTCAATCAAAGCGTCTGTCTGTCTGTCAATCAAAGCGTCTGTCTGTCTGTCAATCAAAGCGTCTGTCTGTCTGTCAATCAAAGCGTCTGTCTGTCTGTCAATCAAAGCGTCTGTCTGTCTGTCAATCAAAGCGTCTGTCTGTCTGTCAATCAAAGCGTCTGTCTGTCTGTCAATCAAAGCGTCTGTCTGTCTGTCAATCAAAGCGTCTGTCTGTCTGTCAATCAAAGCGTCTGTCTGTCTGTCAATCAAAGCGTCTGTCTGTCTGTCAATCAAAGCGTCTGTCTATCAATCACAGCGTCTGTCTGTCTATCAATCACAGCGTCTGTCTGTCTATCAATCACAGCGTCTGTCTGTCTATCAATCACAGCGTCTGTCTATCTATCAATCACAGCGTCTGTCTATCTATCAATCACAGCGTCTGTCTATCTATCAATCACAGCGTCTGTCTATTTGCCAAAAGTTGGGGCCACTTTCTGGATTAAACAACGAGTAAGTGTCATACTTTATTGGGGGGGGGGGGCTCAATTACTTTCTGCTAAGCCAGGATGCTGAAACTATTTCATCCATAAATTCATGGCGTCCAAATTTTTAGTGATGTTTTTTTTTAAAATCAATTTCCCCTAAGCAAGAAGATAATGCCACTAATTACATAATGGGCTACTGCAAGTCAAACCAGAAGACTTTAGAAGGAATTGGAAACCTAATCATAAACAGGAAACAAGAGACAGATTTAGAATCCCATTGAAGAGACCAGGGTGGCATGTGAAGCAGATAATGGGCAAACCTATCTACTCTTATTAATCTACAGCAAGGATTAAGGCTCCAAGTTGTAGATTCAGGACGAAAGGTTGAAAGTGTTGCTTAGTAAATTTGATAATGACATAATTGTGATTTCAGATCCATAAATCTATTCGGACTATGGAAATAAGATTAGCAATAAGTGAACAATTAATAA
Organism: Acanthosepion esculentum; assembly: GCA_964036315.1. NCBI lineage: Eukaryota > Metazoa > Mollusca > Cephalopoda > Sepiida > Sepiidae > Acanthosepion > Acanthosepion esculentum. The sequence continues at coordinate 32,082,466 of OZ038503.1, read as the reverse complement.
AGATGAAATATTCGGAGAGGAATTTGAACAAACCCTCCCAACATCATTTAAACACTAGTTTATTAATGAAGCACAGACATAAGTATACATTTGTTTACATGAATGAATGAGCACATATATGTATGCACAAATGTATAAATACAAACACATGCACATAAATTCAAACCTTCTACAATACTTAAGATACCACCAAACTAAATAATAGCCTATATATCTTAAGTATTAATTGTAGAAGGTTAGATTTATAATTTTTATTACTGTTTGAATTTATGTGCATGTGTTTGTATATACATACACATGCACATTCATTCATATATACAGACACATGTACACTTTTGTCTTTTTGTATTATAAACTAGTGCTTAAATGGTGAATTCTTTTCTATTTTTAGGGTATTAATTATGGTTGGATGGGTTTATAGAATATTTTCTTCACTGTTTGAATATATATATATATATGTATGTATATATATATATATATATATATATGAAACATGCATTTTCTGATTAAAATCACTTTCTTACAGTGATTCCAAATTATTTTGATTTTATAAATTTAGTTTGTTAATATAGACACTGCTACAGCTAAAATGTGAAAAGTCTAGACAAACAGTAATTATAAATAAAAGTGGTTTTGTAAATATAAAATTATATTCCAACTCATTACCTATTCCTATTTTTCACTTTTCTAAAATTAAAAAAAAGTTGTTTTCATAAATAAATTTGCATTGAATATGAATAAGGACAAAAATGATTTAATTTTATATGAAAAATTTTTTAAAGAAAGTAAAAAAAAAAAAAAAAAAGAAAAAAAAGAAAACTGCTTTAGTAAATTTAATTGCAAAACTTTTTTAAAGACATACCTGACTTATTTTAAATAATATATCATTCTGGTATTAATATACTGTAAATTGTGGCATACAAATCAACCTCAAGGTGCCATATAGGTTGACCCCCAAACATAAAATAAGCTACCAGTAGGCCAAAACTGAAGCCTACCGGTAATGGAAATTAGGTGACAGTACAAACAATAACCTGTGCCAAAACTACATTAGGTCACACCACTTACCTGTATAATGAGACACTGACTATAATATCTTTTTATATGCATTGTAAAGCAAACCATCTACAACACACACTGGTAGGTAACGTATATTGTATCGGTATAACTTAGTAAACATTTAAAATTTGTCAGGTCTACTGATAAACACATTAAAGTCAACATCAACTCTTATAAGATATTGTAATACCATAGATTACACATCATATCAGGTATGTTTTTTTTATAGTACTGCTACATATCAGTGGAAAAGGATTGCATTTTATACTCGCTATAAAAGTCAACTCGCAGTTTTGGAAAGGTTGGCGGGGGGGCTTGCAAACTTGGCTTCTTCACCACAATTTATGTTATTTTTTTTTTTATAAAGATGCAGTACAAGCTTCCCAGGTTAATTAAAACTAGGAAAGCTAAGATTCTTCCATGTGCAGTGTCTCTTCAGGACATTGGCAATTATGGGTCTCCACAACTTCCTGTTCTTTGTAGCTCTTAGTAAATTTTGCGTTTTTGCTATCTCTCCTAACCCCAGTTCTGCCAACCATTTATACATGATCATTAGATAGGTCATGCCCTGCTTTCCTCTGTCCCTCTTGCCCTTAATATCCTGTGAGTGTCAAATTTTCTAAACTCTTTCCTCATTATGTGCCCTAGAAATTTCAACTGCCTCTTTATGTTAAGTATAAGTGTCCTATTTGTTTCCAATTTCTCTTAAAAATTGGTTGCTCACATGTTCAGTCCATGGCATTCTCAACATCCTTCTGTAGAACCACATTTCTGTTGCTTCAAGTCTCTTCATCTGTGAAGAGGATTATCCAGCATTCATTGGCATATACAGTGTAACCCGGATATAAGAGAGTTCTCGGGACCGGAGAAGAAGTCTCTTATATCCGGGTTTGATCTATTTTGTTTTATTAACACAGGCTCTAATTTGGGACCAGAGAAAATCTATCTTATATCCGGGTCTCATATCCGGGTTACACTGTATTATATAACAGTTCAGTGCTCTTTTCTTTGTTTCTCATGAAATTTTAATGTTTCTTAATACTTTGCTTAGCTTTTGCTATCCCAACATGCCTTCTGATTTCGGTGACACATTAGTCTTCTGTTCAAACACTTCCTAAATATTTAAAATTTTGCCATAATAAGTGAATCTAAATAAAAAAAAAAAATCATTATCATTAAAATAATCATTCCAAACATCCTATGCAGTCATTGGTAGTGGCCATTTGTGCAGAGATGAATAACTTTAATAAAACAAAATTATTTTTTTCAAAAATGTCATTACATTGCTATCATTTCTATTACCTATTTAATAAATCTCCTCACCCCAAGCAAAGTAATATAGCCACTAAGAATATGAAAAAAAAACAAATCATTATTAAGAAGAAAGAAAAATTTACAGAACAAGAATTATGAAGACAAAAGATAATGATTGACGTGCATTTAAATTTTTGAAGATCAAAATTGACTGGAAAGTAAGGAGCCAGAATAAAGTTCCAGAAGTGAGAATTACAAGAAAAACTGTTAGTATAGAAAAACCTATGCAGTTTTTAAAACTGCCCCATTTACACGGCAGGAGGGGATGGCCAATAATAAAAATTGACCTGCTTTCTCAGTATTTCTCTTGTCTATCAAATGTTAATCTACCAAATATTCTTAAATTGTTTCTATCAACAGAAATTCTAGTTTAAAAAGAAGTGACAATTTATTTTTCTTTCTGCTTTATATAACCATATTAAGTTAAACTTAGCAAATATCTCTTTGAAGCAATGCTGTAGATCAGGATCTCCCAACCTGGGCAATATCGCCCACCAGTGGACGATTTCATCTGTTGGGAGGGTGATGAGCAACTGTAAATGAAGAGTGATTGTAAATTTTGGTGGGCGATATGGGAGTTTGAGTATTAAAAAGGGATTTCAAGATATGCTCTCCCCAAAAAAATATGCAAAGAAAATATTAAAATAAATAAAAAATAACAAAGAAAACCAAAAAACAAAAAAAGCCCACAAAGACAAAAAAAAGACCCCAAAAAAGACAAAAAAAGACCCCCAAAAAACAAAAACCAAAAAGACAAAAAAAACAACAAAAAAAAAAACAAACAAAAAGAAACAAAAGACAAAAAACAAAACAAGACAACAAAAAAACAAAACAAAAAAAAACAGAAAGAAAAAAGACCAAAAAAGAAAAAAGACCAAAAAAGAAAAAAAAAAACAAAAAGACAAAAAAAAAACAGGAGACGAAAATAGCCCCCACCCCCAAAAAAACAAACAAACAAGGGAGATTTTGATATTTTCTATAGTTTGAGAAGGGTCATTAATATTCAAGATGAAATAACATTATTTTTCGGATATAAATCAGATAATAGAAGACCAAGAACAACTTTGCCAGTAAAATTAAGAAATGACCGCAGGATAATTTTTATTTAATATAAAATTGCTTTTACTTTATCATATTGGCCATCTTTAATTTATCAAGGCAGGAACAGTAACCATCAAAATAAAATTTGCCTATCACTGTATGCTTTTGAATATTTACTATACAGGTGGGCAGTGGAATATTTTTCTATGAGAAAGTGGCTAATGACGCAACAAAGGTTGGGAATTCCTGTTCTAAGTATTGTCATTTCAAAAACATCCATTTATAGAAGAATCTATAGCATTCCATGAAAGAGATATTTTCTAAGTTTAATTTAGATTCTTCAACAAGTTAGCAAATATCTATTTCAAGCAATGCTCTGGATACTCTCATTTTGAAAACAGATTCTTCAAAAAGATTCTTACTATAATTGGCTCAAGTCCAAGGCAATTCAGTTTAACTTTATAGCTACCGTAACCAGTATATTTATATACTTCTAAAATCACTAATAACCAAGGATATAACTACCATATACAGTGCTGTTCGATAAAAGTGACCTGATTTTTTACTTAAAATTTTTTTTCGCCTATTGTTTTTGGGGTGAAACTAATTTTTAATCTTACTAATATAAAGACCCCTTCCTGGCCACCTAGTAAAAAAGTTTACTCACCCTAAGGTATTCTATTGATAACTATAATTTTGGATATAAATGAGATTTAGGGGAAAACTCTGTGCAAAAAAAAGTGACTCACTTATTTCCTGCAACTAGTAATCAATAGAAACATAACCGAACAGCTTTAAATAAAGAATAATAGAGGTATACTTTATTTATAATAGGTAATATAGTTCGAAATATTTAATAATCTATGAGTCCTCCTTTATTTTGAATAACCTTTTCAACCCTTTTTGGCATTGACTTGATCAGATTCTGGCAAATCTCATCTCCAAGCATTGAATTCCATTCGGATATGAAATTCACAATCAAATCCTCTTTGTTGCTCAACTGCTTTCCCGAGAGCCTGTACTTTATAATGCTCCATAAGTTTTCTATGGGGTTGAGGTCAGGAGCTTGGAGCGGGCATGTCATAACACTCACCTGCTTCTCATCAAAGTATTCCTTCATCAATTTTGATTTGTGACAGGGAGCATTATCCTGCATTGGGTTTTTTTTTTGTCTTGGGGGGGGGGTCTTTTTTGGTCTTTGTGGGCTTTTTTTGTTTTTTGGTTTTCTTTGTTATTTTTTATTTATTTTAATATTTTCTTTGCATACTTTCTAATGGATAGCAAACAGCTCACGAGGCGAAATTGATGTGTTAAGGAAATTCCAGTGGTATTCATTACATTTTCCTATGTGTAAATACCCTTGGGAAAGTTATCAATCCAGCTCTTCTCCCTTTAGCTATGGGTTAAATAGTGGAACTTGTATCTGGAAAAAAATCATCACAAAGAAAAAAAATATCCACAAAAGGTCGATAAGCTTTAAAAACAAATCAATCAACTCTACCATATAAGGTGCATTTTAAAAGAGGGGAGAAAATGAATGCCCCAAATTATATACCAATGATCGAGTTACCTGTACTTATCTAACATATAAACACACCTTTGATAAACATGACTCCAGAATGAAATACTGTATATTCTTATGTAAATTTTTCTTTTTAATTTTAAATACAGCTATACTTTTGACTATTGTCAATGGCATAGCCAAGGCCAGCTGTTCATATACTAATTTTATATCTCGTTTATGATGCTACCCACTTAAATATTAGCCTCGAAATTAGCTCTTCAAAAGTCACATGATACTCAAGTATATACAATCATAGATTATTAAATTATCATTACAAATAAAAATGTCAAATGAAAAAATAAATTAAAATTAAAAAAAAAAAAAAATATAGTAGTCTGATTGAAGTATGTTACATGGCGGTAAACAAAAAGAAAAAAAAATTCACACTGCATATTTGTAATTCAGAATAATTAATAAAAACATGATTTAAATTTCAAACTGAAGAATTTGTAACACATAAACACAAATAAACTGAACTAATAAATTGAATCAAGGGAAGTAATCAACAATCAGAGGCCAATGGAGTTATTCCCCTTTATATTTTAAACTCTTTTCCAGAAAATGCAGAAAAGGAAAAAAATTAAAGAAAAGTAAAGAAACCTCACTTTATAGGAGTAATGAATCCCCCGCCCCCAACATTTCCTTTTCGGGATTAAATTTTTGTTTTTCTATTCCTCTTTCAGTTTGTTGTAATGTTCTTTGCAAAACGCACATGAGATTTTCTCTCCAAACAATTTTCAAGTATTACGTCAAATTTTCAATAGTGCTCAGTGGAAAGAAATCATTCTTCTCTTAAAATGTAAAAAGAAATCAAATTAGAAAAGAACCAAGATATATAAAAACAAGTTTTTACTTACTCTTATTTAAAAATCAAACAGATACAGAAGACAGTCACTACAATCCATCACCTTCATTTACAAGCCAGTCTACTGAAACAGAAAATAAAAACACATCATGTAGATATTTCAATATTTAGGAGGGTTATGTGGGCTTCATAAATGAGTTTTGATTTGCAAATTATTAGAGAGGAGAAAAATGGTAAAAGAAGAGTTTGAACATAAGTCTTACAGTATTTAGGGGAAAGAGGGGAAGAGGGGGGAAGTGGGGGGAAAGAGGGGAAGTGGGGGAAGGGGGAAAGAGGGGAAGTGGGGGAAAGAGGGGGAGAGGGGAAGTGGGGGAAAGAGGGGGTGAGGGGGAAAGAGGGGGAGAGAGGGGAAGAGGGGGAGAGAGGGGGAGTGAAAGAATGAGAAAGAAAATGAAAATATTAGGGAAAAAAAGGAGGGGAAGGGGGAAAAGAAAATGGAGAGGAAAGGGAGAAAAGAAAATGGAGGGGAAGGGAGAAAAGAAAATGGAGGGGGGAAAGAAAATGGAGGGGGGGAGAAAATGGAGGGGGGAAGAAAATGGAGGGGGGAAGAAAATGGAGAGGGGAAAAGAAAATGGAGGGGGAAGAAAAAAGGAGAGGGAGTGGGAAGAAAAAAGGAGAGGAATAGAAAAAATGAACAGCATAACATGCTTTTTAATTTAAGGACCGTTTTCATAGAATTTTGTCACAGACAATATGGTGCACACTGGACCCTAGTGCAATCAGATGGTACTGCATGGGGGACAGGTCTTTAGCCAACAGGTTTATCAATTACCTTAATGAAACTAAAATAAACCAGTTTCCCTTAAGCTAAACAGAATAGGATTTTAATTGAACAAGTTCAGTCTGTATTTATTTATTTATTTTTTTTTTTTTCAAATCAATTACATAATTTGATATTCAACAAAAATCTTTCTGGTTTTTTGCTTTCCTCAGGTGGATCTTGCAACAGGTAATCCTCAAATACCTCCTTTTTTTTTCTTTCCATTTTTTTTTTTTTTTTTAAACTGGTTTAACTTAACTATCTCCAGGGAATGCAGTTGTTTATCATGCAAATGTGAGTAGCAAAGTCTTATAATACAGAAAGTATTAGGTTTGGTGTCAGTTTTATTTTTATTGGTCGATTTCTTTACAAACTAGGATATCTGGAGATTTCTTTATATAAATGCAAGACTGCTGATCAGATTTCAGCGTTACGGAAAGAAGCGAGAAAGAAACAAAAAAATGTGTGAAAGGACAACAAAAAGCAAAGGAACGTAGAAAGAAAAAAAAAAGGAACAAACTAAAAAAGAAAAAAGGTTAAAAAGATAATTTAAAAAGAAAAGGTTAAAAAAAAGGATAATTTAAAAAAAAAAAAAAAAAAACTTTAGTGAATGACATTTAAAAATGAGAGTATGTAAAAGAAGCAAAAGAAAAAAAAAAAGACAAGGTTTCAAACATTGTGACAAAAATAAAGATAAGAATACTTCTTCATATCCCAGAAGAATATATTTGTTTAGCCAGACATTGCACAAAATATTATTGAACTGAACTAATTTTAGACTGTAAACTATTAATGGCTTGCATGTTTATCACACAAAGCATAACACTAAGTGCAGCAAAGATACAACACAGATTTCCTGCTAAAAACTGAAAATCAGAAAGGTGGTTGCTTTAAACCATAAAACCTATAATAACATTTTACAACAGTACGGTGTTTAATCACTGAAAAAATTGCACGGTTAGACATGCAAGTAGAAAAAAGCTGTTCATTTGAGCAACTAGCCATTTGCTGCTCTTCACTAGACAGGCAATTTGGAAATAGTGAAATAGACCGAAAATATCCAGGGATAGAGTATTGGCAAGCGGAATCAGGTCTCAGGGTTCAACAGTCAAACATATAAGTAGTATAAAGCTGTTCATATGAGCAACTAGTCATTTGCTACTCTTCACTACCGATTTTTTTTTTTTTTTTTTACTGTTATAACTTCAACCCTAGTTGTTATATTATAATTATTATGTTTCACTTTGACTACTAGCTGTGACATCACTAGAATGTATCTACTAACTCCAACAGTCCTTTCCTGACTCACTTCGAGTTCTTTGTTTAAGGTATCTGGTCTTGTTCATTTGTGTTACCGGGGATGTCTTATTTACTCTACAACATCCCTGCTTTTGAGATTTTTTTTTCACTAGTAAATATTTTATTTCTTAGTATTTACCCACCCCCCCACTCCTCTTTCTGATGAGTTTGCCACGGGCTGAACTTAGTATTTCTTTCATTTTGGGTCAACCTCTAGTTTTTTTCTTTAAGTTTTTTTTCTGGTAATCATACGTTCCATGAATTCTTGGAGTGTTGGATTGTCAAAAATATTATACAGGACTTGTATAGGTTCTTCCTTTCTCATGGGCCTTTCTTTCGGTAAACCTTTCCCAATGCCTTTTACATTCACATTTTTTTTCCTTTTATCATATACAGTGTGACCCGGATATAAGAGAAGACCAGGATATAAGAGAAGACCCGGATATAAGAGAAGACCCGGATAGTTTTACAGTGTGATTTTGTCCTTTTCCACACTTGTAGCACTTTGAATTCTTAAAAGGACAGTTGTCTCAGAGATGTAACCATCCATATCTGAAACATGGATTAATTTTCCTTTTTCCACATTTTTATTTAGTTTGTATGTATCAGTGTGTCTCAGTTTTAGGATTCTCCGACATTTGCCCAATATTTCTTGTAGTGTTGGCTTTTGATTCTCTTCAAGTTTTGTTAGAATTCAAGCACATATTTCTGCATCTATTTTTTGCCATTAACCCTTGAACGAAAATTAACCCTTGAAACAGATCCAGAGTCAGTTAATTTAATTTGAATCTTTCACACTCCTTGTTAATGCTTTCAGCATATGTGACAAAATCTGTCTTTTTTTTTTGTCAGATTTATACACTTCCAACGAGTATTGAATAACACACTTCCAACGAGTATTGAATAACACACTTCCAACGAGTATTGAATAACACACTTCCAACGAGTATTGAATAACACACTTCCAACGAGTATTGAATAACACACTTCCAACGAGTATTGAATAACACACTTCTCACTAAAGATTTTAGTCAGAATATTTACTGTTTTTTTCAAAGCAAATTTTTCCTGTAATACAAAATTACAATATTTTTTCATATTCTACTGGTGCTAGCTTTCTCAACAAAAGTCTTATATTTTCTCGTCTTCGTAGTAGCTGCATTCTTCACTGAAAATTTGCTCATATCTTCTAAAAATCAGTAGAAAAGGTAATTGCATCATCTGAATTCTATGTGAAGTCAGCTATGGCATTTGCCACCTAGTCAGGAGTGAAAGAACTTGGGAAATTTTCCATTTTCCTTCATATTATTTTAATTTTGTTGTTTCTGGAGTTCCAACGACTACTGTTGTCGCTGTTGCTATATTTTTAACAATTGGGATAATAATCCTTCCATATTTAAAAGAAAATCTTTATTTTTTATTCCTTTTTTTTATACACAATCGAGAAAAAATTAAACCAATGTGGTTCTAATTTCTCATTGTCACTTATGTGCGTCAAAGCAAAAAGTACTTTTTCCTACTCTGTAGCAGTTTCAATCACTTGTCGCCACTGTTATAACCCACTCCTAACGGTTATAATGTTATGTCTCGCTTCAACTACTCTCCATGATGTCACTAGAACTTCTCTAGTGATTCCACTTTATTTAAGACGTCTTGCCTAGTTCATTTGTGTGAAGTGGTTCTTTCTTACTCTACAACCTTTACACAGACAATTTGGAAATAGTGAAATTGACCCAAAATATCCAGGGATAGAGTATTGGCAAGTGGTATCAGACCTCAGGGTTCAACTGCCTAACATATAAGTAGAATAAGGCTGTTCATATAAGCCACTAGCTATTTGCTGCTCTTCATTGCTGATTTGTTGTTTTAATCAGGTGGTTTGGAAATAGTGAAATTGACCCAAAATATTCAGGGATAGACTATTGGCAAGTGGTATCAGGCTTCAACTGTCTAACATATAAGTAAAATAAGGCTGTTCATATGAGCCACTAGCCATTTGCTGCTCTTCATTGCTAATTTGTTCTGGGATAGTTTGGAAATAGTGAAATTGACCCAAAATATCCAGGGATAGAGTATTGGCAAGTGGTATCAGGCTTCAGGATTCAACTGCTTATCATATAAGTAGAATAAGGCTGTTCATATGAGCCACTAGCCATTTGCTGCTCTTCATTGCTGATTTGTTCTTTTAAACAGGTGGTTTGGAAATAGTGAAATTATTCCAAATTACCTAGAGTTAGAATATTGGCAGGTGATGGTCAAGTCTCATGATTAACCATCAAAATCCGAGTTGCTGAGAGGGGATATTTTTTGTTTTCTTTTAGTTTGATTCTGAGACAAAAACATATTATACTTTGATATTTTGCAGTAGACACTATGCAAGTAGGAAGCTGTTTTCTCAGTTGTTTTTATCACAACTTTTACAGCCACTGTAATCTCCAACTTTCCTGAGGAAAGTATCACATTCAGCAACCTTTTCAATGTCAAACAGAACTCTCAATTTGATTCTTAGAGGTATATTGTTTTCACTTCCTTTACATGTCCCATCCACTGTCCTTAAGAAATTACAAAACTTCTCACTGTCAATTCTTCCTTATGAAGTCATTTTGATTCAATGAAACAAGAGTATATTTCTGCATAATATAAAAGGAATTGAACTTGTGGTTTCCAGTGAGATGGTTGATAAGACAAGAGACAGAACATCAACAGTCAATATAGTTTGAACATAATCATTGGACAGTTATTATGATGTCTATAATCCTATTATAATTGTGCTTGTCCCTCCCTTTGTTAGTTAATAATAGACTCTTCCGTTTTGATAACCATAATTTCTATGTTAACAGTTTCTTTTCCCTCACTTCAAGCTTTTCAGTCTGTTTAGGAATACCAGGTAAGTTTGGAGGTGTGTCACATTGGGTTTGTTATATTAACTTACATGCAAATAGCCTTGGTAAAGGTATGAATCCACCTCTTCTCCTCCCCTCAAAATAAATTCTTACAATCTAAAAATAACCTGCAATGAATTCAGTTGTTAAACCGTAGAGAGAGAAAAAAAAAAAAAAAATCAATCAATATCTTTAATAATATTTTTTTCCTCTTATCCTTTCACACTCAGTAACCCCTTTTTGTATTTTGTGAATTTATAGCCTTGCTTGAGATGAAATGATTATCAAAAATTCTATCCACAATTCCAGAAAATATACATACAGACTTATTAAGTTTTAACAAATCAAAAATCTGCCAATTTTACTGTAAATTAACTATGCACTTCTATATTCTCATATTCTGGTTGACCGACATCTAAGAAGGCTTCACAATATAAACCGCTAAGATCTATAAAAATTAATACCTATCAAAAATATTTAAGGATAGTGTAAATAACAATGGAAATGTAGGAGTTTCTACAGAAACACACCTCTCTAAGAAATAATCATTCTTTTCAAAATTATTTTCCATATTAAGCTATCTAGATCATAAATAAAATTAAAAAAAAGGCATTTTATAAGTTTTAAAAGACAGTTCAGTTTGCTATGTAAAGTCAATGTAAATTGATCCCTCTTACCAAGCAAAAAAACAAAACAAATGAAAGTTATGAGGAATAATAATGAGACTAGGTTTTAAATTCATATTTTACGACTGCTTTAAAATTAATTGAAAACTTGTAAAAATTAATTTAACAACACAAGAAAATACAAGTAAAATTATGTTTTAAATAATATAAACCTATCTTATGAATGTGTCTCTTAATAGCTAAATATTCTTCTCTTGCTGATAGATTTTTTTTTACTTCTGTGGCAGTGGAGACTTCAGGGGTTATTGGTCCTCGTTTGATGGTGTTCCTTCGGAGGATTGGCGCGATTGCGTCTCGATTAAGGAACGAGCCTCGCGAAACGGAGTGGCTCTTGCAGCGTGTCTCACTGGCGACGGTTCGAGGTAATGCTTTCTCCATCATAGCGGCTGGCAGAGGATAGAAAAAATTGTTTATAGTTACGTTGTTCTGGAATTGTCATCAATGGCTGACTGAACTTGCTTTGTTTCAATGACTTTTGTTTTGTTATTATTAGTTACTTTCGTCATATCTTGTTAGATGGATCATTCTCTACCTACACCAATTGATTGAAAGGGATTCTTTGATAATAAAAATATAGATTTAACATTTGACAATTTAAAAAAAAATTTTGGAAGCATTTTCTGTATTGTTCAGAGTTGAAGAAAAAAGACCTTCTTTACAGAATTGGGCAAAGACAAGAAACAGTTGGAATAAAATTGAGTCCAAACACATGTAGAATAAATATGCCATATGTTCTATTCTTGTGCAAGAATGAATTAACATCTGCATTAGTGTCAAGTATAGAAAGGGCAAACACAAATATTTGTAATGAATGGCATTTAGTACATCCCTCTCTCCCCACTGCATCAAGGCCAACACAAAGAAAAAAATAATGAGGAGTAAGTCTGTTATCCATTTTTTTTTTTATCTTTTTAATCTTTCAAAGTCAGCATTGGATATTTCTTCCAGGAATAAATCTGATCCTATAAGAATGTTGTTGTACTGTTTTGTAAATTATGTGCAAAGAAAAAAAATAAAGATTACAAGAGGAAGAATGAAAAGGAAAGAAGGAAGAAAGTTAGAAAATTCATGAAATAAATGGGAAAAAAAGAAGCAAGCAAAGAGGAAGAGAAAAAAAAGAAGCAAGCAAAGAGGAAGAGAAAAAAAAGAAGCAAGCAAAGAGGAAGAGAAAAAAAAGAAGCAAGCAAAGAGGAAGAGAAAAAAAAGAAGCAAGCAAAGAGGAAGAGAAAAAAAAGAAGCAAGCAAAGAGGAAGAGAAAAAAAAGAAGCAAGCAAAGAGGAAGAGAAAAAAAAGAAGCAAGCAAAGAGGAAGAGAAAAAAAAGAAGCAAGCAAAGAGGAAGAGAAAAAAAAGAAGCAAGCAAAGAGGAAGAGAAAAAAAAGAAGCAAGCAAAGAGGAAGAGAAAAAAAAGAAGCAAGCAAAGAGGAAGAGAAAAAAAAGAAGCAAGCAAAGAGGAAGAGAAAAAAAAGAAGCAAGCAAAGAGGAAGAGAAAAAAAAGAAGCAAGCAAAGAGGAAGAGAAAAAAAAGAAGCAAGCAAAGAGGAAGAGAAAAAAAAGAAGCAAGCAAAGAGGAAGAGAAAAAAAAGAAGCAAGCAAAGAGGAAGAGAAAAAAAAGAAGCAAGCAAAGAGGAAGAGAAAAAAAAGAAGCAAGCAAAGAGGAAGAGAAAAAAAAGAAGCAAGCAAAGAGGAAGAGAAAAAAAAGAAGCAAGCAAAGAGGAAGAGAAAAAAAAGAAGCAAGCAAAGAGGAAGAGAAAAAAAAGAAGCAAGCAAAGAGGAAGAGAAAAAAAAGAAGCAAGCAAAGAGGAAGAGAAAAAAAAGAAGCAAGCAAAGAGGAAGAGAAAAAAAAGAAGCAAGCAAAGAGGAAGAGAAAAAAAAGAAGCAAGCAAAGAGGAAGAGAAAAAAAAGAAGCAAGCAAAGAGGAAGAGAAAAAAAAGAAGCAAGCAAAGAGGAAGAGAAAAAAAAGAAGCAAGCAAAGAGGAAGAGAAAAAAAAGAAGCAAGCAAAGAGGAAGAGAAAAAAAAGAAGCAAGCAAAGAGGAAGAGAAAAAAAAGAAGCAAGCAAAGAGGAAGAGAAAAAAAAGAAGCAAGCAAAGAGGAAGAGAAAAAAAAGAAGCAAGCAAAGAGGAAGAGAAAAAAAAGAAGCAAGCAAAGAGGAAGAGAAAAAAAAGAAGCAAGCAAAGAGGAAGAGAAAAAAAAGAAGCAAGCAAAGAGGAAGAGAAAAAAAAGAAGCAAGCAAAGAGGAAGAGAAAAAAAAGAAGCAAGCAAAGAGGAAGAGAAAAAAAAGAAGCAAGCAAAGAGGAAGAGAAAAAAAAGAAGCAAGCAAAGAGGAAGAGAAAAAAAAGAAGCAAGCAAAGAGGAAGAGAAAAAAAAGAAGCAAGCAAAGAGGAAGAGAAAAAAAAGAAGCAAGCAAAGAGGAAGAGAAAAAAAAGAAGCAAGCAAAGAGGAAGAGAAAAAAAAGAAGCAAGCAAAGAGGAAGAGAAAAAAAAGAAGCAAGCAAAGAGGAAGAGAAAAAAAAGAAGCAAGCAAAGAGGAAGAGAAAAAAAAGAAGCAAGCAAAGAGGAAGAGAAAAAAAAGAAGCAAGCAAAGAGGAAGAGAAAAAAAAGAAGCAAGCAAAGAGGAAGAGAAAAAAAAGAAGCAAGCAAAGAGGAAGAGAAAAAAAAGAAGCAAGCAAAGAGGAAGAGAAAAAAAAGAAGCAAGCAAAGAGGAAGAGAAAAAAAAGAAGCAAGCAAAGAGGAAGAGAAAAAAAAGAAGCAAGCAAAGAGGAAGAGAAAAAAAAGAAGCAAGCAAAGAGGAAGAGAAAAAAAAGAAGCAAGCAAAGAGGAAGAGAAAAAAAAGAAGCAAGCAAAGAGGAAGAGAAAAAAAAGAAGCAAGCAAAGAGGAAGAGAAAAAAAAGAAGCAAGCAAAGAGGAAGAGAAAAAAAAGAAGCAAGCAAAGAGGAAGAGAAAAAAAAGAAGCAAGCAAAGAGGAAGAGAAAAAAAAGAAGCAAGCAAAGAGGAAGAGAAAAAAAAGAAGCAAGCAAAGAGGAAGAGAAAAAAAAGAAGCAAGCAAAGAGGAAGAGAAAAAAAAGAAGCAAGCAAAGAGGAAGAGAAAAAAAAGAAGCAAGCAAAGAGGAAGAGAAAAAAAAGAAGCAAGCAAAGAGGAAGAGAAAAAAAAGAAGCAAGCAAAGAGGAAGAGAAAAAAAAGAAGCAAGCAAAGAGGAAGAGAAAAAAAAGAAGCAAGCAAAGAGGAAGAGAAAAAAAAGAAGCAAGCAAAGAGGAAGAGAAAAAAAAGAAGCAAGCAAAGAGGAAGAGAAAAAAAAGAAGCAAGCAAAGAGGAAGAGAAAAAAAAGAAGCAAGCAAAGAGGAAGAGAAAAAAAAGAAGCAAGCAAAGAGGAAGAGAAAAAAAAGAAGCAAGCAAAGAGGAAGAGAAAAAAAAGAAGCAAGCAAAGAGGAAGAGAAAAAAAAGAAGCAAGCAAAGAGGAAGAGAAAAAAAAGAAGCAAGCAAAGAGGAAGAGAAAAAAAAGAAGCAAGCAAAGAGGAAGAGAAAAAAAAGAAGCAAGCAAAGAGGAAGAGAAAAAAAAGAAGCAAGCAAAGAGGAAGAGAAAAAAAAGAAGCAAGCAAAGAGGAAGAGAAAAAAAAGAAGCAAGCAAAGAGGAAGAGAAAAAAAAGAAGCAAGCAAAGAGGAAGAGAAAAAAAAGAAGCAAGCAAAGAGGAAGAGAAAAAAAAGAAGCAAGCAAAGAGGAAGAGAAAAAAAAGAAGCAAGCAAAGAGGAAGAGAAAAAAAAGAAGCAAGCAAAGAGGAAGAGAAAAAAAAGAAGCAAGCAAAGAGGAAGAGAAAAAAAAGAAGCAAGCAAAGAGGAAGAGAAAAAAAAAGAAGCAAGCAAAGAGGTAAAAAGATGCAAAAATTCTTGAAATGAAGAGAGAAACAAAGACATTGGATTAAAGAAAGAAAAATGAGGAAGAAGAAAAAAAAAAAATAAAAGAGGTAAGTAATATCCACGTAATAATGTCAAACCAATTTATCTTTAGTCTGTAACCAGCTATTGAAGATATCCAAAGTTTTAAACACTAAGCTCAAACGTACAAAGTTTAGTAGCACTACATCTTCCCAAAAGGGAGAGGGTGTGAACTAGGAATTAAGTCATTCAGTTGTTTCAGTCTTGTAAACACCTACCAACCCAGTCATCCTTTCATCTTCTCTAACAAACTTATGAACCAGATGCAAGAATTTATTCTGACCCACATCACCACAGATACTTGAGGTGGAGAAGGATGGTAAATGAAGTGGGACATAACAGAAATACAACCAATAAAGAAAAAGAAAATTAGTTCTGACCATTTTGGGTATAATCTGCTTGTCACAGATAAAAAGGCAAAGTGCCAACACTGGAACCAAAAATGTCTGACATGTTGAATTGGCAAAGTTTCTGAAAACTATAGACGGTTCATCTCAAGAACTATTTTTATAGAGCATAATCAAAACTTTC
This sequence comes from Acanthosepion esculentum, assembly GCA_964036315.1. NCBI lineage: Eukaryota > Metazoa > Mollusca > Cephalopoda > Sepiida > Sepiidae > Acanthosepion > Acanthosepion esculentum. The sequence goes on along the minus strand of OZ038503.1, from coordinate 32,066,537 downwards.
ATTAAATACTAGAGTTTACCCTGGTCGCCAAAATTTATGGCATTTGAAATTTTTTTTTTTTTTTTTTTTTTTCACAATCATTGTTGTTGTGTGCTCTTTGGCAAATTTGGCCTTTTCACCTTCTGACTTTGTAAATATCTTGAAACATTTTCATGACAAAGACAATATGACCTGCATCAATCATCATCAGTGCAAAGGAGATAACTTTAGAGGAACAAGAGATGACAAAAAAAAAAAAAAAAAGGAAAGGAAATTAGTATATATTAATGTGAGCTTCAAAATACAGAATAACTTTCTTGCTAATCTCCAGTTACCCATCATAGACATTAATATATTCATGATATACTAACACCTTAACAACAGAAGGAAGAACCAGAATAGGTGAAAGAAATGAATGCCAAATAGACATACAAGATATTATATACAAATATGTACAGACCTGTCACTATTTGTCCTACACAGAGAATCTATAACACTTGATTGATTGATCTGTCTTTTATAGCTTATCAACCTTTTGTAGGTTATTTACACTTAAATATTTTTTTATTGTAAGAATAATCCCCCACCCTGCCACAAATGAATATTGCATTAACAATTTTTAGAGATAATAATGATTTTCAGATACAAATCATATTTTACCCATAGCTGGTGGGGAAGATGTGAATTTATACGTTTCTCAAGACAAATAATGTCCTGCCTTCCTTCCTTAGGCACCATGTGTGATGCATGCTTGGACAATCAGGTCTCTTTTCACTTCATGACAGACTTGGCAGAAGAATTCCCACAGTAGTTACTTTTTGCAGTAGACTGGCTGCAAACCAATGCTATAGAACCCAGTCTAGTCTGCTATTTAGCCTATTGCTGGGGAGAGAAGAGATCCATACTTTTCCCCAAGGTTATTTGCATGCAAGAGAAAGTAACAAACCTGACTGGAATTCAAATTCATCTATCCAATTTCTTATTCTGAATTGTTATTATACCACTCACATATCTAAGCTTATAGCACCGAGCATTCCCAAGTGGTCACTCATCTAGGCACTGACCAGGCTCGATATAACACATATAGATAAAACAAGCAGTGGTAAAAGTGAAAATCAATAGGGTCTTATAATATTCTTTGGAGGAAAAATGGCCAGGCTAGGTGAAGTCTTTTACGGCCCTGGCTTGAACTGTGTGGTTACCATTATTAACCTTACCAGTGGAGGCTATTATGTCTTATCTTTCTTGCAGGCTACACATGAAATGATGTGAGTCATCAAAAAAGCTGTCATCACATGGTCCCTGCAAATCTGTCCTACCAAAAGGGAGATAATCACCCTCTGCATCTTTACAAATTATTATTATTACTACTACTACTACTACAAAAATAAATAAATAAATAAATTTCCTAAAATCAGTCTGACAAAGTATCATAATTTCCAGGGACTAAGTGAGGATCAAACTCATCATACTAATTAGATGAGGACAACAGTCTGAATAATAATAATAATAATGATAATAATAATAATAATGATAATAATGATATTAAACCAAAATTTCCAAAAATCAGTCTCACAAAGTATCATAATTTCCAGGGACTAAGTGAGGATCAAACCCATCATACTAGTTAGTAATAGCCTACAAAACTTAACTGCCATCACTGTAGCAGCAACTTTGTAAAAATAACAAAAAAAAAAAAAAAAAAAAAAAAAAAAAAAACAAGAACAAGCCCAACACAGATAATAAAAAAAAGCCTTGATGATAATATATCTGGTGTAGGTAAGAGTTTTGTTCTGGATATTGACTATTACTGCCATATCTAGTCTGGTGCTTCTGCAATGTATTTAGAGATTTTAGATAAAATACAAAGAAAAATCTGCAATGTTATTGGTGCTAACTTGGCATCTCAGCTTCAGTCACTTTCCCACCCACTTAACATAGTTTGCTTGTGCCTCATCTATACTTTCATGGTAATTGACCTTTCCTCAATCCTTCTCATTCTCTTTCGCACCCTGTATGTTCTAGTGGCATTATCAACTTTGTTTGTGGTGAAACAATTAAAAAAAAAGAAATAAATAAATCATATGGTTTGAAAGGAATACTAGTAAAGAAGAAAAATCATAAAAACATCACAATAAAAAGGATGGAAACCCACCATCAGTAAAATTTGTTTCAATCTCTGCAAAATTGTTAAAATGTCTGAACCATAAAATCATTTTCATCACATGACATCAATATTTATTCCACCATTATAGCAGATGAAAGCATCTTTTCAAATTCAGGACAGGAATTTGTAACACAGATGTCCCACTGACTATATCTCAACTACTACCTTCTTTCTTTGAAAAAGTGTTAATAATTTCAACAAAATTTTATTTCATTTTTTTTTTAATCATTTTGCCCCAAGCAAAACAAAGCCACGAAGACACAAGGGGTTACCGAGTGTGAGAATATGAGAAAAAAAAAAACAAAGGAGAGAGAAGAATAAAAGAACAGGAATTAAGAAAATATAAAGATACCAACTGACACTGCATTTCAATTTTTGAAGACCAAATATGACCAGAAAGCAAGAAGCCAGAGGAGAGTTCCACAAGCAAGAAGTGCAAGAGAAGAAACTATTAGCATAGAACTTAGTGTTACATCTAACCATTTCAACTGAAAAATGGTGAAACCTTACTGCTATTCTAGTACTGTGCTTAAATTAATTTTCTACTATGGAGAAAAATTTATCAGAACAATTACCATGAAAGTATTTATAGTAAAAGGCACAGGTAAACTTTAAGGTGATGGAAAAGTGATTGAAGCTAAGATACCAAGCCAAGACCAATAATATTGCAGATTCTTCTTTGCAGAAGCACCAACCCTGATATGGCAGCAATATTCAATGAACAGAGGAATGGTAGACTTAAAAATGTGTAGTATATATTCTGATGAAAAAAAAAGTTGTCTAGCACAACACACTGAACCAACTTTCTTAGCAGCAGACCAAACAATTGATTCAATCTTTCTACTTGATATCATCAGAAAATGTTAGACCAAAAAGGCTCAATTAGTCACTGTCCTGAAGGTTAGCATCAGCCATACAAAAAGTGTTCTCACAGATGATTAAAAGACAGCAGCTTCATTTTGGAGATGTTAAAATTAAAAAGCCTTTCCTTGCCGCAGTTAAACACAGATTGTAATTCATTTTTGAGATCAGCTGCAAGTTTGACCTAATTGAACTGATCAGATTTACAAGTTTTGACTTAAAATCAAATGGTGCTTTTCCAAGTATAGCTTAGATGTGGCACAAAGCCAAAAGTATGGGGCACCCAGTGAGAATCAAACACAATCCTTTGTTGTAATTGATCTAGCAAAACAAGCTTGCTATCCATTATACCACGTCAAAGTGCCCAACTTAAAATCAAATGATTTATTTAACAGCAGGTAAAACTCACCAACAGTCTTTAACAGACATTCCTTGTTTATTCTATCAAATAAAATATAATTAAACAAAGGATTGCTGCATAGATATATTAAGTTTATACAAAGATATCTTATACATTCTTTATCTGTGAAGGATATGTTTCAAGATCACTCAATGGAGGACTCAAATCCCAGTATGTAATGGTGCTGGTTTTTCATAAGCAGATAAAGTTATAAATTAAGTAAAATAAGACAAAGTATTCCTGTGATAAACCACATAAAGCAAAACTGCAGATAAGTGTGGTTCATTGTTGTGTTTTATTTTTTAGCTTATCAACCGTTTGTAGGTTATTTGAAGCCGAAAGCTTATTTGGGATTGTAAGAATTTTTTTTTTTTTTTTTTTTTGAGTTAACAATTTTTAGAGAGGACATTCAAACACAAATCCTACTATTTAATCTACAGCTGGAGGAGAAGAGATAGATTGATACCTTTCCCAAAGGCATTTGTGCATAAGTGAATGTAACAAACCTGACTGGAATTTGAACTCGGCTCTCCAATATTTCATTCCTAATCACAATCTATTACACTAGCTATACATCTATGCAGATAAAAGTGGACCATTGTATTTGTTTCAGAGAAATGTAAAAATGATGAAAAAATATCTTCCCAGTTGATAAAGAACTATTCAGTCAGTTACGTGCCATGTGGGATACATGCTTAGGCGATCATGTATCTTTCAATACATGACTGACAAGGCAGATTTTTTCTCACAGTAGGTTGCCATTTCTTTCTGCAGTAGACCAGTTGCCATCCAAGGTTAAAGAACCCAATCTGTCCTGCTATTTACCCATAGCTGGGGGAAGAAGTAGAGGATTTATACCTTTCCCAAGGGTATTAGCATGTAAGTGAATGTAATGGATTCAACTGGAATTCAAACTCGGCTCTGATTCCTCAATCCAAGCCACTCTATCCATTTCTTTACCATGTCTCCCTACTATTACAGAAACAGAACAGTTTATTATAAATACAGAGTTAGTTGATTCTTTGTTTCCAGATATTTCCTGTAAATCCAAGATATCCTGGTATCTTTTGAAGGCACTGATAGCCAAAGAAGCTAGAAAAGAATTGTCTGTAATTTCTTTAAAAAAAAAAAAAAAAATTGATCATCTCCCTGCACCGCTCCAGTAAATACAGACACCTTATTCCATCCTCTACATTTATAAGAGCTAGATCAAACTGAAAATGGAGTATTAATGTCATATTTGGGCAGGAGCTGCCCAGTCTTCAATTTCAGTCTTGATAGAGTTCAAAAAGCATCTCAGAGTCCTTGTTGAAAAAAAATTATTAGGTCATCCCATAAGTTCTGTCCGAATTTTAACTTTTTGTTAAAATGAACAAAATTTAAAGAGTATTTTATGTCTAATGGAGCTGAACATTATTTTTATGTTTAGATGCATTTAAACTGATCAAATTTTATTTCAGAGAACAATAAAATTAAATTTTGTTTGATTAAAACCCTGCTGACATGGAAGTACCCAAGAATCATTTGAGGCACATAATGCTTTATGAGTTCAAGAAAGGAAACTCAGCAGCCGAAGCGGCTAGAAACATTCACTCAGTTTATGGAGAGGAATGTGTGAATGAAAGAACTTGCAGAAGATGGTTTGCAAAATTCAGAAGTGGAGATTTCACCCTTGAAGATGAAGATCGAACCGGATGTCCAGTTGAGTTTGATGAAAATCTTCTTGAAGCAAATCCAGCTTTATCAGTTGAGGAATTGGCAGTGGTTCTCAGTTCAAACCATACAACTGTTCGTCATCTTCAACAACTTGGAAAAGTTCCTAAACTTGGAAAATGGGTGCCTCATGAATTGTCTGAAAACAACCTCAAATCCCGAGTTGACATCTGCTCTTCTCTCCCTTCTCGCCAACTTTTTTGGATAGACTTGTGACTGTCGACGAAAAATGGATCTTTTTATCGTAATGTTAATCGTCGTAGACAGTGGCTTGGTAAAGGGGAAGGACCCCAGCCACAGCCGAGAAGGGAACTTCATGGGCAAAAGGTTCTTCTTTCAATCTCATGAGATTGCCAAGGAATAATCCACTTTGAATTCTTACCACCTAATGCAAAAGTTAATGCTCAAATATAGTGTCAGCAATTAGAGCGTTTGAACCAAGCTTTGAGGAAAAAAAGACCTGCTTTAGTGAATCGAAAACGGGTGATATTTCATCAGGACAATGCGCGACCACACACAGCAAGAATCACGTCACAAAAGATCGAAGAACTTGGTTGGGAGAAAATTTCTCATCCACCTTATTCTCCCCACCTTGCTCCTTCAGACTACCATTTGTTTCGTAGCTTACAGAATCATTTGGAAGAAACAGCTTTTGTAACACAGGAAGAGGTTAAAACTGACATTTGTGAGTTCTTCGAATCAAAACCAAAAGAATTTTACAGTAATGGAATTAGTAAGCTTGTTAATAGATGGAAGGAAGTCATAGATAATCAGGGAAAATACATTGTTGATTGAATCTGTAATTAAATGTAACATTTGGTCACTTGTTTTCTTTATTCAAAATTTGGACATAACTTATGGGATGACCTGATATTTTCCACCCTCCAAACACTCACAGGCGGGATATGGCGAGCCTCTCACTGATCTATCACCATATGCATGGAAAGTACTTGGGCAAAAAACATTCCTTTGTTCTACCAGCTAGGACCCGCCGTGCTACTTACATTGTACAAACCACCTATATTTCCTCTGTATTCATTGGGGAGAAGTAAGTTTCACTCAAACAGCTTTTTCCCACAAACCACTACTCTGTGGATGTTCCCCCAATCATTACAATCTTAACCTGTTCAAGTCTAGAGTTAACCGTTATAGTCACCTCCTATCCATATAAACTACCCCTTAATGTAACCCACTACTTTGAGTGGGCCCCAGCCCTTGTACACGATGAACCTTACTGTTTAAAAAAAAAAAAAAAAAAAAAAAAAAAAAGTCTTAGAAGGCCATTTTCTGAAATAAGTTTATAAGTCAAAATCATCACAAAATGACTAGCAAGTTGTGTTTGGTTTAATCAATATTATTCCTGGGTGGAAGAGAGGAAGGTGTGTTGTTTGAGAAAAACTTACATTTTATAATTTAACCTCATCTAGCATGAAAAAAAAAAAAAAAGTCTTTCTTTCAGCTACTATCTTTGATAGAGATTAGGATTATACCAAATTTCTTGGCTGGCTTAACAAGTCTGAGGATTCAGGCTGAAAAGAGATTTGTCTTAGTTCAATCACATTGATTTTTGCATTCAGAAAATCAGGTCAGCTGCTAAGAAAGTTGGTTCACTGTGCCGTGTGAAATTATTTTTCTTTCTAGAATCTATCATACATATCTATAAGTCTACCATTCGTCCATCCTTAGAATATTGCTGCCACACATGGTCTGACGCTCCTGCTACAAGCCTTGAGCTCCTTGATAAAATACAAAGAAGAATCAGCATTATTATCAGTCCTGATCTGACAGCTTGGTTTCAGTCACTTTCCCCACTGCCATCAGCTTGCCACTGTGCCTTTTCTATAAATACTTTCATGGTAATTGCTTGGATGAGCTCTTCACTATGGTACCTAGACTTTTTGAATTTAAGCTCAGAAGTAGACTGGTGTCAAGATCTCATCAGTTTACAGCTGAGATGGCTAGATGGAGCCATAAATTCTATGCTAACAGTTTGTTTTCTTGCACTTCTTGTTTATGTAACTCCCTTCTGGCTCCATGCTTTCCAGCCAATTTCAATTTCTAAAAATTTAAATGTTATGTCAATTGCTATCTACTGCCTTTCTGATTACTCTTCCTCATTATTAATGTTTCTGTTCCTAATTCTTTCACACTATATATATATATATATATATATATATATATATAGTTAAATTCCCAGATCAATTCTGTGGACAAGACAGATTGGTATAAAATGACAATTGGAAAAATCTTAGATTTTACTGATGTGTTTCGTCTTCCGACTTTTTCAAGGCAAAAATGAAATCGAAATATCTCTTGTTATAGTTACAGAAGCGTCTATCTTTTTAAATTTGGATTTTTAATGTAACTATAACAACAGAGATATTTCGATTTCATTTTTGCCTTGAAATAGTCGGAAGATGAAACGCGTCAGCAAATCTAAGATTTTTCCAATTGTCATCACACACACATATATATATTATATATATATATATATATATATATATATATATATATATATATATATATATATATATATATATATATATATGAAATATGCAAGGTATGTAAGATAGAATATGTAAAAACCAGTTAGAGGTTTAATTTATTTTTTTTATATTTTTTGATTGTTGCCAAGATTTAATTCAATAAGAACATCACCAGACAAACTGAAAAGAAATTAAGCAAAAGCGGTGTCAGCCAACATCACTGAGTGCCACAAATGAAGAAAAGGTATACTGATGTAGGCATTAACTTTGCCTATAAATAAAGATGTTAATTTCAATATTTTGTCATAAAAAAAAACAAAAAAAAAAAACACTTCCTCTACCAATTGTTCCAAAAAGAAGGACTCAAGATAAGCCTTTCCAAAGCTGAAACAATGATCCAGAATTGGAATGAAAGCAGTGACGGCAGCTAACACTGAATCCATCATAAAAATCTAGAATGTGAAAGTTGTACATTATTTACATTATTCGGACTATTGTCCTCATCTTTGTCACCATATTTGTCTCAACGTTTCGGCCGTTGTACGCTCCGGCCTTCTTCAGGTGGTCCTCAAGGACACATGGCACAGTGGATAAAGGTGTTGGTTAGATCCAGTGACAGACCCAAAGAGTGTGAGTTCAATACCCGGTTAAGGCAGTGGAGAACTTTCAGAGGGAAAATTAGCAGGAGATAACTGATAACTGACATCCATCAAACATGGCACGTGGAACTAGAACAGTCTACCCCAGTGATCGAAATAAAGGGTTCAGTTCGAAATTCCAACCACCTGAAGAAGGCCGGAGCGTACAACAGCCGAAACGTTGTGACAAATATGGCGACAAAGATGAGGACAATAGTCCGACTAATGTAAATACTGTACATAATACCTCATCTCAGAAATATAGACAGACTGTGACAGTTGTAAATACTAATTACTTCAAATACCTTCGTATATGGATCAGCTAACAAATTTAGTATAGGAGATAAGGAAATTGGATATAGAATAGGTTGTGGTAGTGGTAGTTTTGCTCAACATGGCAAATTGTTACAAAGCCAAAATATTAAGTGAAAAACTCTAGTCACATTCTTAAAGATCCTTGGCAGATTGAAATTTTTATATGAATATCATGCATGGTGCCAGAACCGTTCAGAAATATCTAAACTGTCAGCTGTGCACAAGAACTTCCTCAGATCAATCATTAAAAATGGCTTTGAGCGAATGAAAATTGTTGAGCTTAGCAAGGACTATTTTTCTTCAAAGTGGACTGTTGCCACAGAATCACAAAGAACTTTACCAAGTAACAGAAATGACATCATTTGAGGAATTTTAATGGCAGCAACAACTAAAATGGAAATGTAACTTCAAGAGAAAATTTTTTTTTTTTTTTTTTTTTTTTTTTTTTTTTTTTTAAATATTTTCACCCCAAGCAAGGCAACAAAGCCACTAAAATTCAAGGGTCTTATTGAGTGTTAGAGAGCATGAGAAAAAAAATACTATTAAGGAGCAGGAATAATGAAAGAACAAGAATTAAGAAGACAGAAAATAATGATTGACATTGCATTTAAATTTTTAAGATTAATGTTGACTGGGAAGCAAGAAGCTGGAAGAGAGTTCCACAAGTGAGAAGTGTGAGAGAAGAAACTGTTAGCATGGAACGGTTATATCTAGCCATTTCAACTGTAGAACGAGGAAACCTTGTGGCAAATCTAGTACTGCTCTTAAATTCTTAAAATCTACTTACAATAGAGGAAAGTTTGTTAGAACAATTACCATGAAATTATTTCTAGAAAAGGCACAGGGAAGCTACATTATGGTAGTGGGATATAATCAAGATGTTGATATTCCACACTTCTTCAAACAAAAAGTTAGGAAAAATTGTTTTAAGAGAAAGATTTTTATATATTTCAACTAAAATTAACTTGATAAATGAATGCCAAATGTTTCCTAAATAAGGAAACAGCTAATATTACTACTGTAATTCCCCATGCATAATACGCATTTTTTTTTTTCTAAAAAGAAAAAATAACAAGCAAAATTAGGGGTGTGTATTATGCACAGCTACAAAAGAATCTTTTAAAAATCTACCGTTTCATAGGTCGATTTTAGTTGCAAAATGACTAATCACCACAAATATATAAAAATTTGACCCTAACATTCGGCAATTGCGACCCCATAAGGATGTCAAAAACAATCACACGTACCTAACAATACTTACAAATGTGAAGTAAAATAAGAATTATCGTAAAATTAAATTAGAATAATATTCTATGTTTTAAACAATTTTTTTTTTTTTTTTTTTAAATAAGAGTAGGAAACGCTGGCCATAATGAAATTGGAGAGGAGCAATTTATAGGGTTTGATTACCAAACAAGGGGTGCGTATTACGCAGAGTAGAAGCATTTACTCACAGTTTCAGCATAATTTTAGGGGTGTGTATTATGGATGAAGGCGTATTACACATGGAGAATTACGGTATTTGTCATTAGCATACAGTATGATAGAAAGTGAACAACACTTATCATCCAAGGACCCTCTTGCTCATTGTGAAGCATAGTGGTAGCAGCACCAAGGTGTTGAGATGTTTTTTTATATGCAGATAAAAGAGATATTCACATCATTGAAGGAACCATAAACTGCCAAATGTCAAGCCATTCTTGACGAACACCTTTTCTGCTAGAAAACTCAATCAGAGTTAAGATAGGTGTTTCAACAGCACAATTATCCCAAACACACAGCGAGTTCAAGACTTTACAAAAAAAGCTTATTAATGTTCTTGAATAGCTCAAAGCCTATTCATTGAGTGCTATTAACTATTTTGGTATTACAAAGATACTTGAGACACAAACTATATAACTCTCAATTTATGGGCACCTCGACATGGTGTAATGGTTAGCAAGCTTATCTCACTAGATCAGTTACGACTGACAAGTGAGTTTGATCCTCACTACGTGCCACATCTAAGCTACGCTTAGAAAATCATTATGGGCATCTCGAGGCAGTGTAATGATTAGCAAGCTTGTCTCGTTAGAACAATTACGACTGAGTAGTTAGTTTTATCCTCACTGGGTGCCCCATACTTTTGGCCTTGTGCCACATCTAAGCTACACTTAGAAAATCAATATAACTCAATTCAACACAAACAGTGGTCACCTTCATTGAAAATATTAAAAAGGACAATTTTTAAAATAGCTTAAACAAAACAGCATGAAACAATTTGGAAAGTGTTGTATATAACCTCTTCTACACGCCATATCCCCTGGGCGATCATGGCTCTCCCCAACTTCTCCTTTATAGCTCAACAACTCTGAATTGGTTAGTCTTGATCCGACAAGGCTTTTGCAAATGGTTTCCATTGTCTGAATACTTGAAAAATCATAATATGAAGAATACAAGAATGACAGAGGAAAGAAGAAAAATAAACCACAAACAAGTACAGCATGTAGTGAGTTTGCCTGTTTTAAAAACTGTGTTAGAAAGAATGAGAGAAGAAAAAAGAAAGAATGGGAAAATATTAGAAGTTTCGGCACAAGGGATGAAATTACAGGAGTTCATTTTGTTTTTGTTTTTTAACAAGACAGATATTTGAAGAAAATAGGGGAACAAATGGATAAAAAAAAATGGAAAGCAAGCAGTAAAAAAGGAAAGAATAAAATTAAAAATAAAAGAAAATGAATATGTAATGATTTACTGGGACAATGTTCATGCATTTTGTGCAGACAAACATTTTCTTGACAAACTTTTTGCTGATTACATTCCTGTCTTAAAACTGTTAATCAAGCAGATAAAGAAAAAAGAGCTATTTACAGAAAGAATAAAAGAAAGAGATGGAAGAGGTAAAAAACAAAAATGGAGAAATGAATAAAGAAATAAAAGATTAAGAAATGAATACCAAATGCAAATCAAGGAGTGATGCCACACAGCACACAGATTAATTAAAAGGTTGAAACAAAAAATATGAATAGACAAAAGAGAATAAACAAAATGGAAAAAAAAAATGTTCTAACTCTGAATAATGGAAAATTGAAAAAAATAAATTAAAAAATAAAAAAAATAAAAAAGTTCAAACACACGGGGAAAAAAAAACAAAAATAAAGACAGGGGCAGAAAAAAGATGAGCGGGACAGAGGCAGAAAAATGACAATGGGAGAGAGAGAGAGACACAGACAGACAGAAAGACGACGATGAGAGACAGAGACACGCACATGCACACACACACACACACACACACACACAGAAAGACGACGAGAGAGAGAGACAAGGAGGCAGAAAGACAATGGAGAGAGAGAGAGAGAGAGAAACAAGGAGGCAGAAAGACGAAGAATAACGAGAAAGATAGAGACAAGGAGGCATAAAGACGATGACAACGAGAAGGACAAGGAGGCAGAAAGACAACAACGAGAAGGACAAGGAGGCAGAAAGACGACGAGAGAGACAAAGAGGCAGAAAGACGACTACGACAAGAGAGAGAGAGATTCACAAGGAGGCAGAAAGACGACGATGATGAGTGAGAGACAAGGAGACAAAAGATGATGACGACGAGTGAGAGACAAGGAGGTAGAAAAACGACAACGAGAGATAAGAATGCAGAAAGACAAGAAAGATACGTGGAAGGTAAGAGCCAAACAAAAGAAAATGAAGGAAAGAAAATTGCTGATAGAAAAAATAGAAACTGATTGGCACTAAAATAATTCAAAGATATAAATATGCAACTCAAAAGAATATTTAAAAGACAAATATTTTTTTCTCCATTCATTTTTGCCCTTCCATCTCCAAATTCCTATAATCAAATTCCTTTCAAAATTGTTGTGTAATGTGATTAAAGTTAATATTAAATAGCAAATCTTGTTCACGATGGAGCCTGATCAGAAAATTTTTAAAACCTGCATCAAACAAATGGATTAAAACCTTGTAGCCTTTTGAATTTAGTTTTATAAGAGAAAAAAAATGGCGGGGGGTGTAGATAAAGATTAAAAATATGAATAAAAATAATGTGCAAAAGTAAAATGCTTTGTTATTTTGATGAGTGAAAGAAGAAATCAAGAGAAAATAAAAGATGGCTTTGGTATAACTATCAAATTTCGATCAGTTTCTTGTTTTATTTTTTTTCGTCTTAAATTACATTATTTCAAAGTCTGAACACTGGCAACTTGAAGAGAATTTCAATAATGAATATTACACATTTGAAAAAAAAAAATAAATAAAATAAAATAAAAAATTTCTATCTCCAAATTTTTAGAAATGGTGTGCAAGAAAGACATTTTTAACAGAGGGACATAAAAAAAAAAAAAAAGAAAAATTTATAAACTCTCCTTGGTACCTCAAAAGCATGAATTTAAGGGTTGTACTAGATTGGCTATTAGGTCTCATTCTACTGTTGAAATAGCTTGATGTAGCCATAAATATTTCCTTTTCTCACACTTCTCACCTGTGAAACGCTTCTGGTTTCTTGCTTCCCTGTCACCTACAATCTTCAATGAATTAAATGCAATGTCAAACACCAGCTTGTCATTTTGAAGACCATTCTTTTATTGTCCATTCTCCTCACGAAAGCTTTATTTTCTTTCACACGCACAAAACCCTTGGGTCTTAGTGGCATTATTGCCTTGTTTAAGTGAATGATTACAAAAAAAGAATAAAAAATAATAAAACTCAGTATAATCTGGTATAGACAAAAGACTAAAGCTGTATTATATACTCTCAGATACAGAATTATAAGGTACAAACTAAAAAAAACCTGTAGAAATTCTATAGTGTATTTTACAATTTAAGATGAGATAATGTAAGTCACATATTTTAATCTTCTATGTACCATGTCCCTTCAGGACATTGACATTCATAGTTCTCCATTATTTCCTGTCCTTTGTAGCTCTTAATAAATTTTGTCTTTTTGTTATCTCTCTCTTAAATCCTGTTCTGCCATCTGTTTATTAGATAGGTTCTACATTGTTTTCCTCTGTCCTCTTGCTTTCAATCTATCCTGTGAGTATCAAATTTTCAAAGTCCTCTTTCCTCATGTGCCCTAGAAATTTCAACTCTCTCTTTCTAATTGTTATAACATGCTTCATAGCGCTTATAAGAAATGTTTGCCATAATGTGTCTATTACTTAGTCTGAAGACCAACTCTAAACGGCTTCTTCTTCCTCCCTCTGACCTAGAGCTCTTTATAGTTATGGACTAGTTCATATAGTCACCGGGGGTGTACTATTTACCCCACAACACTGATGTTAAGTATAATTGTCCTTTTTGTTTCTATTTTCACTGAAACTTAGAAATTATATACATTTAAATCATCCTATATCTATTTATAAAATAGATAAATGTTTTATGAAAAAAAGCCTTTATTGAAGTTTTCAGTTCTGAATACTGTCTAAACCAAATTTTGAAACATGCAGCCTTCTGGTATGTTTTTATTTATTTATTTTAATCATTTCACCTGAAGCAAGGCAATAAATCAACTAAGACAAGGTTACTAAGTGTGAAAGAATATAAGAAAAATACTATTAAGGAGAGAAAACAATAAAAGAATGGAAATTAAGTCAGAAGATAACAATCGACATTGCACTTAAATTTTTGAAGATCAAAGTTTACTGGAAAGCAAGAAGCTGGAAGAGATTTATACAAGCGAAAAGAGTGAGGGAAGAAACTTAACATGGAACTTATGATTACAGCTAGCCATTTCAACTGTAAAATAATGAGACCTAGCTGCCAATTTAGTACTGCATTTGTAACTTTAGCTTAATACAGGTAGTTAACCAAACACCCACTTGAACAGAATATGGTACAAGGTCAAGTTTAAAGTGGAAATAGATGTATATGGGACCTGAAAATAAAAATAGTTCCATCTCCCCTTTTCAGCAGATGCCTCAAGCACGAAGAGTTAACCCTAATCCTCTCTTGTGGAAGAAATACTATCTTGAGAGACAAGATGCCTTAGACTGAATTTCTGTTGGTTCGTGGCAGTAAGACTTGAGCATCAAGTGCATTGGTCTTGTAGTGACTCTGCTCAATGATTGGATGGATCTGCGGTACCAAACCTCAGTATGAAATGCCCTCTTCAGAGTTGTTAACAAGGCTCAGTATTAAGGATATAAGATCAGTGTTGTGCACCCAGCATGTTGGGTGGTTTGGTCACATCCAACAAGCTTTGTCATGCATCAAGACTCTCGGAGTTCAGGGTCCCTGGTCACAGAGGTCGAGGTAGACCTAGGAAGGACTGCATTGGGAGGGATGGGCAGAAGTGCAGCCTTGCCCACATTAGCCTGCTTGACAGGGATACTTGGAAAGAAGGTGTGAGAGCTAGAGCTGCCTACCCCAATCACTGGGAAACCCACAGCAGTATAATCAAAGCTCTGGATCTTGACTTGACTCCTGCTGAAAAACTTAACACAAATATATAATTGAATGCCCACCCACTTGAATGCAATTGGGCATAAAGGTAAATTTAAAGTGACAGTCCCATGTGTATACAAGACTGAAAGCCAAACATAGTCCTGACTCCTTGGCACTTCTCCTTTTTGTGGACATGCCTGAGGCATGAAAGATTAACCCTGGACTGTTCCCAAAGTGAGGTATTACTTGAAGAGACAGGTGTCTGATTAGTGTCAATCTGTAAAGTTTAGCACAATTCTGTGGTAAAAGAAAATGGTTTCGTTTGGTGTGTTTTACGGCATATCAACCTTAATGGATTACTTAATACCGACAAGATTTTTATTGCTGGTAATATTTTTTCCAAAAATGTATCGCTAATAATATTTTTTTTTTTCAAAAATCTATTGCTGGTAATATTTTGTTTTCAAAAATGTATTACTGGTATTAAAACCTATTTTTAAGTGTTTTGACCCCAGTTTTTGGGTTAACTATTTGCCTATAGCTGGGATCCTAACAGGTACTAACACTCTGAGTCAGGATGGACCTGGGAACACCAGCAATTAAGAGGTGGTTCCATGCTCCTCAAAACCCCCTGATCAGAGGCCTTGCTGTTGGATCTAGTTTATCGTCTTAACCAGGATGCTAAAACAAAATGTGACATTTATATACTATCATGAAAAATCACTTGCACCAAACATGTCATGTTTGTGAAGAAAAACTTTAAAAATCTATAAATTAAGATTTGATAAAATGAATAAATCACAGATTTAATTATAACTAATACATTATATGAGCATATTCTGTTAATCAGTTTACAACAAAATGAAAAAAAACATCTTTTTATTGAAAATTATTATTATGGTATCACAATTGGGTGGATACCAACTTAAAATTTATGGAGAAAGATGAAAATTACACAGCATTTAAAGCAAATATCAAATTATTAATCTGCAAAGTTTCAGTCTTTATGCATGTATATTTATTGTTAAAAATTATATAAAATTATATAATTATATATATTGTTATAAATTATATAATATATATTATATAATATATATTATATTATATAATTATAGTTATAAGTAACACACATTCAAATTGAGCAGAGTATTTTTCTTGCTAAATATTCATGTGCATTTTGTGTACACTATTACATATGCATGCCAGGTATAAATAAAAGTATAATATATCCCATAATCAGACACTACAAGTAGCAGTCTATGTGAAAGTCTATGTAGCAGGTGTATGTAACAATCAGAGTTGAAGTCATTAAAAATATTCCTTTGTCTAGTCTATTTGACATATGAACACTGTTCATGAGATTGATTTGTTTGTTTTAAGTTTATCAACTCTTTGTGGGTTATTTAAAGCAAACTTTATTCATAAACAAATAAACCACATCACTTGAGGACTACCAACAGAAGCAACATCTAAAATGGATAGCACATGTAACTCGAAGAGAAAATAATGACATAATCAAGATGTTGACATTGCAAACTACTTCAAATAAAAAGGTAGATAGGAAGAGCCCTCCCCTAATCAATACTGGAAAGAGTGATAACAGTTACTGGTCTTGAGAAACCTGTTTTTCTGAAAAGTTGTTTTAAGAGAAAAATTTTATAAATTTCAACCAAAAACAGTACTAGCTGTTTGGTCAATGAATACCAAATGTTTCCTTGGTATGGTAACAGCTAATATTACCATTATAAGAAATTGGACCCAAATTGGAAAACTACTTTTGTAAATCACAACTATTTCTGGAATGTAAAACTTTTGGATTAATATTTTATCTGTTTTCTTTTTTTCCCCCCTTTGTAAAAATATTCAACTTGTTCACAATGTCAAATTCTCACCCCCACCCTCCATACACCCAATCATCAAAGACAGATCTCTGTTACTGGATTTGGTTTGGTTAACAGCATGTCAACCACTTATGTGCATTTTTACACTAGAAAATATCTGATTACAATCATAACTATTTAGAATCAACAGCTTCTGAACAGTTTTGTTTACAAAATTTTATTTTGCAAGGCTTTTGGTATGGTTTCCTGGCACTTCTCAACACTGCCACAGGCTAGGATTGAACAGCACCGTTTACCCAATTTTATTTTGCAAGGCTTTTGGTATGGTTTCCTGGCACTTCTCAACACTGCCACATGCTAGGATTGAACAGCACCGTTTACCCAATTTTATTTTGCAAGGCTTGTGGTATGGTTTCCTGGCACTTCTCAACACTGCCACATGCTAGGATTGAACAGCACCGTTTACCCAATTTTATTTTGCAAGGCTTTTGGTATGGTTTCCTGGCACTTCTCAACACTGCCACATGCTAGGATTGAACAGCACCGTTTACCCAATTTTATTTTGCAAGGCTTGTGGTATGGTTTCCTGGCACTTCTCAACACTGCCATATGCTAAGATGTCAACTTCTTAACTTGATTATGGTGAAATTTGAACCCAGGTCTCATGGTTAGAAGAATAATACATTAAACATTCAGCCCATTCTCATACTGGAAAGAGCATTAATTAGTTAACAGCCATCAAAGTGAATTTTTATAAACTTCATGAAGAAGATTTTCAAAAACCTTTCATCTGTTTATTCAAATCTATTTTACAATGGCTTAGTTGTGGTAAAAACTTCAAAGTTGTGACATGTAATATTCCAACCTTTTTTTGATATTAGGTTTTGATTTTTATTTAGTTTCTATATGAATAGAATCAATAATGGATTGGTGAGGTGAGTGAGAAATTTGCTAAGAAAATTTCAGTTGGTGTCAGAAGCTATTATTTTTTCGCCAATCCACATATTGGTTTTTTGTATCCGACCTATGGTGAGATTGATTCGGAAGGATGTTCTACCTACTCATCATATTAGTTCTGTAATTTATAAATTCAGATATCAGTGTAATGCTATGTCGGCAGAACAGGTGAAAGGTTGGAAGACCAGATCAGCTAACACGTACCAGTCAATATTCACAAGGCAAAAGTGGACAATTTGCATACATGTGTTAATGTATCAGGTTCAGTGATAGCTGAATATTTTTTTTAAAATCATTTCACCCCAAGTAAGGCAATAATGCTACTGGGTTGCGGTGGGTGAAAGAAAATGAGAAGACTTTAGTGGGGAGGATTGAGTAAAATACAGTAAATTTTTTATTAAAAACTAGCAGTGGGCCCCAAAAAAAACTAGCAGTGCTAAATAAGGAAAATACTGATTAGCACTTGAAAATCTTTGATTCTGTGTACATTAAGTCCAACCAGCCCTCTCTTGGTAAACAGGAGGAGTGGTTGGTAAGCTTAAAGTTAAGTAGCCTTTAATATAATTTTTCTTTTTTTTTGGCATATTATAATAGTCTGGAGTTGTATAATGTTTGATTTGCTGTCCACAGTTTTTTTTTGGTGGGGGGCATTTCTTACTTGAAATAAACATTTCATTTTTTAATTATTAAACCGTGTATATTATGTCTATCAGTCTGCACATAACTAAGTAAAGAAAATATGTCCTCTGGCAGGGATTGAACCTGCATCCCTGCTCTAGGACATTTTTTTTTTTACTTAAATTTCTCAAATGCAATGTACTAGCTGACAGACATAGTATCAGTCAGTTATGTGCCAGCCATAATACATGCTTAGGCAATCATGTATCTTTCGATACATGACTGATGAGGCAGATTTTCCCCACCCCACAGTAGGTTGCCATTTCTTTCTGCAGTAGACCAGTTGCCATGCAAGGCTACAGAACCTGGTCTGTCCTGCTATTTACCCATAGCTGGGGGGAGAAGAGGATTCACACCTTTCCCAAGGGTATAAGCACATAAGTAAATGTAATGGATTTGACAGGAATTCAAACCTGGCTCTCAGATTCCTCAATCCGAGCCACTATCCATTATTCCACCGTACTGTTTAATAAATAAAAATGAGACAAACTTCCCTCATTCCCTTTGTGAGAAGCAAATCCCACACTCTAAACACTTTTTTCCACAAACCACTTGCCAAGAGGATTCTTTCTCAACCACTACAATCTTAACCTGTTCAAGTCTAGGGCTAGCTATTATCTTTACTTCATATCCTTATAAACTGCACCTCTTACCACTTACTCTTAACACTCATACAAAGAACTCCTTCAGTAACCATCTACCTTGAGTGGCTCTTGGGCCTTGTATAAGACGAAAATTTTTTAAAAATTGAAACAGCTTTCTTTTTTTTCTTGAGAAATGACAACAAAAATATTAAATACTATTTATTTATTCATGAAGTTATAAAACTGTCTGAAGAAGAGGCCAAGAAAATTTAAATAAACTCATTAGCAAGTAACTAGGCATTTTGAAAAATGCCTTTTCTAGGCATTTCCTTCATTTGCATTTCAACATGGTGTAATGGTTAGCAAACTTGTCTTAGATCAATTACAACTGAATAGTGAGTTTGATCCTCACTGAGTGCCCCATACTTCCAGCTTTGAGCCACATCTAAGCTACATTTAGAAAAATTACCATAAATTCACTAAAACAGGTAGTGAGCATCTGGATTTACCCCCCCCCCCTCAAGAATTGACAACAAAGATGTTAAATATTATTTATTAGACTGTTTATTTACAAGGATAGCATTTAACATTTTTGCTGACAAATCTCAGAAAAAAAAAAAAAAAATTTTAAATAAAATCTGTCAATGGAGTAACAGCAATATCAAGAGAAAAACTTATCCTTTTTGGCTATGTTTGTTAAATTTTGCCATTTTTCCAACCCTTAGGAAAGAAGTTCTGTGATTGTTGCAAATAACTGTAACTCCAACATAGAAAAAACACTTCATTTCAATAATAATAATAATCTATATAAATAAAGCACAGTTTACGTGTGTCCATCCATCCATTTTTCAATCTTGGCAAATCATAAACAACCTGAATTAACAGGTAGTAACTACTATGGTTATATGCGATTAAAAATTAAATAACTCATTTAAAGTTAAATTTAAATATCAAACAAAGTGAAAGATTTAAAAAAACAATTCTTTATTAAAGCTTTAACTTCAATTTCACTTTTCATCGCAATTGATATTGTCTAATTAAACTGTAATTAAAACTTAAGTGGGGCACAGTATGTTGCTCATGTTTTTGTTTTTTTTCTATTTTTTTAATTTTTTTTCTTACTTTTTCAAACATGCATGCTGTGAGATTCGAAATATAACATAGTTCAGATTCCCTAATGTCTTAAGAGTGACCTTATGCGAAGGGATCATAAAGAATGGCGATTTTAAAAGAAAAGAAAAATTGCGCATAAAATAAACGTAAACTACAGAGATCAGTTGTGTATACGAAGAAAGATTATGCCAAATTAAGGTATCGAATAAAGATACAAGAATTTAGAAATAATAAAATTATTTTAACTTTTACATATATAGGATGTTGAAGACCGAAGGCCCAAAAGCTCTCCGCAAGAGCTCACCTAAAGTCCACCCGAAGAGCGGCTTCAAGGTTAGTAATTAGAACAAGGAGAAAGTATAGCCATCAAGTTAAGCAGTCAGCAGTTTACACAACAGATATAATTCTGTTTATGACAAGTGTATTTGATAACAAACAGACTTTTATTTATAAAGAAGGGTCAGCTGTGTTTATTGATATTTCCACTGTGACAACCAATTAATTTAATAACGGAAAGAGGAAATAATTAACAATGGTTTTATTTTCACAGCAGAATGGGGCTGACATTTTTAACTAAACTGCATCAGCAAGGGAGTTCTATATATGATGCAAATGTACAGAAGATTTTAAATAAAATGCATAGCTATATCTGTCAGAGCCATGGGAAGTTACTCGTTATTTTTTAAATAAAAGACATGAAAAAAAAAAAAGCAAATTTAAAAAAATAAAGCAAGAAAGCATTTTAAATAAAAAATAAACAAAAATAAAATCTTAGATAATGTGAAAACAAAAGAATTTAGAATTAAAAACTGGACTAAAATTTTAGGAAAAGTTGCTTTTTTTTTTTTTTTTTTTTTTTTTTTAATAGCTTATCAACTTTTGCCTTATTTAAATTCAAAAACATTTGGGATTGTCAAACAAATTTTATTTATTTTTCCAAGTGAATATTGCATTAAGAATTTTCCGAGGATAACAATGATTTTTTTCCAGATACAAGTCCTATTTAATTTAACCAATAACTGATCGGGGGGGGGGGGGGGTGAGATGGATTCATATCTTCTCTAAATGTATTTGTGCACAAGTGAATTTAATGAAGTTGGTTGGAATTGAACACTGTTCTCCAATTTCTCACAGTTGCTATTCCTTACATCATCCACAGAAACTGTTAATAATTTTTGAAGGATTGGATTAAAAGTAACAAAATAATGTGAAAGCAAAAAATACTTCCACTCCACAAAAAAACACCCCTCCTTACAGACACAGCTTAGTGGATCACAGTAAATTTTAGATCAAAGAAGCATGTCCAGTATGCAAGTTTTATTCAGAACGTATCTGGTCATCTTGAATATCTTGATAACTAGTTGTGAAGCCTTGATATAATTATGCCAATTAATCAAAAGGAACTTTACTGTGCATGTATGAATAAACTCTTGTAGGGTAAAACTGCAATGAGTGTGATTGTGTACTATATCCCTGTTGTTTTCACTATGACTAAATGTGATTCTTCACACCTTGACCAAGGTTCTTTGCCAAAACGTCACATAACCCCCACCTCCCATACAGTCCACAGTTGACTCCCAGATTTTCCCAAAGCTAAAATCACCATTGATAAACCATGAACTAGTTTAAGGAGTGTACAACAAAACATCTAATGGAGACCAATTTACAGTGGAACGCACACACATCATTGATATCAAGATACTTAGTTATTGGCTTAACCAAGTAACTCTTCAAAATATTTTTTCGTTTTTGGTCAGACTTAAGGAAATGGGTTAGCTAATAACTTTGCAGCACCCCCTACCTAAATAAAAAATAAAGAATTAAAAATATCTTAAATATTACTACAATAATTTATCCATTTTTCTTTTTTTGTCTATTTTTTTTTTTTTAAATATTATTAAAATCTTTTTCACATGTAAGTCTAAATATATTTCTTCCAATGTAGTAGTTCAAGGCAGATCAGTTTATTATGTAATAACAACAGAATACTGATCCTTCACTTTATGCCCAATAGAATCTCACGTCATCAAATCACAGTGAAATTATCTACAAAGTTTTAGTATTATTATTATTAGGCTTTTATATGAGAGTCTTTAAATATTTTTTTTCTAAGTATTATATTAATATATAATAAAATGAGTTGGAGGACAGCATATTTTCTTCTGCTTTTTTATACTGGAAATGGCCTTCTCTAGGTCAACCACTGATGTGTTAATGTTATCACTGAATTTGTCTATGAAGTTTTAGATAAGAACAGTGTGGCTCAAGCTGCAGCTTTAGATATATCAAAGGCGTTTGACAGAGACTGACATGCTAGCCTTCACCACAAGCCCAACGGCTATGGTGTCACTGGCTGGATATTTGACTTAATCCAATCTTTCTTAATAAATCATGTAATGAAAGTCGACCACTCTTGTAGACCCTTTCACATTAATCACCCCTGCCACTGATCTATCCTTGAACCTACATTGTTTAAGATCTTCCTGATCTCGTGAGTGTCAAATTCAGTAGTTATGCAGATAACTACAGGTACACAATCCCAGATCCCAAATCCTCAGGTCCAGTTATGTTTTGGTTTTCCAATTTTCAGAAATTCAAACAATATTGCAGCAAAATGTATGAATATTCACACCATGAGGGATTAAAATAAAAAAAAAATAAAATTAATTTTCTTTTTTTTTTTTTAAGCATTTCACCCAAAGCAAGGCAGAGTGCCACTAGCACGCAAGGGATTACAGAGAGTGGGAGCAAGTTAAAGAGGCGTGATAGAGGAAAGAATGAAGAGAAGGACAGGAAACAGATCAAGGCATCTGGAGATGTCAATTGACATTACATTTGAATATTTGGAGATTATAGCTATCAGGGAAGCAAGTAAGAGGAAGGGAGTTCCACAGACGGGAACCGTCCTGGGTACGACATTAAACTGCATCTGAGTCCTGGGTAAGACGATAAACTACATCCAACAGCAAGGCCTCTGATCAGGAGGTTTTGAGGAGCGTGAAACCACCTCTTAATTGCTGATGTTCCCAGGTCCACCCTGACCCGGGGTGGTAGCACATGTTAGGGTCCCAGCTATGGGAAAATAGTGAAATCCCAAGGTGTGTCCACGTCCTGGGTATGACGATAAACTACATCCAACCAAAAGGCCGTCGATCCGATCAATCGGCTGGTCATGTCATGCCCCATCACATCTAACCCATCCCAAAACAACTACAACTTACAATTAACTTTCCCTCCCAAACCCTACACTAAATATACTAACACCTTACCCCTAAAATGTGATGGCAAACAATGATGTTGCCAGCTATACGTTTTTGAAACAGTTGCCAGCTACATTTTTTTGAAACAATGATGTTGCCAGGGATACATTTTTTTTGAAACAATGATGTTGCCAGGGATACATTTTTTTTGAAACAATGATGTTGCCAGGGATACATTTTTTTTGAAACAATGATGTTGCCAGGGATACATTTTTTTTGAAACAATGATGTTGCCAGGGATACGTTTTTTTGAAACAGTTGCCAGCTATACGTTTTTGAAACAGTTGCCAGCTATACGTTTTTGAAACAATGATGTTGCCAGCTATATGTTTTTGATATATCTAGTAAATACTAGATCTGGCATTAAATAACCCATAGTGGTTGATATGCCATAAAACCCCAAACAAACAAACAAACAGATGGGAAGTGCGAGGCAGGAAGCTATTGGAGTCGAAGAGATGGCTACATTTTAACAGTCTTGACAGTTCAACCTAGAAGCATGTTTAAATTCATGCAGTTTGGGAACAAGCGAAAGTAGCTCGTTGGAGCAGTTACCGTGAAAGTATTTGTAGAAAAGACAGAGGGAAGTGGCAGCAATTTATTTATAGAGTAATAAACTGATAAATGAAATAGGTGGATAATTAAGACCATAAGTAATGAATAAATTTTATTTATTTGTGAAAAAGAATGTCTTGCATAACTTAACATCTGCAGTTCTTTTTGACAGTTTCACTGTATAAAGTCTCAAAAATTACAAAAAAAAAAAAAAAAAAAAATACTCAATGAACAGCACATTCACATCTACCGGAATATGAGTGCTTGACAACTGAAATTTGGTGGGCTCAGGTTGCTCAGCCAATCTGGGGGAGTAGTGAATGGAGTTGGGCTAATAATAACACCTATTGCCCTGTCATACCTAAGTGGTGGGTGTCAAGAAGGTAAGTTTTTTGCATGTCAAACTCCACATTAAAATATTTGGTTTTCAGAGGTTTTCCGCTTTCATATGTTCGGATATGAGATCGTCAAGATGCATTTATTCCCGTTTTAAGTCTGACAGATTTGATAAAATAAAACGGGCATCCGATCTCAAAAGTGATCTCCAATCATTTAACTGGGGCAAGAAATGGCTTGTGAATTCGAATGTCTTGAAAATGACACTACTATCTTTCACTTATCATAGAGAACTAAATAACTTGGACTGATTTTAAATGTGCATTAAGTTTAAGTGTCTAATGATTTTTCCTTTTAGATTTGACGGACATTTGGGCAATATTATTTTTCACACATAATTGCCATGACTTAAATAACATGATCCAATAACACTAATTTATTTACTGCTGACTTTGATCCGTCTTAATGAAACACCATTTATTTTTGCCTTTCATCAGCAAGGATGATGGTAATCTCCTGGAGAGCAACTCTTTGAGCCTTCTTGGTCTCACATTTTCCAAGCAGAACGCTTATACTGAATCACTTGGTAGGTCTGCTGGCAGGAAAGTTGGTTCACTGTGTCATGCCAGACAATTTTTCTCATCAGAATCCATCTTGCTCATTTCGGAAGCTACGATTCGTCTGTGCACTGAATACTGTTGCCATATCTGGTCTAGTGTTCTTGCTATATATTTCCCAAGATTCTAGACGAAATCTAAAGAAGTGTCTGGAATGTTATCAGCTATGATATCTTGACTTGAGTAACTTTCCCACCACCATGACAGTTTCGTTGTGCCTTTTCTATAAATATTTTCATGGTAACTGTTCTAATGAGCTTTCCTCTTTGGTATCTCAACCACATGAATTTAAGTGTACTACTTGATTGGCAAATAGGTCTCATTGTTTTACTGTTGAAATAGGTAGATGCAACCATAAGCTCTATTCTACTATCTTTTCTCACACTTCTCACTTGTGAAACACTGCTTACTTACCTGCCACCTACATTCTTCAAAAATTTATATATATCAATTGCCATCTTCTGCCTGCTTAATTCCTGTTCATTTATTGTTCTATCTCAACACTAATGTCTTAGTTTCTTTTACTCTCACTAACTGGTCCTGATCTGTTCAATCAGTTTCAGTCACTTTCCCACCACTTAATTTAAGCACAGTACTAGACTGGCACCAAGATCTCATCAATTTACAGTTGAACTGGCTAGATGCAACCATAAGTTCTATGCTAACAGTTTCTTTTCTCGTCTGTGGAACTCCCTCCCAGTTCCTGCCAATTTTAATCTGCAAAAATTTTAATGCAATATCAATCTGACTCATCATTATCTTGTAACCCTTTGTGCCTTAGTGGGTTTATTGCCTTGCATAGGGTGATACTAAAAAAAAAAACCTTGCATCTTAGTGACATTATTGCCTTGCTGGAGGAGGATAAAAAAAAAACTACACTGAGCAAACCTTGCAGTTTATATGTATTTGATTCCAAGAAGATGGAATATACCATTTCTCATACACACAGGTTAGCAGAGAGGGTGGAAAAAAAAAGGAAAAAAAGAAATAAAAATTAAACAGTGAACCAGGACACCATATTTAATACCTACCTGAAGTAGCAGACAGCCGAGAAGGATCTACAAGCAAGACCCTTAACAAACTTACAATATACAGAATGTGTTGCATTTCTTCATAGCACTAAAAGGAATAAGTGCTCTCTAAAATAATATGATCTTTCCATGTATTTCATTTCAAGTACTTCCTAAAGTTTTGCAGGAAAACTAGCAGTTTTAGGAGATACTGACACAAGGCTTACTAAAGTACAATAAACATAGGATTAGGTCAGAGGTTTATCTAGCCTGGAGGATCTGATGACAACCAATCTTTAGAGGATTAACAAAATTAATTAATCCACTATATCAGACATGTCTTGACAACATCCCTGGTGATTGTCACACAACATTTAGTAATGATCTCAGCAACCTGTTTTTCCCTACATTTGCAGAAAACTAAATTAGATCTAAAAAAAATTATATTCATAAAGCAATTAAAAAATATAGCAGATAAAAAAAAAAAAAAAATTGAAAAAATTAAAAGAAAATTGGAAAACACAAAACCAAGCAGAAAAAGAATCGGGTAATGCAAAATCTATCAAGAGAGAGAGAAAAAACAAAGAGAGAGAGAAAAAACAAAGAGAGAAAGAAAGAAAAAAAGAAAGAATAAGGCAATGCACAACAGCAGGAAAATTAGGGAATTTTAAGACCTAATCGGAGATCCCACTGAGCACATTATATACATTGTTGGCTGATATATATATATATCTCTATCCAATTTTTTTCTTTTTTATATATATTATATATGCACGTTACTTATTGGAAAGCACTCAATATCAGTGATAGAGCCAACATACACCAATCCAACTATATATATATATATATATATAAAAAACTTTGTATTTCTATTATGAAGTAGATATGTAAATAACTGAGTGAGTCACCAAGTATTTGAAATTACCTCTGTATAATTTTTGATTGATACGATTACCATTTACTGTTGATTTTAGTCAGGTAACAAGGGCATTATGGTTAAAAAAAAAAAAAAATAAATAAATAAATAAATTGTACCAAATGCTTTTATCATCCTTTACCAAATATCAAACCTAGAAACAGAAAAGTTGTCATAGAAGCTCTCGTACCTTTCTAACGTTTCTGTATAAACAACATTTTCAATGAGACATCTTTTTTTGTCAAGTTCTTTTTGTCATTTACTAAGTCCACTTACAATTTCCTTCTCTGGACTTATCTAGATAGAGTTGACCATGAGAAAAACATTCAATGTAATAATGTCTATAATAATAATAATAATAATTATTAATTCAGCAAACTCACAATTCTTCACATGTTTAAATAATTTGGTGCATTTTTAAGAATATCTAATTAAACAGATTATTTTGACTTATTTAGTTAATTCCATAAAATCTTTTTCCTTTCTCCTCTACTAATTTGTAGTAACATGAAATAGTAGATGACAACAATGCTTATTATTATAAATGCTATAGGTTTTCCAACTTACAACTGAATTTTGACAAGGTAGATATAGATTCTATCATAGAAGCTTTCTTTCCGCTCTAAAATCTCTGTATCAACAACATATTCAATAAGACATCCTTTTTCTAAAGTTGTTTTTGTCCATTTGCATTTCCTACTCTGGACATAAGCTAAACAGAGTCGACCAAGACAGAAACATCTGAAAAATTAAATAAGTTCATATACAGCAATTTTTCAAATTTTAATTAAACATACGAAATATTTAAAATTGCTATAAAAATTAAATGTTTTCAGTTATATTGTAAAATCTATTTGTTCATAATATATATTTAAAAGACTGGCAGCAAGTTCCTCATATGTTAGCGATTTTATTTATCTGACATACCCACTAAGGCAGGATGTGACACAAGGTCATTTTTATGTGGGGGGACCCATACAAATACATATACACATTGGCCAAGAAAAAAAATTATCCAGTCTCCACAACCACTGTTATTCATATTACACTGACCACCCCCACCTCTCTTAGTGCAATGAGGAAGATGCTACCACAGGGTTAGAATACTCAGTACCAAGCACTTTTTCCCATCTCAACACAGAACAGATACTATGCTTTGATCCCAGCCAAAAGGAACAGGATAAGTTGTTTTGTTGTTCAGATGTAAGGTTGGGAGGCTTTGACAAAATTTAGCCTTATATGAATTTATAAATTAAATCTTTTTGTTGATTTTTTTTTTTACTTATTGTGTGACCATGGACACAACTTATAGTCTACAGGATTCAAGTTATTATGAAAGTCGGTATTATATTCATACTAATGTTCTCATCTGTGTTGTTGTAATAGCAAAGATGAAGACTGTACTATTTACATCATTCAAACTGTTGTCATCTTTATTGCTGTTGTAGCATACCTATAGACGATAATGGGTATATCCCCATTCACATAAATACAGTAGTGAATACTGTATGTTGGTCTGCAGTTGGAGATTCATTGACAGCACTTATTTTAAATCTTGTATCTAATTTTAATTACTTCATCAGAATTGAAGTGAATTCTTTATTCACTATTAATTATTATTTTCAACACTGTAGTTTAATACCTTGTTCAAAGCCAAGTTTGATCCAGTTAGAAATTAGCCATACTTAGGACTAAATTGGCCAGAATCGGGATGGCCTTGTTATAGGGTGTTGTATATGTCCCCATACACATAAATACAGTAGTAAATATTGTATGTTGGTCTGCAGTTGGAGATTCGTCTCCAGCTGTGCTGGTCAAACTCTCTGCCTCTGGGCAGAGAGGATCCCCAGACAAGGCTATATCGAAGGGCAGAGTCTCATCTCAAGGAAACAGCTACCCAACCCCATTTTATACAGGGTCTACGGGGAATTTTCGGCTGAGCCTATGGGCTTGGATTCCCCACATTAAATTTGGCCTTGCTTTTTGTCTTCTGATAGACTTTATCAAGGCAAATGGAAAGATTGTCTAGTTCTGAAATACCCTGCAATCTACCAGTGATGATTTAGTGCTGTTGTAGCATACCTAGGAACAATAATGTCTCCATTCATATAAATACTGTATGTTGATCTGCAGTTGGAGATATATTGTGGAATTCGCTTGACTCACTTCTAGCAGTTGATTACTTCTATGTGCCGCGGACAAATGTTATGTGTTGTTCGTGGCCGAAGTATTATCATTCATTACCAACCTACATGTGATTATTCTATTCAGTAACCTTCCCTAGATTACAAAAATTGCCATATTTGCAATGTTTTGGCCATTGTACCCTCAGGCATAATTCAGTTGATATACATTGGAATTCCAAACTGAATCTTTTATTTTAGCCCATGAGGGTAGATTGTTCTAATTGCACATGCCATGCCTTGGGGGGGGGGGGATATCTCAGTATCAGTTAATTCCCTTTAGTAATTCAACTCTCCAAGTTTTTGTTCCCTCTGTTGTGGCTAGGTATTGAACTCATAACTCTTTGAATCAAGTCACTTTTTGGATTACTTCAACCAACATTTTTATCCATGTGGCCACAGCAGAGGGAACAAAAACTTGGAGAGTTGAGTTACTAAAGGGAATTAACTGATACCGAGATAGCCCCGCCCCAAAGCATGACACATGGAATTAAAACAATCTACTCCCATAGACTAAATAAAATCCCAACGTATATCAGCTGAAGGAGGCCAAAAATATTGTGAATATGGAATAAAGATGCGAACAACAGTCTGAATGATGTAAATAGTATAAATAGTTACAATACCTTAGAAATGTAGACAGATAAAGAGGAGGACATTAGTATGAATGGAAATACTCTTAGGTACCAAATAGAAGAATTTTTTTAAGCAACCCCTTTCCCCTGAACTTAATAAAACCACCCCACCTAAATCTAGTACTTTTTAACCCGTTAAATGATTTTCCAAGCCCCATTTATTAAAACCAATCCTCCACCCATTTATTGCATATTAGAAAAATTCTGACCTCCCAATTATTAAGACTCTCTATTGTATTAGGCATTTAATGTAAATAATAATAAATTTTCATTCCAGAAATCAGACAGAATTAAATCAGAATCTGATTCAAACTCAATCTCTGTATTAATAAGTTGTTGAGTTTATAATTATAAATGACATTGTTTTTTTTTATATTTCATCTGCTTCTTCGTACACATAATTACATCAAGAAAAAATTACATTAGTCTGATGAAGTCCTTCTAAAGGATAAAATGCATTACACAGAATTCTGTTTCCACTTTGTTATTCATTTACATAATGTCAGTAAGTGCAAAGTACTTATAATAATAAAACATTTTGGAATGATTTATTCCAACACTGACTAATTGACTAATTATACTTTTTTTCTTACATCTGAGCTAAATGTGAATAAATGTAGCAGATATGCAACTTATTACTAATCCAGACACTTTTTTTTGCTTTTCCATTCATTGCATTAAATTAAATCATTTTTTTTTTATTCCTTTTGCTCAGCCTTTTCTCAAGTTAAAATGAAAGACAAATTCATGCATTTAAACAGGTACAAGCAGAAAAAAAAGAAAGAAAAAGAAAAAAGAAAAGAAAAAAAAGAAAAAGAAAAAAAAGAAAAAGAAAAGAAAGAAAAAGAAAAAAGAAAAGAAAAAAGAAAAGAAAAAAAAGAAAAAGAAAAAGAAAAAGAAAAAAAAGAAAAAGAAAAAAGAAAAAAAGAAAAAAGAAAGAAAAAAAGAAAAAAAATAAGACGAAAAGAAAAGAAAAGAAACTCCCATTTTGCAAAAAGAAATTCAACTTATCCCAGCAATTGATAATTATTGTTGATGACTCATGTATTTTCAAGGTCGAGGACATTATTTTTGTTATTTTTTAATTATTTTGAGTATCTATCCTTTATACCACATGTAAATATCTATATTTATCACATACTTCTATATTATTCCTGTATTATTTTACAGAAATATGTTATATTTCTATATTATACTTATCTTATACAAATCACATATTGCTATCCTATAGAAATATTACACATTTCTATATTAATTTTATAGCAATATTACACATTTCTATATTAAACCTATTCTAGTTTATATAAATCACATATTTCTATCCTACAGAAATGACATTTCTATATTATATTATTATACCTATATTATTTTATACAAATCACATTTCTATCATAAAGTAATCATGTTTGGGCACTTTCATGTGGTGTAATGGTGAGCAAGCTTGTCACGCTAGATCAAGTATGACCGAGTAATGAGTTCAATCTTTACTACATGCTCCATACTTTCAGCCTTGTGCCACATCTAAGCTACACTTAGAGAATTATGATATAGGAATCATGTATTTCTCTAACATTTTATAGAAACATCACATTTATATTTTTATATTTTTTATTCATCTTCTATATAATAAATGCCAATGTCTGTGTGTCACATTTTTTCAATTAAAGGGACACAACTCTCAATAGCTCATCTTCAATATGATAATTGCCAATGTCAGTGTGTCACAATTTTAAATAAATGCGAATGTTAGCGTGTCACAATTCTTCAACTTTACTCCTAGAGGCTGTAGCCCAACATATCATACCATTCTGAAATAAGGCCAAAATTAAAAACATTCCAGGCCAGATCTAAACCCACAATCCTGAAATTTTGGATTCCCAAGTTTTCATTACTGCGATTGTTTTTGGTGATTCTTTTTTACTAATTAATTTTTTTTGCATGATAGCAATTTTTATAACTTGGAAATAAATTTGTGAATAATCAAAATTAATTACGAAATCCAGTGAAAGTCACCCATGAAATAAAAATAAGGAAAGTAAGGACCTACATACATCAAATTTTCTTTAAAATTAAGTGGCTGCAGAAGAATTATTGTTGAAATTTAAAAAGGTAAGCTTAAATATTAATGCAATGCTTAAATGCAGTGATGAATTTGAGTTCTTCTGTAGCTTAGTGTTGCTTATTGCATCTTCTACCTACCTATTGTGATGAACGCCCAATCAAGAGCCTTCTTCAGGAGTTAGCTTCAATGCTGCCTGATAGGACAACTAGTTTTTAAATATTTATCAATAAAAATTTTAGGTTTCTGAAATGAATGTAAACTTTATAAAAAAAAGAAGAAAAAAAAAAAGAAGAAAAAAAAAGAAGAAAAAAAAAGAAGAAAAAAAAAGAAGAAAAAAAAAGAAGAAAAAAAAAGAAGAAAAAAAAAGAAGAAAAAAAAGAAGAAAAAAAAAGAAGAAAAAAAAAAGAAAAAAAAAAAAGAAGAAAAAAAAAGAAGAAAAAAAATTACTATTTCCCCTCCTTTCCAAATTTTAAGTTTTGGAAGTTCATTCTTCTTTTGAATCCAGTACAAGATTCCAGTCTCTTCTCATACACACTAAAAGAGGAACCAAGAAAACAAGACTATCAAATTTTCTTTCTCTATGGGGTTTGCCTGTAATCTAATTTCCAGTAGTTGGGGAGGGGGCAACTAGCAACAGGAAGTGGATAGTAATTTGATGTGTGGGTTATCTCTCTGAGTCACTTATGTTTTGAGAGAGTAAATAAAAACTGGGGGGGGGGGTGAGAGAGAGAAGATCAGAAGAATGGAAGACAAAGAAAAGGGAAAAAATTTAGTAGGGAAGCAAGAGGGAGGAGAAAAAATCAGACATGAGTGAAAGAAAAAAAAAACAAAGGAAAGAAGCTGAGAGAGATGGTGAAGGGAGGGAGAATGAATGAAAAACAAAAGAAAAGAAAAAGAACTGAAAAAACAACAAAAAGGGAATTCTATATCCCCAGAGAGAGAGAGAGAGAGAGAAATAAAAAAAAAATTTAAAAAGTATATAAAAAAAGATGAGTGATAAAGAAAAAATTATTAGGTAGAATGGTGGTGATAAACAAAAAGTCTTCTTTTTTTTTTTTTTTTTTTTTTTCATTCTTTTTTAAAATTAATTCCAAAGAATTTAAATTTTTTCCTGGATATTTCCTAATAGTTTTCAAAATCTTCAGTCATCTTAGGTCTTTTTGAATCCTCTTTTATTGTCCTTTCTTCTCAATAACATTTTCTTAGTTTTTTCCAATCTCAGTAACACATTGTGTCTTAGTGGCTTTATCACCTTGCTTGAGATGAAATGATTGAAGAAAGAAAATAATTAAAACTAAATAAATATGGAATTAAATTTTTTTTTAATACATTATTTATTAAATAGGAGTAGATAGGTGTGCCTATCACCAGGTTCACATTCCTCTCCAGTCTTTTGAACAGGAGTAGAGGTTTAACCCTTGTTTCCTGTTTAGCATTTGGTATCTGGTTTCTTCTAAAGTCTACTTCAACATTATACTTTTATCATCTCTGTCTGAAATCTGAAGTTTTATTTACTATTTATTTTTTTTCTCCTCAATAGTAGCTTCAACAATCATCAGGTTTACACTTCTCCCTGATCTTTTGAACAGAAGTAGAAGTTGATCCCTTATTCTCCTGTTTAGAATAGGGTTTCCAGTTCCTTCTAAAGTGTTTTCATTCTCTTTCACTAACCCCTTGCATCTTAGTGGCATTATTACCTTCCTTGGATTAATTTTTTAAAAAAAAGAAAAAAAAAAAAAAAGAGTTATGAATTGCATTTGTTTTTAAACTTAGTTTTGTCAGGCATGAAACTAAAAACAGAGGTAATAATAATAGTAAGCCTTCTAACTTCATAGTGAGATATGTATTTCTGATTGTAGGAAAAAAAAAAAAAAAAAAAAAAAAAAAAATCACTGGATATACTTTGTTAGGTCAGGAAAAAAAATTTAATTACAGCTTGCAAGTATGAAAAGTTAAAGGAAATATTTTCATTTCAAATAGGTAATATAAAAAATGTTAAATTATTTAATATGTTTTAACAAAAATAAGAGTCATATAATAAAGAAATAATATTTTAATAATTATTAATAAAAAAAATGTATATAATTTTGCGTATTTAAAGAAGTACAACTACTGCCAGGATTTATTTAAATTAATTATTTCATTAATATAAATTAAATAGGACTTATTCCATATTGAATAAATTATTATTTTGTTAAAAATATTACCTACTTTAAATGAAAATATTTATTTTCTGACTTTTCCTACCCACAAGCTGAAGTTATTTTATTTTCAACCCAAACAAACAGTACCTTATGACATTCTTTCTCCAATTTTCTTTTCCTTTTGATCAATGTCTTTATAATTATTCATTGACCATAAAGTGAAATCTCCTCCAAATAGAGATTAATTGATTAATTCCTGAAAGACTAATTCTCTTTGCTTATAAAAAGGCACATCTAAAATAAGGGGCATGAATGTTCCCTTCAAGCCTTCCTTTTGGTCAAATATGGTAAACAGTTACATTAACAGTTAGGAAAAAATAAATAAAATTTATACATCAGGAAAGGAGAAAATATAGATATATATGAACTTTTAAGCTTTTATCAAGTCAGTTAAGCATTCTCTCTCTCCTTAACAATATTAGAGTCCAAAAATAAAATAAATTTTGTATACCAATGTAATTTACTCTTCATTTTTTATTCCAAAGATTAATGTTGCTTATAATCTAATGGAAAGGATTGCAAGAAACCTCCCTTGCCCAAATTCATAGATAATTCCTACAACTTCATGCAATAAATATGGACAATTCTCAGTTTTGTCCCCGACATTTTTATTCTTTCTTGCCTTAAAGTAAGAAGGCTTTAACCACTTGACTGTATCCCTTTTGAATGCCAACACAATTCTTACATTATAGATTGTTTTATTACCGTCAATCCTTTTTGACTTGCAATATTATATTTGAAAATGAAGGAAAGCATTCTTTAAAGATCCTTTTAAACCAACACTTCATCAAAAGAACATGTTGGCAAATATATTTACAGAATAATAATTCACACTGCAAGAAAAACAAAAAAAAAGAAAGAAAAACAAAAAAAAAAGAAAGAAAAACAACAAAAAAAAAGAACAAAAAGGAACCACAAATACAAATTTATTAATAAAAAAAAATTTGTATGAATAAAACAAGAGGGGAAAAATATACTGGCAAAAGAGTCAATGTAAAGGGTTCCTAGTGAGTATAAAATGAAAAAAGGTTTTACTCCAAACCTCCTAAAGGGACTGAGAGTGTGAACAAAATGCTCTTTTTGTCTACACAGAGACAGTTGATGTAATTTAATAAAAGTGCTTCTAATATGCGTAAATGCTGAGTGTAACAAGCTCTCCACAGGACAGTAAACGAATCGTCACTATATCTTGCCTCACACTATGGATTATCTAATAAATCCTGACCAATGGTTGATCCATGAAAAGACTGTTCAGTATAGTGCAAATTGTTACCAACATATTCTTCTGATGAGGTGTTGGCTGAAAATGATCCTTAAAGAAGGCTTTCCTACATTTACAAATCTATATATAAATTATGTGGTGTCAAACACACACACACACACATACACACATATATATATGTGTGAGGGAGAGAGTAAATGTAAATTAACTTCATAGTATTAACCAGAAAAAAAAAAAAAAAAGGCTTGGACAGAAGCATCTATCTTTTTAAATTTGGATGTTTAATGTAACTATAACAACAGAGATATTTTGATTTCATTTTTGCCTTGAAAAAGTCAGAAGACGAAAAGCATCAGCAAAATCTAAGATTTTTCCAATTGTCATTTTATATATATATATATATATACACACACACACACAACAGATGAAAAGTTTGGGGTCAGCCTGCATTTTAATAAAATAAAAATTAAAAATCTTAATATGAGTTATTTTTTTACCAAAAATAACCATGTAATTATAAAGCTTATCATACAAGAGCAACATATTTTGTTATCATCAATAAAACCACCAAATGCTTTAATGACTGCTTTACAAACTCTTGACATTCTTCCCAACAGTTTCTGAAGAAAGTAGATGGCAGACCTTTCCCTGGTATTGTTCTTTTTCATGATTCCCTTGAACTCGATCAAATCTCCAGCTCATTTGGTAATCCCAAAAACTGAGTGATTAATCATGAAAACGATGAAATATGTTTCTCATACAAAATATTCATAATTTAGCAAAATGCATTGTGGACAGACCAATCCAAATTTAAACTTTTTGTAGTTAGGGGACCCTGAAGAAAGACTGAAAAACTAAAAGTAAATACACTGTAGGTACTGAAATGTTATCTTTTACTTTACAAGACAAAACTCATTTTAAGGTGTTTTTAAAAAAAAATACACGGTAGCCCCAAAGTCAGTGCCTATGGGGTGTGTGTGTGCATATATATATATATGTATGTATATATATATATATATATGTGTGTGTGTGTGTGCATGTATATGTGTGTGTGTGCATATATATATATATATATATATATATATATATATATATTAGAGACAAAAAGGAAAACTTATCTTAGCCATTTCCTCCTCTGAGGTACTTTATCAAGGCTAATGCCTCATAGAACGAAACATGTCAGCTAAGATACCTTTGGTTTCCTTTTGTCTTTATTCATAGTCCTTTTACAGATTGTATATCTGAAATTTTTGCACATTTTATATATATATATATATATATATATATATATTTATATTATTTTCTATTCTTTTTCTTCCTCTTATTGTTTGAAAATTTTGTCAATTGTCTATAAATAATTAAATATGCTTAATTATGCCCAATTATTCGAAAGGGTTAGAGTACATCAATTTAGCATTTATGAGTAATTAAATCCTACATCTAAACACCAGTTCAATGGTCTAAATATTGATAATATCACAACTTACCTTACCTTACTTGGGCCGATGTTACTCTGCTATTAAAATTCTTACCTATTTTTATCAAAGGGAAAATAATATATAATGTTGACACAATTGAGAGGAGAGAGAGTATGTGTGTGTGAGAGAGAAGAGAAATAAGAAAGAAGTAAAAAAAAAAAAAAAAAAAAAAAAAAAAAACTTTTTGGGGCACAGGTTGCTGAATGATCTATCTCCAGTTCCCAGGGAGAAGAATAGGAATTAAGTGGGCAGGTGGGGGCTCCAGGTTCCAGTTTGCATAACTGACAAAGCAATATGTTACACTCTACCCACTACTACTTATCTCCTGTATAAGTGACTGAAAGGTTTATACCAACATTTATTGCCTCCCGTCTAGATACTACCTATTTAAATTTGAGAAGCTGTTTAGTGATTGGTTAAAAGCTAGGTCATGTGACCAGACTGCTGAGTGTCATATGGTATGTCAGCAAGATTAGATTTTGCGGAAAGATTAATGCAAAAAGAATAAATATAATTGGCAATTATTTTAAGAGTTTATAATTTAACAGCCTCATAAAGGGAGATAATTTGCCAAAATTTTATGTACATTTTTTTTTTCAAATTTAGGGGAGGGGAGAAAGGGGCTTTATATGTGCATTTCAACAGCAGGAGAAAGTAACTAAATTAGAATATGATTAAAAAATTAAGAGTGGATGCAGAATAATACCTCGACCCGCTTAATATTTGCTTCAGTCTAAACAACAAAATAATTATTTTTACTAATTTCTACCAGATTTCTAATACTTTTTATTACAACTATCAGACTATCATTCTAATGTTTGTAGCCATTCTTCTTTTATGTGCCATCTCCCCTAAGGATGTGGGTGATCATGACTCTCTACAACTTCCTATCACTATTTACATTATTCAGACTATTGTCCTCCTCTTTGTCGCCATATTTATTACTTCCTATAGCTCTTAGCAATGTTTGTCTTTTTACTTTCCTCCCACTTCATTCAGTTATCTATTTACTCAAGCTTGTTAGATTACTCTGTCTCTCTTGCCTTCAGGATATCCTGTGAGTGCCAAATTCTCCAAGCCCTCTTTTCTCATTATGTACCTCAGCAATTTCAACTGTCTTCCTAATTCTAAGTATAAGTGTTCTTTCTGTTTCCAACTTACTGAAAACTTCCCCTTGAAAAATATAGAATAAACTTTCAGCATGATTTGAATTTGTGTATCTTTTCCTTGGGAAGCTTGCCTATCCATAACAGCTGCTTTATTGAGTAGGCCACAAATACCAACTGGCTTTAAAACTATGAAGGACAAAGATACAACTTTTGGGGGGGCTAAATTTTTATCTCTAATCTAGGCCGTTTCTTAACAATTGCAGAGTAATAGGCTGAGAATTATCCTAAAACAATAAAATTCAGATGAAAGAAAAAATAGTCAAAATTTAATTGACATTGCTTCATCAAAGAAATTTAATTTACATTCAGACTATTGTCCTCAACTTTGCTGTTATATCTTTAGGGAAGGTACAATAGAATTCTTTTGAAAAAGATTTTTACAATACAGTTTAAAAAAGGTTAAAACACATCATTTCAAAAAAGACGGACTTAACTGAAAGACAAAACTGAGAAGGCTTTGGCAGAATTAACCATTCTTATAAAAATTTTATGTTCATATTAAATGTTGTATAGACCCCCGCCCCCCGGCCCGGTAGGTGTTGTCCCATCCTGTTCTATCTTAGCCAGCAATCACTAGTTGTTTTTGGACAGCAATGAATGTCATCAACATAGAGAATTTTAACCTAGGCATTTTATTAACATTCATGTCGACATGATCTATCTATCCAGTGCGGCCGAGGTGGGGTCATTTCCCCTAACTGGGAGAAAAACAAAAAGAAAACAAAAAACAAAAAACATCTACATTGTTTGACAGTTAAGACTCAACTCACTGAAACCTTTCTCCTATCTCCTTTCCCACGCTGGCTCAACCAATCAAAATCAACTTGCCATATTATGGCTTGTATGTGACCTCTAGGATCAACCTCAGGAAATCCAAGCAGAGATAAATTTCCTCTAAATAATAATAGTCTGTTAAACTATTATTTAACACAAACACAATAGTTTTAGGGACATGGAACATCAGAATACAAAATCAATGTGTTCAGTTAAAAAATATAAAACGGAAAATATTAATATTTATATACTAGCTTAAAAGCCACCCTATCAGGCAGCATTTAAGTTAGCTCCAGCAGAGGGCTCTTGATTGGGCCTTCATCACAATAGTTAGTGAGGAGTAGATGCAAAAGGCAATAATAAACTCAAAATTGTTCGCTGCATTTAAGTAGTGCATTAATATTTAAGCTACCTTTTAAAAGTTCAATGATAATTCTTCTGCAGCCACTTAAAGACAATTTGATCTACATAGGTCCTTACTTACAGTACAAACAATTATTTTTATTTCATGAGTGACTTCCACTGGAATTTGCAATTAAATTTTTATTATTCCCAAATTTATTTCCAAGTTATAAAAATTTTTATTGTACAAAAAAATTTGTTGCAAAAACAAATCAAGTATCAACAAAAACAAATCGCAGTAATGAAAACTTGTGATCCCAAATTTCAGTATTGGGGTCCAGATCCTGCCCAGAAGGTTTTTAATTTGCTCACAGAGTGCAGCCTGATTCCAAAATGATATATGCTGGGCTATGGCCTCTAGGAGTAAAGTTGAAAAAGTGTGACAGTGACATACGCATTTATTATATAGA
Organism: Acanthosepion esculentum; assembly: GCA_964036315.1. Taxonomy (NCBI): domain Eukaryota; kingdom Metazoa; phylum Mollusca; class Cephalopoda; order Sepiida; family Sepiidae; genus Acanthosepion; species Acanthosepion esculentum. Next base: position 32,027,197 of record OZ038503.1, on the reverse strand, counting down.
CGTATATATACGAAAATCTGTGGACAAATAATGGAGATTTTTGCCATTGACAGACACAGGGTCATATATGTAGAAAAACAAAAACTCAGATGAAAGAAAAATAAACCAAAATTTAATAATTGACATTGCTTCAAAGAAATTCTAGTTACACTATTTACATTCAGATTATTGTCTTTCTCTTTGTTATCAAGATGTTTTGGCTTCCGTGACCTCACACAATGACCGAAACATTGTGATAAAGAGGAGGATAATAATCCAAATGTAAAATTGAACCCTATTTGTTGTTATTTGTTATGAAAACACTCCCATGAGTGCTCAGGATCGCCTCGTCAGTGATGTTATGTCTTGGAGTCATGGCAAGTTTCGGGTCTTCCAACATCATACTTGCTCGCCCAAGAGACCCTACCGAAACAGTACTATTCCGGCAGGCGATCCTGAAACAAAAAAAAAAATATGCGAAGCACACAACAAATGGACTCCGCCAATAAGATTGATGGAACCTATACTTGGACGCTGAGAGCTATACTTAATATTTCTTGGAGACAACATCCAACTACTGTAATTTCTCAAAAATAATACGCATTTTTTTTACTGTAAATTACAGGTGATATTGGGGGGGGGGGTGAGTATTATACATAGGTTTAAACAAAAATATATTTTTTTCATTGATTTATAATAATAAATACGTACTTGTTGTTCTAAAATAAGATATTATCCCAATTTTCATTTTAAATGCAACAATAATAATTATAACATTTTTTGTCAATAAATTTATGTTTATCAGTAACTGCAGTTTTTATTTTGCAAAAAAATAAAAAAATCTATAAAAAGGCCAATTTCGATGAAAAGAGTATATCAAGTTAATTTATTGAAATTTAAATTTTCATCACTTTCTATTAAAGAATCAATATCTAAATTGTCATTAAACAAATTATCATTCGCAATATTATCTTCATTCTGTTCAAAATTATCTTCAGCCTCTTCATTCTCTTGTCAAAAGATGTCATCTTCAGACACATCCATGGTCGTCCTGAGATAACACTTCTTGAAACCTCTCTTTATAACATCAGTGACAGAATCCCAAGATTCCTGAATCCATTTTACAATAAGTTCCAACTCTCGTTTTTTCCTGTTGCCTCCAGCAGTAAAACATTATTTTAGCCGCTTAGTTTCAATTTTATTCTTAATGTCAAGGTCGACAAAATGTCTTCGTAATTTTTTTTATAGATGCGTATTATACATAGGGATAGATATATTTCTTAATTTTGGGATCATTTGTTGGGGGGGGGGGCATATTATTTTTGAGAAATTACGGTAAAAATCACAGCTCAATGGATCTATCCCTTATGTTTCCACAATCTTATGAATGCAGAATGCACTTTGCAGGACACTGCTGGTGAGAAAAACAAGAACTTGAGAGTGATCTACTGCTCTGGACAACTAGCCATGGCACAAGATGAGTTGGTTGCCTAGCAATCACCTACATTAAACATCTATGCTATGCCTCCCTAATGACCTTCCAAACTTGATGCAGGGTCATGATAGCTGGCATGACAGACACGTGAATGTCCACACAAGAGTAAGTGAACCCCCGAGATAATATTTAAAATAATTGTCTTTTTTTTCTTTTTCCAGATAATCAACAAATCTTAATTAAACTATATAGTCATTAAGACTTTATTACATCAATTACAACAAGTTTCAAATTTGTTTATAAAGCTGAAATAAAATATTATTTAAAAATTAAGTTTAAATATTATCTTAGGAGTTCACTTACCTTTGCACAGCACTGTATATCTATTATGTCAGGTAATTCTAATTGTGGTACTAGTATCTACCAGTACTATCTGCCACATGGTTGGGTCATCAGTGACTAAACCAGTTCCCTCACTAGGGGATTTTTTTTTTTTTCTACTGAGGAGGGTGAATAGACACCCAGCAGGATTAAAAACAAGAGTGGCCAAAGGGCAGACAAACAAACATGTATGGTGAATGACCATCTAGTACCATTGACTGGGTTCAATAATTATATATGCGGTCAGTGCAGTGATGACATGGTATCACTGGGCAGAGGGCTACCAAGGCTGAAGTCAACAGCCAGGAAAAGGTTGATTGATCAATCAATTGATTTTTTTTTATAACTTATCAATCTTTTGCAGGTTATTTAGAGCCAGAAAATATTTTTATATTGAATAACTTTTTGAACATAATGATTTACTGAAACAAGTACTACTAATTAACCCATAACTGGGGGGGAGAGGTGGATATATTACTTTCCCAAGGGTATTTGTACCTCAGAGAATAAGGGAATAATGGGAGTTGACTTAGTTCAGATTCCAAGCCATTATCCAAGCTTACAGCACCTGATATTCCCAAATGGTCACCCATCTAGGTAATAACCAGGCCCAATGTTGCTTAACTTCAGTGATTGTACGCGAACCTCTGTTTCAATGTAATATGGCCATAAGCCTTTATAGGGCAGACAGTTTTCATAATGGAATCAACATCCATGTGTTCATAACCATGAGACAATATCCTAGTGGATTAAATTATTGGTTTATGAATTTAGTGATATAATATTTCAGAGTTCAATTCCTGGGCTGGGTAGTCCAAACTTAGACCCCATGAAAACAGTGCAAGCAATAACTTAGCAGTATTAAAAAAAAGAAGAACAGATTTATTTTTAAATCATTTCACCCCAAGTAAGGTGATACTGCCACTAGAATGCAGAGAGTTACAAGGAGTGAAAGTGAATGAGAAGATTAAGAATGGGGAGGATTGAAGAAAGGACAAAAAAAGAACAGGGTTCAATAAATCAGAAGATGGCAATTGATGCTGCACTTAAATTTCTAAAGATTGTAGTTACTAGGGAAGCAAAAAAAACCGGAAGGGAGTTCCTCAGGTGGGAAGTGCAAGAAAAGAAGCAGTTAAAGTCGAAGTGGGGTCTGCATTTAGCTAGTTCAACGTAGTTACCAATCTAGTAGCGTGCTTAAATTCATGTAGTTGGGGCATCAGGGAAAAAAGCACATCAAAACAGATAACTGTAGACATGGAAAGAGAACAACCTACTCTTGTAAATTAAATAAAGGGTTCAGTTTGGAAATTCCTTGAAAGTTACCCAGATTGACAGACACCTGAAAAAGGCGAAAAAGCACAATAATAATGTGATAACTACAAAGATGACAAGGACAAAGATAATAGTAATGTGATATTAACGAAGATGAGGATGTTAGTTTTAAGGTAAGTAATGGACTTATGTCTTAGCATAAGACGTCATATATATATATTTTTTTTTTTTTTTTTTAAATGTACCAAAAAACAGCCGTGTACCTAATACAGCCATATTACAGATGGCAGACAACCAAGTGCTGTACCGATAGGCTATGGCATCAGATGAGCCAGAGTTCACTAAACATAAAAATACTAGTAACATTCAATTAAATATTTTGCTTTGTCTGCATGTACGGTAATTATCCATAAGGATTTATTCAAATTTATTGTACTTTATTGGTTGTGCTGCCTCCTGCATCTATTGTAATCATCTATAAGAATTCATTCTCATTTATTGTATTTTACCGATTGCTTTATATCAGTTTTTGTTTATATGTACTAATTGATACAAATGTATTTGTATTTCTTTCCTGCTTTGGCAGATTTAATTTTGTTTCCTTTGAATGTTAAAGTTACAATATATGATTTCATACTTTATTCCAGTCTACTGTTACAATATTGTATTAGGTTGGTGCAAAAATAATGTTTTTTTGACATTCAAGATCATGTCAAAAAACGACATTATTTTTGCACCAACCTAATATTTAAAGGCACAAAAAGCATTCATTTTCCCCTATAAAACCACTTTAAGATATATTTCAAGGAATATATGATGAAAATTACCAAAATTTGTTTTCCACAAAATAACCTTCTAAAATGAGGGGTGGGGTCTTATGTGAGGGTGCATGTGATGTGAAGGTAAATATGGTAGATAATGGTGACCCATCATTCCAGAATTTACTGGCAGAAGCTTTCTTCAGCCTTCAAAATCAACTTTCACACTTAGCATAAAAAATATGTACAGGGTATTCTACATATTTCTGGGGGTGAGGAAAAGAAACATTAATGTATGCTCATATACTCGTTATAAACAAATGTACGAAACTCAGGTAACAGCTAATTATCATCCGGAATCACATTTCTGCTTATTGATGGATTGTTTTTTTTTTATGGGTTATCAACCCATTGCAGGTTATTTAATGCCAGAAAATATTTTTAGGTTGTAAGAATTTTTTGAGATAATAATGATTTAATGATACAAGTCTTACTAATTAACCCATAGCTGAGGAGAGACGAGGTGGATTCATACCTTTCCCAAAGGTATTTTCATGTAAATGAATATGGCAAACCCAACTGGAATAATAACTTTCCAATTCCAAACTGTTATCCATCACACTACCCACACATACAAGTTTGCAGCACTTAGTATTCCAAAACAGTCACTCATCTAGGTACTGACCAAGCTCAATGTTGCTTATTGTCCAGGAACTGGTATTTTGAAGTGATATGACTGTAAGCCACATTTGTTTTTAAGTATACTCTCTAGAATAAGGAGTCACACTTTAAGCTGCCTTCAAATGCTCCAAAACACTACCTCATAATGTCAGGTGAAAGATTCAACCCAATATACCTGTTTATAAGTGAAGAATGGAGGAGGTCGAATTGTGATATGGGGGTGTATCTTTCATATTTGGTGTTAACAAGCTGGTATAACATGGGAACTATTACTGTAAAGTAGTACCAAAATATATCACAAAAGGATTACTTCCATGCCTAGACAAACTGGGTGGTAGAAATCAAAGAAGAGATATCCTATGCCAGCAAGCTAAATGCTCCAGCACACTCTGCAAAAATAGCAAAATCATGTTTTCAACAAGTCTTTGTCAGCAGCCTTTTCAGCTAAGTAAATAGCCAGACCTTTCTAGAGAATATGTGGTTGCTTATCAAAGGTCAAGCAGGTTGGGAGAAAACTGTAGAACTGACCAGTCTAACACAACTTTCCTAATTCCAATATATAATCTGTAAGGCAAGAGGGAGATCTCACTTATGAGAAAATGGTGTAGGTGGGGTTATTTTCTTAAAAGATTGTGCACCTTCTTCTCCCCTTCTCCTTTCGTCCCTTCTCCATAGACTCTACAGTATAGGGGGAAGGGCACAGCTCTCGTCAACAACAGGCATTGTTGCTGTGGTTTCTATGGTAAATATGGTTTTATGGAATGAAGTTGTTTGCTCCATGACCAATCATTTTTGTAACATGTTTTCACTTACAGTACCTGGTATTCCCAAGTAGTCCCTCATCTAAGTATTGACCAGGCTAAACACTGCTTAACTTCAATCATTCTGAAAAACTGCTTCTCATTTGAACACTGATTTGACTCTGAAGAAGGCTATAGGATTGACTGAAAAGTAAAAACTAATAGTAACGGAGTGAATTTTAGTGTGTTGGATACTTCTATAATTGATGCATAAAGTTTCTACAAGATACATGAAATAACGGTGGTGGAAAGGTACATGCGCAAAATAACTGATTGATTGATTTGCAATGAAAGATGATATTTATTAAACAAAACAACAAAAGGGAAATTTAAGAGATTCTTTTTCTAGAAGTAAATTACATACACAATGAAAATTGTTAATGAAACTATTCGAGTGTGTCTTGCCTGTGTAGGTGCATTTGTGTATGAAGCATCCACCGCCTTTTTGCTTTACGGTCAATGTCGCACAATTCGAATGGAGGAAAAATAGGAAGAGAGAGTTACTTAAGGCTTTGCTTGTTTTTATAACTTCCAGGCTGCTGCTGATATGTTTATTAAGGGTTGCTGCTGATACTGTGTTTATTAAGGGCTGCTGCTGATACTGTGTTTATTAAGGGCTGCTGCTGATACTGTGTTTATTAAAGCACTACAGAATAAATTCAATGGTCTTGAGCAACACTTGGAAGGATATTGACTCTTCAAAATTTTAGATGGTTAGTTAACTTATCACCCCTGTCGGGTTAGACCAGCACATCATGCTGACAATATCTTATCAAGATTTGCAGATTTAATCAGATTAGCATCCTCATCTTGATTGTTATTTTGTGTGTTTTGGAATGTCTGTTGGAGGTGGTAACTTTCTGAAAATTATGAACCAAACCATGTATTCAATACAGGAAGTAAGACTTCTCATTCCATCGTAGAGCATATCTTGTATCCGTTAATTCATCCTCAGGGTGCCACTTGCCAATCTCTCAACCCAAGTATGAATTTTTACCCTACCTGACCTAAGGACTGAATTCAGAATTGCAAAATGACAATATCTATTTAATCTACTAAGCCATATATCCCATTCGATAATTCAGTGTTAGAAACTTGGAGATTCAAACTTGATGTCATAAATAACTTCTTCCTTATTTACATTATTTACACTCTGAATATTGTCATCATTTTTGTTGTTATAATCACAATGCTTCAACCATTATGCCCTTTGGCCTTCATCAAGTGCTTGTCAATCCTTCAGCAAAAAGTTATAACAAATATGAGGATAATAGTCTGAGGGTAAAGAAAGCAAATAACAATAACTTCCCAGAAATACAAACTTTTTCCTTTTTATCGTGTCTGTATATAGTTGTGTTGACAAGTAATTGTGGAGAGCCAATATACAATCTATAATACAGTGTAAATAAGACCACATGTCTCTCAACAGGTTTGCAAATGGATTGTTGGGTTGACAATGTTAATGACAAATGAAATCTGCAGAATTGTCAGGGCAAAATAACTATACTCCTCACTCTGCTTTTTGTTTATTATCTGTGAATTGGAAAGGACAGTGGAGTGGTTTCCTGCTGTTAGCTTCACTATTTTGAATTTAGAGCAGTTCTTCAAGAGTGGCTTCACTCCAATTATGAGGGTGAAACAAAAAATAAAGCAATTTGTTATACAAGAAATCAGGAGCATAATCAAACATGCCAATATTTCTGAGATGAAATATTGCAACTATTTATATTTTATTGTTATATCTACATTTCAGAGCCATTGTATGCTCAGATTGGAATTTTGAACCTTTATTTAGTCCACCGGAGGGGGGGGTAGATTGTTCTGGATGTCTCAGTTTCAGTTATTTCCCTTAAGTAACTCAACTCTCCAAGTTTTTGTTCACCTCTGCTCTGGCGAGGTATTGAACTCACAACTCTTTGGGTAAAAATCACTTTTGGATTACTTCAACCAACACTTTTATCGACTGGTCCATGGGTCCCTGGGAATAGTTTAGTTCAAAATTCCAATGTATATCACCTGAAGAAGGTCAGAGTGTACAAGAGTCAAAACATTGTGGATGTAACAATAAGACTGAGGACAACAGTTCAAATAGTGTAAATAGTTACAATCAAACATATTGTACACAAAAATATCACATATTACAGGGTGTGATGGATAAATTGTCTAAATTAAACAAAAATGAAAATAACATTGACATCACATTTTAACATATATTTTCCAAAATTACACAAAAATATCTCAAAATACTAAAGAGTAAATTTATTCAGTGAATTTGTCATTGGCTCCAACCACGGCCTTCAGATGATTTTGGAATCTCTTGCAACTCTTCTGGACAGTCTCCTTGTTTAAGTTGGTGAATGCTGCCAAAATCCTTGCCTTTTGTTCATCTTTGGTATTACAAGGAGTTTCGTTGGTCTCTTACTCAACTGCACCCCACATATAATAATAGGGGGTTGCAGTATGGGGAGTTAAGTGGCCAGATGTAAAGAGTGATGTGATTGCAGAAATTGTTTTACAGACAGGACTGGATTCTCCTGCTTGTGTGACATGGTGCAGAGTCCTGTTGCCACACATAGGATCTTCCAGCAACCACCCTCTTGGCCCAGGGCAGCACTATCTTCTCAAAACACTTGAGTCTGGAGCCTTGTAGGAAGATGAATGAAGGCATAACATCATCACTAGTGATCACTCCAAACACCTTTGTAATCACCATTAGACTCATCCAACTCTTTCTGAATCCTCTGCACTGTCCTCTGTTCATAATGGAGCTTCCAGCACAAATACCAAGCAGTACAGCATGGTATTTCTGGCAGAGTAAATTGTGCCATGGAGCTCTTTTTCCCCACAAATGGTGCCCAACTGACCCTACTATACTGTGCAGTTGACAAAATCAGAAACAATGCACATGCACGAAAATTAAAAATATAAAAAAAATGGCAAAAATTTACCCAGCACATCCTGTACTTTGCAACAGTCACCATCTCTTTCAATGGCAGTGTTCCACCTATGAGGGCATGTGGTCTCGTTTCATAAAACTCAGCTGGCAGGTCATATAGCCAATTCCTTAAAGCAGTTTTCACTTCATCATCTGATTTTGTGCAGGAGGATTCTTGGTTGGATGAGGGCTTTTCAGTACCCCTTTATCTTTGTTTCATCTTAATTTCAGTGCTGTTAACAGGGAGCAAGGAGGAATGGTTGTTAATTTTAACACCTCTAAAATGTAAACCTCTCTTTATTAATCAGTCATCATCTGAGAGACCCTTTTCTGCTTTCTATCAGCATGGCTGATGCTAACCTCCCTAAGAGTAACTCATACTTTCTCAGGATAACATTCTCTGCCAACAGGAAATGGAAAGATTATATTGAATCAACTGCAAGGTCTGCTGCTAAGAAAGTTAATTCACTGTGTTATGCTATATCTTACATATTTATATGTCTACCATTCATCTATGCTTTGAATATTGCTACCGCATATGATGTGGTGCTCCTGCTATATATTTAGACATTCTTGATAAAAAAAACCCAAAGAAGAATCTGCAATGTTATTGGTTCTGATCTGGCATCCAGGCTTCAGTCCCTTTTCCACTGCCATAATGTAGCTTCCCTGTGCCTTTTTTTATAAATGCTTTCATGGTAATTCTTCTGATGAACATGTCACTGTACCTAAACTTTATGTAACTTTGCAGTACGAAATTGGCAATAATGTTTCATCAATCTACAGTTGAATTAGTGAGATGCAACCATAAGTTATATGCCAGCAGTTTCTTCTCTCACACTTTTTTTTGTTTGTGGAAGTCTCTTCCAGCTTCATGCTTTCCAGCCAACTGTGATCTTCAAAAATTTAAATGCAATGTCAATCGTTATCTACTGTTTTCTCGATTTCTCTTTTGTTGTTCTCGCTCCTGAATAATGTTTCTTTTTCTTATTATTTTACACTCAGTAATCGATTGTATCTTAGTGGCTTTACTGACTTGCTTGGGATGAAATGATTTTAGCCCACTCCCATAAAAAAAAAAAAAAAAAAAAAAATAGAAAAACCAGATAGTCATTCTATAATAATAGTCCATATAGAACAAAAAGAATTTAATAACAAAACACACAGCTTCTACTCTAGCCGCAGTACATGTGATGCCCCTACGACTCTAACGAGTTATGGGACTCATGATCATGAACTAATCCAACCAAGTGCAAGCTTCAATTTCACATCACAGAACCCATTGTTAAGTAAGTTTCACTTTCAATTTCCGATTTACATCCTGGGTATGCCAATAAACTACATCTGCGTCCTGAGTAAGATGATAAATTATGTCCAGCAGCAAAGCCTCTGATCAGGAGGCTTTGAGGAGCATGGAACCACCTCTTAATTGATGGTGTTCCCAAGGCCACCCTGACCTGGGATGGTAGCACCTATTAGGATTCCAGCTATGGGAAAATAGTTAACCCCGAAGCTGGGGTCAAAACACTGTGAAAGTGTAAAAAAAGGTTTTAATACCAGAAATACTTTGCAAAAAATTATTATCTGCAATAAATTTTTGAAGAAAAAAAAAAAACTATTACCAGCAATACATTTTTGGAAAAAAAATATTACCAGCTATACATTTTTGTGGATAAATAAAGTATTACCAGCAATATTTTTTTTAAAGCAATACATTTTTGAAGGAAATAGATTTTTGACAAAACAAAATATTACCAGCAATAAAAAATTTGTCGGCATTAAATAACCCATTGAGGTTGATATTCCGTAAAACAAAACAAAAACTAATCAATTTTTTCCGATTTAAATATCCAAAGTTAGTTGAAATAAATGGATTACTTAACAAGCAGACCAAGTTTGTGTCATAGAATAGACATACAGAGTGCAACAGGCACTTGAATGCAAACATGCAATGCAGCTTTCACTTAGCTTCCCATTTACCAGCCAATGACTATCCCATGTGTCTCCATTCACATTTGCATGTATGTGCATCAAAAACTAGGAATAGTCTGTTGCACATTCACAAGCAAATGAAAGATAACAAATGGCATGGCAAAAAATGACTTGAACTTGGTTCCAAGTAAATTTATCTCTTTAATTCAAGGCTTCGTTCGTTTGGTATGTGTGTGTTAGTAGGCAACACTTACTCCAACATGGTACAAGTTGTCCTAACATCTCAGTATTTTTCCTTCGGCTCTCCCTCTTACCAACTATCTGTCCCAATATGTGGCTGGCAACATGGATGAGTGGCACCTGAATTACCTGAGGGTCATATAGCAGTAAAGATTCAACATTCATCATCATCATCCTCCTCTGACCTTCCAGTGGCTGGTCGGAGCTCCATTGACAATACTTTTCCACACTGTTTGGTCCTGTATTGCTATCCCCAATGTCCAACCCAGAGTCCTGAACTATGGGGTCTGGGGAAAGCCAATTTTTGCGAGAAGACACTTCCAGAAGGATGCCATAGGAGTAAGGATGAGACGATTTCCCTGTCTGCTCGGTGGCAGTGATTGGTAAACTGTAATCGTTTTTGTTTGAGCTTGACAGAGATTCGTCTCAGTTCTCCGTAAACTTCGTTAAGCATTGCAGGAGATCTCCAATTGATGTTCTGGATTTTTCTAAATAGATTTGTATTATGTTTCATCCAGTCATCTTTGAAGACGAACATATGTCCAATTTTCTGATCAATACAGTAGGACTGGTTCAATGAAAGTTCAAAAGGTTTTGACTTTTAAGGTGAATGGAAATGAAGTTTGTTACATGCATCACATGCAAGAGCTTTGTGGATGTTGAAGTCTTTTAGGGAATCTATTATGCGAGATAATGAATGAATGAAGCAACTCTTTGAGAGAACTACAAATGGATGCCTTCCTAAATATAAAAACTATTCCATTATAAAGGCCATTACTGGCTCTATGTCAAGACGTGAATTCTTAACCTTTGCACACACTAATTTCTTTCTAGAATTGTTCCCCCTGTCACTACATTTTTTTTTTTTTTTTTTAGGGTGCAACAACATGAACAGCTACTGTTTTAAAATTGTTATAACTTTTTTTGTATTGTGCATATAGATTTTAATATTTGTCCACTAATAAAACAATGAATGAGTAATATTTTGATGCAATACATTATGTTTTGCATGCATGTTTTAACATTGAAAACAAAAAAACTGTAATGTAAAATAAAAAACATACATTAAAAAATACATAAATAGTTTAATGTACTTTAACTTTTATTAGTCCTTGTGGAGTTCAGGGGGTGCAATAAGAAGCAAAATATCGCTACGGCAGCTTTCATTTCATCAAAAAAGTGACGTGTTTCCTTGTGTTTACATACGAGAAGACATTAGCATTTGTTTGCTTTTTCTTTCACCCGATTCATACTTATTTGTCTTGTTGACGAATAAAGTTATTATTTCATCATTTATAAAGGGACAAAATAATTCACCTTGAAAAAGGCTATCAGGTATATCAATGGTCACCAGTAGCTTCCATAAAATTAGTCAGACATGAATGATAGTAGCCACAAGTGGTTATCATCACTTTTCTCCATGTCACTAGCATGGTTATCATCAACCACTTCACCGTCAATATCCACTCGAGTAAAGTTTTCAAAATCATCACTGGAGTCCTAATCAAAGAAAAACTCCTGGATAAAGGCTTTGTTGGATATTGATGCAGCCATTTTTGTTTACAAAAAAATCATGAAAAAAATTAACCTTGTGTAGAGTTTAGAAGAATTCAAAATGGCATTGGAAAACAGAAGTTTAGCTTTGTTCCAAAGAAGTAGCAGGCAATTTCCAGCTTAAAATACTGGAAATAACAGTTGACAAGTATTTATTTATAGCAACCATCTCAAGGCGACAGAATGCACCTAGAGGAGCAAAGGGAGAGAATTCTACAGTAACAATAGTTGCCTAAAGTATGGTAACAGTTAAAGATGAAACATGAATAGAAGAATTGATGAAATGCACTGCATTATCTAAGAAGGACTGGCAATTGAAAACACAAAACTGGTTAGGCAATATACAGTTTAGCATGCTGCTTGTATTTTGATTGGATAATCAGTCTCCTATTCAATAAAATTATTTAGGAGAACTGACACTCCAACATTTACAACTAGGGTATGCTCAACAGATTCCTGGTCACATCTGGTGCTCTGCTTGGGGGATTTATCTGAAGAAATAGAAGTATGTGGGGGGTCAGATCCCAAAATCTGACATCCAGTCATAATTCTAAAGTGTACAAATCAGTTTTGCAAGTCCAAAGTCAAAAAATAAAAAATTGTAAACAAAAAATATAACTATTTACCCAATTTACATCGTTCACACTATTATCCTCATCTTTATTGCCATATTCTAACCCTAACCCCAGCCATTGTTCTTTAGGTGATATATGTTGGAATTTCAAACCAAACCTTTTTATTCAGTCCATGGGGGTAGATTGTTCTAATTCCACATGCCATGCATTTTTTTTTTTTGCATATCTCTGTATCTACTGTCTTCACTCATAAAGAATCTTCAAAGTAGCATTATTTTATTGTATGGGGGGGGGGATGAAAGAGGTTGTGCTTGGTCAAAACTGGAATGAATGCACAAACAATTACCATATTTTGAGGCCTACTAAAGTCAAGCAATCTTGATTCTGACTTACTTTTTTGAGAGAAAAACATAGTTTTTCAAGCTAAGATTTGATTTTTTTTTTCCTTCATTGCAACAATTTCACAACTCACAGTTAATTCTTTCTTTTGGTGCTGCTCTAGAACAAGCAGATCATTAACAGTGCTCTTATCCACTAGGACATTGTCTACTTATTTTAAGAATCAATTTATAATATTAAAAATATCTTCTGTTAGAAATTCAAGCAAAAATTATTAATCATATTAATTTGCAAGTGGACAAAGTTATTTTATCTTATTATAATTCTGCTTGTCCCTCCTTTAATTAGCATGGCCATTACATCCAGCCAATACCTCATAAATAATGGACTATTCCGTTTTGATTGTATGGAAAGATGAAAAAGACATACAACAGATGCTACTTGGTTTCAGGGAGAAAATGAAAGAAAGGGAAGGTAGAAGTATTTAACATCTCCTGTCAATACCTCATAAATAATGAATTATTCAGTCTTGATTGTGTGAAAAGACAGTAAAGGCATAGACATGCTACATGGTTTCAGAGAGAAAAAGAAAGAAAGAAAGGGAAGATAGAAGTGTTTAACAGCTATTTCAGTGAAATTGAAAAATTGTCAATTTTTAAAAAAGTCTTCATTTGTACCCCTTTAATTCTTAAAATAAGCACCAGAATTCATATTTATGATGGTGATTGCATTATTTTGTTAAAATTGTTAAGCTCAAATATGTAATGATGTGATAGAGGAATTTTTATGGATATTTTATTGTTGTAGATCTCGCCATGAGCTTATTCAATCATTAAATGAAGAATTAAGAATTATCAAAAATTTCAAATAGGAGAACTGTGAAATTTTTACAGGTTAAACTAGTTTTATATTAATACTCTTAACTCGAATCTTATATTAATATTGTAAACTCATAAAGCATCTAATCTTTTTTTTTTTTTTAATCATTTCACCCTTAAAACTGGGGATAAAGATGGCTGGTTAATTTTAATGCCTCCAAAACTAAACTGTTCTCCATTAATCATCTGAGAGACCACTGTCTTCCATCAGCATGGCTAATGCTAACCTCCAGGAAAGTGACCCATGCCTTCTTGGGCTAATGTTCTCGATTCACATAAAGTGGAAAGACTTGAATAGATTGCTAGGTCAGCTGCTAAGAAAGGTGGTTCAGTTTCTGTCTATATTTCTGAGATGAGGTATTATGTACACTATTTACATTATTCGAACTATTGTCCTCATCTTTGTTGCCATATTTATCACAAAGTTTTGGCCGTTGTATGCTCCTGGCTTCTTCAGGTGGTTGGAATGTCAAACTGAACCCTTTATTTCACTCGCTGGGGTAGACTATTCTAGTTCCACGTGCCATGTCTAATGGATGCCAGTTATCAGTTATCTCCTGTTAATTCCTTTCTTCAAGTTCTCCACTGCTTTAACCAGGTATTGAATTCACACTCTTGAGGACACATGGCACAGTGGATAAAGGTGTTAGTTAGATCCAGTGGCAGGACCCAAAGAGTGTGAGTTTAATACCCGGTTAAGGCAGTGGAAAACTTGGAGAGGGGAATTAACAGGAGATAACTGATAACTGACATCCATTAGACATGGCACGTGGAACTAGAACAGTCTACCCTAGCGAGCAAAATAAAGGGTTCAGTTTGACATTCCAACCACCTGAAGAAGGCCAGAGCATACAACGGCCGAAATGTTGTAATAAATATGGCAACAAAGATGAGGACAATAGTCAGAATAATGTAAATAAAGTTAGTTCAGTGTTGCATGAGGCAATTTCTCTCTGTAGACTATCTTACATATCGATAAGTCTACCATTCTCTCATGCTTAGAATATTGCTGCCACATATGATCTGGTGCTCCTGCTATTTATCTAGATATCCTTGATAAAATCTAAAGAAGAATCAGCAATATTATTGGTCCTGATCTGGCAGCTCAGCTTCAGTCACTTTCCAACCGCCATTAAGTTACCTCTATGACTTTTCTATAAATACTTTCATGGTAACGGTTTGGATGAGCTCTTAGCTATAGGTACGTATGAATGTGTTGTTTTGGTGTAAGGAATATTGTTCGTACGATTGGGTCAGTGTTTGCAGCTAGCTAAGTTTTAGTTAAGACAGTAGAAGACCGTCCTTTCCCCAATCCCCCCTTCAGCCTTGTGCTACATTTCTGTGTATTAAACAGAATAAATATCACTCTTAGCTATAGGCACCAAAACTTTTTTTTTAATTTAAGTATTAGGCTGGTGTTGAGATCTCAATTTACAGTGGAGTTGGCTAGAAGTAACTAAGTTCTATGCCAACAGTTTCTTCACTTGCACTTCTCACTTGTGGAACTCCCTTCCAGTTCCATGCTTTCTAGACAACTTTAATTTTCAAAAAATTAAATGCAATGTCAATCGCTATCTACTGTCCTGATTACTCATTCTCACTCCTTAATAGTTTTTCTGTTTTCTAATTCTTCCACACCCAGTAACCCCTCATGTCTTAGTGGCTTTACTGCCTTGCTTGGGTGATTTCAATTTTTTTAAAAAAATAAAAAGAATTGAAATTGGAAAACTGGAAATTTCTTGGGTATTTCTAGTCAGTATGACTGAAATACTCACTGCAATTTAATATCAACATTTGTATGATTAATATCTTTTTTTTTAATTTCCCTTGATTAATCTTCATTGTCATTAATTATTTAATGAAGAGATAGGTTAGGAGATAACAATCACAGTTTTCACAATTATCAACACTGAAAAAAAGATTTAAAAAAAAAATTTAGCACAAAAAAAAAAAAAAACTCAATTATTTAATTAATGAAAGCACTGATTTCTTACAGCTACAAAATTTCAATCTAAAAAATTCGCAATTTCATTCATATCTGAAAATTGAAAATTTAAAAAAAAAAAATTTCTGCTTCAGAGAAGATCAGGATAATTATTTAAAATAAAATTCTGTGATTTCTGTTAGTCTGTCATATCCTCTAAAATAGTCATATATTGACTGATCAAAACCAAATTTTTGGGAGAAGTGCAAACAGGTTAGGGAATACAAAGTACAGTATTAAATTTTTTTTTAATATAAATTTACATAAGCTGCCTAAACTAGCTGAAATCCGAGTGAAAATAACTCAATTTTGACTACGTTTTAAGTGTTTTTGTAACTTTACAAACACCTTTTTTTCTTTTCTTTTTTAACAAGAATCCGGTTCGCCCTGCATTTGTAAAAACTATAAACAAATCACGAGGCCAAACACTTAAAAAAAAAAAAAAAAATGGAATTTAACTCTAGAAAGAAATATTTATTCATGTCCAGTTGTATGTTGCATGCTCAAGAGTAAGAAATCCTGTTTTTATGCTTAGTAATTTTTCAAAGTGGGTGCTTATTTATTTTCAAACCCCCAAGATCTATTGTTCTTTTTCTCATTTTATTTTTTTTCAAAAGGAATGCATCTATTCAATATATACAAGTTCACAACCTAACAGATGAAAAAAAAAAAAAATTGTTTTACACAAATATTTTTCAACATAATCCAATGATGAATCTCAAAGGGCAAATATTATACAGTAAGAATTTCAGATCAAAATTATGTTAATAACTATGTTGAGATACTGACTTATTCGCTCATCTTTGTTTATTTCACCATGTTTGTTTTCATCTTGTTTTCCTCTCTTTTACCTGAGGTATGGCTGAAAGTGCTCAATCAAACATTCAGACAATTACTACTCACTTGAACCAAACATATGCTCTCTTGTAAGTATATATAAAAAAAAAATATCTGTCATTTTGAATGACAGGTATCAATGACAAATTGACATTTAATACGGCATAAGCCCACTAGTCTTGATGACAGTCAACTTGAAATAGCTAGTCATATTGGATTG
Source organism: Acanthosepion esculentum (assembly GCA_964036315.1). NCBI lineage: Eukaryota > Metazoa > Mollusca > Cephalopoda > Sepiida > Sepiidae > Acanthosepion > Acanthosepion esculentum. The sequence goes on along the minus strand of OZ038503.1, from coordinate 32,010,397 downwards.
TGATACTAGACATTTTTTTTTAATTGTAAATTTCACCCAATGTGAGAGTATTTTTTTTTATTTTTTTATTTTTTTATTTTCTGTACTTGATGGCATAATTTTGGCAAATGTTATGAGAAATTTTCTAAGTTGGCTGTTTTCCAGATTAACAACCGAGAAACAAAATAGTTCATTACAAATGACAGTATGGTTTGCACAAATAAGATATCTGGAATAGACATTTTTTTTTTTTAATTTCTTAAATAATACTCAATGAAATGAACACAGTTAATTTCTCTACAGCATCCTAGTTCCCCCAAGTCTCTGCGAGGTCTAATACAATTTTTTTTTTTTAATCATTTCACTCCAAGCAATGTATGAAAGCCACTAAGATACAAGGTGTTACTGAGTGAGAAAGAAAAATAATTTATAGAAAAAGCATAATGAAGCTACATAACATTTGTGGGAAAGTGACTGACACCAAGATGCCAGGTCAAGACCAATAACATTGCAGATTCTTTGGATTTTATTTAAATATATAGCAGGATCACAACACCATATGTGGTAGCAATATTCAAAGCATGGATAAATAGTATACTTATATGTCAGATAAATTCTGAAGAGAAAAATTGTCTAGCCCAACACAGTGAACCAACTTTCCTAGCAACAGACCTAGCAATTGACTCTTTCCACTTCATATAGCAGAAAAACGTTAACCTGAGAATGCACAATCAGGCTACTGGTAATGAGAATAAAACCAATCTTTTCAGGTTACATAAATAATTTTTTTACTTTCCTCAGTTGAGTTCTGATGAGTGAGAAGCAACAACAGGTTAGATTATTTTTTAAATCATTTCACTCCAAGCAAAACAATAATGCCACTCGGATGCAGGGGGTTACAGGGTGTGAAAGAGAAGGAGAAAACTTTAGTGTAAAGAACAAACAAAGAACAGAATCCAGGAAAACACACTTTGCAGATTATATATTTATACTAGCAGCATGGCCTGGCATTGCCCGTGCTTGATTCAAAACTCATACGACTCATACAGCAATCGCTATTACTTGACTTAAAATATTTTTGCCCTTCCTTGCCTTTAAAGGAGTGCCCTTTGCCATGCTGATGTTGCTACATGCCTTACTTCTTGCCTATCTCACACTGTGAATTTTTTCTAAGCTCTATACTAAACATTAAATCTGTTATGAAAAAAGAACTAAACAAAATGAACACAAAACGATCAGCTTTAAAAAAGGACTCGTAACTGGAAAAACCGAATGAAAAAAGAATGTTAACAACAAATACTTTTTCACACCCAACCCAGTTCTGCGGAATCAGAATCAATGTTGAGTTTAAGCAAGCAAATGAGCCAATTGGAGTAAAGTGCCATGCAGATTTAAATTTCTCCCACTTGTGACGAATGCAGCTATCGATTTTTTTTTGCATGCTAGTTAACATTCATGTCAGTCAGCTGTTGGCTCTCACGCTGGCCAATAGAATCTTCCTGCCTATTCGTGGCAGCCAGCTATAGGCTCTCACTCTGGCCAGTAGAAAATGGCCACAAACTACATGAAAACTGCCATAGAAGCATGAAAAAAATCGATTATTTCCACTATCAATGGGAGTTGGGAAATGCAAAGTCGGTCTTGGACTTCCCACTAACTTGGAGCATATGCATGTAAATTTTGGTGCAAATCCGTCGAAAATTGCGGCCGTGCATTAGTTACACACACGCACACATCCTGCCTTTTATAGATAGAGATTATTCATGTATATTATTTGCAGTTGAAGCCATGAACATTTTCAAATAAAAAAAGGTGCTTATAGAAGATTTCAAGCCATATATTAAAGCTACATTTTTTTCATGTCCATTCAAAAACACAGTAGGTGATCATAGCTATTCAACATCCATTTTCCTTATCTGTGAATTGCCATGACATCTTAGAAAAGGTAAAAGAGTGTTTTCTATGGACTTCTCTATGGTTTGAGAATTCAAAGTTGTCTTTCTAGAATATCAGCTTGGAATGAGAAATCAGAGAGTGGAGTTTTAATTCCAGTTGGGTTCGTTACATTCACTTAGGCACAAATACCCTTGGGAAAGGGTGTAAATCCATCTCTTCTCCTCTCAGCCCTGGGTAACAGACATTGGTTTTCTACCACAGAAAGAAACAGCAACCTGCTACCTGAAAATTTTCTGCCTAGTCCGTCATCAAATTATTTTCCACCTTGCAATTCCTCTCTCACAGAGGAAATGTTGCAAGCATCTCACTGCTCTATTGTCATTTCCATAGAATGAGCTCAGATGAACTACATTCCTTAGTTCCACCAGTTCTAACCCTCATGGCAAGGACTTGCCATGCTACCCGTATTGTAACAAACCACCCTCATTCCCTCTGTATTCATTTGGTGAGAAGTTCCACTTGACCAGCTTCTTGACATGAGCCACTGCTCTGTGGAACCAATTCCCAAAAAGATGTTTTCTCCAATCACTACAATCTTAACCAGTTAAAATCTAGAGTTAGTAGTTACATTCCCCACATACCTGTATAAACTGTGCTTATTACTCTGTAACTATCTACCTTAAGTGGCTTTCAGTCTTTGTACAGGGTAAACCTCACTGTAAAAAAAATAAAAAATAAATAAAATAAAAAAATAAAATCTGAAATTTTATATTTCCACAGTAACCTTAAAGAAGTAACAAAAAAAACAAAACAAAAACTAACATTTTTGTCCACAGATTTTGTGCCCACACCACAGATCATTAAAAAAATAATTCTGATCGTGTTAAGGTCAACAAGGAACTGACCTTTCTGTAGTGTTTTGATCACTTTGAATCAAACCAGCATTTCATTGTCAACCCTAGAGACAAGCACTGACCTTTGAATAGCCATGCTCGATTGCAATATGACTGTTGTTACAAAATGTGTTATTTTATTTCTTTGTATTTGAATAATATCAGAGATAGATTTATTTTAAGTTTAGTTTGGACCACACATTGATGCCTGAGGGGATTTCAGATATTCTCTTCTCATTGAATAAATTATAGCAACAAACATTTATGACCAACAAAACAACTTGTATTTGTAACATCTGTAATAATCATGAAATATCCCACAAAGACTTGATGAGCCATAAAATATAAAGTAATCATCTTGGAAGCTCAAGCAGAAACTAATAATTTTATCACAATAGTTATTCATTCCTAGCCTCCTGGTTAAAATTGGCAACATTCTGAAGAATATTGCAATTTTAATCTTTTTATATTCTTTATGCAGACAAAATATATATTTCAACAGATTCTAATTCAAAATGGAAAGTAGAAAATCCATGTGTTCCACTCATGATTAAAAAAGCTGGTTGTCAGAAATCCATCAGAAGTCACTAAAACCACAACCTAACTTTATAAAGCTTTATAAATCTGCAAGGTTTCAGAAAGCAGTCTTATCTTTGCTCTATTTTTAAACAAATTCCAATCTCTCAGAACACAGAAAAATATTACCATGGCAGAGCACTAAACAGTTAACAAAATTATTTAAGGTTTCATCTGCAGTGCAAGATCAGTAAGGTTTCTGATAATACAATTGCAGGCAAATATCTTCATCTTAAAGAATAATTATAACACCGATTGATATGTGTAAAATTATACAGGGTGTTTAAAAAAAATATGTAGCTAATAACTTGACTGATTCTTGTTCAAATGATCTCAGATTTTAAGAGCATGTGCAGAAACGTCTGAAAATTCTGTGATTTTTCTTTTCACATATAGAAATGCCATTCACTGGAAAAGAAATGTTTTGTGCATTAGATAGATAGATAGTTTGTTTAACCAGCATATCGATCTTTGTTGGGCCATTTAATGCTGAAAATGTTTTTTTTTCAAAAAAGTATAGCTGGTAATATTGTTTTTCAAAAATGTATAGCTGGTAATAATATCTTTTCAAAAATGTATAGCTGGTAATAATATCTTTTCAAAAATGTATAGCTGGTAATAATATCTTTTCAAAAATGTATAGCTGGTAATAATATCTTTTCAAAAATGTATAGCTGGTAATAATATCTTTTCAAAAATGTATAGCTGGTAATAATATCTTTTCAAAAATGTATAGCTGGTAATAATATCTTTTCAAAAATGTATAGCTGGTAATAATATCTTTTCAAAAATGTATAGCTGGTAATAATATCTTTTCAAAAATGTATAGCTGGTAATAATATCTTTTCAAAAATGTATAGCTGGTAATAATATCTTTTCAAAAATGTATAGCTGGTAATAATATCTTTTCAAAAATGTATAGCTGGTAATAATATCTTTTCAAAAATGTATAGCTGGTAATAATATCTTTTCAAAAATGTATAGCTGGTAATAATATCTTTTCAAAAATGTATAGCTGGTAATAATATCTTTTCAAAAATGTATAGCTGGTAATAATATTTTTTTTTTTAAAACACATAGCTGGTAATAATATTTTTTCAAAAAGAAATGTGCTGGAAAAGACCTGGAAGTACCAGCAATTAAGAGGTGGTTCCATGCTTCCTCAAAACCTCCTGATCAGAAGCCTTGCTGTTGGATACAGTTTAACGTCGTACCCAGGACATTTGTGCATGACAGTATGCTTGGGCACAGTCAAACAAGACTGTGCAGCTTGCATTAGTGAGATTCACTAAAATTGCATCGACTGCAATGCAGATTTGAACAAGGCACAAAAAGTTAAAAGAGGAAGGCAGTGTGTTCGGCAGTAGCTGGATGTGTACTGTGTTACAGGCACAGTTCACATATTAAAAATTTGTAAAATCATTTATGCAATCCACATACCTTTGAATCTCTCATACAAATTTTGATGAATAAATCTTATTTTGCACAACAATAAGCCTGTTTAGTTTCAATTGCCTAGACTAGTTACTCAGATATTTCTATCTCAAATGATATCAGATTTTTAGAAAATCCTATATAAAGTATGTCAAAGTGAACAAAATTTTATCATTATGTGCCCAAAGATATCTAGGGCAATAATTATTTATTACCTAATAATTTAAAAAAAAAAAACGACTTATCAGAGAATGACGAAGTTTTGCAATATTTTGCTCATCAAGGTTCTGATAAGAATATTTTATTAATTAGCAGAATATGTGTTTTCATAGACACTAATTATATACACATCACCAACCTTGAAATTTTGCATCGTACAAACTCATTCAGCATCAAATCAAAACTTATCAAAAGAAAAAGCACATGGACAGACCACATCATCCGTATGGAACAAGATAAAATTCTTGGAAACTTGTACAAATAAATTTCCTGCAATTTTTTTTTTTATTAGTTCAAGGTTAGAAACCTAATACGAGTCAACAGTCTTTTGAACAGGAGCAGAGGTTTGTCCCTGGTTTCCTGTTTAGGATTGGGTTTCTGGTACCTTCTAAAGTCTACTTCAACTCTGTACTCATGTCTGTGCTCAAACTCTGAAATTTTATTTACTATTTATTTCATTTTTTTCTCTCCTCCACCTATTGGAGTTTATAGGTTCACCTATCGTTCAGTTCCCACTCCTCACTGGTCTTTTGAACAGAAGTAGATGTTTATCCCTGGTTTCCTGTTTAGGATTGGGTTTCTGGTTCCTTTCCTACACTCATAATCCCACACTGTAACCCTCTACCTTGAGTGGCTCTTGGTCCTTGTATTGGGTGAACATTAGTAAAAAGAATTTATAAAATTCTTGGTTTCTACTACAGATTTTTTCATTTTTTAAATAAAGGTTACATCTTTTGATTCTCAGTAAAGCCTAACATTTTTCAACAACTTGTGTTTATTTTTTTTAAACATTTTACCCAGACCATGAAAAAAAATAAAAAAATGGTCGATACTTAAGTGATTTTGCAATTGCATTGATCTTTTATCTAAATAATTAAACTTACTAAGATATTCCGTTGTTATGGTAACACAACGTGCTCGCTTATTGGTATTGATATTAAACATTTAATGGATATATATTTGATTAAACATCTGTTTCTTCCTTAAAAAACAAAAACAGCAACAGCAAAAACAGCAGCAACAACAAAAACACTTGAGAGGATGCTTCTATGATGGCTCCAATCTTAACTTCTGGGATCAACCATTATCTATCCTATATATTCTCATAATCCCCTTCTATTACATCTATAGAAGTGATCTAATTCAGTAATCCACTTTGAGTGGCTCTTAGGCTTTGTATTAGGTGAACATTTAGCTAAAAAAAAAAAAATTTTTTTTAAATAACAAAAACGATTCAACATTCAATAGAGGCTATCAAGCAAGTTCCACGGACAATTATTACTACTGCAATGAGTTATCTACATTTAATGCTCCACACTTGTAACTATGAGCTCTGCTTAACAAATCAATAAAACCATCAAATTATTCGAAAGTGGAAGCTCTTTAATTGAGTTTCTCAGATTTGTTCATTGAAATAACTTTGGTAAGAGAGGGTGCATTTCTTAAGCACTCAATTAAGACAGTTAGCTCTTAATGACTTGCTAGACCAGCACACTGGCCAATCCACTACAATAAATGCTTTATGTATTTGTTGAGCAAGGCCAACTTTGGCTTAAGGATGCATTTCCAGAAGATTTAGCGAAGATTAAGCATATTTCTAATGCCTTGTGACAGCAGTATGCTAAACCAATAAGCTCATAGCCAGATACATATATAAGAAAGTTGTTTTTTTTTGTTTTGTCTTTTTTGTTTTTTTCTTTTTAGTATATCCCACACAGGTAAAAATATAAGAAAAAGAACATGAAAATGCAACTGAAGTTGTTAAGAATATTTATTTAGAGTATCTTTACTGGTTTCACAGTTCTATGATTTTCAAAAGTCAAAATGAGATGGAGAGAAATATGGATAGAAAACAGCCATGCATACAAACAGAATAATAGTATAGATATCGACAAAAGATAAATGTTTTTTTTTTTTTAAATGCCATGTTACTTCAGGTAATACACAATAATAATGCACTAGTGTTTCCTTCTCTTCATTATCTGTGAAATTTTATTCAGAGTTTTTCTTTACTTAAACTGATTTTCAACAAAGGCTATAGAGCTCAGTCTATCTTGCTATTTAACCCATAACTGGTAGAAGGGGTGAAGAAGAAATAGATAGATGCCTTTCTCAGGGGCATTTGTGTGAAAGTGAATGTAAACAGACTAGCCTAGAACTTGAAGCCTGCTCCCCAAACCCCATTTTCAGAGCCAATATCACTCGTCACATATCTTTTAATAAACTAAACTTTACCAAATTTAAAATTCACCTTGTGTCTGTGTTTTTTTTTTTTGTTTTTTTGTTTTGTTTTTTTTTTTACGCAGTAAAGTTCACCCTGGACAAGGCCCAGGAGCCACTTGAGATACTGGGTTATGTTAAGGGGTAGTTTATATGGATAGGAGGGGGAAGATAACAGTTAACTTTAGACTTTAATAGGTTAAGATTGTAGTCGTCTGGGAAACAACCTCTTAGGAGTTGCTTCCATGGAGCAGTAGTTCATGGGAAGAAGCTGTTCAAGTGGAACTTACTTTTCACCAATGAAATACAGAGGGAATGAAGGTGGTTTGCTACATTGTAAATGGCATGGTGGGTCCTGGCCGTGGAGGTTAGACATGGCAGAACTAAGGAATGTAGTTCATCAGAGCACTTTCCATGGTTGTAGCTATAGAGAGGCTTGCCACAACCCATCTTTGAAAGAGAGCTTGGTAGGTGGAAAATAATTCTTCTTCAACAAGGACTCAGAGACACTTTTGAATTATATTAAGACTGGAAAGTGAGGACTGGGCAGCTCCTGCCTAAATATGACAACAGTACTCCATTTTCAACCTCTCTTATCTGATTAAAATCACAGATTACTGTTAAAGACTTGGCCTCCTCTTAAAAACAAATATACAAAGAACATTCTTCTCATATAAAGTTTATCTAGTGATTATCTAGAGTAAAAGCAGACGTTTCTGCTGCAAATGCAATTATAAATGCACATAAAGTTTTCCTTTTAACATGTTAGATTGAATGTCCAAGATGATGACTCTGTATTTATACATTTGTTCTTGTAAACCATTTTCCTGAAGTTATAGCTGAAGAAAGTATTTTACAAAATAAACCAAGTGTTTTGATACTTTCTCCATTCCACTTTTATTATCAGGACATCATTAACTGGAAAGTAAGTTAATGGATTGTTTAGTGTTTAAAATGTCAAGATGATCTGTTTTTCAATTATGGTATGGTGCAAGTTCATTCTCTGCATATACATGAAATTATGTCTATAATTAAAAGATACTCGTGGGAACTATAGTGTTAAATTCATGTTCTCTCTAATCTTTTATTTTTTTTAAAGGATCTGGGACACAGATTTTGTATGCACACATGCACACACAAACCTTCAACAAAGACTTCACCAGATGCTGCTCTTGGGTTCATTTATGGTCTGGGGGCTTACTCTTAAACCCAGAAAAAAAAAGGGGAAATTTGAATAAAAGGGTAGGTTGGAAAATTAATTTGTTTGTAGAACAAACCAGAGGAGAAAGAAGTTGAAATAAATGGGCAGGTTAGCAAAAAACATGAAAAATAAAATATATGGTAGCAGATTTGAAATAGCAGCAAGTAGGTTTGGAGGAGAGAAGGAAAAAAAGAAGGAAGAGAAGAGGGGGAGGGGGAGAGAGGGAGGGGGGACGAGAGAAGAGAGGGAGGGAGAGAGAAGAGAGGGAGGGGGGAGAGGGAGGGAGGGAGGAGAGAGGGAGGGGAGGGGAGGAGAGAGGGAGGGAGGAGAGAAGAGAGGGAGGGAGGAGAGAAGAGAGAGAGGGAGGGAGGAGAGAAGAGAGAGAGGGAGGGAGAGAGAAGAGAGAGAGGGAGGGAGAGAGAAGAGAGAGAGGGAGGGGGAGAGAAGAGAGAGAGGGAGGGGGAGAGAAGAGAGAGAGGGAGGGGGAGAGAAGAGAGAGAGGGAGGGGGAGAGAAGAGAGAGAGGGAGGGGGAGAGAAGAGAGAGAGGGAGGGGGAGAGAAGAGAGAGAGGGAGGGGGAGAGAAGAGAGAGAGGGAGGGGGAGAGAAGAGAGAGAGGGAGGGGGAGAGAAGAGAGAGAGGGAGGGGGAGAGAAGAGAGAGAGGGAGGGGGAGAGAAGAGAGAGAGGGAGGGGGAGAGAAGAGAGAGAGGGAGGGGGAGAGAAGAGAGAGAGGGAGGGGGAGAGAAGAGAGAGGGGGAGGGGGAGAGAAGAGAGAGGGGGAGGGGGAGAGAAGAGAGAGAGGGAGGGGGAGAGAAGAGAGAGAGGGAGGGGGAGAGAAGAGAGAGGGAGGGGGAGAGAAGAGAGAGGGAGGGGGAGAGAAGAGAGAGGGAGGGGGAGAGAAGAGAGAGGGAGGGGGAGAGAAGAGAGAGGGAGGGGGAGAGAAGAGAGAGGGAAAAAAAGAAGAGGGGAAAAAAAGAAGACAGGAAAAAAAAAAAAAAAAAAAAAAAAAAAGAGGAAAGGCATAGAGAAAGAAAAAAGTAAATATTATTACCAATAACCTAGAGTGCCTCAGCAATATATCAAGATAAAAGCCTTTATTTTCCTCTTGTCAGTGTGGAAATACCAGATTTATCCAGGTGCAGCCTCTGACTGATCTTTGACTCTTTATATATTTCTTTTCCTTTAATGTAAGTATTCAAAGTTCAGTCTGATAGTGAGATTTTTATATAATATACAAACACACAGGGTGCAACAGATAACTGAGAACAAATTATATTATAAAATAAAACATATTCAATAGAAAAACCTCTTTATGTGCAACATCCCTTCAGGACGTGAGCAATCATAACTCTCCACAACTTCCTCTTAGCAATGGTTGTCTTTTTACTATACCTTACAAACCCTGTTCTTTCATTTACATTTAGGCTGGTTACTCATAATTTCCCCTCTCTCCTTCAATATGAGTGTCAAATTTTCCAAGCCTTCTTTCCTCATTACGTATCCTAAAAATTTCAATTTTTTCTTTCTCATTATAAGTATAAATATGTTTTTTTTCTTTTGTTTCCATTTTCCTTAAAATTTCCTCATTATTCACAGGTTCCATTCATGGTATTCTCAGAACCATTCTGTAGAAAGATATTGAAATATTTTCATAGGTATGCAAAATTTTATTACAGCAATAAAATCATTACCAATTTATGGTAATATATATTTTTCTTACACCTATCTTTTTGCTATGAATGTTCTGTTAATAGGTCATTAAAACTACACATTACTGTAAATTGGTAATAACAAAATATAAAGATTAAAAACAACTAAACCAAATTTATCAGCCCACCTTCAACAGAGAAATAACTGTGGACCCAAAAAAAAGAGTGTATATAAACACACATAATTAGTACAAATATAAAGTTTGCCACTTAGGTGATTGGTGCTACCTTCAGCATCCTAACTCCAGAATTTTGTAAATGGGCCCTGCAACAATCCCTTTGTCCATTTGTCAGGTGATTATATATATGTGATTAATAATACAAATATAAAATTTGTCACTTAGCTGATTGATGTTATATTCAGCAACCAAGTATTGAACTCACACTGTCACTGGATCTAACCAACATCTTTATCCACTGTGCTATGTGTCCTTAAGGCAGTGGAGAACTTGGATAGGTGAATTAACAGGAGATAACTGACATCCATTAGACATGGCACGTGGAACTAAAACAGTCTATCCCAGCGAGCGAAATAAAGAGTTCAGTTTGACATTCCAACCGCCTGAAGAAAGCATACAACGGCCAAAACGTTGTGATAAATATGGCAACAAAGATGAGGACAATAGTCTGAATAATGTAAATTGTCTTACTATATTTGTATGATATTGTATTATAATTCTGCTTGTACCCCCTTTCTTAGTTACTTAGCACATGCACCCTGCTATTAGCTCTGATACATAATGGACTAGTCCACTTTTTTTATTGCAAATTGTGATAAAAAATAATAAAATGTGATTCTTACAAACCTTTAGACAAAGCTGGTAAAAGGTAACCAGCGACAAAGTGATTCTTACAAACCTTTAGACAAAGCTGGTAAAAGGTAACCAGCGACAAAGTGATTCTTACAAACCTTTAGACAAAGCTGGTAAAAGGTAACCAGCGACAAAGTGATTCTTACAAACCTTTAGACAAAGCTGGTAAAAGGTAACCAGCGACAAAGTGATTCTTACAAACCTTTAGACAAAGCTGGTAAAAGGTAACCAGCGACAAAGTGATTCTTACAAACCTTTAGACAAAGCTGGTAAAAGGTAACCAGCGACAAAGTGATTCTTACAAACCTTTAGACAAAGCTGGTAAAAGGTAACTAGCGACAAAGTGATTCTTACAAACCTTTAGACAAAGCTGGTAAAAGGTAACTAGCGACAAAGTGATTCTTACAAACCTTTAGACAAAGCTGGTAAAAGGTAACCAGCGACAAAGTGATTCTTACAAACCTTTAGACAAAGCTGGTAAAAGGTAACCAGCAACAAAGTGATTCTTACAAACCTTTAGACGAAGCTGGTAAAAGAGAACGAGCACCATCAGAATTCAAAGAAACAGAAACCAAATCCTGCAACTATCAGTCAGTTATGTGCCATGCATGATATATGCTTAGGCGATCATGTATCTTTCGATACATAACTGACGAAGTAGATTCCAAACCGCCCACAGTAGGTTGCCATTTCTTTCTGCAGTAAACCAGTTGCCATCCAAGGCTATAGAACCCAGTTTGTCCTGCTATTTACCCATAGCTGGGGGGAGGAGAAGTGGATTCATACCTTTCCCAAGGGTATTAGCACATAAGTGAATGTAACGGATTTGACAGGAATTTGAATTCGATACTTTCCAATTCCTCAATCGGAGCCGCTATCCATTACTCCACTGTGCCTCCTCCGCAACTAACTATAATGAAACTAATTACAAAATGTAACAGGTGAGTGGTTCCAATATTGTCACACCTGCCATGATACATTTTGCTACCTTATTGGGTTGCACCGATTATTTGACTGATAATCAATAATTGATCATGTCAGCATTTGCCAATTAATCAGTTTCATATTCATTCATCCTGGTTTAAGACTAAACAGTTATCTTTGACGTAGAATAAAGTTAACTATTAGTCTAGTAGTTTTGGTAGGATTTTTTTCAGATAATCTTTGGGAGTAATTAAATTACCAATTATAAATTGATTAAATCAGGGCAACCCTACTTCCTAGCATCACCCTAAGGAAAGAACTTCTCACCTATGGAATTCTTCCATCATCTTGCTTCCCTATCAACTAAAGTTTTCTTTCTTCGCCCCTTCAGGACGTAGGCAATCATGACTCTCCAGTTCCCCCTCATCTCTTGTAGCTCTCTAGGTTTTCTCCTTTTGCTACTTCTCTCAAACCCTGTTCTGTCATCCACTTGCTTAAGCCCGCTAGGTATGTCCCGTATTGCTTTCCCTTGTCTCTCTTTACCTCTGTCTGCCCTGTGAGTATCAGATTCTCCAAGTCCTCCTTTCTCATTATGTGTCCCAGAAATTTCAACTGCCTCTTCCTGATGTTAAGTTAATTATAAGCTTCCTCCTCCTTTGCATCCTCTCCAAAACCTCATCATTACTCACATGTTTGGTCCATGGTATCCTTAGCATCCATCTGTAGAACCATACCTCCGTTGCCTGAAGTCTCTTCTTCATCTTTGAGGAGGACTGTCCAACATTCACTGCCATAAAGGAAGACAGATATCACGTAGCAATTCAGTACACTTTTCTTTTGCTAGCTTTTGGAATGCATTTTTGGTCATCCCAATACATCTTCAGATCTCAGCATTGCACTTACCATCCTCTATCAGAACACATCCCAGATATTTAAGTTTCCGCATCTTCTTGATTTTAGCACTCCAATCTGTAAATCACATTTCAGGCTCATCTTTTTACTGATGACCATGCATTCAGTCTTCTTGTAGTTTATTTATCTCTCTCTCTCCTTCACTATCTTCTGTAAAAGGTTTTGTAATTTCCTTTCTGTGTCTGCTATCAGCACGGTCTCATCTGTGTATCTTTTGTTAAGATTGTGGCCACCAATGATGAATCCTAGTAGGATTTTCAGTTCCCTCAGAATTACTTCGCTGTATAGGTTAAATAAGTCCAGTGAGAAGACACATCCTTGCCTTACACTCGTTTCTATTTTTGTATATATGCTGAACTCGTTCTCTATCAGCATGCAGGCCATTTTCTGCCAGTATAGATTCTTGATTATTCTAATACCTTCCCAAATATATCAAGTTTGCCGAGCAGTTCCAACAGATCTTTGTGGTGTACTTTGTGAAACACCTTTCTGTAGTCTATAAAACATAGGTACACATCCTTCTGTATTTGTATTGCTCTGTTTCTGATAACATTCTGAGCATAAATATCACATTCCTTGTTCCAGTGTCTTTAACAAACCCGCACTGTTCTTGTCCTATCTCTGGACTGATTCTGCTGCACACTATTCATCAGAATTTGGATGATTAGCTTTGTTATGTGGCTCATTAGGCCAAGTGTTCAGTGGAGTTCACATTCATTTGTGCCAGGTTTCTTAGGCAGTACTATGAAAATAGATCTGCTGAGATCTTCCGGTATATCACTACAGTTGGAAATTTCATTTATTATTTCTGTAATCTTGTCTATGTAGACGTCTCTTCTGCTCCAATAGCTTCATGTCGCGCACATCTTGCCTGTAGAACTCCCTTCCTTATTCCTGTTTCCCTGACAAATATAATCTCCAACTATTTAAGTGTAACGTCAATCGACATCTCCAGTTGCCTTGATCTATCCACTTCTCCACATCCTTTCACCTTTCATTCCTATCTGCTCTCGCTCCAAATCTTCTGTAACCCCCTTGCCTTGATCGATCCACTATCTTTCTCCACATCCTCTCCTTTACCACTTCTATCTGCTCTTCCTCCAAACCTTCTGTAACCCCTTGCGTGCTAGTGGCTTCCAGCCTTGCTTGGGGTGAAAAGCTTAAAAAAAAAAAAAAAAAAAATTAAAAAAAAAAATGCCAAAATCATCTAAGGCTGTCTATTGTTTCTGTTACAGTTCCATCTGACCCTGCTGCCTTGTTTCTGTTCAATTTCACAAGTGCAGCTTCTACTTCAGTTTTTAGAATTTCAGGTCCGTTGGTAGTTCCGTGTATTGTTGGGCATTCTCTTTAGTTGTAGAAGAGTTCTCCAATATATCTGTTCCATCACTGAAGAATTTTTCCCTTCTCTAATATGAGCATTCCATCCTTTGATTTGATGCAGCCTGTTGACAAGCAAGTCTTCTGTCCCGTTATTTCCCTCATTTGTTTATGCATATATCCTTTGCTGGTGGTCCTCAGTCTATTTTTGTACATTTTTTGTTTAGCGACTCTTCTTTAGCCTGCCTGCATTTGGTCCTTATTTTATTGTGTAGTTTTCTGTACCCAGATCCGTATCTTGGCAAAGTTTACTGTCTTCTTGGCATAATGTCGAGAATCTCATCAGTCATCCATTCATTTTTTTTTCACCTTTGTCCATTCTCCTTTGGGATGATATTGTTTACTGATGTCACTAAAGCTTCTCTTAGTGTCCCATTTCGAGTTTCCATTTCCATTGTGTCTCTCGTATCTTTTCACACTGTCCATATAATTTTCTTTCAGGTATAGGCTACTCAGGAGTTTGTTGTATTGCAATTTGGGTGCTGCGTTAGGCTTCTTCAGTTTCTGCAGTTTCACTCTTAGTTTACATATAACAGGGCGATGATCACTTCCACAGTCGACACTCGGGTAGGTTTTGCAGTGAATCATTGCATTCTTGAATCTTTTGCTGATAGTTATGTAGTCAATTTGGTTTTTAGTTTCTCCTCCTGGGTTCCTCCATGTCCATAATCATCTCAGATGTTCTTGGAACCATGTGTTGACTATCACCTGGTCATTGGCCGTGCACCATTGTATCTCTTTTTCTCTATGTTTGCTGCAGGTTCTTAGTCTGAATTTTCCAGCTATATCCCCTGCCTACTTTGCAAAAATCTAAATCCAACATTAATCATCATCTGTTTCATTGAATCTTGGTTTATTTTTTTTGTTTATTGTAATTCCTCCTCAGTAACATTTTCCAAGACATCTTCATTCTATTGTTGTTCACCCTCAGCAACCCCTTACATCTCAGTGGTTTTATTGGTTTCGATCCTAGGAATGACTGCTAAAAACATCCCCCTCCTCAAATTTATAGAAAAATCCAACTGATGCATGCTGGGATTTATTTCTAACCAACAAAAATGAACGACTTCTTGGTTTCATCTGCCATATTTTGGTTCTTGACTTGAAGTCAGAATGCTACAATCACTTGATTATCTCCCTTTTACATGTGAACACCATTCTAACTTTGTGAACTATTTCCTTATTACTGTTGCTTTGCCAAGTTTTGACTTGCACATATACAGTTTTGGTTTCGATCAGGAATGGGAATGACAACAAAACACTTGCCCCCACCCCCAATTTATAGACAGAAGAACACAAATGCATGATGGCATTTTTTTTCCTAACCAATAAAATAAACTGATCCTTGGTTTCATCTGACAAATCCCGTTCTATCTTGAAGTCAGAATGCTATATTCGCTTGTCCAAACTTGCTCTTGTGTGTCAACCCCAATTCTTAGTTTGTGAACTTTTGGCATATTACTATTGCTTTCCCTTGCATATATTGTTTGCTTGCTTTATATTATTTGGGGGGGGCTGTTTTTTCTTTTTTTCTTGTTATTGCAAACTTTGTCAATTCTGTTTGTTGGACAGTTCAGTCATTATTTTACATTTAACCATAGCCACTGACTTTACAGTTTGCTTAGTATTATTTTTCCCTCATCTTTTTCTTCCTCTCCTTACTGCTTATTAGAAACTTTGTCAATTCCATTTGAATTGGGCTAAGGGTATTTTAATGTCACCATCTGGTAGAAATCATTTATTTGACACCTTACAGATTAGTGATGGTCAACCTGTAGTTTTTTTGTTTGTTTTTTTTTAGTTTTTTTTTTCAGTATTATTAAAATAAATTAAATCGTAATTAAAATAATGCACAATGGAATTTTCAAGATTCTGCTACAAATATTAACAGATTGTTTGGAGGTCGTTCATAGGAAAAGCCACCTAATGACATTTGTACTTGAAGTTTGAAGATTACCAATCAAATACATTGAGATTAAGCAAAGACAAAGGAGAATGGATTATCTCGAGAAACATCTTTGATCATGAATAATTCTGTTCATCATATGAATGGCAGCCAAAAATAATACAGATTATTTTTCTGCACATGAAAGAACATGTCTACTGAAGAAGAGATGCATAAAGGGACAGGCTTATTTTTGTTTTCTTTAATCGTTGGAATGTTTATCATTTATAAGAGAACAAAAACAAAAAAAAAGAAAAGAAAGAGAGAGAGATTATCACTGAATTCATCCCTTTGCAAATCAAGTTACCTTCTGTGTATCATGTGCTAATGGGAAGCATTTTTATTTATTTTGTCCATTCCCCCCTCCCAGGTTTTATTTGTATACAAATAAGTAAATAAATACCTACCTATCTTATCGACCACAGTCAATATCATAGACTCTACAATCATGAACCGTAGCTAATTGTGAACACCATAATCTTTTCTGTGGCTGTATGTGTTTTACTAGAGCTAGACATTTTTAAATTCAGAATTCTCCTTCTCCTAAACTGGTTGCCAAAAATAGATAGAACACATTGTCCTACTATTTAACCCATTGTTGGGGGAAGCAGATATGATTTATTGACTTTTTTTATACAGCTTATCAACCTTTATCAGGTTATTTAGAGCCAGAAAAATTTTTTTTTTAGATTGCAACTTTTTTTTTTTTTTGAAGGTAATGATGTACTGATACAAGACTTACTAATTAACCTATAGCTGGTGATGGGAAAGAAGAGGTTGATTCATTCCTTTCCCAAGAGCATTTGCACATATGTGAATGCAATTGGAACTCATCTCTCAGAAGTAGATAACCATTATTTATTGATTATGAGGAGCTAAATAGCAAGATGGAGAACTTAATCTCCAGAACTTGAAAATGTTTAGATGTGCTTGAATCATTGAAAGATAAGTGAGTATTACATGAGAAGATTAAGAAAAAGCATACTAGAGTTTTCAAATTGTTTCCTTTTTTTTTAAAAAAACAAAAAATGAAAATGAATACTGCATCTACACCCAAATTGAATGCACGTGTAAATAATATTTCTCCTAACTAAAACCAGTTATTACACTGAGAAAAAGTGAAAACGGTAAGTATAAAAGAATTTATTTCTCTCAAAAAACTTGATAACACCAACAGGCAAAAATCTCACAGAGTTAAAGCTACAAATTATTTTAAAAAAAAAAAAACAATTTCTGCAGGTTTCTTCATTTTTTTTTTTTTCATCACTCAAGAATCATAAAATAACAGGTTATTTGAAAGCATTCTCCTCTTCTTTCACCCTTAGACCTGAAGGAGTTGTTAGGGCACTGATGTGCTGAGCTGTCTACCATTCCCCTCCATCAAGCACAGTCATATGCAAGAGCCTGGGTCTCCGTGAATGGTTTTGTGATGTGCTAATCATGTGGTGTGTCTTGAGTGTTTAACATGGAGCCCGTCCATCTCCAGCATTACCAGCAGATAAATCAAACTACTAGGCTTGCTTATAACATCACATCAGGAAGGAGTGTGAATCACCTATCATCCAGTTCACACTCCTCCCCAGACTTTTCAGCAGGAGTAAAGGTTTATCTTTTGTTTCCTGTTTAGGATTGGGTTTCCAGTTACCCCTAAAGACTACTTCAATTCTATAATTCTAATGTTTCCACCAAAACTGTGAAATTTATTATATTTTTTCTTTCTATAATAGTAGATAGGTGAACTTATCCAGTTCACACTCCTCCCAGGTTTTTTTTTTTTTTTTTAACAAGAGTAGAGGATTATTCCTTGTTTCCTGTTTAGAATTGGGCTTCCAGTTCCTCCTAAAGTCTTTTCCTTCTCTTTCACTTCCAGTAGTCCCTTGCATCTAAGTGGTGTTATTGCTTTGTTTGGGGTGAATTGCTTAAAAAACAAAATAAAATAATATGTGAGAGTGGGGGGAGATAGGAGAGTGAGAGAGAGAGAGAGTGAGAGTGAGAGAGAGTGAGAGAGAGAGTGAGAGTGAGAGAGAGTGAGAGAGAGAGTGAGAGAGAGTGAGAGAGAGAGTGAGAGAGAGAGTGAGAGAGAGAGTGAGAGAGAGAGAGAGTGAGAGAGAGAGTGAGAGAGAGTGAGAGAGAGAGTGAGAGAGAGAGAGAGTGAGAGAGAGAGTGAGAGAGAGAGAGTGAGAGTGAGGGAGAGAGTGAGAGAGTGAGGGAGAGAGAGGGGAGAGGGGGGAGAGAGGGGAGAGAGGGGGGAGGGGAGAGAGGGGGAGAGGGAGAGAGAGAAAAAAAGTATCTGTGTGAATTTCTGACTATTGTCTTCACCTAGCCTAGCAGATTAAAATGTTGGTTTATGAATTTGGTGACATAATTGTGAGTTCAATCCCTGGGCCATGTAGTGTGTACTTGGACTCAGTGGAAATGGATGAGCAAAAACTGAGCAGTATTAAAGATAAGAACTAGACGAGATAATACCTTGACATGGGCAGTGAAAAGAGAACAGTCTACCCCCATAGATTAAATAAAGGGTTTACTTCAGAATTCTCTATAGGTTACCCGGATCAACATACACCTGATAAAGGACAAAGGGCACAAAGACCAAAAGGTTATGATAACAAAGAAGAGGACAATAGTCGGAATGTAAATAATGTAAATAGAAAAGCATTCACTAAAAAATATTGTCTCCTTGTGACAAACTGATTGTTATTAGATTACTAATAAAATAATTTTTTAATTAAGGATTCATCAACTCCATGGGTTTGTACTGAAATTTTATATTCAGCGCAGACAAATATTCCCAAAATTTTTAAGGAATTTGAAAGACTGTTCCTAGAGTAAATATTACATTTAACTTCACCTGATTACCATTCATGATAAAGCTATTTAGAGAGAAGAATGAGATTCCACAATGATGCTGAGAAAGCAGTTTCATGTCAATATAGAAATATATTCATGAGGTTTCTTATATTATGTTGGGCAAAAAGTTTTGTCAATTCTTTTTTATATGCTCCGTCTCTTCAGGACATGTGTGATGATAGCTCTCCACAATTTCCTGTCCTTCATAGCTCTTAGTAAAATTTGTCTTTTTGTTATCTCTCCTAATCACTATACTGCCAACAATTTACACACACTCCTCTCTCTTGGTTCCATGTCCTTTCATGGGCAATAATGGGTCTCGACAATTTTTTATTCTTTGTAAACTATCTCTCCTAATCCCTGTTCTGCCAATCATTTACAAAAGTTCATTAGGTAGGTTATGCACAGCTTTCTTCTATCACTCTTCCTTTCAATATGGCCTTTGAGCATTAAATTTTCTAAGCCTTCTTTCCTCATTATGTGTCCTAGAAATTTCAACTGCTGCTTTCTGATGCTATATATATATATATATATATGAATGTCCTTTTTGTTTCAATTTCCTCTAAAACTGTCGTTACTCATATATTCAGTCCATGGCCTTCTCGGCATTCTTCTGTAGAACCACATTTCTGTTGCTTCAAGCCTCTTCGTATGTGATATTGTTAAAAGGTATTAATAGTGTTTTGTTTTCTCCTAACTCCTCCTTAATACCAGCCGACACCCCAGTGGAATATAGAGCCACAGCCTTACTATGCCAGTAGGTTTTTATAGGACGGAATTGCCAGCCCCACACCCAACCCGTTTTGAATTCAGAGTAGTCCTAAACTGAAAAGATGTTTTTAAAACTGTTCCTGGTTAAAGGTAAATTGTTATGAAACTAGTGTTTAGTCCTTATATTCATAAATTTTGTATGTTTTTAAAATTGTTCCTCGTGCTCATGAGTCTCATAACCAATTAGGGCCATAGGTGCACCAAATGTACTGCACTCATAGCAGTACTGGGATGTGTCTAAGACAAGAGAGCCTGGCAAAACCAATCTCTCTTCAGAATTGTTATTCTCCTAGACTGGGTGCCACTCAAGGCTAGAGAATCTAGTCTGCCTTGCTATCAAACCCATACCTGGGGAAAAGAAATGATGGCTTCATGCCTTTCCCAAGGGTATTCCTGTGAAAGTGAAATTCAAAAGATCAGCCCAGGATCTGAACTCATCTTACTTTATACGCCAATATCTTTTACATTAACCTTATATCCATTTAATTTTAAACTAAACTGAAAGAGACCCCCTCCTCTCTGCCTTCCATCATCATGGCTGACACTAACCTCCAGGAAAGTGACTCATTGCACCTTCTCAGGCTAATGTTCTCAGCTGACAAAGTGGAAAGACTATATTAAATCCATTGCTAGGTCAGCTACTAAGAAAGTTGGTTCACTATGTTGGGTGAGACAATTTTTCTCTCTAGAATCTATCTATAAGCCTACCATCTATCCATGCTTAGAATACTGCTGCCATATATGTCCCAGAGCACCTGAGCTCCTTGATAAAATGCAAAGAAGAATTAGCAATATTATTGGTCCTGACCAGGCATCTTGGCTTCAGTTATTTTCCCACCATTGTAATGTAGCTTCCCGTGCCTTTCCTATAAATACTTTCATGGTAATTGTCCAGATGAACTCTTCGCTATGCTACTTAGACTTCATGAATTTAAGTGCAGTACTAGACTGGCATAAGGTTTCATCAATTTACAGTCGAATTGGCTAGATGTAACCAAGTTCTATGCTAACAGTTACTTTTCTCGCACTGGTCGCTTGTGGAATTCTCATCTGGCTTCATACTTTCCTGTCAACTTTGATCTTCAAAAATTTAAATAAAATATCAATCATTATCTACTGTCTTGATTATTATTCTGTTGTTCTCGCTCCTTGATAATGTTTCTCTCTTTTTTTTTTTCATTCTTTCACACTCTTGTGTCTTAGTGACTTTACTGTCTTGCTTGGGGTGATATGATTTAAAAAAAAAAAAAAAAAAAAAAAAAAAAAGTATCACTTCCTCCCAGCTTTTCCTTTTTTTTTTCTACTTCTCCTTTGGGGACCAACATGCCCCCCTTTTAACTTTGTGACTCTTACCCACAGCTCCTGGTGTAGCATCAATCACTACTGAATACTATGTATCATTTGTACAAATTAAACTTTTCACTCAGACTTAGATTCCTCTTGACTATCTTCCTTTCGATTATTTCTTTATTAGGTTCACTAATTGTGCCGTACAGGAAGATTGATATTACATAGCAGTTTAGCACTCTTTGATTTGTTTCTAACAAAATTTTCCTGTTTCTTAAATACAAAAAAGAATCAGCAATATTATTGGTCCTGATCTGGCGTCTCAGCTTCAGTTACTTTCCCCACTGCATAATGTTGTCTCTATATTTTCTATAAATACTTTCATTGTAATTGTTTGGATGAGCTCTTCGCTATTGTACCCAGACTTTTTGATTGTTAAGCACAGTAACAGATTGGTGTCAAGGTCTCATCAATTTATAGTTGAGCTGGCAAGATGTAACTATAAATTCTATGTTAACAGTTTCTTTTCCCTGCACTTCTTACTTGTGAAACTCCCTTCTGGCTCCATGCTTTCCAGCCAACTTTAATCTTCAAAAATTTAAATGCAATGTCATTTGCTATCTACTGTTCTCCTGATTACTCTTTGTTCCCGCTCATTAGTAATGTTTCCATTTCTAATTCTTCCACACCTAGTAACCCCTTGTGTCTTAGTGGCTTTACTGCCTTGCATGTGGTGAAATTGATTAATAAGAAATAAAAATAATAATTTTAAAGGTCACATTTGATTGCATTGTGGCAGCAATCACATCAGCATTACTTTTAAATTGTAAAAAATTGGCATATATTTATGTATTCTAACATTGAAAATGGGAAAACATTTCCAGCATTCTAGTTTGTTTTGTTTTTTGAAAGAAAATTGTTACAATTAAACTGGGAAACTTTAACTCATCTATTCTACAGATATTATACCTTCAAACTGACACTTATTCCAGTTTTTACAAAAATTTCAACAGGAGAAAAAAAAAAATTCAATTTTTTGGAAGACTGCAAAAGCATCTAGAGCAGCTTTTTGTCGAGAAAGTTCTGGGAGAATGAAATTTCAAAGATTTATAAGAAATTGCTGAAAATAGTGTAACAAAAATAATATATATGTATGTATGTATGTATGTATGTATGTATGTATGTATGTATGTGTGTGTATAGGATTATCTTAGGTTTTCCTCTACTTAGTGTATTGAGCACTTTACATCGTTGTCTTTTTACTCGTTTTGGGGTTTTTTTTCTTTGGACTTGGAGCTTAAAGACTGGACGATTGTTTTCACCTTGTTTTAATGTTCTTGGTTCTTTTTTTTATTCCCCATTTTTCCTCGGGTACCGATTTGTTCTACTGCAAGTTGAGCTATCTGAGGTTTTTCCAAACTAGTACCACCATTTATATATAAAGTGGACATGGAAGTCAGCACTTAGAGGCGACAGTCCACATGACTTCTGTTTCATCAGGATGGAATGACAAGGTGCACAATGTTACCCTAAGATGCATGATAACTGAAACTATGGAGAAAGTGATGCAAGATGATCCCATGCAAGGTGACTGGTGCGTTATGGGGAACAAGCTCACCGTTTGGGTTGATGTCTGCTCGTTGGCCATGGGTGTCGCCCTTGAGGATAACGGGTCCATCATAGAAGACGCTTGCTGGTTACGACCTGAAAATAATGCACAACACATAAACCTGGCCGAACTAGACGCCACTCTGAAGGGGGTCAATCTGGCCCTCCAATGGCAAGCAACAGTGCTACACATCGTCATGCACTCAGCATTGGATATCAGATGCACTTACCGGAAGAGCGCGACTGACCACCAAGGCATTGAGCAAGATGTTGATACGAAGGCGGTGCGCCATGCTGACTGAAACTATCAAAGAGTACAACCTGTCTATGGATGTAGCGTTAGTTAAATCGGCAGTCAACAGAGCAGATGCATTGACTCGCGTTCCGCAGCATTGGTTGACTGCTGCTCGGAAAGAGTATGAACCTCTGCAGTTGCCGTGTACGGCTTCTGTACTCAGTATGGACCTCGAGAGGATCATGAGCATACATGAACAGTGTGGGCATCCCAGGATTAAACATACACTACTTCTCGAAGATGGTCAACCCAGCAGTCAAAAAGGCGGATGTTAGGACAGTAGTGCAGAGGTGTGAGGTGTGCCAGTCAATTGACCCGGCACCGGTGCAATGGCAAAAAGGAAACTTGAGTACTACCCATGTTTGGAACAGGCTGGGGATAGATGTTACGCATGTTGGCAGCCAGCTTTATCTGACTATTATTGACTGTGGTCCCTCTCCCTTCGCATTTGCCGACTGCTGCATCGGCAGAACACTGCCAGCATAATATGTCAGTTGGAGTCCATCTTTTACGACCAGGGGCCACCTGCAGAAATATTGACAGATAATGGTGCGGCATTTTCCTCAGAGCAATTCTCGCAGTTCTTAAGGAAGTGGGGTGTGCGGCTTCAGATTCGGTGTGCCGGCGGGAAACAGCATAGTAGAAAGGAGCCACCTTCTATAAAAGTGATTGCAGCCAGGAAGCGATGTTCGATCCCCGAAGCAGTTTATTGGTATAATGCGACACCTAAAAATGGTGTTTCCCCTACACCAGCACTGGCTAACATGGTGCATGCCTATCACTTATGGCTGCGAGGCATTGACATCACAATGGCTCCGAGCAACGCGCAAGCAAAATACGGAATTGGTGATGTAGTGTGGGTTAAGACCCTGCACAGCAAGTGTACGGACAAGCTTAGAATGGGGCATGTTACCGAGATTATCAGCCTGCACTCAGTGTGGGTCGATGGTGTACCTTGCCATGTAGGGTTAAAACAGTCATCAGATGATGAAAGTGACTCTGAAGATGGTGCACGAGTGGTGTATTTAAAGTCAAATCCACTGAGCTTTGCCTCAAACATCAGCACTACCTATGGACATCAACGTGGCCAGCTGTCCAGAGGCGGATGGCAGCTCAACGGATGAGAGTTTATCCGAGGATGAGGATCCCATCATCCTGCTCAGGAGTGCCCGGCAGAAGAGGCGCACGGTGTGCGATCATGACAGCGAGACACAAGATGAATCTGGAAATCTGCCACCTCGGAGCAAGCAAGTTCGCGCATGTGTGGTCATCCCAATATTTCAAGTGTACAAGTTGTGTATATGCGGACGCAGTCACCAGACAGACGCAACCATCTCTCAAGCTGAGGAGCTTTGTGATCTAAAGATCAGGGGAGCGTGTAATGAGTTGGTCGGTCAACTTGACCCCCCAAAGCGAGTGGAGGTGGGAAGGCGCAGAAACTGTGATTGGTAGCTGGCTTGTTGGTGTTTTGCATAATCAAGTTACCAAGCTCTATGTAAAGGACTGGAATGAGGAGGAGGGCAGTTCGTCTCAGAAGTGGAGACTGTGCCTGTCG
>OZ038503.1:31850935-31980935 GCA_964036315.1 Acanthosepion esculentum | reverse complement strand
ATCATTTCACCCCAAGCAAGGTACTAAAGCCACTGGAATGTAAGAGATTACTGAGTGTTAGAGAATATGAGAAAAAAAAAAAAAAAAAAACACTGTTAAGGAAAAAGGACAATAACAGAAGAATAAAGATGACAGAAAAGAATGATTGACATTGCAATTAAATTTTTGAGGATCAAAGTTGACCGAGAAGCAAAAAGTCGGGAGAGAGTTCCACAAGCAAGAAGTGTGAGAGAAGAAACTGTTAGCAAAGAACTTACAATTACATCTAGCCATTTCAACTGTAAATTGAGGAGTTGGTTGATTTTGTTTAGCACCATATCAACCTCTATGGGTTATTTAATGCCAAAATCTAAATATTTTGTACACAATTTTATGCTTACAACTATAGATATAATGTACATAATTTTATATGTTCAGAGTAAAGCTAGGTTTCTTAGTTTGTAGATCATAAAATGTATTTTTGGTAATTTCACTACAAAAATGTATTCTTATATTTTTTATGGTTACATTGATTGTCATTTTGATATAAATAGGTATTGTTAGTCATTTTATTATAAAAACTATACTGTTGATTTTTGTTTGGGGGTTCACTATTCACCCATAGCTGGGACCCTAAAATGTGCTATCACTGCAGGTCAGGGTGGACCGCAGATCAACAGCAGTTAAGAGGTGGTTCCACATTCCTCAAAACCACCAATCTCCAGATCAGAGGACTTTCTGCCAGATGTACTTGATCATTACATCCAGGATGATAAATTGAGGAGATCTTGCTGCCAATCTAGTACTAACACAGTTATCACTCCTCACTTGTCAGAACTCAATCAAGGAAATTAAAATATTGTGCACACTGACTCACAAAAAAGCAAACAAAGAAGAAAATACACACATCTCAATAATGACAGGAATATCTACAGACAGATCACATTATGTCCGAACAACCAATCGTTTTGTTTGCATAAGGATGGAGCAAATCAGTTGATCTCATTACATGGTTTTTGTTCTTTTTTTCTCTTCATATGGACAACTCTAGTTAAAGTTTCCTTCTTGTCCTTTTTAATTATGTATGTTTGTATTGCATTAAATAAATTGTGTGTCTCCAATAAGATCTTTAAAATACTAATTGGATTTTATACAAGGCCTGTTATATCAATAATGTCCAATTAGTCAGGGTGATAAATTTTTAATTCTGTAAACTATGGTGATCTTATGTTACAGGATAAGTCAGCTAGATTTTATATAAATACATACATGATATATAAATAAATATAAAACATTACTAGATGTCAGCTGATTGCCAAGTAGCCTTTGTGACACTCCTAAATTCTCCTAATCCTACCAAAGGAACTGGTGTCTAACAAATGAAAGTTGTGTTGCTATATTCCGGAGCAATAACCTAATTTAGTAACCCTCTACCATGAGTGGCTCTTAAGCCTTAAAACAATAGTAATTATAATAATATTGTGAATTATTGTGCAATGTTTGATGATACTATATCACTAGCTAGCAAGATACTTCATTGAGCAATTCACAAAAAAATTGCCCTGAATTTCTGTGGTAAGGAATTATCTTTTACATTATTTGCACTAATATCCTCATCTTTGCTGCTATTATCATATTTCAATTGTTATGCTGTGTTGCTTTTTCAGGTGCCTGCCAATCTGGGTAAACTTCAGAGAATTTCAAACAAAACCTTTTATATAATCTATATGGATTGACCCTCTTCATTCTACTCTCCATGTCTGGGGATATCTTATCTTGTTCCTCTTTTAATACACCTAGGCTATTGCTAGTTCTATTTTTACTGAGTCTGAGTCTATACTACACAGCCCAGGAATTGAACTCACAATTATTATGCTACCAAATACATGAACCAACACTTTAATCCATTTGTTTGAAAAGTTGTGATAATAACAAAAATGAAGTTGGTTGGTTGTTTTATTTTATGGCATATCAACCTCAGTGGGTCATTTAATACCAAGAAAATTTTTTAAATAGATTCAAAGCAATAGTTTGGAAAAAAAGGTGTGTATGTATACATATATATTTGAACCATTTTTCAATTACTCATATTTTTGAGTACAATCCAACTTAAGAATGTATAGCTGTTTGTATTACTAGTATTTTTAAGTACTGCTGATAATTTTTCCTTCAAAAATTATTGCTAGTAATAATTTTTTTTTTTTTTATTACAAAGTATTTCTGGTATTAAAACCTATTTTTACACAACTTTGGGTGTTAGCTATTTGTCCATAGCTGGGACCCTAACAGGTGCTACCACCCCAGGTCAGGGCAGACCTGGGAACACCAGCAATTAAGAGGTGGTTCCACACTCCTCAAAATCTCCTGATCAGAGGCCTTGATGTTGGACATCGTTTATCGTCTTACCCAGGATGCAAATGTAGTTTATCGTCATACCGAGGATGGACAAAAATGAGGAAATTAGTCTGATTGTAAATAATGGTAACTCCTCTGTAGCGAGAGAATACACTTACCTCACCAGGCAAAGCAGACATGTACATGTTTGGTGTGTAAATCCAATATGCCCAATGTCGCAAAGGAGTGACGATGTCACACGTGGTCGCAAGGAGCAGCCATTTGCAATCATTCCACTACACATGCATGATGATACTCTTTTTTTTTATACTCACGGTCATTTCCTGTGTGATTGGAAATAGTAATAGTGGATGACACAGATGGGTAGCAAACTTGTACAGTATGGAATGTTTGTTTGAATCAGAGGGGTGAACCCTGTTGATTCATTGTGCAACCTGAGCATTTACGTCCCCGGATTGTGATTAAGACAGGTTTACACTGAGCCATCCCAGGCATTTAACTCACAATTACTATGCCAAATTCAGACACCTGAAGAAGGTTAGAGGGCACAACAGTCAAAGAGTTGTGATAATAACAAAGATAAGGACATTATTCCTATAGAGTGAGTGGTCATGGTTAAATGTAAATTAATGGTAGAACTGCCCAACAAACAGAATTGACAATGTTTGTAATAAACAATCACAAGAAAATTAGAAAAGAACAGGGCAAAAAAAATAATATAAAAACAAGCAAACAATATATGCAAGGCAAATTAACAGTAATAAGGCAAAGTAATGTTAAAACTAAGAATTGGGGTTGACACTCAAGAGCCAGTTTAGACAAGCGAATGTAGCGTTCTGACTTCAAGACAAGACAGACTGGGACCGAGTCAGATGAAACCAAGAATCTGCCTATTTTATTGGCAAGGAAAAAAATACTGGCATGCATTTGTATGCTTCTGCCTATAAATTGGGGAGGGGAAAGTGTTTTGCAGTCATCCCAAACAGGTTTTAGCAGGACCCCTGTGAGGATGTGGTATATGGCAGATCAAATGATGGAGCTCTTGTGGTGAATTGTCATGAATGAATGGGTGGTGAATCTGATTAGGTAGGTTTAGGATAGTTGGTGAAGACCAGCTTAACCCCGCTTCCACTTTTGGCCTTGTGCGGCAACTGTATGAAAATAAATTCCAAACAGGATTTGCACCAACAACTCCTATTCTAAATTATAGTAAACAACAAATATTTGTATTGAAATATTAGATAAAGTATAACACAGACAGTATATCTATATTACGAAAAAGCTGAATGTCTGTCCATCACACACTATGTGTGACTTTGCAAGCGCACGTGTAATGCATATGTCTGAATTGTGCAGGAGTGATTTGCATGTGCTTTTACCATTTAAGGTACACACAATTTCACTGAGTTTGAAATAAGACACTGGAATAAACCATTCCACTCAGTCTGGACAACCACTACCTGGGGCTGAGCAATAAAATCAAAATTGACAAAAAAAAATAAATAAATATCCAATAAAATATTATTTGCAGAAATTTTTTTTTTTTTTTTTAAATAACATCAAAAATCTTTTTATTGGCAAATGTACATATATATACAATTTGAATTAAATGAAAAGGGACATTTGTGTCATGAGGGCTAATATTCCTGTTTGGCAACAATCCCTGGATAACAGGAAAAAATTATGAGCCCAAATGTGGGTCTCTTTGAAGTCATTTTTTAGGATTCTTTCTGAATTTAAACTGGACAGGTTTTCAAATAAACCATGTTAAATTATCTTATGGATATTATCCAGGCAACAGAATGTTTATTCATTCCTGAATTACTACCACAATAACTCACCAGGTAACTGAAAGACTTTTTTTTTTCAATAGAGCAAAACAACTACAGTGTAACTCTGATATAAGAGAAACCCTGATATAAGAGAAATCCGGGTATAAGAGAAACCCGGATATAAGAGAGATTTTATCTGGTCCCAAATTAGAGCCTGTGTTAATAAAACAAAATAGACCAAACCCGGATATAAGAGACTTCTTCTCTGGTCCTGACAACTCTGTTATCTGGGTTACACTGTAGCTTAAATTGAGTTATTTGGGCTGAACCCATCTGAACCAGCAGGGGAGACAGATTAATCCAATAAAACATTAATTTTTATAACAAGGAGGATGTAAGTTCAATCAATATGCTGGGTAACAAATATTGTCCATTTCTTTCTACGGCAGACTTGTTGCCAACCAACGTTATAGAATCAAATCTGCCCTGTTATGGAGGGAGAGAAGCTGAATTCATACCTTTCCCAAGGGTATTTGCAAGTAGGTGAATGTAAGAAACCAAACGTCTTGCTGTCAGCACGCCAAATTAGTAAATTTGTTTGAAAATTGATGTAAAATCTTCATTAATCTTCACATTGCTTATACCAATAATTACAATTTTTAATTAAAAACCTCCTGCATTTACATAATCATTGTAACAAGACAGAATACATATCTGAATCATTACTTACTAGTTTAAACATGCCAGGCTGTGGTAGGGAGAATTTTGTCCAACACAGTAAATTGTTACAAAACCAAAACATTAAGCTAAAATCTAATGTTCTTAAAATAAGCTCATCAAATCAAAACTTTCATATAGATGTCATACATGATGCCAGATATCTTTGTTGTATATAACTGCTTTCTCAGACCAATGGCTAAAAATGATTTTGGACAAATGAACCCTGTATGTCTTAGCAAGGGCCATCATTTTTTATTTAACCTTGTAGACTGGCACTACAGAATCAGAAAACCAAGACCTGTACCAAATAAGAGAAACCATATCACATTACTGTCACAAGATTAGTTTGCTAGTCATGAAAGCAATCTTTTTACTAACCTCTGCTTAATTTGGTACAAATCCATCAGTATGGAACATCTTATGAAGATCAAAATCAGTACAAATGGTTTGTGAGACTTGTTCTGAAGAATTTGTTAGCAAACAAGTGGTTGTACAATCCTGTGCCATTTCATCTTGTACAATGCCTGTACCATAAAGATATGTGGCATATGAAATGCATATGCAGATCTAACAACTCTCATGGGATCAAGAGAGTTATTATTCTGTAGCTTGTCTAACTTGTTATTAATGTTGGTTATTAAACTCCAGATGTCATTAACAGTGATCAGGAAACTAATGGTGAAGACAAGAGTAAACTTTCTTTTATCAGTTCACCCTTGAATTGTTGACAGCCTCTTAATCATTTTGAAGGTCACCGAAATTAGATATTCACCAACAGGGGGGACTGTTATTCTCTTTCCTATTACAAATAAGGAGCAAAAAACACATGGAACCATGAATTAAAGAGAAACAAGACATTATGGCAGAATCATACATTACATGCAGGATTAACTCAACAGTTAGAACTTAAAACCAAGCTAGGACATTATATTCACTTTACCAAGATGGTGGTATTGATTTTTCATAATTTTTAGAGCTATGACATCAATCTTTATCTTATAAAGTTTATTTTCCAATTATCTTCAGATGACATAGAATGGATAATTGGGATGAGGGGGAAATGATATATTCTCAAATTTAAGTTATTTGATGAAGGTTCTTCTCCAAATCATCAAACACACACAAAATACAGGGTTAATAATTATCATGTTAATTTGTGTATAAGAGTGCTCTTATCAATGTAAATAAAAAGAAAATAAGAATTTATTATATTTCCATGTAGAATATGAACTCCAGGCTTTACAGTTTCCTTTGAAAAGCATATTGGCAAAATTTTTAAAAATCCTTTTTAACCTATTTTCACAATTTCATTTTCTTGCGGTTTCCATTTTAACAGCCTACAAAACCTAAACTTGTATGTCACTAGATGTTTAAGTGAGATAAAGACAAGGGTTTCTATAACAAAAGAAAAAGAAAAACAGGCAGTAGCAAATTTAAATTGCATGTCTTGTGGCCAAGACAATTAAATGTTTTCCTAAAGCTAGAAGTGGATGCTCACAGCAGAGAGAGTGAAAAGTTGAATGGTTGAAAAGAAGGTACACTGTTGCAAGAGGGAGTGTGTGTTTGATTTTGAGAAGGAAGTAGAGAGGTGGATTAATGAGGGTAGACAACTGCCTTGAGATGAGGGAGGGTAGAAACCAGAGATTGATTGGGAAGATTCAGCTTTCAAAAGGAAAGGGCTAACTGAACTTTTGGGAAGTGAATGGCTCTGGGAAGTGGTGGACCTCACTAGTGATGATAGTATGGATGTATGTGGTGAGAAGTTGAGGGGGGCAGGGAGGGGGAGAAATGAGGAGTGTTGTAGACTTGAAATCAGCCTACCTACAACTTCATGTAGACAAGAAATTATAGAAGTCTTACCTAGTTAATTCCAAAGGCAGGACCTCCTATCAGAACAGATTAGGGTCCTTGTGCCAAAAGATCATGGTAATAGTCCTCAGGACGATACTAGAGAGGGTGGAAGGAGTAAGAAGTGCTCCACTAGTTCTTATATTGGTGATGTTTTAGTGAAGGAGACAGTAGTGTCAATAGTTGCTGGGGGTGGATATGGGTCACCTGAAAAAAATTTGGGTTGACTGCCAAAGTTATTGAAAGCAGAGGCAGCATTAGAGTTTAGACTAGAGAAGGACAGAGTAGGAAATCTGGGTTTTTGAAGTGTGTGTTTGTGTGTGTGTATATATATATATATATATATATATATATATATATATATATATGGCCAGTGAATAAAACAAATTTAGCATAAGGGAGTTGTCCAGACTATCAAAAGATTGTTAAGATGCTTCTTAAGAATGTAAGAGAATTTTTTATTTTTTATTTTATCATTTATACAAACTTGAAAAAGTGGCAGTTAGGGTGGCCTAACAGTTAACAACAAGGAAAATGGAATCATTCCAATTCTAGCCAAGATAGTTTACATTCAATTTGCTCTAATGCCCTTGGGAAAGGCATGAACACACTCCTCCCTCCCAACTTTTGGGTAAATAACTATTTATATTTATAATTATTTAGTAGAATTGGCAAGCTGAGCTCAAATTCCCAAATAGTTTGTTGCATTCATTTTTGCATCATTGGGAAAAGTATAAATCTGTCTTCCCCCAACCCCCAAGATATGGATTAAATAGCAAGGTAGACTAGACTGTTTAACTATGGGTGGTAACCAGCTTAAGAGAAGGAAAACACTCAATTTCTCACCATCGAAAGGCAACAAGAAACTATTATCTTTTACAAGAATGTAAGAAAATTCTTGCAGAATAAAAAAACATTTTAAATATTTTTTTTATTTTTAGTAATTGTTCAACCAATAAAAGGCTCATGATCCACCCAAGGTAGAGGATTACTGATAGAGATTGTTACACATAAGAGGAGGTAAAAAATGCAGTTTAAGAGGATTTGTAGAAAAGATATTGGTTAATTCAAGACTTAAAAGTTTAATATTGTAGTCACTGGTGAAGCATTCTCTTGGGAGTCTGCTGCAGAGAGTTAAATAAAAAATATTTAAATCCATTAATTCTCCAGAAATTGCTTTGTTTATATTTCAGATACAAAACTGAGCAGTTATGCATTTTGAGAAGAAACCTGAATCAGTGAATGTTCTTTAAAAAGGTAATTAGCACCTTGCTTGATTGTGAAAATTGTTGTAGTCAAGTAATTAAAGCAGATGATGGTTTCTCCTGTAATTGAGGATTTCTTTAAATTTTCTTGAGTGTTCAGGTCAGTGGACGGATCATAAAAAGGTCCATCTACAAAACCGAGTCGAGGTGCTGAATATAACATCAGTTTTATATGTGTGTGTGTGTATTTAGGCAGCAATCCTTCATTCATGCACATTTCATTGAATATAACAGACAAGGTGCTTTTATTTAGTTTTTTTATACAATTTCTCATGCAATCTAACAATTGTTAGATTGCATGAGAAATTGTATAAAAAACTAAAAAGCACCTTGTCTGTTATATTCAATGAAATTTTATATATATATATATATATATATATATATATATATATATATATAATAATATTTTTAGTTTTTAAAAATATGATTCCTCCGCTACATAAGAGTTCTCAGGTTTCAAAAGCGAGAGCCGAGACCCCTAACATAATTTTTTAAGTTATGTAGAGTTAAGGTGTCTGGACCCGCTTCCTTGTCAAGCGAGAATTTGGGAATAAAAACTAAAAATATTATTATAATATAAGCTCTACTTCTGTATGGAGCACTGTCCTTTTGAAAATAAAGCTAAATATTAAGGAACACCAGATTATCTACCTAACGTGTTCTTTCCTATTTCACTGCACACACACACACACATATATATATATATATATATATATATATATATATATATATATATATAAAAAGGTAACAAATCCATTGGTATATAATCCAAGTGGATCCTAGTAATATAAAATATTAAAACTGATCTATAAGAAAAGCTCAATGTATTTATTATTACAGAGCAAAAATTAATACACAATAATAATTGGGTTTTAGTATATATATATATATATATATATATATATATATATATATATATATATATATATATATATATGGCCCAGTGTTGTTGATAATTAAGTTAGAGTTTTAAACTTACTGTAGTAGA
Organism: Acanthosepion esculentum; assembly: GCA_964036315.1. Lineage (NCBI taxonomy): Eukaryota > Metazoa > Mollusca > Cephalopoda > Sepiida > Sepiidae > Acanthosepion > Acanthosepion esculentum. Next base: position 31,972,008 of record OZ038503.1, on the reverse strand, counting down.
TGATAAATAGTTTGTTAGGATCATTAAGTGATATGTACCGGTGAATCAGGTTTTTAATTGCTTTTTCATCCTGCTTATAATTAAGGTGCATTTGGTTACGATAGAATAAGTTAATGCCACATTTATTTTTGCTTGCATCAGAGAGGGGTCTGGCACAATTTTGGGGAAAATTTTGTTAAGGCTAATTTCATTTATTCGTCAGCGACATGGTTAGGGAAATTATAGTTGATTAGGGTTTGTTTAACGTTACTAAGTTCCTTATAGAATGAGTTTATAAAAAAATATACTAGCAGAAACTCATGTTTACTCAACTACAAAAATGAATGTCCTCTCAGATACAAAACAGCCATTATAAAAACAATTTATCAAACCAAAGTAATCTCTTCTTTGGACACATTATTCACAGATCTCACTCCTTGAGACTTCAAATAAGAAGGATTGTATCAATTACAGAATGTCTATTTTATTATTTTATAAATGCTCATTTATATACACTAACTTTCAAATTAAAGTTTTTCAATGCTTTCAACTGCCACGCCATATATATATATATATATATATATATATATATATTATATATATATTTATGATAATTTGGCTTTTCAGTTATTTAAAAGAATACACAATATTGGCAGTTGTATGTATAAAAAAATATATAATTTAAAAGTTAGCATATATAAATAAGTATTTATAAAATAATAAAAGATTCTGTTGATTGATTGATTCATTCATTGATTCATTCATTTTCTATGGCTTATCAACACTTTGTAGGCTATTTAAAGCCAGAAACTATCTCTAGATTGTAAAAAGATTTTTTTTTGGAGATAATGTTTTAGCGACAAGTCTTACTAATTAACCCATAGCTGGGATAAGAAGAGATGGATTCATACCTAATCAAAAATTGATAAACAAGAAATACTGTGGATATATAATGGGGGATCAATTTTATATAATGATCAATATATAAACTGATCCCTCACTTTGTGGTCATGCCATTTCTATACATTTATTTTCCAAATAATGCAAATAACTTTAGAAGACATGACTGTGCTGCTAATTAGACTGATCTGTTTTCTACAGCTTTGCAGGTTATTTAAAGACAAAAAATATTTTTAAATTGTATGAATTTTTATATTTTTATTCATTTTTGGGGGAGGCAGATAATGATTTAGTGATACAAGTCTTACTAAAGTGTATTTGTGCCTAAGTAAATATAACAATAACCAACTGGAATTGGAACTCAGTTTACAGATTAACAATTCTGAGCCATTATCTAATACACCACCTGCACATTTAAGCTTACAGGACATGGCATTCCCAAATGGTCACCCATCTGGGTACTAACCAGGCTAAACATTGCTTAACTTCAGTGATTATACGGGAACCAATGTTTCAATATGGTGTCATGCTAAGCCAATACATTCTATAATCAATACAATTATTCTTATTTGAAGTCCGGATGATTATGAAATGAAAATCAGTTGACATCTGTAACTTTATTATTTCTGATATATATATATATATATATATATATATATATATATATATGTGTATGTATGTATGTATGTATGTATGTATGAGAGCAAATACTGATGCTGCTAGCAAGCTAACATTCAAAAATTTGTATATGGATAAGATACAAATTCCTAGCATAAAAAAAATTTCGGGATATTGCAAGATGATATGGTTTCTTTTTTTTTTTTGTTCCTTTTTCACCCACCTCAATACAAGAACTTACTGGAGCTCAAAGCTGGTTTAATACACAGAAAGCAATAATAACTGCATATAATACAGCCTTCCCACTACTACAAACCAAGATCCAGTTCCTTTTTTTTAATATTCTGTTACATATCACAGATCCAGCATAAAATAGGATGCCATTCAGAGGGTAGGATGCAAGAAGTCTTGAAAAAAGATTAATGATATCTTCTACAAGCAAATATGCAAGCAATGGGACTTAGAAATTTCTTATCCATTTGGGAGCAGGAATAGAAAGCGTATATCACATATCAAACCTGACACTCAGGTAAAAATTAGGGTTCTCATCAAAAACCTCTAAGTGCTTTAACCTTATGTGAGCTATCATCCAACATAAAACTTAGATTAAATATACAATGAAAAGTAGCAGGTATCCAGCAGAATTGGCTAAGCTAAGGTAGATGTGCTCTTGGTTCTATTTCAAAAGATAAAACCTTTCCTTTTTGTATTTATGCTAACAGGTTTTATTTTAAATTAAGGCAGTGGTCCTCAAACATTCAAAACAGGGTGCCTTTATTATCTAAGTCTTTTTTCTTCGTGGTGCTTTAAATCAATAAATACTGAATAAGTAAATTTATTATTTACACTATTTACATGCAGACTATTAACTACATCTTTATTATTGTTAGCACAATGTTTAAGCTGTTGTGCCCCCCCCTAACCACACAGAGGAGAACAATCGTCTGCATGTAAATAGTGGAAATAACAATAACTCCTCATCCCAGAAATTCAGACAGACTGTGCGTTTATGTTCACATGGTTCAGGTAACAGAAAAAAAAAAAAAGGCAAATTCAGGCCTTCGTACCTGCAAAATAATGGAGTGTCAAAAAGGACTTTTTCCCCCCCTTGAGACTGCTATTATTTTAACTACCTTCCCTCCTCAGTAATGTTTATTGTTTTAAAAAGCAATGATTAGAATTTTAATAAAACCTAAACATATAAAAGTGAATTTATACATTCTAATAATTTAATAATATACAGTGCTAGACAAAATAAATGGTTTAGTATAAAATTGCTGAACTATTTCCAGATGCGAAATGCATATACAGTGTAACCCGGATATAAGAGAGTTGTCGGGACCAGAGAAGAAGTCTCTTATATCCGGGTTTGGTCTATTATATATACATTAACACAGGCTCTAATTTGGGACCAGATAAAATCTATCTTATATCCGGGTCTCTTATATCCGGGTTACACTGTAGAAAGAATTGAGTATATACTGGTTGAAATGTTATGATCAAAATGATAAAAAAATTGATCAACAATTATTAAATTTAATAATTTAATAAAATACAGTGCTAGACAAAATAAATGGTTTAGTTTAAAATTGCTGAACTATTACCAGATGCTAAATGCATATACAGTGTAACCCGGATATAAGAGAGTTGTCGGGACCAGAGAAGAAGTCTCTTATATCCGGGTTTGGTCTATTATATATACATTAACACAGGCTCTAATTTGGGACCAGATAAAATCTATCTTATATCCGGGTCTCTTATATCCGGGTTACACTGTAGAAAGAATTGAGTATATACTGGTTGAAATGTTATGATCAAAATGATAAAAAAATTGATCAACAATTATTAAATTTAATAATTTAATAAAATACAGTGCTAGACAAAATAAATGGTTTAGTTTAAAATTGCTGAACTATTACCAGATGCTAAATGCATATACAGTGTAACCCGGATATAAGAGAGTTGTCGGGACCAGAGAAGAAGTCTCTTATATCCGGGTTTGGTCTATTATATATACATTAACACAGGCTCTAATTTGGGACCAGATAAAATCTATCTTATATCCGGGTCTCTTATATCCGGGTTACACTGTAGAAAGAATTGAGTATATACTGGTTGAAATGTTATGATCAAAATGATAAAAAAATTGATCAACAATTATTAAATTTAATAATTTAATAAAATACAGTGCTAGACAAAATAAATGGTTTAGTTTAAAATTGCTGAACTATTACCAGATGCTAAATGCATATACAGTGTAACCCGGATATAAGAGAGTTGTCGGGACCGGAGAAGAAGTCTCTTATATCCGGGTTTGGTCTATTATATATACACATTAACACAGGCTCTAATTTGGGACCAGATAAAAATCTATCTTATATCCGGGTTACACTGTAGAAAGAATTGAGTATATACTGGGTGAGATGTTATGATCAAAATGATAAAAAAATTGATCAACAATTATTAAATTTAATAATTTAATAAAATACAGTGCTAGACAAAATAAATGGTTTAGTTTAAAATTGCTGAACTATTTCCAGATGCGAAATGCATATAGAATGAATTGAGTATATACTGGGTGAGATGTTATGATCAAAATCATAAAGATGAAAGTGAATTAAAATTTATACCTTTTCTTTGTTCTTGAGAATTGACAACAAAAATAATAAACACTGTTATATTGTTTATTGGAATCGTTGGAAAAACATCAGATAATTGCCAATTTAAGTGAACTTTATAAAATGCTAAATAAGGATTTCCTTAGTTGCTTCATATATTTTAGTAAATGTTTATAAATTTATGAATACAAAATTCTTTTCATATTTATTTCTTTATAAAAGATAAATATTGCATGAGTTTTAATTGTATTAGGTTTTGGAATGTTGTAAATATAAATTTATTCTTGTAAATTATCAAAAACAAAAAACAAAAAAAAAAGAAAATCTATAAATTCACTTTTATCACAGGTTTAAGTTTTATTACAATTCTAATCAGCACTTTTTAAATCAATAACCATTGCCCAGGAGTGAAGGTAGTTAAAATAATAGCAGTGTCAAGCGAAAAAAATTGTCCTTTTGAGACCCCATTTTTTTGTCGGCACACGGGTCCAATCCATGTTTGCTCCAAAAATAATGTTCAAGAATGTTAACAAATTTAAGTAAAAAAATAAAAACTAAGACATTTTCCTATGCACACTTTGCTTTTTGAATAGCATGAACATGATAAGACTCAGATTAGTCCATGGATTACTAAAGTAGTTACTATTAACTACCGAGTCACTGGGAATATTCAGAGGAGTCAATAAATATCTGAGGGTCAAAAGAGGGTGGATAAATAAATTGTGCCGATTTACAACTAAAACTCACCAATTTTCAAACATAACATCAATAACCTTGCTACTACTTATCAAATAATTATATATATATATATATATATATATATATATATATATATATATACACACACACATTTTAAATAGCTGCTTCTATCACTCTTCTCCAGTTTTTTTTTCTTTTAATCAATTCACCTCAAGCAAGGTGATAATGCCACTAAGACACAAGTTGGGTACTGGGAATGAAAAAGAATAAGTAGATTATAGAAGGAACCCAAACTTGAACAGGAAACACCTCTACACCTGTTCAAAAGACCAAGGAGATGTGTGAACCATTATTTCAAATTATTCTCTGTTAGAAATACAACTTTTCATATACACATAATAGTAACAAAGATCGTATTCTACCAAAAATCATTTGACTAGAATAATTCTGGATGATAACATATTTAAGGCAAGCAATTTTTGTAATTAGAGTGCTTGATATCATGAAATAGAATAACAGAAATATTTTTTTTAACTATCTATACACATGTAAATATAATTTTCACTTTCTCTTTTATGAGCTATGTTGTTCTTTATGTAAATATATGACAAAACACATGTACACATTTGTTGTTGAGTAGGGCTCAGTGTGCTTCCTGCTCTTCCTTACTACTGTGACAATGGACGGGTCCTACTTAGAAATATGGCAAGTAGCCACATTAGAGAAGGATTTGAGGAGTATTCTGTCTTATATTCTTCCTTTTAAGTTAACTTAGCTAATGGATGTATGCTCACTGGCCGCCTTTTATTTCTGGCTCCACTTTCTTTAGTTTAATTCCTGCTCCTCTCCCCAGTTAGGTGTCCAGAGATGTCAGTTCTCTGGTGGATGCAGGACGCCTTTTGTTTTCAGGTGTGTGTTTCATATTTGTTTTAGTGTTTGAATGAGCGTGTGTTTGAGTGAGTGGTTCGGATGAATGAGCGCTGTATATTATTAAAGTTCAGCATTGATTTCATCCAGTTAACTGATGTTTCTGCCACATTTAAGGATGGGGGGGGGTATTACTAACACTATTTTATTTAGTTTCTTGTAGTTTTGTTTTTTATTCATATTGTAAATAAAAATTGCGGTTTAGATTTTAAATTGTTATTTTTCCCTCCCCACACAGACAAGAATTGTACATATAGGGACTAGTAAGGACCCCATAGAGACATTGAGGTATTATTGTGGTTGTAGTAAGAATGGTAAATAAGAATGTGTTGTTTTGGTGTTAGGAATATTACAGTAATGTCTGGGTCAGTGATTGTGGCTAGCTAAGTTTAATGTTAAGACAGAAGATCGCCCTTTACCCCACATTTCTCATTTTGGCCTTATGCCACATTTTGTATATGTCATACATATTGATTTGTGTAGTATTTTGATCTACTCGACTTATTTCCATTCTATGTATAAGTATTTAATGAACCTCATCATTCCGTTTCTTCTACTGTGTCTTCTGTTCCTTTGATACTATCTCTAACTATGGCCTTCCTAATTCTCGCCGTCCTGGGTAAGACAATGAACTACATTCACATTCTGGATAAGATGATGAACTGCATCCGACAGTGGGACCTCTGTTCAGATGGTTTTGAGGAGGTGGAACTGCATCTTGGTTGGTGGTGTTCCCAGGTCCGCCCTAACCTGGAGTGGGGACGCATAAATGGGCAGGTGGTTAACCTCCAAGCTGGGGTCAAGGCACTGTGAAAGTGTAAAAATTGATTTTAATACCAGCAATGAATTTCTTGAGGAAAAATTATTACGAGCAATAGAAATCTTTTCAGCATTAAATAACCCATTGAGGTTTTGATATGCCATAAAATAAAAACCAAACCAAATTCTCAGCTATTTTGAACAAAGACATTACAACAGGATTGAATTTGTTCAACCGCTTCCCATTAAAAGTAGCTCCTTCAGCTACAATTTTTTTTTTGGGGGGGGGGGGTGATAAAATTAAAAATGAAAAGTGATTAACAAATATAACATTTTGCTCATATATCCAGTCATACTATTGTAGCCTGTTTTGAACTTGTGAACATAACTGATCAGGTCACAGAATATATCCATAGTTCGTAGGATACTGCCCCAAGATTCAGTTAAAAAAAAAAAAAAAAAAATTCTCTCAACTTTTTTTGCGGAAATTAATCAGGGGGTTAGATAAATCAATTGAATTTATTAAAAGATATCACAACTCAATTTAAGAAACATATGATATCTGTTGAAGATAATGGTTAACCCTAGACTTGAACAGTTTAAGATTGTAATAATCAGGGAAGGCTTGGGAGTTGGTTCCACATGTAAAAAGAAAGAAAAACAGGGGAGGGGGGGCTAAAAATAATGGAAGCATTAATACTAAAAAAGAAAAAGCCCACACTCAATATCAACTATGAACATGGTCACAATGTGCTGATAGTGTTTGGTGAAAAAATATATATTCGTATTGCTATACAGGGTGGTCCGAAAGTCTTGTTACCCCTACATAATAATTTTCTATTTCAGATGGCTGACACAAGCTCCTACAGTTCATATAACACTGGACAGTTTTTACACACTTTATATCCACCAGAGAAAATACTCCTACAAATGTCAGAAAAGTTTAAAAAGCTTAATCACAATACCTTGTCAGTTGTCTTTAATGAAACTTGTATAAAAGAGGGATTGCTGCCCAAATATATGACACACACACACACACACACACAATATGACATCTTAGATATTTTTAGCTGGGTCAAATCACCAACAAACAAATACTTCACTGATATGACCTTTCATACCTCAAAGGTATAAACATCAGAATATTAGACCATGCTTCACTGGATGCATATATACCAATGAGATAATCACCAGGTCGAAGTTATTACTCAGAGTTCAATGATCAAGCAGGAATAAGTCAAGCATTAAATAAGGTACTTGCTACTTGACCAATACACCAGTCTACAGTTAGAGGTCAATTTGTAACATTTTGATAAAGCATGAATAACAAAAATCTACAATTAAAGACACATTAATTTCATATTTTGCAAAACTGAAAAATTAAATGTTGAGTGGTCTTCCTCCACATTTTTGTCAAATGTGTGAATAAATTTCTACCTTTCTAGGCTAGAGTCATTCAGAACAGTTAAAACAATACAAGACCAAAGAATATTGCAGACTGGAGAGTATTGCAGATTTTGGAAACTGATAAGACTACACTAAATAGTTTAAAGGGGGGTTACAGCAAATATGAATTTCCACAACTAGTAAATTTTTTTTCACTCACAGCTGTGAGGTCTAGATAATTCAGAGGTAATAATAATCATTTGAAACAATAGGTATTTTGAATAACAGGCTGACAAGAGGTGAAAATTATCAAAACTGATTATGTTGCCTGCATCACAATCCCAGAATCTGGTAAATGGTATCAAACTGAGGACAGTGCAGAGGATTTGGAAAGAGTTAGATGAGTCTAATGGTGATTACAAAAGGTGTTCAAAGTGATCACTAGTGATGGCGACATCATGCCCCCATTCATCTACTCACAGAGCCTCAGTCTCAACATGGAGGGCTACATCAAGTACCTTGAGGAGGTAGTGCTACCCTGGGTCAAGAGGGTGGCTACTGGAAGACCCTATGTCTAGCAACAAGACTCTGCATCATGCCACGCACACAAGAGAACCCAGTCATGTCTGTCAGACAATTTCTATGAACACATTACCCCTTACCTCTGGCCACCTAACTCCCCAGACTGCAACCCCCTTGATTACTATACTTTAATATAAAGCAATAGAATATAACACTTCTTCAAATAATCCTAAACATATTAATCTTTTATATCAGTCAAATACATTCCAATTATAAACAGGACAAAAATAGACTGAAAAAATAAATACTAATATATCCTTTTACAACAGGATGCCTGTCTACATTCAGAATTTAGAAAAATTCTTGTTGAAAATACGTCTATACTTTTTCATGAAAATAATAAAGTAAAAATTCTTGAAGCTATCTATATTTAAAAAAAATGAAACCAACCCTTGATAAAATTATGAATACTGCACAAATGTTTTAAAATGTTTTCAGTAAATAGTTAAAACCTAGACATTTTAAACTAATAGCGTTAAATATTTAAAAAAAAAAATAGAAATCTCAATAACTTAGTTACCTCCCTTGATGCTACTACACATGTATGTTCACATAAAATTTAAAAATTGTACAGTACATAAGTTTAGCATTTTTCACTTCACAAGTAAAAAATTTAATTTTCAGATGAACACAACAAATTTCTCTTAGAAAAAGGATGAACACAACAAATTTCTCTTAGAAAAAGGATGAACACAACAAATTTCTCTTAGAAAAAGGATGAACACAACAAATTTCTCTTAGAAAAAGGATGAACACAACAAATTTCTCTTAGAAAAAGGATGAACACAACAAATTTCTCTTAGAAAAAGGATGAACACAACAAATTTCTCTTAGAAAAAGGATGAACACAACAAATTTCTCTTAGAAAAAGGATGAACACAACAAATTTCTCTTAGAAAAAGGATGAACACAACAAATTTCTCTTAGAAAAAGGATGAACACAACAAATTTCTCTTAGAAAAAGGATGAACACAACAAATTTCTCTTAGAAAAAGGATGAACACAACAAATTTCTCTTAGAAAAAGGATGAACACAACAAATTTCTCTTAGAAAAAGGATGAACACAACAAATTTCTCTTAGAAAAAGGATGAACACAACAAATTTCTCTTAGAAAAAGGATGAACACAACAAATTTCTCTTAGAAAAAGGATGAACACAACAAATTTCTCTTAGAAAAAGGATGAACACAACAAATTTCTCTTAGAAAAAGGATGAACACAACAAATTTCTCTTAGAAAAAGGATGAACACAACAAATTTCTCTTAGAAAAAGGATGAACACAACAAATTTCTCTTAGAAAAAGGATGAACACAACAAATTTCTCTTAGAAAAAGGATGAACACAACAAGACCTTAGTGATGGCATTGTGCTAATGTCTAAAGTACTCAGAATAAAATGAATATGCATCAACATGGTAACTTTCTTCCTTCCTTTAATAAAGGATACTAAGAAACTTGTCCATAAATATAAGAGGATCCTATTAAAAAAGGCAGACAAAACTTGTCTAAATTATTTAATGAAACACACACACACACACTATATAAGTAAGAAATATTTACGCATGGTCAGTTGTATGTTGCATGCTCAACAGTAAGAAATCCTAAGGATTTACTTTTGCTGTTAAAAAGGAAAAAAAAGGAATTTTCTTAAAATATATTGTTTGCCATGAAGTCCTAAAATTACATGGAATTAAAGAAATTATTAAACTGCAAAGTAGGGTTTTGTCAAAATATTTTTCCAAACAAATGAGCTTATTCAACTTTCATCATTTGGTTTCAAAATTGAACGAAATGTAGAGCTTGCAAATCTTGACAGAAAAATGTTAGCGATAACTTCAACAATACTAAATAGTGTGAGAATTTCAACATGCTTCAGCATGTTATAAAAGAATTCTATTAATTTTTGCCCTGTTACTATCAGCATTCATTGTGCAATATTTTATACTTACATTCATACAAATAAATTTTATTAAATTCCACACTTCAAGAGCCAAAATATATGAACTCCAAAATAAAGTGAACATGCACCTGTTTAAAACAGACTAGTAGTCGTTTTCTACAGAATTTGTTTTTATGGTAAGTGGACATCATTTTGCACAATTTTTGAGTATCACATGTGACACAAGACAACAATTTACAACCATAATCTTTATTCTAAAAAAAAAAAAAAAAAAAAAAATATATCACTGATGATTTTTGCTGGAGCATCCAAGAGATTATTTCACAAGATATCTGACAAAATATGACCACACCCAGACATCTGTAACATTCCTGAACACAAATACCAAGGTAATATTTGTGCTCAGTACATTATGCTAAAGTTAGTTTCCAATGTATCAACCTGTTTTGGGCCCATATAGTGGTTTGTGATGCCTTAAAGATATGAAAGGTTTAACAGGCACTTCTAAAATTATCCAACCCATCCCACTTTCCAAAATCAGACAAATAATCATATATCAGTTTTTTCTGCTTTTTATTTTTAAATCACTCCAAGCAAGGGAAAAAGCCACATCCCTTTTTTTTCTTGGGCAAAGACAAGTAAACTCATCTGATTCATGCATTTATAGGATTTTATTGTTTACCTTTTTTATTTTAAATGATTTCACTCCAAGCAAGGCAAAAAAGCCACTAAGAAACAGGGGGGGGGATTACTGAATGAGAAAGAATATGAGAAAAACATTACTAAGGAGAGAGAACAATAACAGAACAGGAATTAAAAGAGAACTTAATGACTGGTTCCACAAGTGAGAAGTGCAAGAGAAGAAACTGTTAGCATAGAACTTACGGTTGCAACTAGCCATTTCAACTGTAAAATGATGAGGCCTTTTCACTAATTTTGTTTTTCTTTTTAATGTAAAAAGGTTTGTATAATCTCATCTAATTTCTAAGTAATTAATAATTTATGTTCCATCATTAATAGGAGTTAACACTTCTATGGAGGCAGCACACAGATGCTTCAAAGTTTCACTTTGCTTCTTGATGGTGTCAAGCCAACACTGTGTGACCATAGTCAGTTTGTCTGCTCAATTGTGGTCATACTTGACCAATTGGATACTTACAGTCTGTATTCATTTACAATTTCTACAAATGTGTTGAGCCATCATCATATGAGCATCTTGCTTGCAGCTTTAGTGTGAAACCTGGGCTTTCCACTATTTACATTATTGGGACTATTATCTTTGTCGCCATATTTATTACAACATTTCGGCCACTGTACGGTCCAGCCTTCTTCAGATGGTTGGAATGTCGAACTGAACCCTTTATTTTGCTCACTGGGGTTCTAGTTCTATGTGCCATGTCTAATAGACATCAGTTATCTCCTCTTAATTCAAGTTCTCCACTGCCTTTACCGGGTATTGAACTCACACTCTTTGGGTCCTGTCACTGGATCTAACCAACGCCTTTCTCTACTGTGCTATGTGTCCTTGAGGACATTTGTGTATGAATTTCTGGGTATTATAAACCTAACAGCAACCGTTTTTTTACCAGTGCTCATATTGCAATTTTTGCCGTTATCGCTTTTCTCTGGCACTCCTTATTATTGGTTCCCATATTGTATTCATTTCTATGCTTAGTCAAACAACGGCCAAAACATAATAAATATGGTGACAAAGATGACGACAATAGTCCAAATAATGTAAATAGTGTACATAATACCTCATCTCAGAAATATAGACAGATACTGGGCTTTCCAGTTGTATCATCAGAAACCCATTGATGCAGGCACACAGAATCTGTTACCAAGTTCAGTACAATCGCTCACCATAGAGCAAAATTAATGCCCTTTAGCACTGCATTCAACTCAGCTAGGTTGATGTGCCTGAGCATTATCCTCTGGACGCAGCCAGCATGCATCCTCAATAACTGATCCATTGATCTCTGATGAGACCCCAATAGCTTAGGACCTTGCATCAATGCAGACATTGATCTCACAAGCATTCGCACACCAGGTACCTTGCACTAAGTCACTTTTGCATGTCCTCACATAGGCATCATCAATTGTCATCCTATCCTAATGTAATCACATTCACTCTGATGAATGCTGAAGCCACGCAGAGCCAACCACACACAGAAAAGACAACGTTGTACCATGGCCACAAGGACTTCTGGAATGGCACTTACACACTTCCATCAGAGCTTACAGTGCTCCGCCCAGACCTACAGACCAAACACCCACGCAGCATTTTCTAAACACTCTGGATGTTTACACATTAGACCAAACTTTGCACAATGCACTTTCATGTGTGCTACCGACACTATACCTTCATTAATATAGATGTCATCTATATATGCAGACGTTGCTTTGTTGATAGTCTCGTCTTGCAACATTATTGCGGCCATGATGAATGTCATTATGAGTGGTGCCACATTAAGTTTGAATCCCTGGCAAGTGAGGCAGTAACTTTAGCCTCCTTAACATAATTGTCTGAAACGGCCACAACTTATAGACGTGTACCTGTAGGCCTTTCTTAAATCGAATGTAGCAACATAGATACCCTGCTGTCACTACTCCCTTAACTTCTGTGAACTGAAGTCTGCATCCGCCATGAAGGTATCAACATGCTTATTTAGTTCTCTAAAATCCCTTATAGGCACACTTTTTGCTTGTTGTCCCGTACCACAGCTATTAACAGAATCAGCCCCTTGGGTGAGCCAAGCTCTTTCTCACGGTATGGTAGTAACCATCCATTATTCAAACCCAATTGCAGCACCTTGTCGTAATCTTCCTTAACGGGTTTAAGAATGAAATACTCCAGTATTCTGTTCTTCAGGTCATCTGGCAACCAACCATTTGTTTACTTCCATGATACGTTCCACATGCAGTTCTACCAGCTGAAGTCAATGCTAAAATCGAGCTAGTCAATTTTGAGTGCCACATACGCGGGTACATCATCTGTGGTGCAGCACAGCTCACCTGTTTAACTAGTTCAGACTCTGCCCAATGATCTGATAGCATCCAATGCCAGCAGAAGTTGGAAATCAAGTAGTTTTTCCTTCACGACCAACACTGACTGTAACCGGATTCAATTGTAAGTGAATTCTGTCAATTCCACGACTTCTAAGTGTCTTCCCATCCACTGTGAGCACCTTAACTTTCCCCTTGCTTCAAAGATGACAAACTGATCTGCTCATAAATATGCGAGAGCAGCCATTGTCCATCAATATGTCTCTCTATTACAGGTAGCGCTATATCTAAATCTTTTGGAGGGAAAAAGACTGGCGTTGATATCTTGACCCCTAATCAGTTTCCCAGGCCAAGTGACCTAATTGGTTGCACTGATAGCATCATAATTGTTAGAGTTTCTGCCAACTGTGATACCTGCTTGCCCTTCTTTTATGACTCAGTCAGAAGTGATTCTGCTTGTCACACCTGAAGCGTGTAATTTTTTCTCTGTGTGGCATGATTCTCCACCTTTGTACAGTAGTTTCGCAGTAGGTGAAACCGCTTCGTCTGCCAAAGTCTCGTCTTTCATGATCACCTGGCCTGAGCTAGTAGACACTCCATTTAATTTTAATCAGTATATTTGTTATTGTCTACCTGCCTGAATGTTTGAGAAATCTTATTAAAGAAAAATATATGTACCCTCCAGCAGGATTTAAACCTGCATAATATTCTTTTTTCAGATTTTCCAAATGCATATAATATACATTATTTTCTAACAATTAGATGCTTCATGACAAATAAAGAAGCATTATTACGTGCTAGAAATGTGATTTATATTTATTTAATAATTATGATCACATCACCACATATTGGAGACAAAATTCATTCTGCAAACATTACTAATACTGTAGTTGAATCAATTTTTTCATAAAGCTTTTTTTTTTTAATACCTACTGTTGCAAAGGAGGCATGGTGGCATAATGTATAGCAGCTCGCATTCTAGTTAAATCCATTACATTCACTTACATGATAATACTCTTGGGAAAGATATGAATCCTCTTCTTCTCCTCCCAGCTATGGGTAAGTAGCAGGACAGACCAGGTTCTATAGCCTTGGATGGCAACTGGTCTACCGCAGAAAGAAATGGCAACCTACTGCGGGGGAAAAAAAAAAAAAAAAAAAAATTGACCTAGTCAGTCATGTATCGAAAGATACATGATCGCCTAAGTTTGTATCACATATGGCACATAACTGACTGTAGCAGAAATGTACGTCTGTTTGGGGTACCAGTTGTACCCTGTCTTTTTTCAATCACAATTGGTGAGACTACTGTGAAACTCCCTACACAAAGCACGACCTCCCAACTTGTCTGTCTCTGCTGTTCACTCATTCATCCTCATTTTATCGAGTGGCTGAGGTTCGGAAATTTGCACAAGCCAGAAATTCATCTCACAAATTCTCAAAGCTACAGATCAGATTTTTCTTAAATTGTAGCTTTCGGATCAACCATGTTTTCTTTGGAGTATCTTCCATGCTAGTCATGTACAAGCACATTTTGTTCCAGGAAATAAGCAGTTTTTCCCTTCTACACCTAAAATGCATTTTCAAAGCTTCTTTTAAATTTTACTTGGATGCCGAGTGCCAAATGCATTTTACCAAAAATCTCAGAGGAAACCACAAACATTGCTTTATATGCACAGAGTGTTTCCAACATTTGGCAAAGTAACTTAAAATGAAAATATAACCAGCACCAGTATCTGGAGACATGGCATAAACTGAAATGCCATGTCACCAATATATGGTAACATGGCAGTCAATGAGTTAAAAGCCTTTTTGGTGTTGAAGCTCAGAACTTTTGCAATTCTTTATTAACCAAAGTAATAATAGTCAACCATGGATATTCTAGCCATCTCCTTCATCTCTGTAGGGCAATAATCAAGTTAATTATTTAAGTCATTTTTTCCCTTCACCTCATTAAAATTCTTTGCTTTTCATTTAATGTTAGTTTTTTTTTTTCTTTCTTTATTATCTAAATCTGTTTATATGAGCCATGATATCACTGCACATAAGGGAAGAGGAGAAGCACCCAAGACAACTCACATGGGGAGGAAGGTGCACTAAAGACTGCCTACACATATTTTAGTAAGTCTTAACTTTTTTATTTATGTAACCAATAATATCAAAGGTAAAATTTATTAAACAAATCAAAACTCATTCACACTTGTGATTACATAATTCAGCAAAATAATGAATTTTATTTTAGAACCAACTACATTTGAATCCAGATTTTTTAAGCAAGATTTTGCCTTTTTTTTTTCTTTTTTTTAACTGCACACTAATAGGACTAGTTTTTCCTTTCCTTTTTACTGATAGTTCACCCAATACAAGGCCTAAGAGCAACTCAAGGTAGGGGAAAGTAAGAGAGTATTAGGAAGACATGTAGGATAGATATCAGTGGAGCCTGAACTTAGAAACCAAGAGTCTCAAACCCCATATCTTTGAATGGAAATATAACAAACAAAACCAAAAAAAACAAACAAACAGTTATAAATCTAGAGGGCCTTCTTTTCTGTGAAAATGGAAAAAAAAAAAAATATGGATGGAAAAACGGAATGGCCTACTTGAAACAAAAATTGTGATTTTGAAATGGAAATTCTTATTTCTAACAATTAGATTTACCAACTGCTATATATATATATATATATATATATATATATATTATATATAAAGCAATTCACACCAAGCAAGGTGATATTGCCACTCATGCAAAGGGCTATTGGGAGTGAAAAAGAAAACCCTAGAAAAAATAGGAAACCCAATCCTAAACAGGGAACAAACTTCTAATCCTGTTCAAAATACTGGGGAGGAGTATGAACTAGACAATATGTGAACTTATCTACTCCTACTGAGGAAAAAAAAAAAAAAAAAAAAAAGTAAAAAATAAATATTAAATAAAATTTCAGAGTTTATTTAGGCAGAGATGTTAGATGGAACCAAAAACTCATTCCTAAACTGGAAAGAGATAAACCTCTATACCTGTCCCCAAAAGGAGTGTGAACATATATTTTCAGTTGCATGGACAGTAGTTTGTAACCCCAGGTTTCACGATCATCAGACAACTGATATTGAGCACATTCCACTATATACCACGCATACACACACAGAAGAAATTGTATTGTAATTCACATAGAGAATAAGGTTGTTAGTGTCTGTCTATATTTCTGAGATGATGTATTATGTACAGTATTTACATTAGTCGGACTATTGTCCTCATCTTTGTCGCCATATTTGTCACAACGTTTCAGCCGTTGTACGCTCCGGCCTTCTTCAGGTGGTTGGAATTTCGAACTGAACCCTTTATTTCGATCACTGGGGCAGACTGTTCTAGAACCCTTTATTTCGATCACTGGGGCAGACTGTTCTAGAACCCTTTATTTCGATCACTGGGGTAGACTGTTCTAGAACCCTTTATTTCGATCACTGGGGTAGACTGTTCTAGAACAGAGTACCCCAGTGATTGAAATAAAGGGTTCAGTTCGAAATTCCAACCACCTGAAGAAGGCCAGAGCGTACAACGGACGAAACGTTGTGACAAATATGGTGACAAAGATGAGGACAATAGTCCGACTAGTGTAAATACTAAGGTTGTTAGTCATGTTAAAAAACAAACTGATCTAACCACTGCTGATCCAATAAAAAAAAAAAAATGTCACTAATCTAGCAAGCTGTAGGTCCCAATATGGCTGAATAGCCAACAAACTTGAACCATCACCCATGTTTGTACATATATTACTTCAGATTCATTTTGCCACATTTTAGTTGCATACTCTTCATCCTTTCTTGGGTGTCCACTTAAGTTTGCTAGGTTGATTGATTTTATATACAAAACCTTGGGTTATTTAATGTCAAATTTATGAATCGAGTATCCAACAAGTATTGAATTCACTATTCAATAGCAAGGGTCCACCAGAATTGCATCACTAAACATTACCTGACACTAAGGCACCTGTTTACCCATACCATGAAAAATGACAGCACATCAATATTAGTAGTTCTCAACCTTTTTTTGACCAATGCACCCTTTTTCCCCCCCATATGTCAGAATGTCCTTCCCTGCCTTTACAAGATTGTCAGACTCAAAAAGATGCATTCCAAATAATATGCATATTGAAAATCTACATTCTTTTCTGTGAATTTTTTTTTTTATTAGTATTATTCTTTTTATACATTTACATCAATAATTTCTATAAGAGTTTTACAAATTTAATAGCAATAAAAATGTTATGGATTTTTAAACTTGACTATATGTACAGTAATTTGTTTTAATTCATAACTAATTAATAAGCTGAAGCTTATTTCAATAAATACAAAATTTAATAGAATACCGGGGTATTGTAATTCAATAAACAATGAGTTCAATAAAATGCTCAGGGGGAATCCATATTGAATATAAGATTAATGAAACTGTATTTAAAAAAAAAAAAAAAAAACTCATAATGGGCTCCAAATTCTGTAAATAAATAAACAAGAAACAGTAAAAGATACCCCCCCAATTTAAATCCTGAATTCCCGTGGTGGGAGGGAGAATTCCTCTGTAGTTGAGAACACCGGATATAGTAATTTTGGGAGGAGTGGGGGGGGGCACTTTATTACTAAACAACAACAGAAAATAAATTAAATAACCCACTTTATATCCAGTAGAATCTTATATTAAAATTATGTTAGGTTAGTTGATTTCACATGTCAACTTTTGTTGGATTAGTGATGATCGAACTCAGTATCAGTAGTAATGATCAAACAGAACAGCCTCGTTAACCAATACACATATAAGCCGAGACACCTGAATGTCAGTTATATTTCTAGAAGATCAAACCTTACTCTGATGAGATATATGCATCCTGTCTTGTACACATTACAGACAACCAGCACCTGCACAGGTGTGTTCTTTGGATTGTTTTCATTGACTGTTATACTGAACTAGTTATCTTCTAAAACAACCAACTCATCTTACAAGTCTTTTGGATATACTTCTGAAACCTTATGAGAGGGAATGTACATATCCTCTCAAAGCAAAAGGAGACCTTTCAGGAAGGTTATGCAACCAAAACATTGTAATAAAATGACAAAAATGAAGAAATTAGTGTAAACTGATAACACCTCGTTCATAGAAAAATATTCCAGAAAAGAACTATAAACCATTTCCTACAGAGATTTGAAAATGAAGGGAAAAATAAATCAAAGAAGCTCTATACTGAATTAATTTTGTTCAGAAATCCCAAGAATGCAATACATAAACAGAATTTGATTTCACATTACAGAAACTATTTTTTCTAATGCTCTTGAGGAAGGCATGAACTTGCATAACTTCCCTGGATAAAATTTAGAGAAAAGTTTGGATAAGTAATCTACTATTTCCATCATTATTTAACCTGGGAATCACAGCACATAACTGCTATATCCATTGACAGTTATGACAGAAATTATGGAAAATGTGACACTGAAATCTGAAGGTACATTGGAATAGCAAAAGATGTTTTCCAAAAACTAAGCAAAGTATTAAGAAATAGAAAAATTTTGTAAAAAAAAAAAAATGCTGAACTATTACTTAGTATCACTCCTCCTATATGGCAGTGAATGCTGAACAGGACAGTTTTCTCATAGATAAAGAGGAGACTTGAGGCAACAAAAACATAGTTCTGCAAAAGGATTCTGAGAATACCATGGACTGAACACATGAGCAACGAAGAAGCTCTAAGGAAAACGGGAATGAAAAGGGCACTTGTACTTAGAATCAAAAAGCGAAAGTTGAAATTTCTGCAATATATAATGAGGTCCTTTCCTCATTATATATTGCAGAAGTTTCAACTGGAGAACTTGACACAGGACAGATCGAATGCAAGAGGAACAGAAGAAAATGGTAAGTAACCGACTTAAGAAAATTGTGTAAATTGATGCAAGAACAGGAACTGGGAGGGATAGTAAGGAGATATACATTACTTAATGCAACAAAGGATAGAAAGTTGTGGAGAGTCATGACCGCCTACATCCTGAACAGACATGGCACACAAAGGGGTATAATGTACTGTTTCGCCAACTAATTATGGCTCAGTCACTGACCATAAACAGACTTTGTAAATTCAGTCATAATTGAAAACCAAGAAAATTCTATGTACCATATCCTTTCAGGACACAGAAGATCATGGCTCTCCACAACTTTCAAACCCTTGTAGTTCTCAGCAATGTTTATTCTTTTGCCAAGCACTCCCCACTTCCGCCATCCAGTCATACAAGCTCATCAGATAGGTGGCCTGCTGCCTTCCTCGGTCTCTTTTGTCTTCAATATATCCTGTAAGAGTTTTCCAAGCCTTCCTTCCTCATTATGTGTCCAAGAAATTTCAGCTATCTCTTTCTGTAGAGTGAATAGCCATGGTCAAATGAAAATAAATAACAGAACTGTCCAACAAACAGAATTGACAAACTTTGTAATAAGCAATAACAAGAAAAAAATGAAAAAAAAGGATAAAGCATTTACATTTGAACTATTGTCCTCATCTTTGTTGCTCATAATGTTTCAGCCAATGTGCCCTCAGGCTTTAAGGTGCTTGTCAATCCAGGTTACCTGGAGATAATTTTTAACTAACCCCCTTTAATCTACAGAGGAGGGGTAGATTGTTCTCCTTCTACATCCTTTTTTTTTTTTTTTTTTTTTTAAGCTTATCACTCCAAGCAAGGCTGGAAGCCACTACCATGCAAGGGGTTACAGAAGGTTTGGAGGAAGAGCAGATAGGAGTGGTAAAGGAGACGATGTGGAGAAAGATAGTGGATCGATCAAGGCAAGGGGGGTTACAGAAGATTTGGAGCGAGAGCAGATAGGAATGAAAGGTGAAAGGATGTGGAGAATGGAAGTGGATAGATCAAGGCAACTGGAGATGTCGATTGACATTACACTTAAATAGTTGGAGATTGTATTTGTCAGGGAAACAGGAATAAGGAAGGGAGTTCCACAGGCGAGATGTGCGAGACATGAAGCTATCGGAGTAGAAGAGACGTCTACATCTAACAGTTACTGACAAGCATCTGAAGAAGACCGAGCGTATTACGGCCGAAACGTTGTGGTAACAACAACAAAGATGTCCGAATATATTAAATAAATTTTTACAAGTTCTTATGTCCGTGATACAGATGTTCTGTACGTATCTGTTTGAGAAGGATAACTTTGGTACATGGCCTCATTACTGAAGCACTCTTTGACAATGATCAAATTCACTCCCAACAGCTTCTCTTGCAGTATGTGCTTAGTAGCTTTTACAAGACTCATTTGTTATTTGCTGTTCTATTATGACAACTTCAGCAAAAGGTCATTATGGGAATTGAACTCACTGTTTAGTGTTTACGGATTGACAAGGCAGACACGTTAACCAGTGCACGACACCCAGTGCTAAAATAAGAAGATACTTTGGAAAAATAAACAATCTTCGTATATATTTTTGATTTGGAGTTTTGGTTTCGACGAAATGGAATTAATTGCATAATTAAAACAATTAAATAAACAATTGTTTAAAAACTAATTCATTGTTTTTAAAAATGAGTTATTTTAAAAATAAAAAAAACAGAATAAAAATACTTTGTCAAATTTTGTAGCAATAACAGGAGCAACGACTTAGGCAACAATATAGTCATGTTACTAATAAAACTGGTGTAACTGGTATAAGTACAGTAGTAACGTACATTAGGTCTACTTAAATTATGTGAATTTTATTTTAATTTTCAAGAATCAAAATTAGTTTAGGAATAACAGAAGTGAAGAGTGAATATCGACATTGACTGTTGATGAAAATTGGTCAAATTTGGATCGGAATTAAAAATATATAACTTAACACTGCTACTTAATTGGAAAATAAACAAGTCAATTATTCAGTGTATATGGGTTAAAAACAGTAAAAAATGAATTACTAATGTTTTG
This sequence comes from Acanthosepion esculentum, assembly GCA_964036315.1. NCBI lineage: Eukaryota > Metazoa > Mollusca > Cephalopoda > Sepiida > Sepiidae > Acanthosepion > Acanthosepion esculentum. The sequence continues at coordinate 31,950,691 of OZ038503.1, read as the reverse complement.
AATGCATTAACGATTGAAAATAGTACCAACAAAATATGCAGGAAGAGGAATTGCCAAGAAAGAAACAAAAAAAGAACTAACCCCAAAAGTGGGGGTGATTTTTTTTTTTTTTGTTGTTTCATATAGTCTGTGAAACTCCCAGCATATTTTTATGGAACTAATTAAATAAATAAATAAGCAAGTAAAAATAAGTTGTTTTTTTTCTTTAAAAGTAAAACAAACAAACCAAAAAAAAAAAAAGAACTTATTTTAAATTTATATTCTTTTTATTTTCCAAATTCCATCATCCCCCTTTCTCCCCCACCCATCCACCTCCCATAGACTTCCAGATATTCATTTTGGCCTTTGGGGTTCCAGCATCTGTGAATTCGGGTTATTTTGTTCATGGAATCAGAAATTATCAGAGTTGGCAAGACAGAAAACTAGAGTGGAAAGAAAGAGAAACATGATATACTTTTTTTTTCTTTCCTTTTTCAAAACTATTCCATATTTTTGGTGGGGGTTCAACTACATCTCTTCTCATGTTCAGCTTTGTTACTGTGTAACTTAAAAACACAAGAATAAAATCTTTCAAATGTACTCTTCACTTGCACATTAAACTTATTTTTATATTTTAATTATTCTTTTTGCTTCAGCCAAATTCCAAACGTCAGCTAATCTTCAAGAAATTCTGATATTTTTTTCAAAAATAGTTTGCCTTCAAGAAACGGCAATAACAACTTTATAAATAATTTTGACTAACTTTTCACTAAAGAATCCCATAGATATACAAATAAAAATAATTAAGATGTTCTCTTAAATAAATCCTCAAATTTTGTAATTGATAATAATACCTGTCTAACAGACTGATAGTAAAAAGTTGGAGTTCCATTTACAAAATGGTCCCTTAGTTTTCTTTTCATCTGTCCCTAGGAAAATCTGGGACCGATTTTTAAAGCAATAAGCAGCGAAGAGGAAAAAAAGGAAATGTAAAAAAATAAAATTCTAACAATTAAAAATCTATATCCTAACCGGCTTTAAATACAACAAGCATATTTTATAACAATCTTCTTAAAATTAAATATAATCAAAATGACCCTAAAGTAAGGGCTCTGTTTACATTTGATAAATATTTTAAACTGATCCCCCAGTTTTCGTCCATCTCTACATGAATAAATAGGAACTATTTTTAATTAAAAATATAATAATGAAAAATTAAGGTAACATATTTTTTTTAAATACAAAAATAGTACATATACTATAAATAACTGTTTTAATAATACAAAAACAAAAAAGAAAAAATACTTTTTATTATTTATTTACAAAATACTAACACGATGGATCAAAAGTAAGGGTCGTAAATATTACCTTTTAAAATGATCCCTCAGTTTTTGTCCATATGTATATCACGATACAGGACCGATTTTTACAAGGGTAGGAAGCAGAGATATATTTTTAAAACTACAAACGAGAGACAATTAAATGGTAATAAAAGGGTATATTTATTTTTAATATAAAACATGTGTTTCTTTCTCGTCCATTTAAGGTTCAGATGGAATGTCCTGAAAGTAAGGGTTCTGTTCTGGTTTTTAGGTTTACCTTTTCTTTTTAAAAACTGACCCCCCAGCTTAAATGACCAGGTTCTCTAATTTTAAAAAAAAATCCTTATTTTATAAACACAAATGTTTAGTAAGAAACAAATTCTGTTGACACAATCGCTTAAAATATAAATTAGAATAATAAATATAAAAAGTAAATTGAATTACTTACCGGATATTTTTTGGCGAGAAGGTAAAAAATCACATATTTTATTTTTGGTAGGAACTTGAAGAAAAGCAGTTATCACAGTGAAAAAATATATTTCCTTTATTTTTATTTTTTTTCTTGAAATATATCTCTTGGTTTTTGTCCTGTGAGGAATTAAAATCTTTGATAAATGTTTTTATTTTTTTGTTGTTTTTGTTCTTTTCCCCACCTTTCAAATTTGGTGTCGAAAAAAAAAAAAAAAAGACACTTAGAATTTTAAAATAATACTAAGAGATCCTGAAAAAAAATCAGGGAATTACTTCAAAGAATTAAAAAAAAAAATGGTAAAAAAAAAAAAAAGTCTTTTAGTAATTTAGTTCCAACTTGAGAGTTAAGTTCTTCGACTCTTCAGTCTTCTTTCTCTTGAAGAAAACAAAGAAAGAAACAAAAAGATAATTTAGGTAAGAAAAGAAAAATTAAATAAATAGTAAATAATAAATGCCAGATAAAAAAAAGACGAGTTACTGTTTTCTTTTTTCTTTTTAAAGAGTTATGAAGGCGGGTAAAATGAAAAATATTTTATGAAGGTAGTCAAAATAATACGATCGGCATGACAGCGATTATTAATTTTATCATTCCACTTGTTATTCTTATCTCCCAAATGATAAAAACCGAAGATAAGGAAATATTATCCGGTCTCTTCAGGTTATTCCAAGCAAAAGTGAAATAAAATGTGGAATAAGAAGCTTTTACACTCTCTCTCTCCCCCTCTTCGCACACTGCTACTCCTCTCTTTGTCTCTTCTCTATCTATCAATTCCCTCTCTCTATATACACTACCTCTCGTTTCACTTTACCCCTCTCTGTGTGTTAGTTATCTATCAACTCGACTTACTCTCTATAGATTAATTTCCCCTTTTTCTCCATGTATACAAGTGACAAATATCTCTACCAACATTAGTATTTGTCAACATTGCTTTTCGCCTTGTACAATTTGTTTTATAAGTCTGGATAATTTTAGGTTTTGAAATTTACCGAATTTTCAAGTTCTGTTTCTATTATTTCTAATTTTAATGAATGTTTTTTAAGTTTTATTTTAAAACTAATTATTTTCTGACAAACATCGTTGAACTGCATTACTCCAAAAAATAAAATTAAAAGTTTTAAATGTCATTCTGAGGGATGTTCATTAGGCTAAGAAACTGGACAAAGTTTTATGTGTACTGAAATCTTTTTTAAGATCTTGAAAATAAAATAAAAAAGCGGGTAAAAAAAGGTATATGTGTAGTTGTCAGTTCAAAAGTGAGGAAAAAAATTGATGCAATTGATTAAAAACCAAAGTTAAAAAATGTTAACTAACAACTTTTGGGTAAAACAGAAACTAAAGTGTGGAATACAAGAGGATCACTTTAGTTTAATTTAAGTATTATTTTTATATTATTACATTTACAATTTAGTAAATTTGTATATTTGATAATAAATTTACATTTATTTATTTAATTTATCTGCATATTATTATTATTATTATTATTATTCCTTCCTTGAAATTAAATTATTTAATTGAGATGTTTTTTTACTTACACCAACACCCAAACTTTTTATGGGATCTCTTCGCATCCTCGTTACGTTTTACTTTTTTTCTTTTTTTTTTAACAATCACCTCAATTTTAAAAAAATTATAAAATATATATCCTTAGTTGTAGAAATCATCATTTCATTTTTTGTTTTCGTTTTTAAGTTTTTAATTTCCTTTCTCGTGTTTTTCCCTACTAGCTGACTTATCTAGTATGCAAACACGTGGTATTTTTTTAGACTGACTGACATAAAAATTTTTACATGTAATTTAGTACTTTTTTTAAGTACTATATGTGTAGTTAACATTGTCAAGCACTTTGTTCTAATTTTTTTTTGAGTAGTAACATAATTCCTTTCCTACATGCATTGTAATAAAAGCTCTCCCTCCAGTAGTGTATTTTTTAGTGACTAAAAATTTATTTTAGTCTGTGTTTTTGGTACATAAGAAGAGAGAGAAAAAAATTTAAAAAGTGCTTTTTTTAGCTTTACTTAATCTTTAGACTTTATTAAAAAAAAAAGAGACTTTCAAATTCTATTCTTTTGAAAGAGAAATTGTAAGGCGCTATTTTAAAAACTTTCTTTGTCGCTTGTTTTATTTTTTAAATTTTCTTTAGTTTTGGGAGTGAATATATCGCAAAAAAAGGTTTATTTTATTTTCTGTTTTAAAGAAATACTTTTTTTTTAATTTAATAAAAATAAGTGTTTGTTTTTCTCGAGAAAAAAATCTTTATTTTTACAATTATGTTAGTAGTTAACTAAAAAGGTTATGACTATTGACTGAAAGATAAGAACCTTTCCTCTAAGCACTTTTTTTCTATTTCTTCTGCTTATGCGATCAGATACTCTGTTTGTCCTTAATTCTTACTCACAAGTAATAAGTAAACATTTAAAACCATAGAAGATAAATAAATAGTGCGGCTGCTGCTGCTACTACCCAAGTACTTCCGGGCAATCTCCACAGTTTGGAGGGAAACAAAGATGGTTGCCAAGTCTCGTGAGATCTCGGAAGTTTTTCAAACTCCTCGGCAGACCGCGACTTAAGTTTCGAAGTTGCTATTACTACAACAGCCTAAAAAAAAGAAAGTTATATGGCTCATCTGATAAAAATACTGTCAGTCATTTGATAGCAAAGTCAAATTGAATCCTCATGGATGAAAGCGTTCTGTTTTATATATAGAAGTTAATGAATATGAAAAAAAAAGTCATTTTTTTTTTAAATTAAATTTTAGGGAGATCCAGTTTGTTTGCGACGTAAAAATTCATAATCACCCTCTACACGGAAATGTTCATAATCACAGTAAAAAAAGCATGTTTGTTTTGGGTAGAGAGGATCAATTTACATACCAAACAGGAATCCCCTATATTTATTACTGTATTATTATTTAACTTTTGTTTGAATAATAATATTTTTGTGATTTGAAGTGATGATAAAATTAAAAATTGAAAAAAAAAATTCTGGTCGCACTGCCTTTTAATTTGTTACTAATTGTACAACTTTTTTAGTTAACACTGACTAACAGGTTGTTTAATAAACGAAATGGATGCTCCCCCCACCCCCAGAATAAAAACAAAGAGTCGCTAAAAAAACCGTTTTTAAAAATTTACAAAAAAGATATATAAAACAGGGAATTCTTTGATTTGAACGAGATTTTCTGTACTTATTCATAATGAATGAATTGTTAGCTACCCGTACGGATTTCGAAAAACACATTTCTTTGAACTTGAATTTCAGTTCTGTTTGGAAGAGTGGATAGTAACTCTAGTAGTCTAAAGCTAAATCCAAATCAAATGAAAAATTAGTTTCCGTATATAAATAAACTTTTTTAGGCATTTTTAATGCACTAGTACTTTTTTCGGTCACTCATCGAGCCGCCATCGTATACGAAAAATAAATGTAAACAAATTTTTTTTAAAAATTCACTTAAAATCCAATATTTCTCCTAGAGATTGTTTCAAAGTCTATTAGTAAATTTTTTAAGGACTAATTAACTGGATTTTATAAAGTAAAGTTTACATTTTACTTGAATTTTAAAATAACGTTTTACTTACGTGTGTTAGCCTGTGAGGTGAAAAGATAGAAAAACACTCCTACCCCTTTCCAAAAAAGCGTGGGGAAAAAGTTAAAATAAATTCTAAAGAAGTGCAGGAGTCCAGTACTGCAATAATCAAGCATTTTTATGTTTAAAACTAAATTTTCTTTAACCTTATATAACCAATAGTTTAATTATCTAGTTTATTCTCTATGCTTTTATTAAACTTAGTATAATTAATAATTTTATTTTTTTACTGACTGAACAGTTGACATAAAATTAGATTAATATCATAATACTCTTCCAATTATTTACATTGTTTGGACTATTGTCCTCATCTTTATTGCCATATTCACAACGTTTTCGCCACTGTACATTCTAGCCTTCTTCAGGTGATTGGAATTTTGAACTGAACCCTTTATTTTGTCCACCAGGATAGATTCTTATAGTTCCATGCCTCTTCTGGATGTCTCAGTTATCTCACTTTAACTCAACTCTCCAAGTTTTTGTTCACCACTGCAGTAGCCAGGTATTGAGCTCACAACTCTTTGGGTCAAGTCACTGGATCCAATCAACACTTTTATCCACCGACCATGTGTCCTGACAGTGGATAAAAGCATTGGTTGGATCCAGTGACTTGACCCAAAATGTTGTGAGTTCAATACCTGGTTACTGCAGTAGTGAACAAAACCTTGGAGAGTTGAGTTAAACTAGTCAAAGATAATTGAGACAGCCAGAAGAGGCATGGCATGTGGAACTAGAACAATCTATCCTGGTGGACAAAATAAAGTGTTCAGTTCGAAATTCCAATCACCTAAAGAAGGCCAGAGTGCACAATGGCTGAAACATTGTGAATATGGCAATAAAGATGGGGTCAAAGTCCAAACAATATAAATAATTACAATACCTCATTTCAGAAATATAGACAGTCTTCTGATATTGAATAGTAGTCAGTCAATGTGGGATATCAGAATTATTTTCCTTTTTGTACATCCATACTAAAAATAAGCTAACAGTTGCTAAGGGGTAAAAAATCAAATAAAATTCTTTTAAAAAAAGGTTCACACCTAAAAATGACAGTAAACTCCACATTTTAAAAAATCTTTAAACATGTTTTTATTTAATAAAATAAACTCTTGTGACAAACAGCAACAGGATTAATTTCAAAATTGCACTGAGAAATTACAAGTAATTTTAAAAAATAAATATTAAATTTTTTCTGTCATATCTGAAAGAAAATAACAAGTTTTTTTTAAATTATGCAAGTACAAATTTAAGAAAAATTATTTTTTGAGTTTTATTGAATTGCTTTTGGCAAGATTTATGCCGAATTTTCCATATGCTCACACTTGATATTGCATACATTTTTTACTGAAATATCAGAGATTTCTTTTTATATAACTTAAAAATGCAAATGAACAGCCCCTCCCCCAATTAAAAAGTATGCACACGATATCAAAAAGTGGTAGTGAACCATGCCTCTCAAAAATATATCCCCCAAGGTTTTTTAATAGAATAACATAATCAATAAAATATTCATTCATTAATAAGTCCTGTGAACTTTGTTTGAATCAGATAAGTCCCTGAATTTTAGCAAATATTTTAAAACTGGGTGTTGATTTTTGCTTTCATTACAGGAAAAATGTATCCACTTTGGTATACCTAATGAATTAAACAATTCATTTTATTAGAAAACTTTGTGGAAATATTAGAGGAGAGTCAGTTTTACCCCACCAATTGCAATATCTCGTGTGTACGTTTTTATTTGGGGAGGGGTTTTGCAAAATCTTTTTACAGTTATATAAATAAAAATCCCTGAAGATGTTAATTCAGAAAAAAATTATGCAATATCAAGTGTGAACATACCAAAAATTTGTCCCGAACATTTCCCAAAAAATAATTCAATAAAACTAAAAAAAAAAAGTTTTTTTTTAGACAGTTGATGTTTGCATAATAAAAAAAACATTATTTTCTTCCAAATTGAACTGGAAAAAAATCTAGACTGAATATTTATTTTTTTTAAAATTTGCTTGTAATTTTTCAGTGCGATTTTGAAATTCTTCCCATTACTGTTTGCAACAAGAGTTCTTTTTCATAAATAAAGACATGTTTGAAGAATCAAAAAATTTAAAATTCAATGGCATTGTCAAATGTGAACAATTTTTTTTAAAGAATTTTAATTTTTTTTCTTTTTGCTACAGTTAGATTATTTTTTGTACAGAAGTTCCAAAAGAAAATAATTCTGAATTACCTTCTTTGACTGACTACTCCTCCTGATCAGTAACTCTTAAATTCAGAATAATAAAAAGAAATATGAAAAAAAGGAAAAAAGTAATCAGAAAATAAAAGCAATGAAATAAACTCAAAAGTACCATTTTACTAGTCTTTAACTAATTTCTTTTTTATACTTCTAATTTAGTATAAAACATAAAATTATTCATTTTATTAACTTTCATAAAAGTGTATACAATAAACAAATTATATTCTTAAACTATCGGATTTATAAGGTTTATCGCAGCCGCTTTCGGCTGCTCACCATGAATGTATTTGTAGAAAAGGCACAGGAAGATAACCTTATGGCAGTGGGAAAGTGACTGAAGCCAAGATGCCAGATCTGGGCCAATATTATTGCTGATTCTTCCTTGGAGTTTATCAAGGAACTACACACACTACAGCTAAGTACGTAAATGTTTCCTTCCACTTTTTTTAACTGTATACATGTAAATATAATTTTCTTTCTCTTTTGTGAGCTATGGTTTTCTTTACATAAAAATCCTCCATGTTCTGAATTTCTTTATTTTGAAAGTTTTTATCCTCAAAAGTAACAAGTCACAACTCCACTTTGTTACATATCCAGAATTGCTGATGGCTGCCATTGATAGACTATTGTGGAGGAGATTTAGTGTGGCTTCTGCATTTGGATCCCCCCCTATGATTACAAAAGTCAAGAGGATGATGATGATGAATAGAGAATACTGTAGTTCAGTGCGGCAATGCCTACAACACAAAGCCAATGTAGTTAAATATATCATATCTCAAAACAACATTTTCTTTTTGATATATTTTAATGGTTTGCTAGTTTTTTTTTTGTTTTTTTTTTTGGTTATCAGTCATATCTGAGGCACATGATTCTTAGAAATCCCACATCTTCACAATATAGAAGTGTATCGGGTTATCTCCTCCTCGTTTTCTAACCTTTCAACAGGGGTCTCTCTCCCACGTGTATAAATACTCATTCATCCTTCTCTCTTTCTCTTTTCCTACTTACGCGCACGTGTGACCAACTATGTCAATTTAGGCCGAAACCTCGCACGTGGGGCAAGGTACAACAACTTTCTCTTAAAATTTCCAATATGTGAACTCTTATACACAACCAGCGTTTCCCATATTCTGGGAACACGCTAAAACAAAATTCACAACCGTACGGACATTCAAAACACACACAACACAACAACTTTCCATACAGACACTAACGTTTTATTCATGTTTTAAATGATATATTTGTAATTCGTGTATCAATCTGTTTGTCATTAATATATATATTTGTTTTGTACATATATATCGGTCTTGTTTGTTTTATTTTGCTTTCTTTGGACTCCATCATGGTCCAACATTACTATGTAGCGGGACTGGCCAGCAGGAAGTCTTAGTCCAGAGATTTTATCCTCACATTAACCCGCCGGTCCCCTACAAGTGTGACATAATGTTATTTATATATCTTGATAACACAGGAAAACAATAGAAATATTACATTATCCACTTATGGTGTGTCTGTTTCTAGAGATAAACAGAGGGCACGAGTAAGAATTTAGCTAAATCACTTTCCCATAACTAACCTGTTCTGGTACTAATGCTCTTGGGAAAGGCAAGAATCCACTTCTCCATATCATCAGATATGTTAACAAAATGTTTCAAAGTATGCTGTGAAGATTTACAAAGATTATCCTTCCTCACACCCAGTAGACTGGTACTGCAAAATTTATATCTTGATTACTTTTTTAAAATGATTTTTTTAAGAAATCTTACACTATTTTTTATTACTATAAAGAAGAAGAAGAAGGTAACAGCAAAGGTTCTCCATCAATTCTCTTTCATAATTCTTCTTACTCTGTATTTTTGCCTTGATTTTTCTAAAACTCTATATATGCTAGCTTTATTTTTGTACCTGAAATATAAACAATGCTTCTCCCCCACTTGTCAAGAGGCTCATTTTATTTTAGGACTTTTTGATACAGGCTGCTGGATTTTAATAAAAATGATAATAATAATAATAATTGTTGTAACCTAGGGAAGGTTACTGAATAGAATAATCACACAAAGATTGATAATGAATGATAATACTTAGGACAAGAACAGCACATATAAGATTCACCAGCAGCATGTAGAAGTAGTCAATTGCTTGAAGTGAGTCAAGTGAATTCTACAATGAATCTCCAACTGCAGAATATCTACCAACTGCCCCACATGGTCAGATGTGTCACAAGACCGAATTTAATGTAGGGTATCTGAGCCCTTAGGCTTGGCCAAAAATTCCCTGTATAAAATAGGGTCGGGTAGCTGTCTCCTGAGATAGCCTCGCTCTTGGGAACCTCTCTACTCAGAGGCAGAGAGTTTGACCAGCACAGCTGGAGACAAATCTCCAACTGCAGGATATCTGTCAACTGCCTCCGTGGTCAGATGTGGTACAAGGCTGCATTTAATGGAAGGTATCCAAGCCTGTAGACTTGGCCAAAAATTCCCTGTATAAAACAGAGTCAGGTTGCTGTCTCCTGAAACGAGACTCTGCCTTTCAACATGGCCTTGTCTGGGGATCCTCCCTACCTGGAGGCAGTTTGACCAGCACAGCTGGAGATGAATCTCCAACTGCAAGATATCCATCAACTGACCCACGTGGTCAGATGTGGCACAAGGCCAAATTTAATGTGAGATATCCAAGCCCATACGCTCAGCCAAAACTTCCCTGTATACCCCATATAAAATGGGGTCGGGTAGCTGTCTCCCAAAACGAGACTCTGTCCTTCAACAGAGGCAGAGAGTTTGACCAGCACAGCTGGAGACGAATCTCCAACTGCAGACCCACATACAGTATTATTGTCCATAGGTATGCTACTACAATAATAATTTTTTACAAAAACAATCACTGAAAAATGTCATAAAGCAATTTCTGACCTTAGGTCTCTGGTTGGGACCTGGAAGGAAATGTGTATACAACAGAAATTCAAGGAAATAATAATAATAATAATAATTATTATTATTATTAATGACTTGAAACACAAATTTGGAAATACGTCCTCATCCATAAAAAATTTACGTTACTTTACCTTACAATCAATAAATAAGAAATGGATAAATGAATAGAATTATAGGCAAATGTTGTTAAAATGTTTGAATGATAAATGATAGAGAAAGAAATCAACTACATTGAACAAATAGTCAGAGATCAACAAAACAAAGCAAACATTATTACTTGAAATGCTTTTTCTACAATTTCAAAATTTACATCTTGTTTCATGAAAAAATAGAAATGTTACACTTAAAGAGTAGAATTATTTGTGCCAATGTATGAGCAATATTAAAAATACATGTTCTTAATATAATAATTCTTAGACATTCTTCTTTATAAATTAAACTCGCTAAATAACACTTATTTTAAAAATAAAACAAATCATGTATATCACAAATTATTATTATTATTATTATTATTATTATTATTATTATTATTCCTCCTTATGTGCAAATACCTTTGGGAAAGGTATGAATCCACTTCCTCCCCCAGCTATGAGTTAATTAATAAGAACTGTATCAGTAAATCATTATTAACTCCCAAAATTCTTACAATGTAAAAATATTTTTTGGCATTAAATAACATGAAATAGGTTGATAAGCCATAAAAAACAAATCAATCTGCATAGCAAAATTTCTTTGCTTCCTTTTTAGTATTTGCTTATATAAATTTGAAAACAAAAATGATTCTTTTTCTAGTTGGGTTCGTTATATTCACTTATGTGCAAATACCCTTGGAAACAGTATGAATCCACTTCTTCCCCCAGCTATGGGTTAATTAGTAAGAGTTATATTACTAAACCAATATTATTGCTAAAAAATCCTTACAATCTAAAAATATTTTCTGGCTTTAAATAACCTGCAAAGGGCGGATAAGCCATAGAAAATGAATGAATCAATCAAGTAAAGAAAGAAGTTAAATCTTATATGACAGTCTTCTGATTGAAAAAAAACAATTTTATAGAATTATAATAACTGTATGTTGTGAAAACCTCTCTTCTTTTTTTTTCTTATTTTTCTAAGAATGTTGAATTATTGACTGTTACAAAGTCTGTATTATAATTTTTATCATCTTTATAAATAAAAAAGTTTAATAGCTATTTACATTGTTCAGACTATTTTTCTCATCTTTATTGTCATATTCATGATATTTTGGCCATTGCATGCTCTGACCTTCTTCAGGTGATATACATTAGAATTTCAAACCAAACCCTTTATTTTATTCACTGGGGTAAATTGTCCTAGTTCCCCAAGGACACATGGCCCAGTGGATAAAAGTGTTGGTTGAAATAATCCAGTGATTTGACTCAAAGAGTTGTCAGTTCAATACCTGGCCACGGCAGAGATGAACAAAAACTTGTAGAGTTGAGTTACTAAACGGAAATAACTGAAACTGAGATATCCAGAAGAGGCATGGCAAGTGGAACTAGAACAATCTACCCCAGTAGATAAAAGCGTCGGTTGAACTAATCCGGTGACTTGACCCAAAGATTTACCAGTTCAATACCTGGCGACGGCAGAGATGAACAAAAACCTTGGAGAGTTGAGTTACTAAAGGGACATAACTGAAATTGAGATATCCAGAAAAGGCATGGAACTAGAACAATCTACCCCAGTGGATAAAATAAAGGGTTCAGTTCAAAATTCTAACGTATATCACTTGAAGAAAGGGGGTGCATATAAAGTCTGAAATGTCATGAATATGACAATAAAGATGAGGAAAACAGTCTGAACAATGTAAATCATGTAAATAGTTACAATATCTCATCTCAGAAATATAGATCATATAGTCAGATCCTGAAAAAGGCCAAAGCGTACAATAGCTGAAATGTTGTGAATATGACCACAAAGTTGAGGACAACAGTCCGAACAATGTAAATTATGTAATTAATTACAATACCTCATCTCAGAAATATAGTCAGATCCTGAAAAAGGCCAAAGCGTACAATAGCCGAAATGTTGTGAATATGGCCACAAAGTTGAGGACAACAGTACGAACAATGTAAATCATGTAAATAATTACAATACCTTATCTCAGAAATATACACAGAAGCATAATAAGTACCCTTTAAAAAAATAAACTTACTCATGTGGCAAAGCGAGCACGTATATGCCTTGGTGTGCAAAATGAGTGAAGGAAAAGAAAAAGAAATATGGCTGCCCTGACACCTGAATTTAAGAAAGACATGGTCTCAGAGCTAGGAAAATTGGCAAGAGACGTTGGACATATGAAACTTTTTGCAAGATCAGATCAGCATAAAAAAACACCATGCAAGAGAGAATGGACAGTCCACTCATTAATGTGGTGCTGTTTGTTCGGAGAGACTTTGTCAATTGGAAAGAGATTATTTGGGTCAGTTTTTGGTCAATTTTTGAATCCATTTGGCATGCTTGTTTGCACAAACCTGCTATTTCAGGGTTAATGACTACGAGGATGTGCTGAAAAGTTCTCATGCCAATTAAGAAACCCCTCCAAATGCTAAAACTGATTCAGTGTAGCCAGATATAAGAGAGTTGTTGGGACCGGAGAAGAAATCTCTTATATTCGGGTTTCTCTTATATTCGGGTTTGGTCTATTTTGTTTTATTAACACAGGCTCTAATTTGGGACCAGAGAAAATCTCTCTTATATCAGGGTTTCTCTTATATCCGGGTTACACTGTATCTTATCATTTGGGGAAGTGAGTCAGACCAAAAGATTTTCAGCATCTCCTTGCACAAGAAACTATTTAAAAATCTTATTTTAGCATGACCTTGTCGCAGTTAGCTCCTCCTCATTTCCTTAATCCTTCACCAGGGGTCTCTCTCCCACGAGTATAAATACTGGCTGACCTTTCACCTCTTCCTCTTTTTATGGCTTACGCACACGTGCGGTCAGCTGTCTCGACCCAGGCCTCAGGCCGCAACCTCGCGCGTGAGGCAAGGTAAAAAAAACTTTCTCTCTTTTTTACTTATTCCAATATGTGACCTCTCACACAAACAGTGTTTCCCATATTCTGGGAACACGCTAAAAACAATATACACGTTCGTACAGACACTCAACACACTCACCATAACTTCTCCATACAACACTCTGTAACCCTTCATGTCATTGTAATTTGTTATTAATACATATTTGTTTCCATACATGTATATCGGTCTTGTTTGTTTCTTTATCTTCTTTGGACTCCATTAAAGTCCAACATTCTTATGTAGCTGGACCGGCCAGCAGGAAATCTTAACCCAGAGATATCTTCACACATTCAATACCCCGCTCCTCTACAACCTTATCAGACTAGAGTCATCAGTTTGGACGACAAATGCATTCAATCATTCTGTCCTTTCTTAATGATTATTATTGATTAATTAATTGTTGTCTTGCGTTAAACACTTCTAATTTTGCAAATGGGCCATTATTTCGCTAAATGCCTTTACTGATCAAACACATTTGTTTTCTTTTGATAATGACATTTTCTTTGATTGGCTGCAGGTTTAAGTGCCAGGGATGTTTTCAATTTAGTTTCAGCATTATCACACTATGCTTGCCTCAACTCTATATTTCCTTTGTACTTTAAACATTATTCTGTCTGATTAGAAAGCTAGTATCTCATATATTGATGGTATATCAGTTATTTATATTCAGTATCTTGGTGTTTGGCTGTATACTTGAGTTTATAGGTAGTCATATTTATACTTGAGTCTTTAGGCAAACATTGGCCAGGTGTATACTTGAATTTACAGGTAAAAATTGGTTAGATCTATACTTGAGTCTATAGACATATATTCGTTGGCTTACACTTTAATTTACCTGCATCCACCTGGAAAATGGCCTATTTTGGGAATAGACTTATCACTTTGCTGATGAAGCATACTGTGAGCCCCACTGACAGGGTAGAAAATGAATAGTTGATAATGTTAAATGTGAATTCATAACAAGAATAAACTACATTAAATCAGATTTTATTATGTAATTCAATGTTTTGAATTAGCATTAACAAACCAATATTATCAACATTTTCCCATCCTGGATATGACAATAAACTACATCCGTATCCTGGGTAAGACGATAAACTACGTCCAACAGCAAGGACTCTGATCAGGAGGTTTTGATGAGCTTGGAACCATCTCTTAATTGCCAGTGTTCCCAGATCCACCCTGACCCGGGGTGGTAGCACCTGTTAGGGTCCCAGCTATGGGCAAATAGTTAACCCCTAAACTGGGGTCAAAACACTATGAAAGTGTAAAAATAGGTTTTAATACTAGCAATACATTGTTGTAAAAAAATTATTACAAGCAATACATTTTTGAAGAAAAATTATTACCAGCAATTCATTCTTGGATAAAATTATTGCCAGCAATACTTTTTTTGAAAAATATTACAGTGTAACCCGGATATAAGAGAGTTGTCGGGACCGGAGAAGAAGTCTCTTATATCTGGGTTTGGTCTATTATATATACATTAACACAGGCTCTAATTTGGGACCAGATAAAATCTCTCTTATATCCGGGTTTCCCTTATATCCGGGTCTCGAATATCCGGGTTACACTGTACAAGCAATAAAAATCTTGTCAGCATTAAATAACCCATTGAGGTTGATATGCCGTAAAACAAACAAAACCAAACCAGCACCATTTTCAGGATATGCATTCATTTATACAAAAAAATATACCCTGTTAATTTCAAATTATAACATCTTCTTTTCTGTGCCATGTCCTTTTAGGACATAATTGATCATGGCCCTCTACATCTTCCTGTCCTTTGGAACTCTTTATAACTTTTGTCTTTTTGTTATTTCTCCCAAATCCTGGTCTGCCATCCATTTTGGCCCGAGCCCATTAAGTATGTCATGCATTGCTTTCCCCTGTCCCTCTTTCCCTCTATCCGTCCTGTTTCTTCTGGTGGACACCGACTAGGGAATATGAAAATGTAGTCTTTTTTTTTTCTTTTTTTTTTTTTAAATGTTAAAAGTAAAACCAACAAACCAAAAAAAAAAAAAATGAATACCCCCCCCCCCAACACACACACACACACACACGAGCTGGCCACCCACCCGACTCTGAGGTAGTGGGATGTTGATCTATCCAGATTAAAAATATTGTTTATACATACATACATACATACATACATACATACATACATACATACATACATACACTTTTTATTCATACATATATACATATACTTTTTATTCATACATACAACATCCTAAGTTGATCTATCCAGATTAAAAATATTGTTTTGTTGGTTTTATACATACATACATGCATACATACATACATACATACATACATATATACATATACTTTTTATTCATACATATAACATCGGAGGTTGATCTTTCCAGATTAAAAATATTGTTTTGTTGGTATCAAGTTTTCTTATTCAAAGTGCAACATACATTTTTATTTATAAATAAATCCAAAAGGTGCAAGTGACTGTTTATAGTGAAATACTATCGGTTTGATGCTTTGGCACACATCATTAGTGGTGTTTTAACCGAGAATCATTAGGGGTTTCAGGTCTTTCAACATCATATCGCCTCTCCACAGTGACCTCCCTGATACTGATCAGATATCGACTTGTGTGCCACCCATCAGCTACAACTGTTCTCATAATGCAACCAAGATGCTGTGATTTGTCTGTCATTTTGTAGTCCAATCACGAACAACTTCTGGTTCACCAGCTTCTGTGCTCTTCTATAAAAAAAAAAGAAGCAAACACAGTATGGCGAATAACAAGACTGAAGAAAATACCTTTGAGTGATTCAGCTTTTATTCAACTCAAAAGGACACATGAGATGTGAACAAAGATGGAGATTTTTTAAAAACTTTTTTATGAAGGGGAAATAATCCCTTAATAAGGGCAGACAAGTAGAATAATAATATCATTTTACCACACACAGTAACTTTTTTTACTTTCACATTTTTGTTTCACATACTGAGATATACACACATATATAAATAACCAATTCTACCTCATTGCTAATTCCTTTTATCCTGTTCTCATTTACACTAATCATTTAATCATGCTAATGGGAGGAAAAAAGGCATCCCTCAGATGATTAATAGAGTGCCGTTTTGTTTTGGAGACTTTTGATGTTAGCTTAAACAAAGCGTTGCAACAAGTAGTCTGGAACCTTTTAAAATTGTATATAAAGGGATAGCTGACAGACAGTAGGAAGGAGAGAGCCATGAAATCAACCTGCATATGTCATTGTCATTTCAAAACTTTACTCTAAAGGGGGGAGGTGTTACGAGGGAGCATTTCTATAAAAAGTGTTATTTAAAGTCATTAAAATAGTTTAAATGTATAATAGGCCACTCTAGATTGTCCCAGTAATAAAATCCAAAAAGTTTTAATTCACTAAATAGCTTCGATCAGTAAATAGCTTTTGGAACATTCTAGAAAAATCGAGAACGCTTTAGAAGGTCCCAGAAAATTCTACCTAGTTGTTTCGGTCCCCTATAAATAGGTTTTTCAAAGGCACCCAGACAGTTTGTAAGTTGCTGTCGCCAAGCTAACTCTGGTAGATTCACGGATTCAAAGTCCAACCGTAAGAATCCTTCTACATTTTCTCCAGCCACGGAACGTCTGCATGAAACCCTCCTGGGACCAGTGGTAAATAGATATTTTGAACTTTTCATTGACCAAAGAATGTTATTTTATTATTGTCTTTGAATTCTTGTAAAAATAGAGTGGTCTGTTTAAAACTTAGTGGTTGTCCATTCCAAAAAGGTAACTACCTTCCTTCTTCCTCGTGAACTCCTTACCTGACCCCGTATTTGACCTTCTCGGTTCCTGCCTTAGGCAAAAGATAGTAGTTTCCTAAAATCCATTATGTTAGCTTTTGTATTCATGTTTGTTAACTGTTAATTTTTATGTTGTTAATGTAAATAAATTGTCTCATTACCAATAATCACATTTCAAGTTTTTATATTTTTTGTTACCACCACGTGTGCGAAACATATTGTCTATCTTATCGCACGTGAGCGTAACAGCACATATATCCAAAGTAACCCCACCCCTCAATAGCTGCCAACAAGATGACAACTACTAGCAAAGTATGATTTATAAACTATCAACTATCCAGTCAAACACACTTTTCCTAACTCAATTTACAAAGGACTTGTTCCAAATGAAGTCAATTAAATAAACATATTATTTGTTTATTTCTTTGATTCTGTTTGTTTATTCCAAAGTTTCCAATAAATATTACTAAGACCTTCTGGCACTTCTCCACAGTTTTTATTTCTTCCCAGAAACCTTTACTTGAAAATTGTTTTCCATTCTCATATACATTTTTTAAATGATAAATAATAAATTTACTGTTGGATTAATATCTTGAGAGATTGGAGGCTATTCAATGAATTTGGTGTCTTTAAAAACCTTTTTGGTAAGGGGAGAAATAGTCAAACTTGCAGAATATGAATGAACAATGACTTGTATGAACATACTCTTAAGGTTCCAGCTTCTTCTTTAAGACCTGTACCACTCAAAAATACCTTATCCAAAAACTTATAATAATTCTCTGCATTTATCTTTACAACTGCATCAGATTTGAAAGGACCTGTAATTCTATTGACTATAATATTAGCCCCAAACATTATTTCATCTACCAGTTTTAAGTTGTGAAGTTTAGTGGAAATTAAAGTTTGCATATCATGTTTATTTCCATTACCAAAAATAGACATCTCATAAGTTATTGTGAAACCAATGAGAATCGCTTGAGGGTATATATAAAAAGAAGCAGCACGGTCTTTTTTTTCTGTTTCTTTTCTCCCCTGACATTGGTCATAAGATTCGGCCTCTTTTTCACTGGTTCATCCCTGTAGACAGAGGTCATGTTAACATATCTCAAAAAATGCAGCCTTCACAATCAGGACACATTTCATTGTCCTGAAAAAACACTCATACAATTGTACATTTCAGGTACAGACATTTTTATACACCTGCCACACTTGTATATTTCTTTCATATTATTTATTTCTTGTAAATATTTTTTCTGTGTACATCACGCCAAATGGTTCAGTCTTATTTAATGGTTGTATCCAGTCTAACATGATTTGCCATGCTTTCTCTTTCACTCCAAATTTGCTTTTTATGACGGCTAGGATTAGTAGCAGTGTATAGGATACAAATCCTATATCATTCCAACAAATACAGTGTAACCCGGATATAAGAGACCCCGGATATAAGAGAAACCCGGATATAAGAGAGACTTTATCTGGTCCAAAATTAGAGCCATACTTACCTAAACAAAATAGACCAAACCCGGATATAAGAGAAAACCTGATATAAGAGAAAACCGGATATAAGAGACTTCTTCTCCGGTCCCGACAAGTCTCTTATATCCGGGTTACACTGTAACTGAAAAACACAAAGTAGATTTGCACACCCACAAAATCGGATCAAAACGACTAAAACAGATTTCGCAATAAGGTGTGAAATTAATTTTCTGACCAATGAAAGGAGGCGATTTGCTAAACTGAGAAAAAAAATAACGATCAAGTGTGAAAAAGAAGTCAGCCATAAATAGAGAGACTCAAGTCAATCACCAGTCAGAAGGGCGCAGATATCAAAGAGGATATAGGACTGACAGTCAAGTCCGTCACTGACTCAACCCGGCACTAAGAGCTGAAAGTGGGGTAGGAAAGGAAAACAACAACAACAACAAAATTACAACTGACTCCAAAACAATTCAACCCGATAAGTACATTTACCTCTTTTATTTCTCATTCACACTCTCTTTTTCAACTTAAATTGATCGCCCCTTTTTCCTTTCCACCTACTCGGCAGATACAACAAAAACAGACATTACTACTCCGTTGAAAGACAGCGAACACATAGACATTTTTTGTTCAAATCACATTTGCTTAAATGAACTAAAAAGCATTAATCTTTGTTACTCTATTCAAACAAGATATAAAAATATACAAATTTGTTTATTCTGCATGAATGTCATTAAATATACAATATTATATTTTTCTACAAACATTCCGTATCGTGTTGTCTTTTCTTGAAATTTGCGTTGTATTTTGTGGACAGTGTATCCCGCATTAAATTCTCCTTTTAATCCGGGTATGCTGTACACCACAAGTGTCAGGCAGTAACATCACTTGAACATGAACATGTGCCTTTGCTTGAAAAATTACACTCAAGCAAAAGAACAAGAAATTATCTTTGAAAACAAGCCATCAGGTCCATCCAATATAGCTCTACATTCATCACTAAAAATAACTGTTGAGAAATCAGTCTTCAGGTAATTTTTCACTTAACCTTATTTCTCTTTCTGACATTTATTGAAATGTGGTTGCTTCTGTCTCTCGAGCTAATGTTCTTAATATTCAGCATCTTTTTCTTTGTTTATATTTGCAACAGTGGATTTCTTAAGTACTTTCTTGCTGGTTAGTTCACTCATCTTGCTTATTATAATTTGAATTTTTCTAATATTACCATCATTGTTGGTTTTATCTTATAATATTTTGATTATGTACTCTTTTTACTACCCAATCCAATTATATCATTCTATACATCTGTTGCACTAATATCACCATTTTTGTTGGTTTTATCTTCAATATTTTGACTCGTGTACTTTTTTTAGTACCCAAGTCAATTATATAATTCTGTACATCTGTTGCACTAATATCACCATTTTTGTTGGTTTTATCTTCAATATTTTGACTTGTGTACTTTGTTTAGTACCCAAGTCAATTATATAATTCTGTACATCTGTTGCACTAATATCACCATTTTTGTTGGTTTTATCTTCAATATTTTGACTCGTGTACTTTGTTTAGTACCCAAGTCAATTATATAATTCTGTACATCTGTTGCACTAATATCACCATTTTTGTTGGTTTTATCTTCAATATTTTGACTCGTGTACTTTGTTTAGTACCCAAGTCAATTATATAATTCTGTACATCTGTTGCACTAATATCACCATTTTTGTTGGTTTTATCTTCAATATTTTGATGGTGGAGTAATGGATAGCAGTTTGGATTGTGGAATCAGAGAGCCGAGTTCAAATTCCAGTTGAATCTATTACATTCACTTACATGCTAATACCCTTGGGAGAGGTATGAATCCTCTTCTTCTCCCAGCTATGTGTAAATAGCAGGACAGACCGGGTTCTATAGACTTGGATAGCAACCAGACTACCACAGAAAGAAATGGCAACCTACTGCAGGAAAAAATCTGCCTCATCAGTTATGTATCGAAAGAAACATGGTTGCCTAAGCATGTATCACACATCGCACATAACTAACTCTTTTTAGTATCTGAGTCAATTATATAATTCTATACATCCATCACACTAATATCACCATCTTTGTTGGCTTTATATTGAATATTATACTCCATTTTTCTTGTTTCTGATTTCTCTGACAGAACCATTTATTCCCATACTTCAGAGACATACTATTATTTTCTAGTAATGTTTGTCACACTTCCTTTCACCAGAACACCATATCTTCAGTCATGACTGTCCTTCTTACATGAACTTTAACTCACCAACTCTTACTGTCTTTAATTCAATTGTTTTCCAACTCCTACAAGCTGTCCTTTCAACTATCAACTTATTTTTTCACCATCTCAGATATCTGATTTCCAGTATTAACCTTTCCAGTTCACCTGTCACCCCTGATTTCACCCATCCTTCCTCCCATCAGCATGGCTGACACTAACTTTCATGAGAGTGATTCATTGTACCTTCAGGCTAACATTCTCAGCTGACATGAAGAAGAAAGATTATATTGAATCAATTGCTAGGCCTGCTGCCAAGAAAGTTAGTTCACGGTATTGTGTGAGACAATTTTTCTTGCTAGAATCTATCTTACATATTTATAAGTCTACCATTTGTCCTTGCTTTTGAATACTGTTGCCACATACAGTCTGGAGTTCCTGCTACATATTTAGATATTCTTGATAAAAATCCAAAGAAGAATCAGCAATATTATTGGTCCTGACCAGGCATCTTGGCTTTAGTTATTTTCCCACCATTGTAATGTAGCTTCCCTGTGCCTTTTCTATAAATACTTTCATGGTAATTGTCCAGATGAACTCTTCGCTATGCTACTTAGACTTCATGAATTTAAGTGCAGTACTAGACTGGCATAAGGTTTCATCAATTTACAGTCGAATTGGCTAGATGTAACCAAGTTCTATGCTAACAGTTACTTTTCTCGCACTGGTCACTTGTGGAAATCTCTTTTGGCCTCTTGCTTTCCTGCCAACTCTGATCTTCAAAAATTTAAATAAAATATCAATCATTATCTACTGTCTCCTTGATTATTATTCTCGTTCCTTGATAATGTTTCTCTTTTTTTTTCTCATTCTTTCACACTCTTGTGTCTTAGTGATTTTACTGTCTTGCTTGGGGTGATATGATTTAAAAAAATATCACTTCCTCCCAGCTTTTCCTTTTTTTTCTACTTATCCTTTGGAGACCAAGGTGCTCCCCTTTTAATGAATGAGATTAACAATTACATTTATAAAAAATGTATAATTACAATTAAATTAATATTTTTTTCTGTTGTAGTGTTTGCGAAGAAAAACTTTAAAAATCTACTTAAGTTAAGAATTAGTAAAATGAACAAATTAGATTCAAATTACAGCAAACATGTTAATAGAATATATTGTACTAATTAATGGCAAACTGTAGCAAAAAAAGCGTGGGAGCAATAATTCATCACTCACAAGGCATTGTAAATACTTTTTGGGCAGTTCCACTGCAGACATGATCTGACTCTTGTAAAGATAGAGTATGACTGGTGGGTTTTGGTATTTTCTGGACTGATATAAGGAGAGCTGATAATTTTTTCAGCACCTTTAGAAATGGATCGTGCGTATGATTTTCACTTTGGTGAACTTGAGTTAAGCTTTATTATTCTCTTGCTAACATCACATTTAGTGTCTTTGTTGGCTAACAACTCTTATTGGGCGAGATTCTTTTGTTTACTATTGTTCACCCAATACAAGGCCCACGAGCCACTCAAGGTAGAGTGTTACTAAATGGGGATGTTGTAAGTGTGTATTAGTAGGGTTTGGTTTGTTTAACGGCATATCAACTCCTTATGGGTCATTTAATGCCAAAATTTAATTTTCTTGGGAGATTTGGTATTTTTTTTTTTAAGCATTTCACTCCAAGTACGGCAGAAGTGTCACTAGTATGCATAGAGTGAAAGTAAGGGAAAAGTCTGGGTATAGGAGTGATTGAGGAAGGGATAAAAAGAAGAACGAGGATCAAGGTATCAGAAGATTACAATTGACGTTACATTTAAATTTTTGAAGATTTTAGTTTTGGGAGAATTAAGTAAGAGGAAGGGAGTTCCACTGTTGGGAAGTGCAAGAGAAGAAGCTGTTGAAGTAGAAGAGGCAGTTATATTTAACTGTTTCAACAGTAAAAGGGTGGGACCTATTTTAACTATTAAAATCTATTGTTAGAATTTTTTTACCATTAAAATCTATTGCTGGAAATTTTTACTATAAAAATGTATTTTTATATTTTCATGGTGTTTTGACCTCAATTTGGGGGTTCACTATATGCCAATAGCTGGGACCTTAACAAGTGCTACCACCCCAGGTCAGAGTAGACCTGGGAACAACAGCAATTAAGAGATGGTTCCACACTTCTCAAGACCTCTTGATCAGCAGCCTTGCTGCCGGATGTAGTTTATCATCATACCCAGGATGAGTATTGGGAGGGAGTATGTTATGGTGATATGTAAGTTAGGTAACTGTTAATCCTTAATTTGAAGAGGCTAAGATTGTAGTGATCAGGGAAACATCCTCTTAGGAATTTGTTTGACAACTGTTTTAAGGAAGAAGCTGTCTTAATGGAACTTCTCACCAGAGAATATGAATGTAATGAGGATAAATCAACTCTGCTCATGTGGCATGGTGGGTCCTTGAGATCCTGGAGATCTGGACTAGTGAACCAAGTAAGTTACATATCATTTTGTAAAAAAAAGACTTTCTCTTTAACATTATTCAACAGCTGTGTCATAGATTTTTATCTGTTTGTCACATGACCTACTGCCAGTGCCCAAATATGGAAATAATCCAGATTCTACTTTTAGTGAACAGGAGAGCATCTATTTTGCATATACTGTATATACTCAAGGATAAGTCACACTTTTTTTTGACCAAGATTTCAATAAAAATCAGGAGTGTGACCTATGCACTTGACATCATAGAGAATCTGAAGTAGACTGTCGTATACCAGTAGTCCAGGTGAGTACCCTTAGTTCAAGCATAAGAGAAGAGCAAAGGAGAAAATGAATTTTTCCTGACATTTTGATTTTACACAATTGCCTCTACCAACAGTACTCCATCACACATCGAATAAAAGTGCTGAATCTGCACGGCTCATATTATCTGATTTACAATGAAAGACGATCATTTTCAAATGATTTTAGGACTGAAGCAATTACTAGTATCCAAATTTTTATCTAAGCAGACCCACATTTGATAAGTAAACACCACACAATTACAACCAATCACAATTTCACTTACAGTTATTCAGTGCTGTGTACTCATTAACCTGGTGTACAAAAACTTGATTCACCGTGATTTTTACTGGTACCAGTATTTTACAAATTTTAATAATTGAAAACCCTAATCATGAGTGATGAAAAGAGTTATGAAGTAAATTTTAAGTTGAAATGGTGGGTATTAGTTATATTTACATTAAAAAAGGGCCTCGTAATACCTCAAATTATAGTGCAACCTATCTATGAGTCAACCACAAATACCCACTTTGACAACCCCAAACTAAGGGTGCAACCTATCTGTGAGTATATACAGTCCCACAAGACTCATAGATTTAATTCTAACTTACTAACGCTATGCTTCCATAACAGATTCATTGATATCCAATTAAAAAACAAAGCTGACACCATAAGAGGAACACTGTCTATTTGATAAATTGGTTGTCTAGACTGAGAAAATGTTTCGTTTGGTTTATTTTGTTTTAGGGCATATCAACCTCAATGGTTTACTTAATGCCAACAAGATTTTTAGGATAGAACTGTATGAATAGAATAAGTATTTGTAAGAAATTGATTTGTAGGTCAGGTTTCATTGATATGGTTTTGCAAACAGGCTTTTTGTTGAGCATCAAATGTAAGTAAATATAAGTAATGCTAGTAATATTTTTTTTTCCAAAATGTATTGCTGGTAATTTTTACTATAAAAATCTTTGACATCATTTTGAGGGTTAACTATTTGCTCATACCATGAACCCTAACAAGTGCTACCACCATAAGTCAGGGTAGACCTGGGAACAACAACTATTAAGAGGTAGTTCCACGCTCCTCCAAACCTCCTATCCTTGCTGTTGGATGCAGTTTATTGTCATACCTATGACACCTGAGAAAATGAAGCCATACAAATATATTAACATCAATGCCTGACAACAGCAGGAAGATGTCCATTAAGGAAACGAGAAAAGGAGAAAGAAATTCACTTTCGGTAAATACCATCAAACTTATTGTAAGAAGCAAGTTAGTTAAGATCTGTTGTCGGAGGAACAAGCTGAATTGGTCAAACCAATCACAAGACCAGTGAATGAAGCCCAAAGTTAATATTTATATTTGGAGGTCAATTTAGATTAATTCTGTCTCTTAAGAAAATTTATTAGAAAATTTTAATGATTTACAATTAAATTAGTTCTACACAGATTAACAGTCTCATAAGAATAATGAAAACTAGAAATACCTATAAAAATTTAATGGTTTTGATATTTACATTTTCTGATGAAACGTAATTATTAAGTTAATGTTTGAATATGCTCCTTATGAGTTCTATACTATAAAACACCTGTAGAAGTTTAAACAAATATTGCAATAACAATCATATGTATGAATGCAGGTCGTTATTTAAAGAAGTAAGAGGGTACAAATGAAAAGATTTTAAATTGACAAGTTTTTACATTTCACTGAAGCAAATGTTAAACATATGAGAGCGTTATCATTATTTATGAGGTATTATCAGGGCAGTTTTCTTTTTCTCACTGAAATCAAACAGTGTCTCTGATTTGTCTTTTCTGTCTTTCCTCATAATCAAAAGGAAAAGTTTGTTATTTATGAGTTATTGGCAGGGCATTCTTTCTTTCTTTTTCTCACTGAAATCAAACAGTGTCTCTGATTTGTTTTTTCTGTCTTTCCTCATAATCAAAAGGAAAAGTTTGTTATTTATGAGTTATTGGCAGGGCATTCTTTCTTTCTTTTTCTCACTGAAATCAAACAGTGTCTCTGATTTGTCTTTCCTAATGATCAAAACAGAAAAGTATTATTTATGAAGTATTGGCAGGGTAATATCTTTCTTTCTTTATATATATATATGATTCAAACAAAACAACTGAAAAAAAACAACAGCAAAATAAGTTGTTGTCATTTTAAGTTGGTCGATAAAGAAAAAAGTTTTGAGTGAAATGAATATTCTTTTCAGATGTTTGCGTGTAAATAAAAGGTCTATATAGATTAGTGTGAAAAAGAAATGGGACATACAGAGAGAGAGAGAGAGAGAGAGAGAGAGTCCATTGAACTTACAGCTGAGTCCATTTGCATAAGTTCGTTGGTAAAATTGGATAGATGTTTGAAGACAGTTCCTTTGAAGTTTCTGGTAGCTTAAGAAGAATCCTTCTGAAGAAAGTGCATCTACTGACTTTATTAACATTTCCTTTTAGAGGCTCTGTGCTCTGAGTTTTTGAACAAAATAGTACAATTCAATTGGTCCATTCTCCTTTGCCATGTGGTATTTCTCTGCAATACAACCATGCAGGAACATATTCAGTAGTTATATTATCTGTCTGATGATTGTGTTATCACATGAAATTCTGAGTAGCAGTTGAAATTTATAAAATTGAGGGCATGAGAGTTGTTTCTTCTGTGAGTATATGTGTGTGGGCAGCCCACATCTGTGTTTTATGTTGTCTGTCAATCTTGTAGACTTCCCTTTGGAGTATAGGACCAACCTGGGTGTTGCTGCTGTAGTTTCTGTAGGTTTTTCAGGGTTGGTCTTCTCCTAGATTGCTTGTCAACCAAAGCTAGAGAAGGTAGTCTACCTTGCTATTACTTTCTAGTTGGTCGGGTAAAAAAATGTATTCATACCTTGCTATGGGTATTTGTGTGAAAGTGAATACATCTTTGGCTGGAATTTGAACTTGACATATCAGTTCCATTTTTTTTTGTGTCAATAAGCTATAAATAAATAGTGTTTATTATTATTCTTGCCAATTCTCAAGAACAAAGAAAATATTTAAATTCACTTTCATATGTTTATGTTTTATTATGACACTTCTTGCTGGTCGGTCCTTGATCAAATCCTAAGTTGGTCAATATTGCCGCTAATTGTTGAAGTGGCTGTCTCAGTCTAGGCTCTGCTCTGCCATGTCATGCTTTTTGATCTCAGAGCTGGCAAAGACAGAGTTGTCATCAGCAATCACAGTGTTGGTTCGAACCACGGAGAAGCCATGTCACAAAGAAAAATAATAAACAATGTTCTTTGCAGACAAAATAAAAGAAGACAGGAAATTCTTTGGATCAATTTACTTTTGTGGTTTATATCATTCTTTGTATATAAATATTAACCATTCCCGCTTTGAGTTCTATTGTGACATTTTGCTCATTTTAGCTAAGTCTGGAACAAGGCTTAAGTCAGGAGTTCTCTTTGGCAGCAAGTCACATCGGCTTTGGCAGTGTGGTCATCTCTCGTCATCTGCTTCTCCAATTTGCTGCAAATCTGGAACTAGGGCTGGTTGCTTCAGTGTTCTGCTTAAATTGACTCTTACCCAAGACTGGCATGGGGGCTGACATTTTGGAGGCACTCGTTGTTTCCTCTGTTTTCCAACAAGAGTTCTTTGTTATCTGACTTTGGATAATTAATTATCTCTCCAAATTTAGGAGATCACTTTTCCTATAGGCAGTGGTCACAGGTACTGACCCACCCATATATCCAATATTTATGCCTCGTATCATTACTTTTCAATGGGCATGAGCAATTCCTCCATTTCTCTTGGTATCTCACCTAAGCCTTTCACTTCGGTTGTCATTTTGACAAATCCAATTTTTAAACTTTGTAGGTGAAAGGGTTGGGCTTAACGCCTGCTCATTAATCATAATTATCACTTTAATTTTCCTCAGCAAATTTTTCCCAGTTTGGGGTCTTGTCAGAAATCAGAAATTTATCAACTATTTCTTCTGAGAGCTATTAGTTATTATTAGGTTTCCATATCATGTTTGCTCAGTCACACTTATGAACCCAGGGCTTGGTCTTTGCATAAAGAAATTCTATTTCTTGATTTGTTTACAATTTCCACTTTTTGATAAGTGGAATAAATCAGTTTCTCAATTCTGTCTTGTCTTTAAAAATTACTAAATATTATCTTCTCAGTCGACTTTCTTTCTCTAGCTGGTCCTTAGATGTTTTCATAACTTCCACTTTAAGGCAGTGCCATCAATCAATTGTCAGCCCAGCTTTTCCAGATGGCCTCTTTGGTAATATCTTTCCCCAAAACATCAAGGTCACTTTCTTCAAGCCATCTCTGCTTAAAAAATTGTGCTTCTTCTCTTAGCTTATCTATCGTTCCATTCTTTAACCCTTTTTGTCTTGTTTGAGGTTATATTTTAATTTTAACCCCTTCTTTCCATTTAACAGTGTCACATTATTACAATTCTAATCATTGCTTTTTAAAACAACAAACATTACCGAAGAGTGAAGATAGTAAGAAAAGTGGAATCATGGGAAAAGTCATCCTTTTGACACTCTGTCTTATTGCAGGAACATTTATCCATGTTTGCCAAATTTACATTTTTCCCATGTGATTTTATCTTTATTTGGATATATTTTTTAGACTTACTCAATTTTTCTTCAACTATGACAACTGACCATCTGACCCTAATAATGTGGGGCAGCATTACTACCACAGTACAGATAAAGGCTAAATTTACATAGCAATGTGACACTGTAACACAATTCTTTTTTTTTTTTATTTATGGCATATTGTTTATAGAGGTTTTACTTTGGTGCCCAGTAGCTTAGCTTTGTGTTGTTTTAATAGCATGTGGTAATAATTGCAGTGGGTCAAGAAGGTTGGTTTTGCTTATATGCTGTTGGTATGCATACTGGTCTCTCTTGGCAATGGTCGCCTGCTGGTGTTAGAATCTAAAGCAGGATGTTGGCAATAACAAACAAACTCAAGTAAAATGGAATTAAAAGATTTATGGTCTCTATATATTATTATTCATCTCTAAAAAAAGTATATATGAAACTTTAGTCCATTTCACTAATATGCATACCACCCAGTTCCTCATTGCAAAACTTGAATCTACTTCAGTTGATTCCAGCTGCTGATTGGCTAACCAAAAAAGAAGAGGCTTCAGGTCAGTTGTGAACTCTTTTAATAATGGGTGCATGCACTTAGTAACTTTTAATGCAGTTTTTAGATTGGTTGATTTTGTCATAATCCATTTTTCAAGTTCCTTTCTTTTCTGATGTGTGTCTCTTGATAGTTTTTGCTTTTTTACGGCTCCCAGGATTGATGAGAGCACAACACCCAACTGGCCCAAACCTGAAATGATTGAATGGTAAGGTTAGAATCATTAATAGAACCAGTGAGCCACAGTTTATATGCAATAATAACCACTTGTGCCAGCTTTATCTAACAACAGAATTTAACACAAACTCCATTGCAGAACCATAATTAAACCTTGGTGCAGTTAAAGTCACAAAGTAAGAATCACTTACACTTCACTCAAAAGTTGTTAGACTTGACCCTGACAAAATCCTCCAGGAAAACTGAACAAAAGAGATTTCAGGATTTACTTGCAGCCCATGATTCCGTGTTTAACCCCAAAGTTCGAGACTGCAATTAGGCAGCTGGCAAATTTGAGGCTCACATTAACATGGGTCCTGTACCTCCCACTCACAAAGGAAGGGTAGACTTCTACAGTATTCCAGGGATAAAATCATAATGTGACAGCAGAAATGCGATGAACTTGAGGTGCTTGTGGTATTCTGGAAACCAGAGGACGTAGGCATTAATGTGAACCCATCCTTTCTGGTGAAGAAACCCAATGGTGGTTATAGATTCGTAACTGCATTTGAAGATGTAGGGTGATATAGCAAGCCTCGGCCCTCCCTGATGCCAGATGTTAAGTCAGTTTTGCAAAGCATAGGACAATGGAAACACATTATTATCTCTGATATGACAAATGCTTTTCAACAGATTTCCCTTTTCGCACTCATTTAGCATTGCGATATTGTCAGTCTGTGTTCGTGGGATATGTGTGTGCACACATTGTACCGTATACCAAAACCACATTGTACCGTATACCAAAACCGCCCTGGAAGAGCTCATGTGTTGTGTTCTTGGTGACTATTTACAGTCAGGTATAATGTCTAAATTAACCGATGTTCTATACTGCAGTAGAGAGACAATAAACGATCTCATAAACAACTGGAGTCATATCCTCAGGGCCCTAGAAAGAAGCAGACGCCATTTATCCTTATCTAAAACCACTATATGCCCACGCATGATGACTATACTTAGTTGGACATGTTTGGGAGGGGGGGCAATTTCTGCAAGTCAACATAGAATCTTAACATTGTCCTCATACAATAGTCCTGACTCTGTGTTTGGTCTGAGATCCTTTCTCGGGATATACAAGTTTATATCAAAACGTGCTGAGATTTAATCGCCCCTGGAGAGTGTCGTCGTTGGGAAACAGTTCAAGGAAAAAATTCAGTGGACTGATGAACTCTTTTATTACTTCTCAGAAGCCTAGAGTCAGTTGCTAACCAACAAAGTGGTTCTCCTACCCATATCAAGCGAAGAATTGGGGATTGTTACTGATGGCTATATATGCAAACATGGACTTGGCACTACACTTTATGTTTCATGCAAAGGGAAACTCCGCCTAGCTGTTTTTTAGAGCAAAATTAAAGAAACACCAAATAAAATGGCTACCATGCAAAATCAAAGCTTTGGGCATTGTTGCTGCAATAAAATATTTCAGTCCATATATTATACAGTTGACACACCAAACCCATATTCTCACTGACACTAAACCATGTGTACAGGCATTTGAGAAACTGAATGAACTGGATGAATTCTTATCCAGCCCAAGGGTAGCAACATTTTTGATGATTGCGAGCCGATATTGAACCTCCCGCCAACATCTTGCTGGTACTACCAACATACCACCAGACTTTGCAAGCTGCAACACCCATGAATATTTGGAGCCTCAATGCCAGGTGTGTCAGTTTATCGTGCAGACTGGGGACTCTGTTGTGTGCAGTTCATCTGTTTAAGATAAGGTCGGCCTACCATTTACAACCCAATGGTCATTCAGGCTGACTGTCCTGACCTGTGGAGAACATGTGAGATATGTAGCGCAGTCAGGAAGGCGCCATCAAACACAGACTGCTGTATGATAATGCATTCAGGTGTGAGTTGAAACAGATTCTGATGGCATACTACAAGGAGACCGTCCCTTGCAATTGATGCAACACCTAGACAGCATTTTATGTCCTTGATGTTAGTTAAATTTTTTGGAAGGGCGTGTCCTTTGCTTCAACTGTGGATCACCCAAGTCGTCATCAATTACTACTTGTAGTAAAACAACATTCTTATGCATTAAACCTTGGCAAAGCTATTGAATATGTAAGTGAAATGTGCCATGTGCGTGCTTCTTTGAAAAAGTTTCCAGATCAGTTGGTACAGCAGTCATCCGAGGATCCCACGGATGTGTTCGGATGTTCCTATGCTGCTGATGTGCTGAGATGCAATCGGCGACTCATACTTTTTGAGGGAGTGTGTATTATCATATACCAAAACTTATCTTATACCAGATGAGAAGGGTGACACACTCCGTGTGCTATTCTGACAATGATCTTGTACCTACATCTTCTTGACATTCTTCCCAGCCATAATTCGTGTAGATACAACTCCGGAGTTCATCACTTTACAAAACAATGACATAGTGTATAAGTTTTACCTAACTCTAGAAATAGGACATATGAAAAACATTATTAAAAACCCAGTTGCAGAGGAAGCCATTGTCGAACAGGAGGAAGAGCTGTTATGCTAGGGTCCCAGTGGGGCCCAGAGTCTGAACTGTCGCTAACTTTGGCCATAACTTGCCTAAACTCCTGCATTGGTTTCACTAGCTTATCTGCCCGCAAACTATGAACACAATGAAGCCAATTTACCAATGACCAGATACCTGTATCTGATCTGGAAGTGATTACAGCCAAACACACCCTTCGTGAGGCCAAGCTTATTCTCAAAGTGGAGGGATGTGAAACTACCATGTGAACAGTCGCTACATGTTGACCATGTTTACCTATACTGTGGTTGGGACAAGTCAAAGGCACGGCCGTCCTGGGTACAACGTTAAACTGCATCCAACAGCAAGGCCTCTGATCAGGAGGTTTTGAGGAAGTGTGGAACCACCTCTTAATTGCTGGTGTTCCCAGGTCCACCCTGACCCGGGGTGGTAGCACCTGTTGGGGTCCCAGCTATGGGAAAATAGTGAACTTCCAGGTCTTTTCCAGCACATTGAAACAATGATGTTGCCAACTACACTTTTTTGAAACAATGATGTTGCCAATCATACTTTTTTGAAACAATGATGTTGCCAGCTATACGTTTTTGAAACAATGATGTTGCCAGCTATACGTTTTTGAAACAATGATGTTGCCAGCTATATGTTTTTGATATATTTAGTAAATACTGAATCTGGCATTAAATAACCCATAGTGGTTGATATGCCATAAAACCCCAAACAACCAACCAACCAAAGGCACAGAGACGTTACATTGTAATATCGATGGAGGGTGAGTGGTGCTACATCAAAAGGTTTGTCCAGTACACAAATCCAGGCAGGTTCATATTAAGTGGAGAAAGCAGTATGCTATCACGTCCCATGTAACATATCACCACCCAAAACCACTAACCTCTCAGGAAGTTTTGACGAGGAACAGGAGGAACATCAACAGATTGTTGTTGATCCTGTTGATATATCACGAATCTTATCTGAGCCTGCAAATTTTGGTCACGGGCTGGATGGACCTACCTTACTTCTCGGTATTAACCACAACCTACTCTGTGCAAAGGAAGAACTGTTGGTGTTAATTGCTCTCACTAATTTATATTAGACACCTATGCCACAAAATAATAACAACAAGAAAAAACAAGAAAATTCAGACAAGAGAAATTGTACAAATAAATAGATTTTTATATAACAAATGTACAAAGTAATAGTTATGAATGTTGTTTAAAATGGTGAGATAAACTTGTCTTTTTAGATTTTTGTGTGAGGTAATGTTCCAGTTTGATAGACTTCAAGTTATAGGGTAATTTGTGTGAATTTGGAAAAATTCAGTTCAATGTAATATTGTTTGTATTCAAAATAAACAGTTCATAGTTTTGGGAAAAAGTGTGTATGACATTGTGTTTGATATTTGAGTGTGTCGGAGTTAGCTCCTCCTCAGTTCCGTAATCCTTCAACAGATGTCTCGCTCCCCTGGCTATAAATTCTGGCTGACCCTTCACTTCGCTCTCTCTTTTCGACTTAGGCTGTGAGCCGCCACCTTGCGTGAAGATGAGGTAAAAAGCTCTCTTTTTCCACGTAGGCCTTGGGCCGCCACCTCGTGCAGAGTTGAGGTAAATCTCTCTTTTCAACAAACTCCAATATGTGACCTCTCACAGATACAGCGTTTCCCAAATTCTGGGAACACGCTAAGAACAATACACGTACGTACAAACACTCACAACACACACACATAATTTCTCCATACAAACTCTATGTAACCGTCCATGTCTTTGTGTAACTTGTTATTAATATATATTTGTTTACCCATATATATCAGTCTTGTTTGTTTTTTTTGTCTTCTTTGGACTTAATTTGAGTCCAACATTCTCATGTAGCTGGACCGGCTAGCAGGAAATTTTAACCTTTTGATATCTCTTCACATCTTCACCCCACGGTCCACTACAAGTGTCTGTCACTTCGTTGTTTGCCGATGTGAGTTTAGTTTGCATTGAATGAAGGAAATAGACTGTGGTTATGTTAAAAACGATTTTAACTTATAGTCTGGACTTCAGTTGAAACTTATTTTATGATGAGAGTTGTCACGTAGCATGTAGCTTTTTTGGGTGATTTTCCCCAATTCCCTGTTTCTTAATTGTTTGTTGTTTATATAAGCAATATAAGTCACGTGATAAGCCACAGAAAATGTTTTAAAATTTTGGCACAACTGTACCTTTGATCAGGTTAAATTAAGGTCAGACGTGCGGACATAGTTGACGACATGTCATGTGCTATTTTTGAGTCAATGAAATTACGTTAGTTGTATAATTTAATTTGGAGCGTATGTTTTGTCTAATTTTTGAAGTTTTGAGAACTATATAGAATCTGGATCCTATAGAACCACGAAGCAAAAGCCCAACTTTACCAGTGAGACAAAACCAACCTAGGTATCCTGTTTGTGATCACCGTGTTCCAAAACACCTTCAGGATTATATACTGCCCTAACACTTCCAATTCCTCGTTCCTTACTTTGCACAAAAAAAAAAGAAAAAAGATTGTGCCAATACTGGCATTTGTTTAGTAAGTTATTTCCCTTTTGGGATTTTTTCTCTTTTGGGTCCCCTGGGTTAGAACTTAACGGTGGGACTTCTTGGACACTGTTTTTTTTCTCTCCCCTTGATTCGTTATCTCTCCTTCTACTGAGAAGTTTACCTGTGTTTTAATAAAGAAGAATTCAACACATGTAATGTCCTTCTTCCTCTTTTCATCCTAATATTGGCAGAGTAGGTTTTCTGTAATTGGGCTTCCTGTTTGACAAAAAAAAAAAAAATTAAATTCCCTAAAAACTTGTGCCGATAACTAATAAATTCTACAAAATAAATTTCTCAAAATTGTATAAATTAAACAAGTGTGTGTGTGTGTGTGTGTTAACAGATTTAAAAAAAAAATTACCAAGATATTTTAAAAAAGAAACGTTTCAAAAATAATTTCATTCATTTATCAATTATTTGATTTTTGTAACAATTTCCAAATCAATGTGCTTTTCACTGCAAAAAGAAACTAAAAAATTTCCCATACTAATTTATGGTCACCTGTTGATGCAAGAAAAACTAAATTTTAAGCAAAAATTATTAAAAAAATATTATTTAATAATCAAAAAATCCTTTGGCTTTGTTAGGGACGAGTAGAATGCAATAAGTTTCTTTAACTAGAGTGTTGGAAATTATCAGAAGGATTTGGTTGTTAGGCTGGTGTGTTCTAAACATTCATCCTCAACAATAAAAATGTTTAAAATATGAAACACAACAAGGCAATAATTCAATTCAAATAATACACACATTTATATACAATTAAACAATATTTACAATGATGTTTTGTGTTATCAAAAGTTGGTGTGTTTAATGATGTTTTGTATTATAATATCCGGATTGTTCTAGTGTTTCAATATATTCATGTAATATTACAAAGTTATGTTTGATTGAGTTTTCGATAAATTAAATGTTCATTTAAGGTTCAACATGAATGTGTATGCAATTATTTACGTACTGTTTTCTGGTTAAGTCAACTGAAGTTTCGTACCCTTAACTGTAGTTAAGATTTTAGTTCGATCGTAA
Organism: Acanthosepion esculentum; assembly: GCA_964036315.1. NCBI lineage: Eukaryota > Metazoa > Mollusca > Cephalopoda > Sepiida > Sepiidae > Acanthosepion > Acanthosepion esculentum. The sequence goes on along the minus strand of OZ038503.1, from coordinate 31,915,451 downwards.
TTTTTTTACTTAAATAGTAGTGAATATTTTCTTGTTCACTTTAGGTAAGCAAAGTTTGTTTAAAGTTCGAAAATCTTGATCACAGAGGATTATTCGAGCCAGTTGTCATTGAGTCAGTGATGTTCTTTTTGCACAGGAAAGTTATTGTTTCGAGTAGCGTCTGGCATCTCTCTGTGTTCAATCCGATGACTGAGTTGGTCAGTCAAAAATCTTCCTTTTATAAGTTCTCGGGTATCAAAATCGGCTCAGAGAATTTTGGCGCAATTTACTTTAATTGAGCTTTCGAATTTTTGAGCTGTAAGCCAATAGAATTCTCTGATCGGAAATATGAAGTTTTCATTGGGTAAGCTTAATTTTACATGGGTGTAAAGAATAGATTGTTCCCACAGCAGGGGTGTTAAAATAACATGGACGATTCCACAGCCTTTTCTGTTCATAACACAAAAAGTCAAAAAATTGTGACGATAAAACTTTGTTTTTTATTATTAAGGTTGGGTCATTTTTTCATCATATATTCTCATTTTTTTAGTGAATCTTTTTAGAGTAGTAGAGAGACTTTCAGACTAGAGATTCTAGGTACTTAAAAAAGAGACGTATGTCATTGTCATTCATTAAAAAAGTCAGCAGATGTTTAAAGTGGGTTTACTAAATGACAATAAAGTAGAAAAATTGCTCAAGTCCCCTTGTTACTTCCTCTTCCGAGTAATGACCCCCCAGGCCCCTGGTACTACCTCTGGGATGGCCTCATTGGCATTTACTTGATGAGCCTAATTTTCAACTTCTCCGATAGAAGCGAACTTCTATATCAGGTAGGTATTGCCATTCAAGGAATCAAAAACATCTTCCAACTCCTTTTTTTTTTGCACTTAAAAAGAACTAAAAAGAAAAAAAAAAAATGTATTTATTTCCAGAACCTTATGAAATAATTTACTTTGTCTTTAAAGTTTTTACACGATATTCAGGGAACCTGTAGTCACATCACGTAACTGTTTCTTTTTTCTTTGGGACAATTAAAAGGTGAAAACAATTGTGTTTTTACATCATTCTCGAAGAACCGGATGTTTTTTTTAAAAGGCATAACTAATGAAACTACATCGTTTATTTTATTAACCGGTCTGCCCACTCACGTCGATGTCGGATGTAAACACTTACGTTAAGAATTTGTTTTTAAATTTGGAGGCACGTCAGAAAGTGTCTAGTCATTTTATTTATTTATTTTTTGTTTTTTATTTTATTTTATTCATTTGTACCCACCCCAATGTCGCTTTGATAGTTTGCTGCCCGCTAACACAAAAATAACGTTTTCTTTGTATTTTTTATTTTAAATCAGTTACTAAACTTGTCTGTAAGTTTATTTTCCATTTACTTTTTTTTTTGTTAACTCTTTTCCCCTCTAAAAGTAAAAAGAAGAAAAAGAAATATATATGCCACTAAAATAGAATATAAAAAGGAAAAAAGAAAAGAAAAATTATAGCAGGGATGGATGCAGGATTTGGGGCAAGAAGTGATTCAGATGAAAAAAAAAAAGGAAAGAAAAGTTTTAGGTAGTGTGGGCTGGTCTTTCTTGGGGTAAAAGCTACTTTTTTTTTTTTTTTTTTTTTTTTTAAAGTGAGAGTCAACCTTTACAAGGCCCGGGGACACTTGAGGTAGAGAGGGTTATGTTAGGTAGGAAGTCATTTGTGTGTGTAGGTGAGGGAGATAACGATTAACCCTAGCCTTGAATAGGTTGTGATCGGGGAAACATCATGTTGGAGTCAATTCCACAGGGCAGTGGTTCGCAGGAAGAAGCTGCTTGAGTGGGTATTAATCCTCACCGATGAAATATGGAGGGAATGTGGGTGGCTAGATACTATGTAAGTGGCATGGTGTGTTCTTGCTGTGAATATTTGCCTTGCTGGGATCAGGGAATGTAGTTCATCCAAGCTCTTTCCATGGAAGTAACAGTAGAGCAGTAAGAGGCTTGCCATATCTGTGGGAGAGGGATTGAAGGGTGGAGAATAATTCGTCACTTACATTTATAGGGAGCATAATGAGGAAAGAGAGCTTGGAAAATTTGACACTCACAGGACATATTGAAGGCAAGAGGGATAGAGGAAAACAACACATAACCTCCCTAGCGAGCTTGGATAAAAATGGATGGCAGAACAGGGTTTAGGGGAAATAACAAGAAAGCAAAATTTATTAAGTGCTACAAAGGACAGGAAATTGTGGAGAGCCATGATCACCAACGTCCTGAAGCGACACATCACATAGAAAAAGAAAAAAACACACACAGACACACACATTTTTAAATAGCTGCTTGTGTGTGTGTGTGGGGGGGGTGTATTCTTCTTCAGTGTATTTCAAATTTTTCTTTGTTAGAAACACAACATTTTTTCACGCTTACATACATAAAACTCTTAGTCTTTATGTATGCCTGGAAAAGTGTTACTCTTATAATCAAAGTAACAAAGATCATATTTTTCCCAAAATCAGTTCCCCAGAGTAATTCTGCAAGGTAACATATTTAAGGCAAGCAGTCTTTGTAAAATTATAATGCTTCATATCATGAAATAGAAAATTAATGATTAAAATAAATTGGTTCATTTAATGAAATAATTTGTACATATACCACTTTTCTCTGTCATGTCTCAGAAATAACCTTCACTTTTGAAACTCAATTGTCAAGGCTTTTGGTTGAAAACCAATTAAAAAAAAATTATTGACTGTATAATATCAATTTTGTGTTGCATATGAAATAAAGTTGGGCTTATTGTGAGGTACACACTTTATGCTTTGTTGAAAACAAAAATAGAACCAACTTGATATTAACCTGTTTGCTGTTAAGTCTATTTTTTAATATTGTAACTTGTATGTCAGGTTTTTCTTGAAAACAAGAATAAAAAATAAAAAAATTAAATTAAAAAAGAAGAGCTGCTTAAAAAGTGGCAATAAAGCATTGCAACTAATGATGAATATATAATTAAAAATTGTACTTTATTTTTTGCTGAATAAAGTTGATAAACAACAAAAACAGAAATTACGACTCAACCTAATAAAATCTACAACAGAATCAAATATATATATATATATATATATATATATATATATATATATAATATACAATAAAATATCAAATCACCTCATATGGGGAATAAGCTTATTTTGATGGCCAAAAAAATAAAATTTGTCAGTCATTCAACCCCAGTATATATATTGAATAAGACTGATGAATACTATACTTTGGTTGAATAAGACTGACAAATTTTATTTTTTTGTTCATTGAAGTAAGCTTATATATATATATATATATATATATATATATATATATATATATATATATATATACCAATAAATTAAAAATTTACTATACCACTTATGTATGGACGTTTGTATTTACAAAAATCAGCTCATTTGCACACGTGTGTGCACACACACACACACACACACACTCAAAATTCTTTTTAAAATACTGGTGGTTGATGAATTGTAATAAGTTTTTTCATTGAGGATGAGTGAATATAGTTTTAGTTTTATTTAATAACAATATCACTTGACTGATACAAATTATACATGATTTGAAAAGATTTAAAACTATAAATTATGATAATTAAAAATTTAAAATGAAAACAATTTTTGTAAAAATTCATTGAATTATTTTTTCTTAAGACAATAATGTATATCATATATCTTATTAAGAAAAGAAATTAAAACCATTACTAATTAAATAATGGCTCAGGTTTATTGCATTTTTTATTTTATAATTTAGAATAGATTTTCTGTAACTGGGCTACTGTTTGACCTAAAGAAATTGATGATTTAAATTCTCCTACAACTTGACCTTATAACTAATATAAAAATTTAAGTGCTACAAAAAAGAATTTCTTGAAATTTCATAAATTGAAAAAAGTGTGAAGCAGCAAATTTTTAAAAAATTACCAAGATTTTTTTTAAAGAAAGAAAGGTTTAAAAAATAATTTAATTCTTTTGTGAATAAGTCCTGAATGTTTCATTAAAATCTAACAACTATCTGATTTTGTAAGAATTTCCTGAGCAATGTGTCTTTACAGCAAAAAAACCCCCAAAAAACTGAGAAATATTTCAAATTTCCCATAATAATTTATGGTCATCTTTTAACATCAGAAAAACATTTTTAACAAAAATTTTAAAGGTTCCAAAAAAGATTTTTTAAAAAATTAAGTAAAATTCCTTTGGTCCTTCATTTTAATAAAACTTCCGCTGACACAAAGAGAAAAAAAGTTTTTTTAATCAAAAGTTACAATGTTCTAAAAAGAAGGAAAAACTTTAAAAAATAATTAAAAAATAGTTTGTTCTTTCCCCTTAAATAACAAACATTTTGATGATAAAATTTTGTTTTCAAGTTTGGGGGCTTTTTCATCATGCTATGCTCATTTTTTAGCGATCTCATAGAGGATGCTATAACACGTTTATTTTGATGATAAAACTTTGTTTTCATTAAGTTTGAGGCATTTTTCATCATTTTATGCTCATCTTTTGGTGAATCTTTAGTTAGAAGTATGTGTAAAACTAAGTAAACTTTGCTGCGATTTGAACCTCTGACTTAGAGGCAAGAATTATTAATAAACCAACATACTGCTGTTAGAACAGTCACATAAATTTATCTTTCTAATACTAAGATATTGGTTTATGAACAGTAGTAGAAAAGTAATGCAGATGTGCAGTTGGTGTTACTTTTATGAATACCAACTCAGAATGAGAAATCAGAGAACCAAGTTCACATTCCAGTCAAGATTTTAGAAGACTTTTGGAATTAAAGAAATCATAGGTTTAGTCAGAATTAGGGTAATTTTTAACAAAAAGATGAACTAGAGTAACCAATCAGTGCATAGTGTTGCGGAGATTGTGTTAAGTAGGATGTGTCAGAAGATGAGATTGTGTGAAGATTGTATAAATAAATATGTGTGTTCATTAAGCATTTATGCCCAACAAATAAAATAAGCAAACATTTGAAGACAATTCAATTCGAAGAAATCAAGGAAAAACAATGTAGTTATAGATTTCGACAAATAACATGAATTTATATATATATATATATATGTGTCATTTACAGACGGTACTGTTTCGCTGTATCACAGCTCCTCAGTGCGACTAGACTTACGAATGCCTCAAGCCAGGATTGAAACACAACTAATTTGGTGTCAGCCAGAGCTATCTTCACTCGGTAGAGTTACACAACTAAATCTAACGTATTGTTTTTACAAATGTAAACAAATGCCATCAGCCAAAGTGCTCCATTCATTTTACTGAAGAGCTTTGCATTAGTGCAGGTGGCTGTTGTTTATAGAATTAGCTTATCACTCAACAGTTCTCAATTGAAATGTATTTTCAAGAGCTAAATTATGTCATTCACAGACAGTACTGTTTCGCTGTATCACAGCTCCTCAGTGCGACTAGACTTCCGAATGCCTCAAGCCAGGATTGAAACACAATTAATTTTTTGTCAGCCAGAACTATCTTCACTTGGTAGAGTTACAAAACTAAATCTAACGTATTGTTTTTACAAATGTAAACAAATGCCAATCAGCCAAAGTGCTCCATTCATTTTACTGAAGAGTATATTTGACATACACAAAGTGATAATAAGATTGCTTGTTAAAGGTGGCAAGTGAGATACAGTTGTAAAGAGTGACCATATAGAGATTTGGTGATTGAATGTTGATGGTTTAAGTTTGTGAAATTAAAACAGAATTCTGCTGGGTAAAATGTCAGTTGTATGAGTTCAAATATTAGTGTATGTGTGGGACAATTGTAATTATTGATTTAAGTTATGAGGATTTATCTGCCTTTGACTGATATGTTATAAATTGACTAAATATACAATTACTATTTTGTAGTGATAATGTCACTTTTTTAGTAAATTGTAATTTAAGTTAATTCATTGCAGCAAACCTGTGTGGGTTGTGTTGAGTTGCTGAGAGAGAGTGGTGGTTGTTGAGTCAGTGTGTCGGTGTGCGTGGTGGTTGTTGGCATCTCTTGCAACTTAGTTACTGACTGCTTGAATCAAGTCAAGTGATCCTATTTATGGACTTTTGGGTTTTCAAATAGGCTCCAGACAGCTGCATGGGAAAAAAGGATTTGTCTCAACTTGCTACATTTTTGTGTCTTTTAACCAATGGGAAGTTGAGTTTGGAAAAGTGAAGTGATGATTGGTTAAAGTTGGTTTTGGGAAAGAGTGCATTTCTCCGCAGGGGGTGACAGGCAAATATGGAAGATTCCATAATAGCATTGCAGAAATTATTATGAATGCAAGATTCATAGGAGTGTAGAGTGAAGATAGTCAAACGTCAAATGACAAAAATTGGTTTCTGAGTCAGAGGATCCGTGCATCATTCCAGGTAATAAATTAATCCTTTGAAAATAAATAATTAACATTTTTCAACCAACAGGTTGATTTCCATTGACAAGAAAAACATGCTTCATGATTTTAGCATTCTGTACCACTTTCTTTCGATGTCAATTCTTGTACAAACTAAACACCGAGGTGGATCACATGATCCCAAACTTCGATTTCACTCACTCACCAACGAACTACACTTCAAATTTAACATCTACGATTTTTATCAAGATAACAAGAATTCCACTCAAAGAACATAGAGATTGCCAAACAAACATTTTATTCAAAAAGCATCTTTGAATATAACGATAACCTAATGCAAACTTACTTCGACTCAACTAGCTTACAGTCAAAAGTTTCTTAATATTTAATGCACAAGTTACACAAAAGTTATAAGCTTAAATGTTTTTCTTTTAAACACAAAAATTCAACTTCTGATATCAACCAATACTTCATTCATCAATTTCGATGACAACAAACTTTTTCAGGAAGAACACAACTTACATTCTTCAAAGGAGTTTACTCATTTTTGTTGAATCAACTTTATTCACGTAATATTTAAACTTTTTTAAAAAACTTTATTACCTTTTTTTTTTATTAATACTAGTTAAAAACAAAAACAACGTGGTCAGCCAAATTTGGAAGTAATAATTTTTTTTTTTGTTGAAATTAAATGTATTTATTGAACAAAGTAACTAATAATAACAAAAAAAAAAAACCAAGTCATTGAAACAAAGCAAGTTCAGTCGACCAATGATGACAATTCCAGAACAACGTAACTATAAACAATTTTTTCTATCCTCTGCCAGCCGCTATGATGGAGAAAGTATTACCTTGAACCGTCGCCAGTGAGACACGCTGCAAGAGCCACTCCGTTTCGCGAGGCTCGTTCCTTAATCGAGACGTAATCGCGCCAATCCTCCGAAGGAACGCCATCGAACGAGGGCCAATAACCCCTGAAGTCTCCACTGCCACAGGAGTAAAAAAAAAAAAAATCTCTCAGCAAGAGAAGAATATTTAGCTATTTTTTTTTTATCTCTGCGTCTCGGGCGACGAACCCCGGCTCAACCGCGGACCTGATCAAATTACCGGCCGAAAATGTATCCGCACAGGTCGCATCCCAAATCAACGACTTACCCATCTGGCCGCTTCATCTGTTTCATGAACAAAAATATATATTCTATATTCAACAGGTAAAGGGAGACAACTCTTACCTTAATCTCCAATATTACACTATGACAGAAATTTACGATGTAAAATATTATTTAATCTCTAACTAAATTGATTAATTCTTTGAAAAAAATCTTTTTAGTGACAGGAACACTGAACAAACTCTTTATCTGTCCTAAAGAACATTCTTATTTTCATGTTGTATATATATTTGTTATAATGCTTTATTTTTGTTTTTCTAGTAAAAAAAAGGAATATTGTTTCTTTTATTTTGTCGTTGATGAGCTTGTGCCATACCCAAAGTTAAATATTTGTGGAGAAGTTTATTTTCATACAGGCAACACAAATAATACCTTCTGATATATACATATTTTTCCTAATAACCTACTCCTCTGCAAGATGATCACTTTGAAGAACACATAAGCAAAATTTATAAACCAGACAAGCCAGTAAGAAACGGCAACAGTGAATGATAGTGACTTAAAAAAAGAGATTCCCTTACTCATTCATCCATTTTCCTTGACACACTTTTATTTCCACTTTCTCCCTTGTCGCTCTTTTTCTCGTGTGAAGAAATCATTTATTTTCATCTTAACAAACAACTACAAACAAGGAACGATAACACAAAAAAAACTTTAACATGCTAAAAAATTAGTTGTAAATGTAAAAACATGAAAATAAAAATATTTTATATTTTTATATTTAAAAACCTTTCTCGACATTTTCTTTGTTGTGGGTTGATTCAAATCCACAATAATAGAACTCTTTACTTTTTTTAATCAATAAAACCATTTATCAATCACACAACAAAAAACCAACAAGATGCTGTATGAGATCGACAGAAAATGAGCATAGCATGATAAAAATTGCCTTAAACTTGACGAAAATAATTTTTATTTGTCTAACTGTTTATGCTATAATAAAGAGGAAAGATCAAAGTATTTTTTGATTATTTTTTAAATTTTTTTTATCATTTCGATCACATCCAAAAGTGTCGTTTAAAATCATGTTTATTTTTTAAAAAAAAAAACCGATCGTCAGACATTTTTTTTAAATTTTATAAACAAAAATTTAATTTTTCCGTTTTAAATTCTGCCAAGAAATAGTTAAACTTTTTTTAAAATTTATTTTTACAAAATTTAAAATTTAAATGTTTATTTAACATATTTGGAAAGAAAACATTACTTACTTTACGCGCTGAAAAGTGTACTTTAAAAAAAAAACACAGCGGGTCGGAAAAATAGTGACACATTCGAGGTGTCGATTGATGCTGTCAATCAGTATTGACAGCTTACGCGACCTAATTTCATCGTACGGATGGACGAAAGTGAAATAATTTAGCTTCTTATTGAACCAACTTGCGTAACCAGTTATTAAGGGAAAATTTCAGCGTTTTAATTTTTAATTGTTTCTTAGCTTTCCATCTTTACGTGTACGATGCTTTATGAAAATTTTAAAACTAAGACTGTTGATAGAAAAAAAAAATTCATAAGGTGCATACAAATTAATTTAATTATTTTAATTACTTTAATTAGATACCTTTCTTATGAAAGGCTAAGGTGTAAAATATAAACATATACATTTATTTTATTTTATGGTATTATTTCTATTTCCCTTCATTTATTAATTTTGATATTTCATATAGAAAAAAAAATAACTGAGAAAATAAAAAAAAAAAGAAATTTCATAAGATAGATTAGGTACATAATACTTTTAGGTACCCTTATCATTTGAAATATTACACAATTTTTTTTGTTAATTTTTCTTCAAAGTAATACGAATATTGAAAAGACTTTATTTCACATAATTACATAATCATATACACTTTATTTTATTTATTCATAACCAAGTAAGAAGAGAGGTCTAGAGATGCAATGCAATTCGTACCAGAGATTCGTGAAATATTTCCTCACAAACTCCAACCTAATGATCAGAGTCCTTGCTGCCAGATGTCACAGGATGGGGTTAACCATTTAAAGAGCAGGTCGTGCATGATATAGTCGGTAGCTATTTCACATTTGTCCAGTTGATAGTCTTCATTATCTTCTTCATAGAAAATGTTGTAATCTGGGTCAGAGAATTCCATGACCCATCCTACAAATATCTTATCAACAGAATCAACTGTCCAGATGTGTTTTATGGCCAACTATATCACCACGTAAGATTTTGTAAATGTTATCTACAAAATCTTGGGAAAAGTCCGGGAATTCTGCTTTGATGGCAGAATTGGTGTGTTCAAGGTCCTTCAATCTTTTCTGTAGCTGACGCCTTTCCTTTTTTTGATGCTGTCTCTGCTTTTCAGGATATTCTGATCCTGTGTGGTTCTGTGCTATACTGCATGGCAACATCCAAAAGGATTGTTTAAACTTTAAAGGAAAAGAAAAATATCAAAAATTTCTCCACACGTGTCTAGCACAAACACAGTAAAGGCTGACCGACAGCGGAGGACAACATTTATAGCCAGGCAAGCCACATGACTTTCTTTTGTTTTCATGACGCTTCCGGTCTTCCGTATATTTGAATTTAAGCTATTTTTGACACAAAAAAAAACATGTTATATTAGATTTTTACCTAAAAGCAACTTTCTAATTGTAACCAGGTTTATTTTATAATCTGTAAATGATATTATCTACTTAATAATACATTGACTAACTGCAACACCATTTTGATCAATTTTAAAATATTTAACAACTTTAAGCAATAAACATAAATTTAACAATAAGAAATAACAAATAATTGTTGTAAAAACTTATTTTTCATCGAAAATGTTTTTTGCTTTCAGGAAATGTTATCCATAGTCATACAAATAAGTAAAAGCAACTAAAAGTTTTTGAAATTAAATAATATCTTTGTTTTATTGAGTTTTGTATGTTACAATTCAGAGCTGATTTTAAGGTAGACGGGTCCGAAATAAAAAAAAAAGTAAAATGGATTTGCTTTGGTCAAAGCCTTGTGCTTTTAACTAATTAGTCGCTAAATCGGAACACCTTAGAATTTCATGAGTTTTCATGAAATTACTTATGGGGGGGTGTAATAAATAAAATAAAAAAATTACCATGATTTAAAAAAAAAAAATAAACACATTTATAATAATTTCCATCATTTGTGAATAGTTACTGAAAGTTTCATGAAAATCCGACAATTATTTTTATTTTTACAAGATTTTCAAAATTAACGGCTCCCATTAAAAAAGAAAATTCAAAAAAAAAAAAAAACACGCGCTCATGAAGGTACCTACATCGGTAAATTATTTATTTTATTTTTTTTCAAATTAACATTTTCTATGAATTTTTGTTACATTTTAGCAAGTAGCAAATTGAATTAGTCACTTGCATATTTAAAAATGATATTGAAGTTTTAAACTGCTTGAAACAGCCGATTTCTCATTTCTGATTATAGGAGGTTTGAATGAAAAAGATTTGACAAGGAAAAGAAGAAAAAAGTAAAAGAATGAAAGAACAGACAAAATCTAATTCAGATGTTTTAGTCTGCATTCCATTATGAAACAAACAATCAGATCATTTTGGCTCGTACTACGGTAGTCTTAAAATTAAAACAACAACGCATTGGTTAAAAATTGAAGATAATTTAAAAGAAAAGCCTATTTCTTTTTTTATTTTAATTAAATTACTAATAATTTAAATAATTTATATTTTTATTAAAAAAAGAAAAAAATACCATGCTTTATTGACCTGTCTGTAGATCGGTGTAAGGGAGATAACTGTGCAATCATAATTACTCCGAACATAATTTTAATGGTCGATGTCTATTTGTGAGATTAAAATGAGAAAGTGAGTTGAAGTTTTCTTTGTATTGCTTTATTGGCGCGTAAGGATAGAAAATAATGGGAGATAAAAACGCCTTCCAACTCAGTAAAAGAATAAAAAGTAAACAAATAAAAGTTTTATTTGTTGACTTTTTATAAAACCAACCAAGTTTTCAGTCCTTTTTGTAGAGAGTTCCGGGTAATGTTTACGTTGTGGGTAATTCTCATACGCCAGTTTGAATTCTAGTTGTCTCTCTTGGATGAAAGCTCCAAAGTGATTTTACTGGACACTGGAGATTCGTACTGCAGATAGTACAACTCCATTATACTTCAAGGCAAAGGTGATGCGTTCGCGCAGTGTCAATGAATTTTGTATGGTGATTATGCTCAAATTTTACTAATGAGATGCTTGGAACGAGAAAGAACATGTTTTGGTCTTCATTACTCTCTAAGACCCACTATAGGGATTAGTACTCCCATGATCAAACGGAAGGAGCAGAATAACCTAAAGAAATGAATTCCAAAAATGTTTATATACAACACTGAAGTACACAAATATAAGTTATACTAAGATGCGATCTATCTAGAAATATATATATATATATATATATATATATATATATATATATATATATACAGTGTAACCCGGATATAAGAGAAACCCGGATATAAGAGAGATTTTTATCTGGTCCCAAATTAGAGCCTGTGTTAATGTATATATAATAGACCAAACCCGGATATAAGAGACTTCTTCTCCGGCCACGACAACTCTCTTATATCCGGGTTACACTATATATATATATATATATATATATATATATATATATATATATATATATGTATGTAAAAGGAAGGCTGAAAACAGCGGCGCCTGAAAGGTATAGACAACAAAGAAGTGCACAATGCAAAATTCAAAATTGAATATATAGAGTTAAGATATTTAAGAAAAGTCTAAAATGCCAACCAACCTCGCAACCCGGGTTTCGACTGTAAGATCTCCTCAGGCAAGTGCATCCTACCACTTGCCTAAGGAGACCTTACGATCGAAACCCGGGTTGCGATGTTGGTTGGCATTTTAGAATTTTCCTATCTATCTATCTACACACGTTACAAATTGTCCTACACAGAGAAAATATAAAGACATATAAAAAAATGCATGTAGTAAATTAACAGAGCGAATAAAAAAAGCAGGTCTTACTTGTAACTCTCCCAAGATGGACACAGTATAATCCTGGTGATATACCTTAGGTTTGTATTTAGGACGCATGGGAATTTTGTCAGCCACTACAGATGAATCTCGCATGCACCTCTGTCGAGAGCTAAGTAGAAACTGATAATTATCACTGTATGGGGGGTGTGTGTGTGTGTGTGTGGGGGGGTTCATGTGCTCCCAAAGGCCCCTAAAAACCTAAGTCAGTTATTCCTGTCAAAAGGCTGATAATCGTATTTTTAAATCCATACACCACCCTGGTTTATTTTTTTCAAAATATTCTAAACAGCAATGCAGTAGAGGTGAAGAGATTTTTTTTTACAATCAATTCACCCCAAGCAAGGCGATAATGCCACTGAGGCGCAAGAGGCTAATGGGCGTGAAAGAGAATGAAAAGACTTTAGAAGTAACCGAAACAGGAGACAAAGGATAAATCTCTACTCCTGTTCAAAAGTTGAAACAGTTGTCATGCTGACTTACATTTTTCCTTTTACATGAAACATTTGTGTGAGAAAGGAATTTAGTTTGTTTCTTGTGTCTTCGGGGGCTGACACAATCGTGTATCTAGAAATATACAAACTGTTAGGTAGACATGTTGATTAAGATCACGCGGCATTGATTAACAGTGTCAAGTGAACAGAATCAAATCGTAGCAACAATAATAACAATAAGTACAAAACTTATTTTTTCTAAAAAATGTTACATATATATATATATATATATATATATATATATATATATATATATATATATATATATATATATATATATATATATATATATATATATATATATATTGAGGCAAGTTTCGTTGAATAGTTTAGACAAGTTTTGTCTGCTTATTTTTAACATGATCCATTGAGCTTTCTGGTGTCGGTATTATTAGCAGATCCTGTTACACACACACACACACACATATATATATATATATATATATATATACTTCATCTAAAATTTCGTGAACAACGACGAAGTGTTAGAGGAAATAGCAACAAAAAGGAAGCATGCTTAACATCAGGAAGAGACAGTTGAGGTTTCTGGGACACATAAGAAGAAAGGATGGCTTGGAGAATCTGATACTCACGGGACAGGTTGAAGACAAGAGAGACAGGAAAACAACAGAGCAAGCTTTAGTAAATGGATGGCAGAACAGGGTTTATGAGAAAGAAAGTCAAAATTTATTTAGAGCTACAAGGGTCAGGAAGTTGTGGAGAGACATTAATGTCTATATCCTGAGGGGACAGGACATATAGAAAGAAGAAACTTAACATTTGGAGGAGGAAACTAGCTGTTAATCGCAGCACATTTGTGGGAGTCTAAACACGGAAAACAGAAGAGACTGGTACTGGCTAAAACATGTGGATCAGATTAAAAAAAGGCACTGATATGAGGAAGATTATTGGAGACAGAAGAATGGTAGACAGTAGACATTGGTGTTTGAGTTCGCAAGAAGAAAACTCTGGAATTATCTATCCCGAAAATAATATTTACAGATTCGTTTGAGTCGGGGTAAATAATGAAACAGTGTGCAATAAAATGGACAGCGTTGTCAGTAGTTTTAGGGAACAAGTTATAGGAACATTATCACTAATTTAACTAAGTAAAAATTTATTCAATAAAAGACACACGCAAATAGACAAACCTCTTATCTACAAACTCCCACCATCAACGGACTTCGGATACAACGGACAAAATCTACAGACAAAATAATAAAAAAAATCTGCAGGAAAAAAAAACAAAAAAACTTCCAAATCGCCAGCGATGTATTTAAAAAATTAGTGGAACGAGTGGTATTAGTTCTCAAAGTGACCGCTTGGTGGCGGGCCTTTCAATTGTAAGCAAAGACGGAATGTACGATACATTAGCCCGTGCGTGAGAAAGTCGTTGTGAGAAACTATTATTTTGATTATTTTGATTAATATGTCTATATATTTATTTATGCTATATATACATGTTTATAGTATTTACATTATAATCATAGCTACTGGTAGTTACTATATAGTGGTTTTATAACTCAAAAAGAATCCCTTCCCATCTACGCACTATCGGCTTTAACGAACCACTCCTCCTCCCTATTAGTCCGTTGATGAGAGGTTTATCTGTGTTATTCATTGGAAACACCACAACTCACAAGCAGCAATTCATAGAGACAGCAACCACCTACACAGACCGCCTACACACATACAGCAATCGTCCACGAGCAGACACCTGCAGTATAGGCAGACAGGTGACTATAAGACTGCAATAACATCCCGTCTCGATGGCACGCATTGGGGTTTAATTTTTAAATTGTTATTTATATTCTCCTCTCCACATACAATTTGTACATATGGGGATTAGTTAGGAATTTCATAGATTAATTGTGGTATTATGGTGACTCTAATAACAATGAGTTCTTTTGGGGTAAGGAATAGTATAGTGAGTATGGGTCAGGGATTGTAGCTAGCTAGGTTAAAGGTAAGACAGAAGACCAATCCTCTCTCATCTCCTATTTGTTTGTGTCATATTTGTACGATTTACGACTGTGGGAAAATGAAATAAATTCAATAAATAAAATAATAATGAATAATAAAAAACGAAATACATTTTCTTTATGAAGCTGAAGCCTGTAATGCAGCCAAACTACCTCTACCAACCTCGTTCCAACTCTGTGCAAGGCCGACTTGAACGGGACCATTATAACGGTGCTTATCCTTAGAGTATATAAGGATAAGCACCGTTATAATGGTCCCGCTCAAGTCGGCCTTGCACAGAGTTGGAACTTCTGAACCAAGAAAAAGAAAACAGAATATATATATATATATATATATATATATATATATATATATATATATATATATATATATGTATATATATATATATATATATATATATATATATATATGTGTGTGTGTGTAAAGAGAATAAACGGTCTGTAGTAGAAACCTAAACTTTTTTGTGCTTCTTCTTAAATGTTTGCATGTGAACACGAACTCACCTACAACAAACCCAAACACGCAACCTTTAATTTTTTTAGTGTAACCAACCGAACATGGCAACCGTTGATTGTTGACACGCCTAGCAACACATCTATCAAACAATTGACCACACTACCTCGACTCCGAGCTCTGTCTCTTCTCTTTTTCCTCTCAGTCACGTGTCTCTAGCTCCACTACCTTTGTTGAGTAATACCGACCTTACAGTAATTCGATTTTCATTTTCCTCCTCGGTTGGGGCCATTATGTCATCTCAATAGGGTTGATTCGGGTTTCTCCAAATCTTACGGTATTGAGGTTGACGTTGAAGTCTAATGTGACCCCCTCCCCATATACGTTGTGTACCAGAGGTAAGAGCGTATAATTCCCGTCCATAGCCGTGATAAATTTTCGTTCCTTTTACCCGAGCGCACGTTGGAATTCAGATTGGGATAATAACTCATTCAATGAAATGCACAACACTGTTGATAACAGGTCTATTGAATATAAAGAGAAACTAGTTGAATAAAATGTTTCAATTAGCTACTGAAAATCAAAAAACTCTACTGCAGTAGTAGTGTTTTTGGAGATTCTGGTTGTAACCATTAAAGTGATGCCCAGTCAATCGATTCTCATTCAATTCTTCGGTTATGCGTGTGTCTGTGCTTCCGCGGTTCGGAAATTGTGGTGCGCTCTTTAGCGACGACTGTCTTACAAGCAATTCCGGGTCGTGCCGAGCAACCGAAATGCAGGTGTATCTCGTGGGCCTGACGTCTGCTCTATGCTCGGGAAAAATGACCAAGCAAAATGCACGCTAGCATTATCATATTCCGATAACAATGATTGATGACTCCCTTTACCTAGACAGAAAATGACAACTCACAATGACCAATTTCATTATTTCCATATTCCCGGAAGATTGACCAACTGGCTTCTCTCACCAGCACCAGAATTCCAAAATGATGATGACTATAATAATTGCAGACGATTGTCACAGAAAAAAGGCATATCCTAATCTTAGGCAATCTTACTAATTGGCCATATGGTATTCCCCTTGTATATTCAAAATCTTCCTAATTATCTTTCTGTAAAGATAATTCTTTCTTGGTTGGTCAACATAAATTCTACATGAACCAGATATTCCCTGGTTCTTTTCCCAGAATACTTTAGATCATTATTTTCTGTGACCACACAGGTTCTCTACATAAACAAACCTTCGTTTTCTAGTTTTCCAGGATTCAATCATTTCGGACAATACATTAATCGTACATTATTTACATTTGTCGGACTATTGTTCTCATCTTTGTCGCCATATTTATTACAACGTTTCGGCCGTTGTACGCTCCGGACTTCTTCAGTTGGTTGGCATTTCACTCACTGGGATAGACTGTTCTAGTTCCACGTGTCATGTTTAATGGATATCAGTTATCAGTTATCTCCTGTTAATTTTCCCTCTGAAAGTTCTCCACTGCCTTAACCGAGTATTGAACTCACACTCTTTGGGTCCTGTCACTGGATCTAACCAACGCAATGAATTTCTGGATATTATAAACCTAATGTCTTCAGCAACCATTATTTTTACCAGTGCACATACACAGATGTCCTCAGGGACACATGGCACAGTGGATAAAGGCATTAGTTAGATCCAGTGACAGGACCTAAAGAGTGTGAGTTCGATACACGGTTAAGGCAGTGGAGAACTTTCAGAGGAAAAATGAACAGGAGATAACTGATAACTGACATCCATTAAACATGGCACGCCAGTGAGCGAAATAAAGGGTTCAGTTTGACATTCCAACCACCTGAAGAAGGCCGGAGCGTACAACGGCCGAAACGTTGTAATAAATATGGCGACAAAGATGAGGATAATAGTCTGAAAAATGTAAATAATGTACATAATACCTCATCTCAGAAATATAGACAAATACATTAATCGTCTCTTTCCTATCGGGGGAGTGGATAGAGTTGGGTATCTTGGTTTTGCTCAGTCTTACTGAATCATGTCTAGTTATTAGGTTGGTGCAAAAATAATGTCGTTTTTTGACGTTCAACTTCATGTGAGAAAACGACATTATTTTTGCACCAACCTAATAAATGGGGTTTTGATTCTCCTTGGAATTGTTTCATTATATTATTTTAAAACATAAATGTTAATGCGTTTCATTTTTAATTTTCTTCACACAATCAACCCACTCTCCTGAGAATTTCAACAAATATCGTCCAATTAGTAATCCCTCCAAATCACCATCCTGTAATTTCATGTATTTAAACGTTTTAACAGGGTCAGTTCCCTGTTACAATGGTTCAATAACTATTCATTCGAAGCAGTCGGTCAGGGATCGAATACACACTGCTCAATGAAAGAACTTCCGATTCACGCAGTCATTTATAAACTCTACATAAAGTAATTTCTAAATAGCAAATACACACATTCTACAGGGTGGTCCGAACGTCTTATCACCCCCTAAATAATATAATATTTTATTTCAGATGGCTGACACGAGCTTCTACAGTTTGGAAGAGAGGCTGCTTGCAAGTGTATAGATGCATTATGGTATGCATTCTGGCAAGAGCAAGGAGAGGGCTTCCCATGAACGATGCCACAATACCCATCAGTTGAAGGACACCGTTCGGAGAGCTTTTGCAACAATCAACAAAGCACAATTTCGTAAAATATCACACAGGACATGACGGCGTATCATTTTCTGCCACGAAAATGATGGCGTTCATACAAACCTTCTCGATGTGTGACAGCGTCAATGAAAGTAAATAAACTGAATCCAGTACATGTGATTTGTATTACTGTATTACTTGTTCTATTGTTCTCGTTACTTTTTGTTAGCGGGTGATAAGACTTTCGGGTCACCCTCTACAACATAGATTTGAAACTGAAATAGCAAATGCACACATTCTACATTCTACCCTAAAAACAAAGACCATTTCTTTTATTGTAACACCAATTAAATTGTTTTATAAAATGCTATATTTATTGTAAAATACCTGTTTATCATTATTTGTTTATTGTTGGTATTCCGATACCCTGATTTTTTTTAAACCAAAATTTGGATAGAAAAAGAAATTACATTGTGGACTCGTCCATTTACCTTATCACCCCCAGCAACAGGAACATTCCATTTTACACGCCTACGTGAATCAACTTAACCAATCAAAAACCTTATTGTGCTAAGCAGCGAATTCTATTGGATTGCAACGTGATAATTCAAAAACTTCACGTGAGGAAGTTAAATTGCGCCAAAACTTACTTGAGCCGATTTTGACATCTAAAACCTTATATAAGGAAGATTTCCAACTGACCAAATCAGTCAGTCCAACGAACACAGAGAAGCGCTAATCTAATCCACGTAACTTGCGATTATAATTTTCCCGCGCGAAAAACCACAACTGACTCACCTACAAACTCGATTCGAAGATTACTCTGTGAATACAAAGAACTTCAAATTGCAAGACTTTACTTATCTAAAGTGAATTATTAACACTCACTACAATTTAAGTAAATACTATTATCGAACATATTACATACCTACGGTTAAGGGTAGACTACTTCTGATGACTGAATTCTAAACATTACAAAAACAATACGGACATAAATAACGCTGTTTAAACACTAATTACGATTTCTTATAGACTGTAACACGAATACACCAAGACACCAAAAAGCAAACAAAATCTTCGTCCACTAACAAACATAAGACATATAATACCTTGCAATAACATTTTGTAAATAATATTTGAATTGTATATAAATGTATTTGTTTATTTGAATTGCATACATGTTTTGTCTTGTTTTATATTGCGAATTATTTATTGTTGTGGATACATGAAAAGATCACGCAACCTGACGAAAAATCCTTCTGATCTATTCTGACACTCAAGCAAAAATCTTAGTTCATTCTGCGCATACCCAACAACATCAATGTGTACACAGTTGAAAAGGAAAAAAATAAACGCTAAAAACTTATTTATGAATTTTGCATCTCTCTGTGTTATACATAAGCACAAGTTTGTAAGAGTTCAGTTGACAATTGACTGAGAAAAGGAACACTGATCTACGTTCTACTACATCTTGGAGCAAAAGGAAGAAAGAGGAAGTGAGAGGATGGCGCCACCTAACGGACACTTGGCGAAGACAAGTTGGGTAACCCACATTGTCACAACTGATGTTAGTTGAGCATACTTATTTAATTTATTATAAATGTAGCAAAAAGGGTACAACTGTTTGGAGTACCAGTTCTGCACTGTCTTCTTTTCAATCACAATCGTGAGACTACCGCAAAACTCCACACAAAGCACGACCACTCGACTCGTCGGCGTCTGCTGTACGTCTGATGCTCATTTTATCGTTCATGCTCATTTTATCGAGTGGCTGAGACTCGGAAATTTGCATAAGCCTCAAAATCTCCGAGTTCCGGGATTAAGTTGTTCTTAAATTGCAACTTTTGGATCGACCATATTTTCTGCCACGGATTTTTCTGCGAGACACATCCGAGCGCGGTTTGTTCCAGGAGGTAAGCCGTTTTCCCTTCTACAATAAAATTCGTACATCAGTTGGTAAGCACAGACATTTTAATTTCTCAAAGCATGTGGTGAGCCCAAATAAAAAAATTAAAAATTAAAATATTAAAAAAAAAAAGAATCCAAATTAAAATAAGGCATTTGCTTTCCTTAAAACCCATCTCTCTTTTTTTTCTCTTCTCTCACTATACTTATCCCACGACTGATGGGACGGTAACCCTCAAAATATAAAAGAGGAAGAAGAAAAGACTGCTTCGAAACAAATTCGCTACTCTAGTCTCTATTTATTTATACTAGAAATCAACCAAAATAAGAGGGTCTCCAGGCATAACTTCCGCTATAAAAAAAAGGAAAATGAACACCGGAAAATAAAAGAAACAAAACAAAGAGACTTTTGATGTTAGCCGAAACCAAGCTTCACGCCAAGTAATCTGGAGCCTTTCTTACGTGTATATAAAGAGACAGCCGACAGGCAGCAGGAGAGATGAGACTGCCAGAGAAACCAACCAAGCGTATCGTGTGAAGAAACTACCAGATTGATGTCCGTCAATTCGAATTACAAAGGTTACGCTCCAACTGAAGTGAAATAAATAAACATATATCATTTGTTTATACCGTTGTGAGGTTGTTCTCTGATGCGCCAGCCTTGTCTTCATGTACTCCTTTATATATATATATATATATATATATATATATATATATAATTTTGGGGTAAAAAATACAACATCAGTGTCACAACGGAAATATATAAATTACAAACAAATCATATACAATATACAGAACAATAAGCGCAAAAAAAAAAAACAATAAAATGCTTTAGCATACAATTCAGAGAAAGGTTTGTATATTTCAAAGTACATATACTTGTACAGAGATAAAAAGTTTATGCTTATTTGGTGGGATGCACATCGTCTGTCAGACCGCTGTCCCTGGACATCTGCTCCTTTTGGCCGTCGAAAATGAAGAGAGAGGAAATTTGATTTCTGCTTCAATTGGCGGCAAAAACGCTCGTTCCAGTGCATGATGGGAGTTTTCATATTAATTTTAATATTTTTTGTTTCATACTTCTACATAGTCTCATACTAAAGTTTAGAGGTTATTTAGTGATTTATTTGTTGCTATCCCTACAATACCTTTGATTCTGTTCGTTTATTCATTAAATGATTCAGTAAAGGATCGTATAAGACTATATATTTGGCACATTTGAAATAGAATTTAACACTAACAGTGGTCACTAGTAGTTCCTGCAAGCCGATGTCCCATCCACGGCGCTATGGCGAAGAAGAGGCATTTCGTTGGAACTGAGAAATAAGCAGAAAACTAAATCTATTCCTTTGGCCTCAATCTATCAAAATGCTAATGAGCTGAGCTGTGTCAATTGTCTAAAATCATTGTTGCTATTAATTTTCAAAATAAATAACATCAGTTTCTGTTGCGAAGGCAACGAAGAGAGAGAGTGGTGAAATTAGAAATTAAATAGACATTGGTGGTGATCGTCGGTGGCGTTTCTCTCTCAGCGTGTCTCTGTTGATATCAAACGCTGGTCTGTTTCGGGTCTGTTTGACTTTGGGTATATATAGCCTTCGATCGCCTCGGAATTATGGTTTTGGTTTTTCAGTGGGAGTGAATCTGGCTGCTCATAATATATTGTGCATTTTGTTTTGGTAAAAGCGGATATATGCATGGAACCGAGGCGCAGAAAACGTATTTACGCAGTCTGCTTTGGGTCGTCGAGCGGTCAACATCCGGTTTGTGTAGGAAATGTAAGAGGCACGACAATACCGGGGCAAACAGTTTGAACACTTGAGGAATTGATATGTTTATTATTATTATTATAATATGGTATAGTCAATTTCATGTGTTTTGTGTGCACTTTTTGTTTTTCATTTTTCTGTACCTATATTTATTTATGATGAGATGATTAGACAAAAAATAGAGAGTCGGGAATATTTAAAACTTAATATCTGATTTATTTGCCCACTTCACTTTTAACGTTTGATTTATCACAGGACTTTTTCATTTTTTTTCCATTTTATGGTGACGTGACGCTTGTCATAGCAGTATAGAAACTAAAAAAGCCTACCACAGGCTACAAAGTGTTACAAATACCACCTCTCGAAGATGTCTGTTTCTAATTTAAATTTTTTTTGGGCGTGATCTATAGGATATAAACTCCTATATTTTACGGCCAATAAGTGAAGCACAAACAAGTAAGAGACGCCTTCAAATAAATCTCACTAAATTCAGTAGATACGAAAAACTTTTTTTTACAATTTTGTATAAACACGGCTCCAAAATTAAGTAATTGGTTTCTGGAACCTGATTAGATAAGTCACAGGATGTGCTCTCTACGACGTCCGCGCTGTTGAACTTCAAATAACCTGGAAATAGGTCGTGGCTTAGTTACGTTCCCGCGCAAAACTCAGATAGCATTCGTGATCCAGTCACCAACTTGCCATAAGCCATAAAAGCGGCTCGTCACCAACATTCAGAGACCTGATCTGAAACGGAGAAGCGAACCAGACCAGCCTCGATTAATAACAATAACGCACGTACCATGACACCGCGTATGTCAGCGATGATTTTTCTACATACAACGCCACGATGAAAGTAAGTCTCGTATCCTCTCTCTGTTCACTGTGTTTTTAAAATTACTGCTATCGCACGCAATCAGTCGAAAGTCACACAGGTTTCATGAGCGTGTGCTTCACGCACGCACACACATTGGTATACACATCATTTCGAACATTGCAGACTCACTTGCAACAAATCACTTCGAACTTTGCAGACTCACTTGCAACAAATCATTTTGAATACTCGAACTATTGGTCTCTTCATGGGCACAACTAAGACAATTGAATTCTAATATGTAAATACTTGTATCTACTGTATAAATGTCATTAACATATTTAGCTTGGTCTTCTTTTTCTGCGAAAATCATTTCCTCCCGTTGTTTATTATATTGTGTTGAGATAATTAGTGGAATCGACACTCGGATTTTATTTTATTTTTTCATCTAAAATCCGGGTAGACTGACCTCACAGATCAAACAAGAAAGAAGTTTTTACGAATTATTGGTTAACAATATTTCTTAATGATGAACGAGTCATCCGCATGTCTATGGATTCAGTTTTTTAAATCTATTTTGATACTACTCTGGATTCGGCTGGGGTAGTTTAAAAATTATTAAGCTCAAGCATCTGCATCTCTCCATGCAGTATACCTCCTTCCTTAAGTCATTTCCCTACAGTTTCTGTGGTGTCTCCAAAAGAGAAAGTGCCGAGGGGACTTGTACAATTTTCCCACAGTATTACCGTTAAACTCACTTTAAATCTCGACCTTTTTCACATTCGATAGCGACGTGGGTACGCTGAAAAATCCAATTAACTAATCTCCCTGTCTTTTTTTCAAACGAAAAATACAGCCGTTATTTCAGAGTTAACAAGTTTTCGTGCTTCACCGTTTTAATCAAACCATTCATCGTATTTCTTCGTTATTTCTTTCAGCGTGCACCGAACGCGTCCTCATGAGTTAATCGGTTTGGGATTTACATTTTAAAAATAAAAGGAAAAAAAGTCTGTCTTTGCCTTATGAATTTATCAACACGTTCTGCTGATGATAGGTAAGTGATGCTGATTGATAAAAGAAGTAAAAACGAAACAAAAGTTAAATTATTTACAATACAATTGATCTTTCGACGACCTTTATCGGTATCTTCCTTAAAACTTAATTCATTTTCTCTCTCTTTCAAAAGTTTCTGTTTTTATTCGGTCGGTTGCAAGGAAAATGAATCATTTTTAAAATAAATAGATCAATAATTAAGAAATGATAACGGTTTTAAATTTAAGTACCCAGCTTCTAAAAAGTAATACTGACTGAAGTCAAAATTTATTTAATCGAGCATGGTTTTTTTTTTTTTTTTACATTTTTCTTGTAATTATTTCTTAGGTCATCTAGGAATCGTACAACACTTTTAGAGAGTCATTACTTATAAAATAACTAAAATAAACTTTCCAAGCAATTATGTTGTCAGTATGGCGATTTGGGTCATTGGGTTCAATTTTAATTTTTGTACAGCCGGCTTTTCGCTAAATAAAAAAAAAACACATGGTGTTCGGTGCGTGACACATTTTACTTTTTAACTTTTCCCTTTTGTTTTTGAGCCCAGAGAACGAATTATTTAATTAAGAATGTACAAAACTTCTACTTTTTATTTTGAAGGAAGAAAATCTGTCATCAGTTTGATGCGGAAAAAAAGAGGGATTTTGTTTTGATTTACTTAATTAGCAGTAGACGACTGAAAAAGTGACACAGAAATCCGAAGGCGTGGAATAGCCAAAGATAAGATGTCTTCCAGAAACTAAACAAAATAAAAGACAGGAAAATTTCGTTGGACCGTTTACCGAGCACGCGTAGGAAAAAACAAAACAAAACTAGTCTGCTTACTAAGTAGCTTTTTCTTTTTTTTTTTAAACGAAAGTATTAATTTAAATCTCCTATGTGATATCTGTCTCCCTGCATGGCAGTGAGTGCTGGAAAATCTTCTGAAAGATGAAGAGGAGACTTGAAGCAACAGAAATATGGTTCTACAGAAGGATGCTGAGGATACCGTATACTGATCTTGTTAGTAACGACGAAGTTTTGGAGAAAATAGACACAAAACGGAAACTAATATTTAACATCAGAAAGAGACTTATAATGAAGAAGGAGGGCTTGGAAAATCTGATACTCACAGGATATAGCAAGAGGGACAGAGGGAAACAACGTATAACATACATAATGAGCTGGAGTAAATGGATGGTGAAAAAGGCTTTGGGAGAAATAACAGAAAGACAAAGTTTATTAAGAGCTACAAAGGACTGGAAGTTATGGAAGGCCATGATCGCCTAAGTTCTCAGGTGGATACGTTACATAAAGGAGATGGGGTAATTTTTTATTTGAGCATTGTATCAATTTTGTCAATATTGTTTAGGAAAATGAAATAAATTGTTAGGGTTAGGGAATTTAATTGTTTAGTGTGTAAAAAAAATTAATAAATTGATGATAATTCAATTGTTTTGATATTATATATATATATATATATATATATATATATATATATAAAACAACTGAAAAGTTGCAAATTAAAAAAAAATTGAATTTTTAATTTGCAACTTTTCAGTTGTTTTTTCTATATTATATACATACTAAGAAAGTATACGTGGCTTCTCATTATGCTATATATATATATATGATGGACTCTCCCGTCGAACTCGACGTATGAGGGTCAGGCAGATCAGTTCCCAGAAACTGAAAGCCCGACACCCACACAGGATTTGATTATAGTGGTGAAGGCTTTGTGCAGGGCTATCCACACTTTTTGGAGGGACGAATACAGGGACCTGGTGCAATCACACTCAAGAAAATACATCTTAAAACACACCAATAAAATCATAGAATACAAATCAGAAAGTTTGTTGTATTAGCCATCATGATTTAGGGAGATACTGCCCAAATATTGTGTGGATGTAGTAGAAGACATACCACGTGTCTTTTTAGGGCCAATTAGGAATAAGTAAATAATTCTGGGGCTGATTTTGTTCTGAAAAAGTGTATATGAAAATGTACAAAATTCCGGCACTAAACAGGATACACACAGCTGTCACCAAGCTCCATGCAGTTCTCGCTTATGATCTTCATGACCTCATGCTAAAAGTGACAGCATTGACAGACTTCAGACTACAGCAACACCGCCAACAGTAAAAAACAATTTCTATCTCTTTTTTATCCTCTTTTGCTATGAAACACACACGTGTTGACTTTTTCACACAAACGCACATATAACAACATTTCATTGTTTCTCACTTACGTACACAAAGACAACTTATATTTTATTTCAGAAATTTATCAACCCAAACAAAATGACATTACTTTCCAATCTATCACCAACTGCTTGTATTCTTGTCGATATATTAATGTTTATTTGTTGAAACTATGTTATCTTTTCTAGTGAATTTTATTCTATCAATGAAAATTGTGTGACTATTCTAAAAGGCTGAATTACGAGCAACCCTGCAATAATATTTTGTTATTGTATCGAATCCTGACACTCCGAATTTTGACATTCAATGAAAAACTGAGTAGAAGAATTCCTACACTTCTATAAAAGAATGCCACTGTTGTTACTAGGTTAAAGGTCGTATGTTGAACAAAAGCTAAGTGATGAGTTGGTTGAGAAAATAGACAAACAAAAGAGGGAAACAAAATGAGAGAAATATTTATTCTATCAGAAAAATTTTTGTGTAGAGCAAATTTCAAGGAATGTTCTTAAGAGTCTCTGTAAAGAATGAAGGAAAAGTTGAGATTACACTGTGGGTGGATTAAAGACTGAGTGAGGTGTATTGCCTACTGCACCATTGCTACTTTTAGCATCCTATCCTGAAAGAGGGTGAAGGTGAAAGAGAACTAGCCACTTCAGGTTTACAGCATGCATGTTGCCAATGGAGTTAATAATGCATGCATGTCTACCAAAACTGCTATACCATTTTTTCAGGAAAATTGGAGCAAAAAGAACACTTTTGGTTAGGTAGGATCAGAAAGTGATGGTTGAAATTTATGGGGTATATAATGAGGAAAGATGTCTCAGAGAATATGACACTCACAGGGCATATTGAAAACAAGAAGAGTAGAGGTAAACAGTGAGTAACCTACCTAACAATCTTGTGTAAATGGATGGCAGAACAGGGACTGGAATTGATAATAAAGGGCTTGGAGAATTTGACACTCACAGGACATATTGAAGGCAAGAGGATTAGAGGGAAACAGTGAGTAACCTATATAACAAGCTTGTGCAAATGGATGGCACAACATCAACAGGGAGAGATTGTGTCCTGGGTATTATAATAAACTACATTGGGCAGCAGTTTTGTTGTTCCCAGGTCCACTCAGACCTGTAGTGGTAGCATCTGTTAGGGTCTCAGCCATGGGCAATTATTGAACCTTCCCCTTGCACAAACAAAACCACTATGAAAGTATAAAAATACATTTTAATAGTAAAAATACCAGCAATACAATTTTATATAAAAAAAGACCAACAGTACATATAAGTAAAATGACCTTCTGCAGTTGAAGGCATAGAATTGTGTTCAAAATATATTCAGTTGAACCTATAAAATTGTGTCCAAAATATTTCGATTTTGGCATTAAATAACACATAAAGGTTGATGCGTTGCTAAATAAAATGAACCAACCAATCAATATGAAAGAACTCTTTCATGACATTAATATATATAATATCCTACAATTTCTTAAAGACATTAAACTGTGTTCCAAAATATAATTTCAACAAATCTACAACATGAAACACACATATCACCGCCTCTAGTAATTATGTCCACACAAACATGTATATGCACAAATGCTGAATATCATCTACCATGTATTCAATTGTGAAAGCAGAATAACACATATTTTATTACTTCAAAGCTCCTAAGAAAATTAAATTTCGGCATTAAATGACCCATAAGGAGTTGATATGCCGTTAAATCAACCACTCAACTTAAATTATGAGTAACGGCATTTACAAAATGTATGAATATTCTCTATCTCAGCTGTATATTCTATTTCTGCAAATAGTTTAATAATGTTTAATAAGGTACACTTGCAGAAAGTCAATTTACACAGGTATGTAGTTGGAACCAAAAATCCAAGACATTATAAGCTTTAATTGTAAGTATTCTGCTACATGTGAATTAAAATACCAAAATTTTCTATACTTTTAATTTTTGTTGTTTGTCAATCAAAATAAAGGAAATAATTTCAATTTAAACATTCAAATAAAAAAAACAAAGTTTTCCTTGTATAATGGCGTAGGTAAAACTGGGTGAAAAGAAAGGTGACAATATAACAATCACCATAAAGTGAGAGTCACAATTGTGTATTTTAAGCAATTTCCAGAATGGTCCTGACCACAGCAACATGCATACCATTTACTAGAAACAGCCAAGAACCTAATCAAAATAATAACATTTAAATGGGTACCAAGAAATTGGTACATGAGTACTTAGTTAAAATAGATGAAACACCATTTTTTTACCACCATTTTTAGTACCTGGGTACTTAGTGAAAGTCCAGAAACTGACACCACCTACTGGCCATATGTTTGGTACTTTGCTAGGTATATTTGGAACAACCCTTTAATTTTATTTACTTAGCCTTGTCCCAAGTATGTCATGCTGAATCATTTATCTGTGCAACATAGGTATATTGAATATGAGAATATACACAATGAATGATACGAGTGGTGTTTTTAATAAAACAAGTCAATAAAATTTAGTGCAGTTGTATGTAAATGCCAAATTTCTAGACAGTGTAGTGGTGATATGAAATTTCTTTGAAAATACTATGATATTTAGGATATCTTAGATTTTGGTACTCCCCATCCCCCCCCACTTTCCCCACCCCTCTGTTTTATAGAGAGAGAGAAATGTTACTGCAAAAATGCATATAAGTTGCGGTTTTAAATTTGATAAAAATTATTGGAAGTTTATTTACTAATATCATAATTGTGATTATAACAGATTTTTTAAACGTTTCAGTCATTGTGCATTTTGACCTTTCTCAGGTGTCTGCCAATTTGGATAACTTTCAGAGAATTTTGAACTGAACACTAGGGTAGATGGTCCTTGCCTCACTGAACACTAGGGTAGATGGTCCTTGCCTCACTGAACACTAGGGTAGATGGTCCTTGGCTCACTGAACACTAGGGTAGATGGTCCTTGCCTCACTGAACACTAGGGTAGATGGTCCTTGCCTCACTGAACACTAGGGTAGATGGTCCTTGCCTCACTGAACACTAGGGTAGATGGTCCTTGCCTCACTGAACACTAGGGTAGATAGTCCTTGCCTCACTGAACACTAGGGTAGATAGTCCTTACCTTACTGAACACTAGGGTAGATGGTCCTTGGCTCACTGAACACTAGAGTAGATGGTCCTTGCCTTACTGAATACTAGGGTAGCTTGTCCTCACCTTATTGAACACTAGGAGAGATTGTCCTTACCTCACTGTTCATTTAATCTATCCCCATATAATATAGCAACAACTTAAAAGTAAAGGCTTATGAAACTTTATGCGACTAATTCAGCTTTACTGCTGAAAATATTTATTTTATTATAGTGGATGGTTACAAGCAAGAAGGGAGATAGGATGTGCTTATTTTATTGGCGCACATTGTAGATTAAATAAAAGGGTTCAGTTCAAAATTCCCTGAAGGTTACCCAGATTGACAGACATCCAAAAAAGGCTAGAATGATTTTCTTTTTTTTAAATAATGAGTGTTTTTTGAAGTCACAGGATGAAGTCTTATTGAAAAGCTAACTTTTGTCATTTTAAATTATTTAAAAAAGGTTGATGCTTTTCTGTTCTTTAAATTTGTAAGTAAAAGAATGAAAAAATAATTTAAATTCTGATAGTTTGCTCTCTATTGCCATATTTTTAGCAGGGACACAATGGATCTTGCAATGAAAATTGTTCAAGAACATTGTGGCAAATACATGAAGGTGTATGCCAACTGTGTTGAGAGATTTCCCGACACATGGCACTTGGACTGTGAAGTTCCCCGAGTCAAATTGGCTGCATGTGCTGACGGAAAGTAAGTTTAAACATTTTTTTTCTATTAAATATTTCGTAACCATATCTGTCTATATTTCTGATATGAGGTATTGTAACTATTTGCCCTATTCACATTGTTCGGACTGTTCTAATCTTTGTCATATTCACGTTTTCCGCTGTTGTGTATGCTCCGATCTTCTTCAGGTGATATATGTTGGAATTTCAAGCCAAACCCTTTATTACATTCACAGGGGTAGAGTGCTCTAGTTCTACAAGCCATGCCTTTTCTGGATATCTCAGTTTGAGCAATTCCCTTTAGTAACTCAACACTCAAATTTTTTGTTTACCTCTGCTGTGGCCAGGTATTGAACTCACAACACTTTTATCTATTGGGCTATATGTCCCAAAGAGTTGGAAGTTCAATACCAGGTAACAGCATAGTTGAAGTGATATGCAAATCCTTTTCACTTTTAGTCAATCAAGGTTCAAGTTGTTGGGCTGCATAGACTGCTTTAAAAAATATACATGCAAATTTATTTCACTCTTCGCCAGTTAAGGTACTGAGCTGAAAAGGCTGTTTAAAAAAATCATGCAAATTTATTTGCCTGATGACATCATAGTGGGTAACTTTAAAAACTGCTAACTTAGGCATTTCTCCTTTAAATAATTTACTGATTAATGGTTGAGGTGTCATCAAGTTAACATAACCTAAACAGTATATGTCTATCTCAGTCTGTACATCTCCGTGCATGTCTCAGTCTGTTCATATATGTGTCTCTGCCTTGGTCTGTTCCTATATGAGCCTCTGTCACAGTCTGTTAGCATCTCTCCATCTGCTTCTCTCATTCTGTTAGCATCTCTCCATCTGCCTCTCTCAGTCTGTTAGCATCTCTCCATCTGCTTCTCTCATTCTGTTAGCATCTCTCCATCTGCCTCTCTCAGTCTGTTAGCATCTCTCCATCTGCCTCTCTCAGTCTGTTAGCATCTCTCCATCTGCCTCTCTCAGTCTGTTAGCATCTCTCCATCTGCTTCTCTCAGTCTGTTAGCATCTCTCCATCTGCCTCTCTCAGTCTGTTAGCATCTCTCAATCTGCTTCTCTCATTCTGTTTGCATCTCTCCATCTGCCTCTCTCAGTCTGTTAGCATCTCTCCATCTGCTTCTCTCAGTCTGTTAGCATCTCTCCATCTGCCTCTCTCAGTCTGTTAGCATCTCTCCATCTGCTTCTCTCAGTCTGTTAGCATCTCTCCATCTGCTTCTCTCATTCTGTTAGCATCTCTCCATCTGCCTCTCTCAGTCTGTTAGCATCTCTCCATCTGCCTCTCTCAGTCTGTTAGCATCTCTCCATCTGCTTCTCTCATTCTGTTAGCATCTCTCCATCTGCCTCTCTCAGTCTGTTAGCATCTCTCCATCTGCTTCTCTCATTCTGTTAGCATCTCTCAATCTGCCTCTCTCAGTCTGTTAGCATCGCTCCATCTGCTTCTCTCATTCTGTTAGCATCTCTCCATCTGCCTCTCTCAGTCTGTTAGCATCTCTCCATCTGCTTCTCTCAGTCTGTTAGCATCTCTCCATCTGCTTCTCTCATTCTGTTAGCATCTCTCCATCTGCCTCTCTCAGTCTGTTAGCATCTCTCCATCTGCCTCTCTCATTCTGTTAGCATCTCTCCATCTGCTTCTCTCAGTCTGTTAGCATCTCTCCATCTGCTTCTCTCATTCTGTTAGCATCTCTCCATCTGCCTCTCTCAGTCTGTTAGCATCTCTCCATCTGCTTCTCTCATTCTGTTAGCATCTCTCCATCTGCCTTTCTCAGTCTGTTAGCATCTCTCCATCTGCTTCTCTCATTCTGTTAGCATCTCTCCATCTGCTTCTCTCATTCTGTTAGCATCTCTCCATCTGCCTCTCTCAGTCTGTTAGCATCTCTCCATCTGCTTCTCTCATTCTGTTAGCATCTCTCCATCTGCCTCTCTCAGTCTGTTAGCATCTCTCCATCTGCCTCTCTCAGTCTGTTAGCATCTCTCCATCTGCTTCTCTCATTCTGTTAGCATCTCTCCATCTGCCTCTCTCAGTCTGTTAGCATCTCTCCATCTGCTTCTCTCATTCTGTTAGCATCTCTCCATCTGCTTCTCTCATTCTGTTAGCATCTCTCCATCTGCTTCTCTCAGTCTGTTAGCATCTCTCCATCTGCTTCTCTCATTCTGTTAGTATCTCTCCATCTGCCTCTCTCAGTCTGTTAGCATCTCTCCATCTGCTTCTCTCATTCTGTTAGCATCTCTCCATCTGCTTCTCTCAGTCTGTTAGCATCTCTCCATCTGCTTCTCTCAGTCTGTTAGCATCTCTCCATCTGCTTCTCTCATTCTGTTAGCATCTCTCCATCTGCCTCTCTCAGTCTGTTAGCATCTCTCCATCTGCTTCTCTCAGTCTGTTAGCATCTCTCCATCTGCCTCTCTCAGTCTGTTAGCATCTCTAAATCTGCTTCTCTCATTCTGTTAGCATCTCTCCATCTGCCTCTCTCAGTCTGTTAGCATCTCTCCATCTGCTTCTCTCAGTCTGTTAGCATCTCTCCATCTGCCTCTCTCAGTCTGTTAGCATCTCTCAATCTGCTTCTCTCATTCTGTTTGCATCTCTCCATCTGCCTCTCTCAGTCTGTTAGCATCTCTCCATCTGCCTCTCTCAGTCTGTTAGCATCTCTCCATCTGCTTCTCTCATTCTGTTAGCATCTCTCCATCTGCCTCTCTCAGTCTGTTAGCATCTCTCCATCTGCTTCTCTCATTCTGTTAGCATCTCTCCATCTGCCTCTCTCAGTCTGTTAGCATCTCTCCATCTGCTTCTCTCATTCTGTTAGCATCTCTCCATCTGCCTTTCTCAGTCTGTTAGCATCTCTCCATCTGCTTCTCTCATTCTGTTAGCATCTCTCCATCTGCTTCTCTCAGTCTGTTAGCATCTCTCCATCTGCTTCTCTCATTCTGTTAGCATCTCTCCATCTGCCTCTCTCAGTCTGTTAGCATCTCTCCATCTGCTTCTCTCATTCTGTTAGCATCTCTCCATCTGCTTCTCTCAGTCTGTTAGCATCTCTCCATCTGCCTCTCTCAGTCTGTTAGCATCTCTCAATCTGCTTCTCTCATTCTGTTAGCATCTCTCCATCTGCCTCTCTCAGTCTGTTAGCATCTCTCAATCTGCTTCTCTCATTCTGTTAGCATCTCTCCATCTGCCTCTCTCAGTCTGTTAGCATCTCTCCATCTGCTTCTCTCATTCTGTTAGCATCTCTCAATCTGCTTCTCTCATTCTGTTAGCATCTCTCCATCTACCTCTCTCATTCTGTTAGCATCTCTCCATCTGCCTCTCTCAGTCTGTTAGCATCTCTCAATCTGCTTCTCTCATTCTGTTAGCATCTCTCCATCTGCCTCTCTCAGTCTGTTAGCATCTCTCCATCTGCCTCTCTCAGTCTGTTAGCATCTCTCCATCTGCCTCTCTCAGTCTGTTAGCATCTCTAAATCTGCTTCTCTCATTCTGTTAGCATCTCTCCATCTGCCTCTCTCAGTCTGTTAGCATCTCTCCATCTGCTTCTCTCAGTCTGTTAGCATCTCTCCATCTGCCTCTCTCAGTCTGTTAGCATCTCTCAATCTGCTTCTCTCATTCTGTTTGCATCTCTCCATCTGCCTCTCTCAGTCTGTTAGCATCTCTCCATCTGCCTCTCTCAGTCTGTTAGCATCTCTCCATCTGCTTCTCTCATTCTGTTAGCATCTCTCCATCTGCCTCTCTCAGTCTGTTAGCATCTCTCCATCTGCTTTTCTCATTCTGTTAGCATCTCTCCATCTGCCTCTCTCAGTCTGTTAGCATCTCTCAATCTGCTTCTCTCATTCTGTTAGCATCTCTCCATCTGCCTCTCTCAGTCTGTTAGCATCTCTCCATCTGCTTCTCTCATTCTGTTAGCATCTCTCCATCTGCCTCTCTCAGTCTGTTAGCATCTCTCCATCTGCCTCTCTCATTCTGTTAGCATCTCTCCATCTGCCTCTCTCAGTCTGTTAGCATCTCTCCATCTGCTTCTCTCATTCTGTTAGCATCTCTCCATCTGCCTCTCTCAGTCTGTTAGCATCTCTCCATCTGCTTCTCTCATTCTGTTAGCATCTCTCAATCTGCCTCTCTCAGTCTGTTAGCATCTCTCCATCTGCTTCTCTCATTCTGTTAGCATCTCTCCATCTGCCTCTCTCAGTCTGTTAGCATCTCTCCATCTGCCTCTCTCAGTCTGTTAGCATCTCTCCATCTGCCTCTCTCAGTCTGTTAGCATCTCTCCATCTGCCTCTCTCATTCTGTTAGCATCTCTCCATCTGCCTCTCTCAGTCTGTTAGCATCTCTCCATCTGCCTCTCTCATTCTGTTAGCATCTCTCCATCTGCCTCTCTCAGTCTGTTAGCATCTCTCCATCTGCCTCTCTCATTCTGTTAGCATCTCTCCATCTGCCTCTCTCAGTCTGTTAGCATCTCTCCATCTGCCTCTCTCATTCTGTTAGCATCTCTCCATCTGCCTCTCTCAGTCTGTTAGCATCTCTCCATCTGCCTCTCTCATTCTGTTAGCATCTCTCCATCTGACTCTCTCAGTCTGTTAGCATCTCTCCATCTGCTTCTCTCATTCTGTTAGCATCTCTCCATCTGCCTCTCTCAGTCTGTTAGCATCTCTCCATCTGCTTCTCTCATTCTGTTAGCATCTCTCAATCTGCCTCTCTCAGTCTGTTAGCATCGCTCCATCTGCCTCTCTCATTCTGTTAGCATCTCTCCATCTGCCTCTCTCAGTCTGTTAGTATCTCTCCATCTGCCTCTCTCAGTCTGTTAGCATCTCTCCATCTGCCTCTCTCATTCTGTTAGCATCTCTCTCAGTCTGTTAGCATCTCTCCATCTGCCTCTCTCATTCTGTTAGCATCTCTCCATCTGCCTCTCTCAGTCTGTTAGCATCTCTCCATCTGCCTCTCTCATTCTGTTAGCATCTCTCCATCTGCCTCTCTCAGTCTGTTAGCATCTCTCCATCTGCCTCTCTCAGTCTGTTAGCATCTCTAAATCTGCTTCTCTCATTCTGTTAGCATCTCTCCATCTGCCTCTCTCAGTCTGTTAGCATCTCTCCATCTGCTTCTCTCATTCTGTTAGCATCTCTCAATCTGCCTCTCTCAGTCTGTTAGCATCTCTCCATCTGCTTCTCTCATTCTGTTAGCATCTCTCCATCTGCCTCTCTCAGTCTGTTAGCATCTCTCCATCTGCCTCTCTCAGTCTGTTAGCATCTCTCCATCTGCCTCTCTCAGTCTGTTAGCATCTCTCCATCTGCCTCTCTCATTCTGTTAGCATCTCTCCATCTGCCTCTCTCAGTCTGTTAGCATCTCTCCATCTGCCTCTCTCATTCTGTTAGCATCTCTCCATCTGCCTCTCTCAGTCTGTTAGCATCTCTCCATCTGCCTCTCTCATTCTGTTAGCATCTCTCCATCTGCCTCTCTCAGTCTGTTAGCATCTCTCCATCTGCCTCTCTCAGTCTGTTAGCATCTCTCCATCTGCCTCTCTCATTCTGTTAGCATCTCTCCATCTGCCTCTCTCAGTCTGTTAGCATCTCTCCATCTGCCTCTCTCATTCTGTTAGCATCTCTCCATCTGCCTCTCTCAGTCTGTTAGCATCTCTCCATCTGCTTCTCTCATTCTGTTAGCATCTCTCCATCTGCCTCTCTCAGTCTGTTAGCATCTCTCCATCTGCTTCTCTCATTCTGTTAGCATCTCTCAATCTGCCTCTCTCAGTCTGTTAGCATCGCTCCATCTGCCTTTCTCATTCTGTTAGCATCTCTCCATCTGCCTCTCTCAGTCTGTTAGCATCTCTCCATCTGCCTCTCTCATTCTGTTAGCATCTCTCCATCTGCCTCTCTCAGTCTGTTAGCATCTCTCCATCTGCTTCTCTCATTCTGTTAGCATCTCTCCATCTGCCTCTCTCAGTCTGTTAGCATCTCTCCATCTGCTTCTCTCATTCTGTTAGCATCTCTCAATCTGCCTCTCTCAGTCTGTTAGCATCTCTCCATCTGCTTCTCTCATTCTGTTAGCATCTCTCCATCTGCCTCTCTCATTCTGTTAGCATCTCTCCATCTGCCTCTCTCAGTCTGTTAGCATCTCTCCATCTGCCTCTCTCATTCTGTTAGCATCTCTCCATCTGCCTCTCTCAGTCTGTTAGCATCTCTCAATCTGCTTCTCTCATTCTGTTAGCATCTCTCCATCTGCCTCTCTCATCTGTTAGCATCTCTCCATCTGCTTCTCTCATTCTGTTAGCATCTCTCAATCTGCTTCTCTCATTCTGTTAGCATCTCTCCATCTACCTCTCTCATTCTGTTAGCATCTCTCCATCTGCCTCTCTCAGTCTGTTAGCATCTCTCAATCTGCTTCTCTCATTCTGTTAGCATCTCTCCATCTGCCTCTCTCAGTCTGTTAGCATCTCTCCATCTGCTTCTCTCAGTCTGTTAGCATCTCTCCATCTGCCTCTCTCAGTCTGTTAGCATCTCTCAATCTGCTTCTCTCATTCTGTTAGCATCTCTCCATCTGCCTCTCTCAGTCTGTTAGCATCTCTCCATCTGCTTCTCTCAGTCTGTTAGCATCTCTCAATCTGCCTCTCTCAGTCTGTTAGCATCTCTCAATCTGCTTCTCTCATTCTGTTTGCATCTCTCCATCTGCCTCTCTCAGTCTGTTAGCATCTCTCCATCTGCCTCTCTCAGTCTGTTAGCATCTCTCCATCTGCTTCTCTCATTCTGTTAGCATCTCTCCATCTGCCTCTCTCAGTCTGTTAGCATCTCTCCATCTGCTTCTCTCATTCGGTTTGCATCTCTCCATCTGCCTCTCTCAGTCTGTTAGCATCTCTCCATCTGCCTCTCTCAGTCTGTTAGCATCTCTCCATCTGCTTCTCTCATTCTGTTAGCATCTCTCCATCTGCTTCTCTCATTCTGTTAGCATCTCTCCATCTGCCTCTCTCAGTCTGTTAGCATCTCTCCATCTGCTTCTCTCATTCTGTTAGCATCTCTCAATCTGCCTCTCTCAGTCTGTTAGCATCTCTCCATCTGCTTCTCTCATTCTGTTAGCATCTCTCCATCTGCCTCTCTCATTCTGTTAGCATCTCTCCATCTGCCTCTCTCAGTCTGTTAGCATCTCTCCATCTGCCTCTCTCATTCTGTTAGCATCTCTCCATCTGCCTCTCTCAGTCTGTTAGCATCTCTCCATCTGCCTCTCTCATTCTGTTAGCATCTCTCCATCTGCCTCTCTCAGTCTGTTAGCATCTCTCCATCTGCCTCTCTCATTCTGTTAGCATCTCTCCATCTGCCTCTCTCAGTCTGTTAGCATCTCTCCATCTGCCTTTCTCATTCTGTTAGCATCTCTCCATCTGCCTCTCTCAGTCTGTTAGCATCTCTCCATCTGCTTCTCTCATTCTGTTAGCATCTCTCCATCTGCCTCTCTCAGTCTGTTAGCATCTCTCCATCTGCCTCTCTCATTCTGTTAGCATCTCTCCATCTGCCTCTCTCAGTCTGTTAGCATCTCTCCATCTGCCTCTCTCAGTCTGTTAGCATCTCTCCATCTGCTTCTCTCATTCTGTTAGCATCTCTCCATCTGCCTCTCTCAGTCTGTTAGCATCTCTCAATCTGCTTCTCTCATTCTGTTAGCATCTCTCAATCTGCTTCTCTCATTCTGTTAGCATCTCTCCATCTGCCTCTCTCAGTCTGTTAGCATCTCTCCATCTGCTTCTCTCATTCTGTTAGCATCTCTCCATCTGCCTCTCTCAGTCTGTTAGCATCTCTCCATCTGCCTCTCTCAGTCTGTTAGCATCTCTCCATCTGCTTCTCTCATTCTGTTAGCATCTCTCCATCTGCCTCTCTCAGTCTGTTAGCATCTCTCCATCTGCCTCTCTCAGTCTGTTAGCATCTCTCCATCTGCCTCTCTCATTCTGTTAGCATCTCTCCATCTGCCTCTCTCATTCTGTTAGCATCTCTCCATCTGCCTCTCTCAGTCTGTTAGCATCTCTCCATCTGCTTCTCTCATTCTGTTAGCATCTCTCAATCTGCTTCTCTCATTCTGTTAGCATCTCTCCATCTACCTCTCTCATTCTGTTAGCATCTCTCCAACTGCCTCTCTCAGTCTGTTAGCATCTCTCAATCTATTTCTCTCAGTCTGTTAGCATTTCTCCAACTGCCTCTCTCAGTCTGTTAGCATCTCTCCATCTGCTCATTTTCTTTCGTGTTTCATATTCTTTTTCTGTCCATCTGATTGTAAATGTGTATCCTTTGTGTATTTCTCTCTCTTTCTGTTTGTTTCTCTCAGTTTGTCTCTGTTTGTATGCGTCCATCTGTCTGTCTCAGTCTTTTTGTATCCATTTGCTTGTACCTCTGTTTTTGAGTGATGTGTTCAGATTTCATGTCCATGAAAATATTTATAAACTATTCAAAGGATTTATCTGTTGTCTTAAAAGATTATTGAAAACCACACGTCTCGTTTTGGTCACCTGACATTTGATGGCAACTGCTGATTATTATAAATTTTAATTATTTATTATTTTTAATTTTATTTCTGTTTGATTGAATGAAAAATTAAAAAGGAAATTATTCTTTTCTTTGTCTAATTTGAAGTCCTCTCGTGGTTAAAATCAAAAACAGATGCTCAGATATTTATGAAGATTATGAAAAATGTTTGGTCAAGAATCCAATCCATGTACAACACTGTACAGACCAACTTTACCGTTTTAATGAATGTGCAAGAGAAGTAACAGTAAAAGGTAATTCACATGCTATTGTTTCTTTTTTAGTTTTGTATTTAGAAGATGGGTGGGTAGTGTAACTGTCATCAGCATAAAAAGTTAAATTGGCATGCCAAGTTCAATTTCTGGTCTAATCTACTGCTTTTACTTTTACACAAATTCCCTTGTTAAAGGCATTAATTCATCTATTCTATTGCTATTGGTTAAATAGCAGAATAGACTGGGCTGTCATGGTTGGCAGCTGGTTTGTGAGAATGATTAGTCTAAATTCAAAACTGGAGAAAGCAACAAGAAACTATTTCACAGTCTTTCCACAGAACACCTGGCAATTCACAGATAATAAGAAAAAGGAATCTGTGGAGAAGGCAGTGGGAAACCACTCCACTATCTTTTCCAAGAAGATAATAAAAAAAACAATCTCTAGTGAGCCATGATCATCTACATCATGAAGAGACATGACTGATAGGTTTTTTTAAAATCATTTCATCCCAAGCAAGCCAATAAGGCAACTAAGACGCAAGGGGGTTACTGAGTGTGAGAGAATGAGAGAAACAGAAAACATTATTAAGGAGAAAGAACAATGAAAGAAAAAGGAATTAAAAAGACAGAAGATAACGATTGTATTGAAATTTCTAAAAATCAAAATTGGCTGGAAAGCAAGAAGCCTTAACCCACCAGGGTAAGAGAGATATAGAGGAAGGCAGCGAGCCATTTACTCGATGAGCTTGTATGAATGGATGGCAGAGTGTGGAAAGCTTAGCAAAAGGGTAAAAACTGCCAAGGGTCAGAGGGGATAGGTCATTTAGGAGAGCCTTGATGTTCTGATGGGACATGGCACATAGAAGATGATTGTCCCAGAGTTTTGTGATAAAAATAAAAATAATAGGATGAAATAAAATTAGTAATAAAATAATATTAATAAGGAAGAGTGTTGTTTGATCCAGAGTGTTTAAATAAAAAACAACATTAATAAAATGGTGTTAAACTAATAATAATATAACAATATTGAAAATGCTTCATGCAAAAAAAATTCCAAGAAATAACTTTGTGACTATTGTTTTTTTGTTTATTGCAGCTACAAATTCTTCCTGACATCAACTTGGGTTTGGATTTAGAAGTGGAACGCTTTTCTTTTATGTCTGTATAGATCGCAATTTTATCAAATTCATGGAAGACAAATTTCATCAGAAGTGAAGATGTTTTCGTTGCTGTTTTTCTCAGACTTTTGGAATATTTAGAAGAATAGAAGAATTAAAGAAAGAAAATACAATCCCAAATCTGGAAATGTTTTCAATTCCTGGATTTGTTTTTTTATTTATATCTTTTTTTTTATTGCCTTCAGATTTTCATAAATTTTTTTTTCCATATAGCAATACAACACATTTTGCTGACTGCTTTTCAGCCAATAATAACTAGTCTATAGTTGATTTCTCATAATTGTAGCCTTGTGGCAAACTAGGCATGTTTTGCTGATGTTTCTAGTACAGTGAGTTTCATTTGTACTTAACCATTATGTACAGAAAAAAACTGCGACTGGTGGACCAAAATGCTCCCATGTTGTAAAATACTGTGATTGACTGATTGTTCTGTTTTGACAGATATCTACTCTGTCAGTTTGTTAATTCTGAAAAGGTTTTTTTGTTTAAATATATGGCTTGTAAACAAACCTTTGGGTTATTAGTTCCATCATTTTGAAAAGCTTCGTTAGACTAGTCATGTCCGAAAATCATTGGTTAGAATATGTTTTATGATATATGCTTCCTGACATACTATGCATTCAGGAGGATGTACATTTTAAGGAGAAATGAGTGAGTGATATAAGTGTGTCCAATAATGGCCTCCCAAATTTTCAGGAACTGGTTTTATAAAGGCAGGTAATTTTTCTGGAACCTATTATTATCTGCTTATTTTCTTTTCAGTCTGAGAATGGAAACAAATCCCTTTATAGTATAAAAAAAAACAACATTTTGATGATTTAATAGGAAATATTTAGTTATTAAGATATTTCCAGATTGAAATTCTGTTCTCACCATATTTCTGTTCAGAACACTATTTATATTGCTCGGACTATTATCCTCATCTTTGTTGCCATATTTATCACGACGTTTCGGCTGTTGTATGCTCCGGCTTTCTTCAGGTGGTTGGAATATCGAACTGAACCCTTTTATCCAACCACCTGAAGAAGGCTGGAGTGTACAAGGGCCGAAACGTTGTGATAAATATGGCAACAAAAATGAGGATGATAGCCCGAGCAATGTAAATAGTGTACATAATACCTCATCTCAGAAATATAGATAGATTCTGTTCAGGAGTATGATGCTTTTTGACTCTTAGTGTCATCAGCTGTGTTATGGTTTCTTAGCCACATTTGAATTGAATCACTGTAGTCCCAAAGATCCAATGGAAGATGTATCATATATGACTAGAAGATTTGCCACATTTTTTTTTAACTTCAAGACGATTTCTTTTGTTAGAATAAATTATGTTCACCTCAGAAAGTCCTCTTCAGCTTCCACAGAACTTATAGCAATAGTATTGATTACATTTTTAGCAATTATATATTAATTATTAATATATAAGATTATTTTTTGGATAATCTAACAATCGGTTCGCTAACATTTCATAATTTTAAGAATTGGTTTGTGAGAACCGGTAGGATGCCACCACTGGGTGTGTCCTATTCTGATTCATAATAGGACAAGTTCTCCCTTCCAGGAAAGTCTGAAACTAAGATACCACGTTCCTAAGATGGGTTTAATTTTGTAAAGTTTGTTGTTTGGGTGGTAGTCCATAACTCTTGCTGCTTATTCAATTGATCAAACCAGTTTGTTCATATTTATGGCTGTAACAAATAAAACAGACACATTTATCGAATAAGATGTGTTTTAACAATGGTTTCAAATAATCTTTCAATGGCTCAGATCCATACCAAACTAAAGAACCATCGCATTACAGCCATGAATCTTGAATCAAAATTATCTTTCAACCTTCGAATAGACAAAAAAAACCCAGACAAAACCAGAAAAATAACCAGGAGAATTTTTGAAAATGTATGGTTAGACATAGGCATAAAAATAAACCTAAAAGAAGTGGATTTCCCAGACGTCACACTCAACCTAAGAAAAGGTATATATCAGCAATACAGAAAATCTAATGACAAATTACTTTACATACATCTTCCTACCACCCACCGAAAATAATCAAGCAGACCCCACAATTAACTGTAAGTTATCTGACAATCCTCCTAATGAAACTGCTTGTAACATTGAAACACTGGTTCCAGTACCATCACTGAAGTTAAGCAATGTCAAGTCAGGTCAGTACCTAGATGGGTAACTGCTTTGGAATACGAGGTGCTGTAATGTTGGATGTGCATTTTCTTACGTGTTACTTAAAAAAAAAAATCCAAAACTAAAAAGGAATGGCAAATTTAGACCCCTGTGATTTTTAACCGTTTCCAAAACTGGAAATTACTCTGAAATGATACTGACACCTGTGAAATCCTGCAGGACATGACTACATCACTGAAAGGTGTTATGAAAAGAATCAAAAATGCTTTCAGTAATGGCACGATCATCTCCTGGTGTATAGCTTTATAAGGCAAATATTTTGAAGGTGACAGTAGCCAATATTGACCAGATACACAAATTGCTTTCACAGGACCATTCTGGAAATTACATCGTTAACACCTTGTATACTGATCTATTTAAACTATTGTCCACGTTTCAGACAGTTTACCCTTTGGCCTTCTTCAGGTACCTGTCATATTTGATAAATTTCTTTGAATTTCAAACTGAATCCTTTATTCAATCCATAGGATTGAATTGTTCTTATGCCAGCAGCATACATGCCAGGGTACATAACTCATATTATTCTCCTTATTTCATCTTTTTGTCGATTCATGGAGGTTGAAGTTTTTCAATAGACACTGTGACCAGAAATAATGTTTTTCAATTATTTTTTTCCATATTAATTAAACACTCAAGATCATGAATATCAATTTTTTTATTAAATTTTATGAAAGGCTCAATTTGTTATGCAATTCATGCCCTTTATAGAAATAAAAACACTCATATAACATGATTTTTTAAAACAAAAAAATAAAAATATTTTGAAATACCTAGTATGGAGTTCTTTATTTTTCATATAGTTTTATGGATTAATTCCTCTGCATTATGAATTTAAAAAAAAAAAATTAATTTTTCTACATTTTATAAGTGATCACCAAGGCCCAAAAGCCACTCAAGGTAGAGGGCTGCTGTATTAAGTTGTTGTATGGATGTATGAAGAGGAAGTAAGTGTATATCATGAGAATATGTAGGATAGATAACAGTGGAGTCTAGATTTGAAGAGGTTAACATTGTTGTGATTGGGGAAACCTATTCCTGGGAGAATGTTCAATAAAGTAATAGCTCTTAGGAAGAATCTGTCCGAGTGGAACTTCCTCCTTACCAATGGAATACAAAGGGAATGAGAATGGTTCACCTCTGTGTATATGACATCGTGGGTCTTAGCTGTAAAGGTCTGAACTGGTGGAACTAAGGAATGTACCTTGTCTGAACATTTGCCATGGAAATAGCAATAGAGTAGCAAAGTGGCTTGCATGCTTCATCTGTAGGAAAGAGGTTGAAAATAATTGCTCACAAGGCCGTGTAAATGCTTTTGAACATGGTCATGGTTGGACAGTGAGGATTGTGCAAAGCTACAGCCCAGATATGTCAGCAATACTCTATTTTCGGTTTGATCTGACTTGTAAAGATAAGAGCAGTGGTTCCCAAAGTTTTTCCCCCCTGGGCTGCATTTTCAGAATTAAAATTTGTTTGCACCTCATGTGATAAAAAGTACACTTAAAAATAAAAAATAAAAAAACAGAGTGTTGAAGGGAGATAACTGCGAATTCGAAGTCAGAACATCATCATTGATAACTCTCTCCTCCAATTTGCAGAGCCTAGTTACTATATTCTTAATACTTATATAATGCAAAAATATCACAATGATAAAATCAGTCAGTAATTATTTATAACTATTTATACTGGGACTCGTGCATGCAATTACAAGTAATCTATAATAATATTTAAAATTTTTAAATCATATTTATTTTTGGCATATGAATTTATTGAAACTGTTTCTAAATCTTTGATTGTCTTTCAGTTATTCTGCCTAACCTGCTATCCTCTTTCTCTGCACGCATGAGGTGCAAAGCGTCATTTGGGCACCACTGAGACAGAGCATGGTAGGATGAGTCAGGCAGATTAACTTTGGTAATATTCCAACCAGTAAATGTTTGTACAATTTTGTAAATTATGTGTAAATCCCTGTTTGAACAATTCACATGCCAGATTAAAATATTGTTGTGGTAAACCCTCCTACAGTAAAATGAACTCTTTCTCCTCTCATAAATACTAACTGCGAGAGTCGGTTGAGGAGGCAGGCGCAGTGCTAACCTACTGTTCGGACATAAACGTCTACTTATTACTAACACTCATGCTTTGTGTATATCTTCAATATACTTGTTCAACCTACCTTCATCTTCTGTGTCTTTCTTTCTGGCCCCTAAACAGGCCACAACAAATATAACATTTTAATACATTTAAGTGTACATTACATTTAGTAGAGATTCTGTTCGATGTATGGATTAATTTGTATAAAAATGAAATCTTTTGAAACAAGCAAAGACTTTCTATTTTAATTAATGCTTTATGAGAAAAACCACAACACAAGAATATCCTTATCAATGAATATGTTAAAACTTAGGAATTAATTTGTAACACAAGAGAAAATAGCCTACCTCCTGTCAGAAACTGGATTTGGACGTATCTTGTGTGTAAAATATCCGAAAAAGAAAATGGCAGCTTTATGAGTGGTATATTTAAGAAAAGATAGATCTTGGATGACGTTTTGGCCGTTGTATGCTCTGGCCTTCTTCAGATGATTGAAATTTCTCAGGGACACATAGCCCAGTGGATAAAAAGTGTTGGTTGGATCCAGTGACTTAACCCAAAGAGTTGTGAGTTCAATACTTGGCTACTGCAGTGGTGAGCAAAAACTTGGAGTGTTGTGTTAAAGGGAGATAACTGAGACATCCGGCAGAAGCATGTCATGTGGAACTAGAACAATCTTCCCTGGTGGACGAAATAAAGGGTTCAGTTCAAAATTCCAATTACCTGAAGAAGGCTGGAGCATACAACAGCTGAAACATCGTGAATATGGCAAAAAAGACAAGGACAACAGTCTGACGAATGTAAATAGTGTAAGTAATTACAATACCTCATCTCAGAAATATAGACAGATATAGATCTTGGAGTCAGATACTTTTGCACCTATGCAAATTTGAGCTGTCATTCAATCTATAAAATGTGATTAATAAGGCAACAGTACAGTGCGACTGTGGTAGTGAGCGGGACACACGTGTTAGATGGTTTGACTTACACTGTTTGGAGAAAGAAACGGATTAGGGAATTTTATTCCAAGCACGAAGAAACTTACTACAAAATTAAAATGAATATATGCCATTAATCTATCTATCAGCACCTGGTATTTCCAAAT
Organism: Acanthosepion esculentum; assembly: GCA_964036315.1. Taxonomy (NCBI): domain Eukaryota; kingdom Metazoa; phylum Mollusca; class Cephalopoda; order Sepiida; family Sepiidae; genus Acanthosepion; species Acanthosepion esculentum. The sequence goes on along the minus strand of OZ038503.1, from coordinate 31,870,582 downwards.
TGTCACCCATCTAGCTACTGACCAGGCTCAACTATGGTGATTGTACAGGAACAGGTGTTTCAATGTGATGTGGACATAATTCAGCAACATAAGGGGTAATGGACTATTATGTAATATTAGTGAATGCTGGACAATTTCCTCACAGGTGAAGAGCAGACTTGAGGTAACAGATATATGCTTCTACAGAAGGATACTGAGAATTGCATGGACTGAACACGTGAATAACGACGTAGTTCTAATGAAAATAGAAACGAAAAAAGTACACTTAGAATCAGAAAGGGATAGTTGAAATTTCTAGAATACTTAATGAAGAAAAAGGGTTTTGTGGAATTTGACCCTCACAGCGAGAGCCAGAACAAAACAGTAACTTACCCAACAAACTTGTGTAAATGGATAGCACAGCAGGAGCTTGGAGGGGTGTGAAAAGAAAAATCTTAATAAAAAGGATCGGAAGTTATGCACAAACTTAATCGCTCACGTTTTGAAGGGACACAGCACATTGAAAATAAACGAAAAATTCCGTGCCAAAGGGAGGTAACTGCATTAAAAATGTTGATGTAAGGGAGGTAACAAAATTTACAAAACATGATTCCCCCCCCTTCTGTTCTATTGTCATACGCGATCAAACCGGAAATGTAAATTATAACTTATAAATGTTCTGTTTGGAAAAGAAGACAATTTTTTTATTTGATTTTTGCAAGAATTTCCAAGCAATGGGTTTTTCACCGGAAAAAAAGCGGAAAAATACTAATCGTAAAATAAATTAACGTCGGCCTTCGATGTAAGAAAAAAAAAAAACAAGATTTTTAACCAAAATTTCGAGCGTAGTAGAAAAGATTTAAAAAAATTAATAAAATAAGAAAAACATACTTTGGTCTTTCCTCTTAATAATAACATAAACATTTTTAACGATAAAACTTTGTTTTTATTAAGTTTGGGGCCTTTTTTCATCATGGTGTTTTTCAGCGATCAAGTGGCGGTACTTAAATAAATGCATCAAAGTTAAAGACCTAAAAGAATTGTCTGGAAAACAGATTTTGTTCACTTTTTTTAAACAAAGATTTGTCATTAAAAACAAACATATATACATTTTTATTTTTTAAGAAAGGTCTGAAGAATGTTAATTCTATAAGAAAAAAAATTCCCTGTTTTGTACGAGCAGATCATTCTACTTAAATAGCGTTGTATTTTATAACCAACGGGAATTCCCTTTAGGGCATCAGGGTGCACTTCGAAGATTATGGACTCTTGGGGGTCTTAATATAATTTTTAGGTTTGAATTTTTCTCAGCATGCAATAAACAGGGGTTACTTAATAAAGTAATGGGAGTCGGAAAATCATTTTAGGGTAAACATGTTCGAAGTTAATAAGCAGTGTAGTTTGTCGTGTCTATAAAAAAATAAAAATTAACAATTAATTATCGGGCCATTAATTATGACAATTATAATTATCATTGATTCACTCATTCTAAACTAATGAGAATCAGCCTCACTTTTCTCCTCTACACATACAAACATGTGGGATTCTCACTATCAGGGAAACAGTTCACACGGACAGTTTGTCAATACGCGCGTCAACGAAAATTTCGGTTCTTTTTCAGCTCATAACGACGAGTTTCTTTCTTGACCATCTCTCTTCGGTATCGAGGCAACCATCCTTCAACATTGCTTCCGCTAGGTAGGTCACATGTCCAGAATGCGACACATTCGACTCCCACCTATCATCCTGTTTGGAGAACTCGCCACACGGCAAAAGGCTACGCGGAGGCCCAAAACGACGCTCCAAGGACCAATTTAAAACATCCCTGATACCGGCCAACATCGACCATTGCCGCAAATTGGCCTTCCTGGCGTAGGACCATCCGAGGTGGGTGGATTGAGACTTTCGTGTCCAACCGTCAACATGAAGAGGATCTGTGACGTGCTGTCAGGAGGTCCAGACTCACCCAGTCGCGCCCACCACCCACACTCCTCTGTGATTCCTGTTCACAACTCTTCTGGAGTAGGTTGGGCCTTCACAGCCATCTTTGTCGCCGCCGCCAGAGGGGAGAAAGGAAATAAGGAAAAAAAGTACGGCGGTCCCGATGCTCGGATACGAGCGGGCGTCGACGACGATCATATCCAAAACGAATCTACCAGCGTTCCTGCTTTCCCCTCCCGAGGCAAGTGTGCTGATAATGAGAGGTGGAGATTTACCGATCATATAGGTAGTCATAGTTGGGATAAGAATGACATTGAACAAAAAAAAAAAAACAAAAAAAAAAAAATCAACATCCTCTACCAAGTTTCCAAAACAGAAACAATGATCTGGAATTTAAGTGAAAGCATTGATGACACCGACCCTGAATCCATCATACCAAATTCACAATGTGGAATTAACAGATACTAAACTGGGGCTGGATTAACCATTAAGAAAAATAAGCACGTGCTTAGGGCATCAAGGGAACGGAGCACCACAGAAATAGTGATGATATGATGTCGTCCACGTCTAAAGAAATAAGTCAAACACGATTAACCTTTGAATCAACGGGCACCATTATGAAAGGGGAGACAACTGATCTGCAACGAAACTTTACTGACCTTTCTGAATGGTTAATAAGGGAATGAGCTAAGGGAGATAACTAGGTTTGTATTTACTCAATACATTACGTCTGCTCTCTTGAAAAAGTTAATATTGCTAATTAATGGGGTTTAATTTTTGTGAACAGGGGTAGACTAACTTCATGTTCGTTTGGCATTATTCTAGCTATATGATTATGCGATTCTGTAACACGTTGGTTAGTGGATTACATGACTCCATCTGGTCACAGTTCTGTTAGAATCTGGTTGTGGCTCACGTGACAGTGGCTGCTCAGCTGTGATTGGTTCTTTCTCGGTTGATGTTGTTCTGGGTTGAAACTGATGATCAGCTTCTCTCGATGGTCATATGTGCCTTCAGTTCCTTCTATATTTATTTCCAGCTAACGTTTCTACACTTTACGTTGATATTTTTATTTGCACTACTCACCGAGAATCCATGCTAGCGTACTTAACTCGAAGATGTATGGAGGGGGTGTTCCTAAAATCTTTTAAGTGCTTATGTTCCCTACGGCTCTTACTCCGGCCCTGTACTAAACACTTAGAATACTTCGGTGTATGGATCAGTTATAACAAATTTAGTATAGGAGATAAAAAAAAAAATTAATATAAAATAGGCTGAGCTAAGGGTAGTTTTAACCAACACCGAACGAAGCTATGAGGTCAAAACATAAATATAATAATTCGAGTCTTGTTCTTAAAGAGCCTTATCAGATCTAGACTTGCGTATGAATGTCACGCATGGTATCCAACTCTTTCAAATATGTGTATACTGTCAGCTGTATAGTGTCGTTTTCTCGGATAAATGATTAAAAATGGCTTCCAGAGAATGAACCCGGAAAGTCTAATAGAAAACCGCTCTTATTTTTTTTAAATCTTGTCGATAGGCACGACAGAATCACAAAGAAAGAACTGCATCGAATATCCTCCTTCTGCTCATCATCATCATCATCATCATCATCATCATCATCAACAAGAGCAATTATTATTGTTAAAATGGATACTATATGTAACTCGAGGAGAAAAGAATGACATTTTTACACTAGTGGACCCTGAATTTTCACCTATCGTCACAAAACGGGTGTTCTATCGGAGAGGCACCATGTCTTTAGTGTCTAATAAGTCCCAATAGGCGCACAAGGCAAGGCAAGCTCAACCTAGACCTCGAGTGGAACTCGAACAATACGATCTATTGCTAAGGATGCAGTTAAAATGATCGACTCTCTGTACCGCTCCAGTAAGTACCTGACTCCTCCTGCTGTCCTGTACATTTACTAGATCGAGATCAGGTCGAAAAATTGTGTAATGCTGCCATAAATGGGCAGGAGCTGCCCAGTTTCCATAGAGTTGAAAAGCGTCTCCGTGCGGAGATGAATTATTTTCTACCCGGCAACTCCTTTCTCGCAGACGAAGCGTCGCAAACCACCCACTGCTCTATTGTTACTTCCATGGAAAGTGCTCAGACGAAGAACTACATTCGTTAGTTCCACCAGTTCTAACCTTCACGCACCACCTTCATTTCCTTCCTCTTGAGATGTTGGTTCAACTCGATCAGCTTCTTCCTCCCAACCATTGCTTTGTGGAACCGACTCCCAAGAGGATGCTTCCCCGATCACTACAATCTTGATTTGTTTAATCCAAGAGTTAACATTTGTTCACTAACTGTAATAATTAAAATTAAAAAAATTAGACCCCATTAAGTTAATTAGCAATATTAACCTTTTCAAGAGAGCAGATGTGAATGTATTGAGTAAATACAAACCTTATAATCGCCCTTAGCTCATTCCCTTATTAACCAATCAAAATGTCAAATTGTGTTTCTTACTCTGTAACCTTCTAGCTCGAGTGGCTCTTGGGCCTTGTTCAGGTGGAACATCATCTTAAAAGAAAAATTCAAACAAAAGTTTAGGAAGGAAGCGTTTAATAGTGAAAAGAATTATTACAGTTAGTGAGAAATTTATTTTATGGAAAAACGGTTTTAACAGACATTTTTATAAATTTCAATCGACGGACTGGCTGTTCGGTCAATGAAAGCCGAACGTTTCCGTATAAATAAACGGATGATATTGTGGGGTTCGAACGACGATGTCAGACGAACCCCACAAACATTAAAATTGGAGAAGTAGCACAGGCCAAGGCAAGGATAACGAGAAGAAGCAGTTTGAATAAAATATGCCAAAATGTATTAAAAGGAGGAATTTATCAACAATCGAAAAAGCAATCGAAATTCAGTGTAAGGGACATAACTCTGAAGGTCATTCAGGCAAAAAATAATTTTTACCGGCGCACGTAGACGCACGCGCGATACGTAGGCATTTCCGATTTTTATTAACTCCGATATGAACAAACTTTAAAACTGATTAAATGTATTATTGCTTGAAAAAAAGAAATTACAATCGAAGAATCCGGACTTTTCAAATACCCTGGGTGGTCCTGCTGGTAGTTAACTGTTGGTCTTAGATGCGTCGACAGTTGATGATGACCGGAACAACTCGAGTAGTGCCGAAGGTTGATAGTTGGTGTATTGGGCTGGTAATAGCTGACAGTCGTATCCCAGGGCAGATGGTTGTTGGTACCAAAAGAGGAAGACGAAACCGCTTGAGAAGTGTCGAAGGACGATAGGTAGTCAGCGAAGTTTGATACTCAGCGTGCTGAACTGGTACTAGCAGGCAGTCTTAACCGAGGGTAGGCGGTTGAAACCACGGTGATTCGCGAGATATGAGCAGCAAAAAATCCCCTCTTAATTCCCCTCTTCAAGTTCTCCACCGCCTTAACCAGGTATTGAACTCACACTCTTTGGGTCCTGTCACTGGATCTAACTAACGCCTTTATCCACTGTGTCATGTGTCCTTGAGGAACTTGGAGAGGGGAATTAACAGGAGATAACTGATAACTGACATCCATTAAACATGGCACGTGGAACTAGAACAGTCTACCTCAACGAGCGAAATAAATGGTTCAGTTCGACATTTCAACCACTTGAAGAAGGCCGGAGCGTACAACGGCCGAAACGTTGTAATAAATATGGCGACAAAGATGAGAACAATAGTCCGAATAATGTAAATAGTCTCCTAACATTTATATATACAAAATACAAGTAGAAAATCAAAAACAGCAAGACGTGGAAACAACAGAACTAGCATTATTTATTATCTAGTATTGGAGGCACGAGAGACAGTAATACTGAGTAAAATTGTGAGTTGGAATCAAATGTAGATCAAATATGGATAGGAATCCGACAGAATAATAAGATAAAAAATAAGTAAAGTACATTACTTCTCGCATATTTATTTTATTTTATTTTTATATGTCTGTAACGACTGTCCAGATAATTTAGCTGGAAAATAAAATAAGTGTCTGGAGTCTTCTTACATCATTGTGGCCTGAAAAAGGAAAGGAGCAGAAATTTTCGTTGATTCACGTGCTGACTGCCTGTCCGATAGTCATATTGTGAAGATGTCACGTTTTTGTGTGCATAAAATCGGGGTTGATTCTCATTGGTTTAGAAGGAGGGAATTAATGATAATTGTAATTGTTATAATTATTTTATAATAATTATTTTTGACACAGTAAATAATTTTAGGTACCTCCAATAATTCGCTAAAAATGAGTTAGCATAATGATAAAAGGCCCCAAACTTAATAAAAACAAAGTTATATAATCAAAATGTTTATGTTATTTTTAAAATTTTTTCTTCTTTCTAACACGTTCTAAATTTGGGTAAAAAATCTGTTTTTTTTTGTCAACTTTGTACTACTTGTGGTAATGGACATTTTAGTGTCACAGTTTCTGGGGGAAACCCTTTAATTTGGAAATTCTTGCAAATCAAATAATTGTTTGGTTTTAATGAAACTTTCAGAGCTATTTAAAAAATGAATGAATTTATTTTTGAAATTTTTATTTTTAGAAAATCATGGTAAAAATACTTTTTTTTACATCTGTTACTACTCCCCCATAACTTAATTTTATGAAATCTTCTAGAATTTCAAACAGTTCTCAAATTGTTTTATATTACTTATAAGCAAGACACCTTGGAGAAAGTAAATCATCAATTTCTTTTTTCACAACTACTGCCAACTTTAAAAAAATCTGCTCCAAATCGTAAAATAAAAACTGCAATAAAACTATCTAATTATCTAATTAGAAAGACTTATATTTGCTTTTATAAATAATATACATTAAGGACATTATTATATGAAGAAAAAAAAATTCGATGAATAAAGTATTTTTACAAGAATTGTTTGCATTTTTCATTTAATTTTCATTTTTCTTTAATTTTAAATTTTTCTTTAATTTTAAATTTTTTTTTATAATTCTTCCAAACAGAGTACGATGTAGGTTATTAAGTTTGTAAGTGTAGACTATATTTACTAAGCGAAAATTAAAAGCTTAATACAAATCATGCTGTCAAAACCTTTTACTATAATTAAAGATATATTTTTGTGTGTCAAAATGTTATATTTTTTTTAGTACGATATCTCGTAAGTGATATTATGGTTAAAAGGTCACGTGTTTCAAGGCTTGTCTCCCCCTTAGGGAAAGCCCTTTGACATATAAAGGTCTTCGGCTTATTACTTTCAGTTATTAAATTAAAAATTAAATTGAGATAATAAAATGATCTCATTTATCAATTTAAACAATTAATAACTGAGTGAGATAATTTAATTATTAATATAATAATAATTTTATTAATTATTATATCAGTTATTAAATTAAAAATGTAATAACTTAATGTAATATTAATAATTAATAAAATTATTTATCATTATCTTCGATATTAAATAATGAAATAGAGATAACTCAATAATGTAAGAAAATTTTATAGTATTTTAAATTATTATAAACAGCAACAAAAAAAAAAAAAGAAAAAGTTCTTACTTGAATTCATATAATTGTGTCAATTTTGGTGCACTATGCTAAACCTGTCAACACATTCTGGCATCAAATTATCGATGGAGACGTGAAAATAACAATACACTGAGGTCAAGAAATGTTTATCTAGAACATTTTATGCTATAAGTAAGTGATATTTGTTTCAGAACAGATTGATTTAACTTTTAATTTGCTAATTTTAAGAAAGTAACGTTTCCGAAATGTATATCTTATTTTAGCAGGATTTTCAAAAACGAGAAATTAAGTTTTGTGTACATTTCTCTAGAAAAGTTAAAAATAGTTGTTTCGATTGGTTTTTCGGAAGAAATGGCCAATAAATCATTCAAATTTCTATTTGAAATACTTCACAGTATTTTTTTTCTGGAATTAGAAAATTTGATCCATTAGCTTTCAATTGAAGCTGGGGGAAAGCTTCAAAAAGGATTTTCCTTTATGAAAAATACATTTAAACATTAGGTATACCGAATTTTTGGAGGTACCTAATTAATTTTTATTTATTTATATTTTATTGACAAGACAAAATGACAGTATTGTTGCAGGCCGATTGTACGCATTGTGAGATGAACACGTGTGATCTCCTGAAATAACCCACAACAAACATGGCGGACTATCGGAGTATGAGCCCGCCAAATATAAAAGGAAATTTGAAAAAAACAACAAAGACCGGTATATATACAGTTGCGGCCAAAATGTTCAGAACGGTTTTTCGAGATAAGATTTTCTTCAGTACAATGCTCATTTCCCGATAAACAGCAGCAGCAGTTTTAAATCTGTCCTTTTTAACCAACTTTACCATAGCACGATCTTCTCTCTTGGTCGTTTTTCTTGGCCTACCTGTAGACTTTCTTGCTTCACACGAACAACAATCATCGTAGACCTTAAGAATACGGTGAACAACACTTTTTGACTTGTTAACAATCTTTGCAATAGACCCAATACTTAAATTATCCTTCTTTCGAAACTTAATAATCTGCTGACGAATGGGTAACGGAGTAAGTGGCATTATATTAACAAAGTACACTGTAGATATTATTACTAATGTTTAGTCAACGAACCGTCACGTAAACAAATTAAAAAAATTAGAGTTCGCCGGTTAAATATACTAAAACACGGAGTAAAAGCAACCGTTCTGATCATTTTGGCCGCCAAGGGTTTTGCAGTAAATCACTAAATCATCCATAAATTTTGTATTATCCTCTCAAATTACACCACAATCTCAGACAATAACAAATAATATCGTATTTATTGTCTGTGAAAATTATAGAATATAAAACAACTTTGATAAAACTTATACCTACTTTTCTGAGGAAAACAATGCCGTTCTGAACATTTTGGCTGCAACTGTATGTAAAAACAAATATATGTGTATTAACCGATAATAAGGGTTACAATTGACATAGGCAATAATGTGTGTGTAACAAATTAATGTGCAGGGTCCCTGTTTCGAAGTACCCGTGAGTGAATGATCGTACGTACGTATGTGTGTGTGTAATGTTCATGCGTGTCCCACAAGAGGGGACGCTTTCTTCTGCGAGAGTTTTACATTGTTGCAGAGTCCACTGAAAAGAGAAAAAGAAAAAAAGAGAACGAGACAAAGTCTCACCGAAGATATATATATATATTGTATGGAGAGCGCCCCCTAGTAACAATTTCAGAAATTAAGAGGAGGTAACCCGACAGTATAATTCATTTTTTAATTATTTATTTGTTTATGGACACGACAAGCACGTCTCGTGTCGTCTTTGTGTTGTTTCAGCTTTTCAGCACCCAGTCATATAATTTATTTCTATCCTAAGCCCGAAGGAACAGTGTTTAATATTTTTGTCGCCAATTCTCGAGAATAAAAGATAAGCTATATATATCTTTGGGGTTTATTAAAATTCTAAAAAAATATCTTTTTAAAACAATAAAAGTTGCAGAAGGAATGTACAGCAATAGTGGTATCAAGGGAAATATTGTCTGTTACGAATGTGAACTTTGGCCAAGAAACAACCAAGCATATATGCCAAGGAGGCACGTAGCTATTGACACATTTGGCTGAATATATGGAAGGGCAAATTCTGTTAAAAGAAAGACTGCAAGTCAAAAAGCAAGCCAAAAAAAAAAAAAAATGAATCGAAGATGGAACAATGGAACTTTTGAAAATAGAAACAAAACGTATAAATGGGGTTTCTGCTTACAGATCTTCTAATGATCTATTCATGTGACCACGTGATCTAGTTCTCGGCGGGAAAGAACGACACCTTATTGTTGGTGACTTTTAACAGCCATAGCACCAACTGGGGGAAATGTAGATGATGATGCAAATGGAGAAAAAAAACTTGCATAAAACAAGATTGAAAAACAAATACAGGAGTTGCTATACGAAATAGGAATACAAAAAAAATAATAACGAAAAAAAAAACCGCTTATCACTCCTCACTCTCACAACTCGATCGAGGAAAAATATTTTTCTGCACAATTCCTTCCTTCCATTAAATTATGTTTTTATTGATTTGATTAGATTTTGTTACCTCTAATAAAATCTTCAAGTATCGCATCGTCCTTGAACTTTTTGATACTGGAACAAATTGCGCCACTGCAAAATGTCTGCCCCAAGGACAACTCTTCGAATGCAACGGTCAAACGTTGAGTGTCGTCAAAGTACACGATCCCTTGAAGCCAAATTTGTCGAAAAATCAAATAGAAATAAACGTATTCTTTTTTTGCTATCATTTCATTAAGAATATTTGGCTAAAAACGGTTGCAATACTCCTTATATATATATATATATATATATATATATATATATATATATATATATATATATATATATATATATATATATATATATATATGGTGATATCCCCTGACGAGTGGATGGAGTGATTGTAGGAGGTTTCGCCTACGAATCGCTAGATTCGGTATGCTAAAGGTAACATCATCAATTAAGTGACAAATATAATTTTTCTATCAATCCGATATATATATATATATATATATATATATAATATTTATTCAAAAATTATAAGATAAGCATGTTATAACATCACTACAAAAATAGTCATTTTGTTTCAACATTTCTGTTCTCTTTTCAAATGATGGTATTGATTGCAAAACAAAGAGTTTTTTTGAAAATTCAAAACCAACCGACCCCCCTCAATAGGGGAAACATTGTTACGTAACTTATGATGAACAGTCAGAATACAATTATATGACAATTCAAATAACGTGACAACATACCTAAATACAAAATGTTAGTGCATGAAAGTTAATGTTAGATTAAACTAGAAATCAGTATGAATTAATCAAGTTCTAATTTCACATTAAAATTAAAAATTTCAAATTCGAAATTTAACCGAGCATCAGGTTTAAAATATTACAAAAGTATTCAAAAATTGATCGGGGGAAATATATATATATATATATATATATATATATATATATATATATATATATATATATATATATGTATATGTATATATATATATATATATATATATATATATATATATATATATATATATATATATATATAAATTCAATAACCATGTAAGCAATGACTGGCCACCACATTAAAGTAGTGGCCAGTCATTTGCTAACTGGTTATTGAATTAATATTCAAATGCTCTGTCGTTTTTATGGCATAGGGCACTTTTATGTCAGAAGGCTAATTTTGGGCAGACTGTATTTAGAGCTGCTCATTCAAACCTTGGAATTATATATATATATATATATATATATATATATATATATATATATATATATATATATATATATATATATATATATATAATTGCTGTTCTTAGCAAAATGCGAATTAATCCGTTAAATTCAACACTGATGTAAGAAGTATCTACAATCGCTACAAATATTAGAGCGTCCTGGGTATGACGATAAACTACATCCGCGTCCTGGGTATGACGATAAACTACATCCGCGTCCTGGGTATGACGATAAACTACGTCCAACCAAAAGGCCGTCGATCCGATCAATCGGCTGGCCATGTCATGCCCCATCACATCTAACCCATCCCAAAACAACTACAACTTACAATTAACTTTCCCTCCCAAACCCTACACTAAATATACTAACACCTTACCCCTAAAATGTGATGGGAAACAATGATGTTGCCAGCTATACGTTTTTGAAACAATGATGTTGCCAGCTATACGTTTTTTTGAAACAATGATGTTGCCAACGTTTTTGAAACAATGATGTTGCCAACTATACGTTTTTGAAACAATGATGTTGCCAGGGATACATTTTTTTGAAACAATGATGTTACCAGCTATATGTTTTTGAAACAATGATGTTTCCAGCTATACGTTTTTGATATATCTAGTAAATACTGGATCTGGCATTAAATAACCCATAGTGGTTGATATGCCATGTAACCCCAAACAAACAAAAAAAACAAATATTAGATACAAGAAAGTCTGAATTCAGATGAGAAGGTGGATAGGGAAAGGGATTTTAGAAATGACACGACAAACACATTCGCGTCCTAATACACAAACACATAAATATAATTAAATGTATAAGCACGCAAATATAAGAATGACATTGGAAATAGAAGAAGAAAACGAAAAAAAAGAAAAATTCAGAATAAAAAGAGAATAAAAAAGAAAAACAATAAGAACAAAGAAACAAATAAAAACCACGCAAAAGAAATTTATACCAGACACAAGTTTGGTTTGGTTTGTTTTGTTTTACGGCATATCAACCTCAATGGGTCATTTAATGCCGACAACTTTTTTTCCTGGTAATATTTTTTATTTTGCCAAAAATCTATTCTGTTAATATTTTTTCATCAAAAAAGTATAGCTGGTAATATTTTTTTCAAAAACGTATAGTTGGTAATATTATTTTTTCAAAAACGTACAGCTGGCAACATTATATTTTCAAAAACGTATTATCAGAGTCCATGCTGTTGGACGTAGTTTATCGTCATACCCAGGACGCGGATGTAGTTTATTGTCATACCCAGGACGAATCAGTCACAAGTATATACAAATAAAAGCAAATACAAGTAATCACACACCCGTACTTATATACAAATAAACAAAAGCACCAAGATTAAAGCAGAAATACACTAATAAAACAACACAAACCAAGTATCAAAATATTACATACATGAACAAACATATAGATAAAAAAGGGGCTAATCAAATAAAGGTAATAAGGCCAAGTACTAACATACATATACGTAGTTGAAATACGCATATCAGGCTAAACAAAGTAAAGAAAAAAGGAATAGACATATATACATACACGTACATATAAACAAACACACACATACGCATACATATACAAAAAACCCCAAACAACCACATTCACAATTCCAAACAAAATACGCGCACACACAAAAAAACAGCATATAAACAAAAATAAAATCACACCGACACACCCACGTATACACATAAATATACACACAAACACACACACAACTATAAATGTATATATAAAAATATATATATACAGAAACATATACACCCACATACATCCATATACACATAAATAAACTAACACATAGACACATGCACACATTCCGATTCTGATTCCGATACCTACAATGATTAAAATTCATTATTTTCAGGCCCTACAGTTGATTTGGGGAACTTAATGAACCAAGTACATTTATTAATAAAAACTTTCAGTACAAAAATGAATACAAAAGCTTCTGAAATAAAGTTAGATATCTTTTTTATTTAAAAAAGTTGGTAAGCATTTAAACAGTAAAGAGGACAATTTCTTTACGTAAATCACTTAAGTCTCTATCTACTCATATTTAAGTCCTAAAATTCTTAAATTATAATGTAAGAACATTATCATCTCTCCTGTTTTGCCTTTCACCCAATTTCTTTTTGGTAAGTAAATGTTATCTCCAATATTAAATAACCGTTCACTTTCAACAGAAGCGGGGCGTGCTGATAGATATTTCCTGGTTAAATGCGCCATGATGAAAAATTCATTTTTGTTTGAATTCCAACACTGAAAAACATTATCATCACTTATTATATTTTTTAATGCAATATATATTGTCATTTCAAATTTTAATAAATATATTTCTTTGCTTACTTCACTGATTGCTTTATGCTGTATTCTTGTACACATTAGCTGCCCTTTTCTTTCATCACCTTTTTTCACTAATTGAATGAGGCGTTTCGTAAAACTGAAATTAAAGTCACTATCACTTTTCTCTTAGGACATGTAAGACGAGTCATTATCCATGCCTTGTGATACTTTGGGTGAGGTGTCTGTTTTTCCATCGATTATAGAATAGATACTTTGAGTGAACCATTCTGCAATAGCCTTGTCAGGCCACTGTAGTTATTTTCAAGAACAAGATATGTTGCTAGAATGGTTTTTGTCTTCCAAGTAGCTGTTAAATCTAGCATTAAAAGAAGCTTTCCATGCTGAAAGGGTTGAACCTAACCCATGAAGCAGTTCCTTTTATTCTCCCCTTTTAAAAAAAGTGATAAATGACTTTAACGTGTGGTATAATATAAGAGGCAGTTGCTTCTTCCGTACTTAATAAATTTGTACAATCAATGAATTGTTTAAGTATTTTCAGTAATTTCTCTAAAATCTTCTATTGGTTGGATTATAAATAATGTAGTTCTGCATGATCACTGAAATATGAGATAAGAGCATTTTTGTTCAAATACTCTGGACATCATGTAATAGTAACTGTTCCATTTTTTCTGGACATCCTGAATAAATTTATGATCTGGTAAATTAATTTTTTCTGTTATTTTTTTTTAAGCATTCAACCCCAAGCAAGGCGGGAAGCCATTAGCATACAAGCGCTTACAGAGAGTTGGAGCGAGAGCAAAGAGGAGTGATAGAGGAAAGGATGAAGAGAAGGTTAGGGGATATATCAGGGCATCTGGAGACGTCGATTGACGTTACATTTGAATAATTGGAGATTATAGCTATCAGAAAACAGGAAGAGGGGGAGGGAGTTCCACAGGCGAGAAGTGAGAGACATGAAGCTATTGGAGTAGAAGAGACGGCCACATTTAACAGTTTCGACAGTGAAAGAGTGAGAGCGAGATGCCAGCCTAGTTGAACGCTTAAATTCATGAAGTCTGGGAACCAGCGAAAGCAACTGATCGGAGCAGTTACCGTGAAAGTATTTGTAAAAAAGACAGAGGGAGGCAACGGCACATCTGTGAGAGAGCGGCTGCAGACGAGATGCCAGATCAGGGCCAGTTACATTGCATATCCGTCTTTGGATTTTATCAAGGAGCTTGAGACAAATATAAGGGGCTCCAGACCATATACGGCAGCAATACTCCATACAAGGGCGAATGGTTGATTTGTAGATTTGAAGGATTGACGCCGGCCAGAAAAATTTCCTGGCGCGGCACAGGGAGCCGACTTTCCTAGCGGTGGACGAAGCTATTGACTCATTGTATTCGTTCCATCTCAGGTCAGCGGACAGTGTGAGACCGAGCAGTCACAAAGAGGTACTCTTTGTGGAGTTGAGCGTCAGACATTCTAATGGGAGGCAGGGATGGTTGTCTCTGGTGAGTAATAAAGAGCAGTTTTGTTTTTGAGGCATTAAAGTTAACCAGCCAATTCCTACCCCAGTCCGAAAAATGAGTTCCCACACCAGGAATCGAACCCGGGCCGCCTGGGTGAAAGCCAGGAATCCTAACCACTAGATCATGTGGGAGTATTCTTGATACTTTTCAAAAGCTGCAGGTGAGTGGTTGAAGTGACCAACAATTTTTTTACAAATAGAAAGCATATCCTTCACATACCTTTGTGCGAATATGGCATCATTAATGATCATCTGTAAGGTGTGTAGAAAACAAGGTAATCACTCATATTGGGTTTGTACAGTTGCTGCGGCCATATTAGCCACATTATCTTTTATGAAAACATGAATTCAGTAAAGAAGAGGTTTGAACATCTTTTATTATTCAGGTATCAGGAGGAAAAAAAATGAAAATTGTGTATTTTTTCTTTTCAGAGAGAACTCAAATACGAACTTTATTCATTTTCTTTGTGGACATTTGAACCGTGAATTCTAAAGAAAAAAAGAAAAAAATAAAGAAAAAAGTAAATATCACCCACGTGGCTTGTAAAAAAATAAAAATGTTTCGTATTGATACTTTAGTTTTTTTTATTTTAAAAAAAATTAAGTGTTCATTTTTAAAATAAATTTCTGTCCTGCAAACACTTTTTTTTATCTTTTTATTTGTTCCCTTTAAAAAAATTGTTTATGTACTTGTATGCATTTTACCAACCTTTAGTTTTAATAATTTTTTTTGAATTGTGAATATTTGTTCGTTTTGCCTCAAGCATCATTCTTTTGTTTTTTCCTATGGTAACGAAATTTTTATTTAGATTTTTTTTTACTTTGAACGTAAATCAGATGGAAACTCATCGGTTTAAAACGTTTGCTAATTTAAATTAACTGCAAGGAGTATTTTGGCTAAAAAAAAATCTGATTTCACCGCCATTTTTAACCCTCGTTTATCGCAATGTAATTCTATTTACTAAAGATTCTTCCAAAAATAAAATATACTTTTCTGAAACCTTATTTGAGGAAGATTAG
Source organism: Acanthosepion esculentum (assembly GCA_964036315.1). Lineage (NCBI taxonomy): Eukaryota > Metazoa > Mollusca > Cephalopoda > Sepiida > Sepiidae > Acanthosepion > Acanthosepion esculentum. The sequence continues at coordinate 31,854,562 of OZ038503.1, read as the reverse complement.
CTGATTTAAAGTATAATTAATCTGATTTGAAACAAATATTATTTACTTTAAGTTTAAAATATCGCAGAAATGCATTTTATGACACGGTGGTAGTTGTTTGTTTCAGCTGTTGACGTATTTATGACTTAATGACAGATGGATGTTTATTTAATGTTGTTCTACGGGGGCTTTATCCTTAAAAAAATAATTGAAGAATATAACGTGAGCACCTTTTTATATAATTTTCAAGTACTCAGTAATCTTAAACATTTAGGAAAATATTCCCCATAATCTAATGTTTTATTGAATTTTAGATAACTTGGCTTTAAATTTACCATAGTTATTGCTCTTATTTTCTGATAATGTCCTGTATGACCCTACAAAAATGGATCATTTTAAACGGAAAGTGCACGGTCATGTGAGTTGATTTGATGATTGATTTGTTTGTTTAACGTCATATCAGTTCCTTATGGGTTATTCAATGCCGAAATGTTATTTTCTTGGGAGCTTTGAAGTAATAAAAAGCATGTTATTCTGCTTTCACAATTGAATACATGGTAGATGATACTCAGCTTTTGTGCATATACTTGTTGGTGGGGACATAAGCACAAGAGGCGGTTAAATGTGTGTTTTATGTTGCAGCTTTGTAGAAGTTATATTTTAGAATACAGCTTGAGTTCTTTAATAAATTCTAGGATATATAGATTAATATCATGAAAGAGTTCTTTCATCTTAGTTGTTTGATTATTTAGTGGTATATCATCTTCTACGGATTATTAAATGCCGAAATCTAAATATTTTGAACGCAAATGGCTTCAATTACAGATAAAATTTATTGTTGGTAATTTTATTATAAATAATGATTGCTGGCATTTTTTTTTATATACAAATGTATTGCTTGTATTAAAAATGTATTTTTATACTTTCATAGTGTTTTGTTTGTTAGGTTCCCTATTTGCCCCTAGCTGGGATCCTAACAGGTATTACCAGCCGGGTCAGGATAGATATGAGAACAATAACATTTAAGAGGTGTTTCCACGCTCCTCAAAACATCCAATCTCCCGTTCAGCGTAGAAGTTGCCGGATGTATTTTATCGTGTCAGTTGAGTACGGCAGACGTAGTAGCTGTAGCAATTTCTGCTGAGAAGTCGTGTGATGTTCTGATTAAAGATGGTACTCTACCAACGAGACACTTCCTAACGATTTTCATCGATTGCTACTTTTAATCTCTCCAAATGGGATTATTTCTTGTCTGAATTGAACATCTCATTTGGCAGAAGTAGCTGTTATAGACAATGACCTTCCCACCAGGCACGCAGCATCATCTTCTTCAGATGCAGTCCGGCTTTAGTAATGGCTAACAGTCTCTCATTTCGTTTTCTCCAGAAGCTCTTTCTCTCTTCACATTATTGTAAACAATCCATTTTTCATCGCCTGCGGTCGTTCTTTAAAAAAAAATGGTCGTTTCAGTTGTGTCTGAGCAGAGAATTGCAGACGGAAATGTAGCCCATGACTTTTTTCCCGTTAAATTGTGTGACACAAACATCGTAGCAATTCACGGATCCAAGTGTTTTCAGATGTCTTACAACGTTCATATAAGGTATGTGGAGTATTTCTGCGATGTCCCGTATCGTGTGTTCTATGCTAATAGTTTCTTCCCGCGTTTGAAACTTTTTTCCGGCTTCTTTCTTTCCCGTTAACTAAAATCTTTAAAAATTTAAAGGATATGATAGCCTTCTTTAAGACCTTCTTTTATTTTTATGTGCCGTGTCCCTTTAGGACGTAGGCGATCATGGCTCTCCACTTCCCGCTATCCCTTGTAGCTCTCAATAAGTTTTGTCCCTTTGCTATTTCCCTGTTCTGTCATCCACTTGCTTAAGCCCGCTAGGTATGTTATGCGCTGCTTTCCCTTGTCTCTCTTTCCCTCTATTCGACCTGTGAGTATCAGATTCCCCAAGCCCTCCTCTCTGAATACAAGTCCAAGAAATTTCAGCTGCCTCTTCCTGATAAGCCCCTTCGTTGTTTGCATCCTTTCCAAGACCTCATTGTTGCTCACAACACCCGGCCCATGATATCCTTAGCATCACGGGGTTCATTCGCTCTATTTATGGTCTGAGAAAACGGCTGTATACAATTGGAACGAGTTGGCCACCATGCATGACATCCACATGGACGTCTGGATCTGGTGAGGCTATTTAAGAACATGACTCAAGTTCTTAGTTTGATATTCTGGTTTTGTAGCATCTTGTAGTGTTGGACAAAACTACGCCTAGTGCAACCTATTCTATGTTCAATACCCTTGGGAAAGGTATGAATACACTTCTTCTCCGCTCAGCTATGGGTAAATAGCAGGACAGACCGGGTTCTGTAGCCTTGGATGGCAACTGGTCTACTGCAGAAAGAAATGGAAATCTACTGCGGAAAAGAAAAATCTGCCTCGTCAATCATATATCGAAAGGTACATGATCGCTTAAGCGTGTATCACACGTGGCACATAACTGACTGACTGACGTGCTAATACTCTTGGGAAAGGTATGAATCCTTTTCTCCGCTCAGCTATGGGTAAATAGCAGGATAGACCGGGTTCTGTAGCCTTGGATGGCAACTTGTCTACTGCAGAAAGAAATGGCAACCTACTGCGGAAAAGAAAAATCTGCCTCGTCAGTCATGTATCGTAAGATACATGATCGCCTAAACGTGTATCACGCGTGGCACATAACTGACTGATTCTAAAAGGTGTGACTCATATGCTGTGAAATATGTTAGTAAAGTATACCTAGTAATATGAGATTGTCTTATATTACTTGAAGAGCCATTTTAGTTATTGCTACTGTTGTTGAAAGTCCTCAAGTGATGTGGTTTCTGTTATTTGGTACAATTCTTTGTTTTTTGTAAAGTAAAAAGATGGTTTAAAATGATTGAGAAAGACGAATAAATAGAATGAGACGAATAGATCAGTCGATATTTAGAAAGTCTAACTTAGTTTGGCTCAAGGTCATATTTATTGGAGCATCTCAAGTGGATCAAACTATTTAACGCATAGCTCTCTCGAGATGAGCTTGTTAAGTATCGGCCCCCATCACACACACAGCTATAAACAGTGCGGGCATAAAAGTCAGCACTGCATGCAGACACTTAGCGAGAGAGATAGAGAGTAAAAAAGAGAGAAATTGAGTAAGCTATAGAGAGTAAGGAAGAGAGAAATTAAATAAGAGATAGAGAGTGTGTGAAAGAGAGAAACCGATTAAGAGATAACAAGTAAGAAAGAAAGAAATTGAGAAAGGTGAAGATTAGAGATAGAGCGGCAAACAATGAATGGAAAGAGATAGAGAGATAAACAGAGAGAGAGAAAAAAAGGAAGGCGGAAACTCAGAGAGAGAGAGAGAGAGAGAGAGAGAGAGAGAGAGAGTCGCGAACAGATACGTCAAGAGATAATGAGTGAGGGATTAAAAGAAAGGGGAAAGAGATATTAGTGGGGAGATTTAATTAATAGTGGATAGAGAGAAACAAGATATAGGGAGGTAGTCAGACAGATAGAGAGAGAGAGAGGTAGTCAGACAGATAGCGAGAGAGAGGTGGTCAGACAGAATGAGTGTCAGAGAGAGAGGAGCAGAAAGTGAACGAGGGAGAAATAGATGGTGAGGTAGA
>OZ038503.1:31823435-31845935 GCA_964036315.1 Acanthosepion esculentum | reverse complement strand
AAATAGTTCTTTTTACAATAAGGTTCTTTTTCTGTACAAGGCCCAATTGTCACTCGAAGTAGAGGTTTACAGAGTAAGAGACACAGTTTAGTAGAATAGGAGTGGATAAAGGTTAACCTTAAATTTTAACAGTTTAAGATTGTGGTCATCGAGTAAGCATCTACCTGGGAGTTATTTCCACAAAAGTTATATTAAACAAACGTCGTACCGCACTGATGGACCACACATTTTCTATTGAAGACCATTAAATTAGGATTTTCGAAACAGTATTTTTTACACTAATGTTCACTCTGTTAGAGGTTTTCAGAGTGATAGGTATGGAACACAATTTATGACGATAATAGGGAAGATAAGGGCCCCTCGATGTGGTGTAATGGTTAGCAAACTTGTTGTAATGGAATGTTCCACACTCTCTGTCGCCTATTTGCACTGACTATATCAGTAGCGATATATAGTGAGCACAGGATATACCTGGGGGCTTGCTTTGACAATTAGTTAGAGATTCGTCTCCAGCTGTGCTGGTCGAACTCTCTGCCCGAAGGCTGAGAGGAACCCAGACGAGTCTATGCCGAAGGGCAGAGTCTCGTCTGGGGTGGTAGACAGCTATCCGACTACGGGATAATGCGGGGTCAACGGGGAATTTTTGCCCGAGCCAAACGAGCTCGGTTTGACCCCGCATTAAAAACGGCCTTGTGCCACATCCTGCCACGCGGGGTGGGGGTAAGGTAAATATCTTTGCTTCGGCAATTAGTTGGAGATTCGTGTTCGTCGAACTCTCTGCCTTCTAGCAGAGAGGAACTTAGATGAGGCTATGCCGAACGGCCGTCTCGTCTGGGGTGGTAGACAGCTACCCGACCCCGTTTTTTACGGGGTCTACGGGGAAATTTTGGCCGAGCCTACGGGATCGGTTTTGCCCAGTATTAGAAAAACGGCCTTGTGCCACATCCTGTCTCTCGCGCGGAGGGTAAGGTAAATATTCTTGCTTCGAGAATTACTAGGCTGCCACCCGATTGCCTGTCTTTCAATAGTGTATTCTCTTTTACAATAAACCTCCCTTCTTTCATCTACGCGCGTACTGTTGTTCCTTCACTCGAGTACCACTTCTGTCTGTCTGTAACCTCTTTAAGGATACAACACTTGTCTTGCTAGAGCTAGGTTGTCCAACCATTTTTCCTCATGGGCCAAATTCGAAATTTACGTATATTCACCCGGCCACAAAAGTACTTTATTTAAAAAGTTCAAAACGTTGTGAATATCAAATTTTAATAACAAATATATATATAATTAAAAAAAATACTGTATTATTGGGAGTAAAATATAGAAATTATACATACACAAAATAATATAAATTCAATGTGCTTTTTGACATTGCTATTCTTTTATAATATTGTCAATATCTGTTTTTATGGGACTAGTCTTTATTCTAAGAAAGTTAGTCAAATGGGAATTACTCAACCGATTTCTTTCAGCGGTTTTGGTGGTTTTTATGCACGAAAAGAATTGGTCACAGTAGTATGTACTACCCCGCATGCACAACAGTTTTCTAGATAAGCTAAATAATTTTATTTAGCTCGGGCTCTTGCCCCACATACCAACCGGTGTGTCTCGGCATAGTCCTTTGTCCTCTTTGTGCAATGGGAAAGTGAACCTACTAGCACATTCTGAAAATAATTTGCACACACACACACACACACACACACACACACACACACACACACACACACACACACACATACATATATATATATATATATACAGGGTGTGCATAAAGTTCGTGTGCACTTTTAAAAATTTATAACTTTATTTGTATTTGCGATAGAAATAATTTGTAAAAAGGATTAGAAAGAAGTAAATCTATATTTTTTAAAGGTTTTATTGAAATTTTATTTAAGTTTCCACATGTCCTCCATCATTAGCAATACAAAAGGTAATACGATTTTGCAGTTCACGGAAAACATTTGCCAACTGATTTACAGTAATGCCTGAAATCGCATTAGTTAGTTTAGCTATACTTAAAACTAGGCACATTAAACTTTATAACATTTTTACAGATTATTTCTATCGCAAATACAAATAAAGTTATACATTTTTTAAAGTGCATACGAACTTTATGGACACCCTGTATATAAGGTGCGATGAGTAAATTACCACCATTTTATATTTTTAATTTCGCGCATGCGCCTTGTTTTTTTTTTATTATGTCGACTGTACAGTATAGTAGGGTCAGTTGGGGACCATTTCTGAGAAAAAAGAGCACCATGATGCAATTCACTCTGACAGAAATGGCATGCTGTACTGCTTGGCATTTGCGCCGGAAGTTTCAATACGAACATTTCAGAGTGTTTCGGTGTCAATCTGAGGACAGTGCAAGGATTTGGAAAGAGTTGGATGAGTCTAATGATCATTACGAAGTTGTTTGGAGAGATCACTAGTGATGGCGACGTTATGCCTCCATTCATCTTGCCACAGAACTTCAGATTCAAAATGGAAGCCTACATCAAGTGCCTTGAGAAGGTATTGCTGCCCCGGGTTAAGAGGGTAGCTGCTGTAAGACCTTATGTCTGTCAATAGGACTCTGCACCAGGCCACACAAGCAAAAGAACCCGGTCATGGCTGTCAGACAATTTCTGCGACCACATTACTCCCTACATCTGGCCACCTTACTCCACGGACTGCAACCTCTTTGAGTGTTATGTGTGGGACGCAGTTGAACCAGAGGCTAATAGAACTCCTTGTAACACCAAAGATGAATTGAAGACAAGGGTTATGGATGCATTCACTAACTTAAACAAGGAGACCATCCAGAAGAGTTGCAGTTATTTAATGCTGCCATCTAAATATTTTGAACGTAATTGTATGCCTTCAGTATCTGTCTATATTTTTGAGATGAGGTATTACGTACACTATTTACATTATTCGGACTATTGTCCTTATCTTTGTCGCCATATTTATTACAACGTTTCGACACATGGCACAGTGGATAAAGGCGTTAGTTAGATCTAGTGACAGGACCCAAAGCGTGTGAGTTCGATACCTGGTTAAGACGGTGGAGAACTTGGAGAGGGAAATTAACAGGAGATAACTGACATTCATTAGACATGGCACGTGAAACTAGAACAGTCTACCCCAGTGAACGAAATAAAGGGTTCAGTTCGACATTCCAACTACCTGAAGAAGGCCGGAGCGTACAACGGCCGAAACGTTGTAATAAATATGGCGACAAAGATGAGGACAATAGTCCGAATAATGTAAATAGTGTATACCTTCAATTGCAGATTAAATGTGTTGGTCATTTTAATATAAATAGGTATTGTTGGTAATTTTACTATATAAAAATGTATTATTGTTATTTTTATACTTTAATAATATTTTGTTTGTGTTTGGTGGTTCGCTGTTTGCCTATAGCTGGAGCCCTAACAGGTGCAACCACCCCGGCTGGACTTTGGAACAACAGCAATTAAGAGGTGGTTCCATGCTCATCAAAACCTCCAATCTTTCAATCAGAGGCCTTGCTACTGGATGTAGTTTATCGTCGTACACAGGATGAAGGAGATAATACAGTTGAACATAGAATAAACTGCGCTAGTTGTAAGTTTGACAACACTGCAAATTGTTGCAAAACCAAAACTTTAACATAAGTAATCGAGTTATATTCTTAAATAAACCTCATCAGATCAAAACTTTCATGTGGATGACATGCATAGCGTACGACCAGTTAAAAAATGTATCAACTGTCAACTATATACGATATTTTTAGATCAACAATTAAAGATAACTTCAAGCGAACGAATCCTCTAGGTCCTACATCAGATATGATAGATTAGGGATACAGAATAACAAACAAAGAAATTTAGCAAAGAGCAAAAACCACATCAGTGAAGGAATTCCATCAGCAACAACAAGCAAAATAGATTATGTGCTACAGAAATTTCAACTGTCTCTTCCTGATGTTAAGTATGAGTGTCCTCGTTGTTATTATTGTCTCTAGAACTGGTCGTTGCTCACATGTTCGGTCCATGGTATCCTCAGCATCCTTCTGTAGAAATTTCAACTCTCTCTTCCTAGTGTTAAGTATAAGTATCTTTGTTGTCATTGTCTCCAGAACTTCCTCGCTGCTCACATGTTCGGTCCATGGTATCCCCAGCATCCTTCTGTAGAAATTTCAACTCTCTCTTCCTAGTGTTAAGTATAAGTATCTTCTTTGTTGTCATTGTCTCCAGAACTTCCTCGTTGCTCACATGTTCGGTCCATGGTATCCTCAGCATCCTTCTGTAGAAATTTCAACTCTCTCTTCCTAGTGTTAAGTATAAGTGTCTTCTTTGTTGTCATTGTCTCCAGAACTTCATCGTTCCTCACATGTTCGGTCCATGGTATCCTCAGCATCCTTCTGTAGAAATTTCAACTCTCTCTTCCTAGTGTTAAGTATAAGTATCTTCTTTGTTGTCATTGTCTCCAGAACTTCCTCGTTGCTCACATGTTCGGTCCATGGTATCCTCAGCATCCTTCTGTAGAAATTTCAACTCTCTCTTCCTAGTGTTAAGTATAAGTGTCTTCTTTGTTGTGATTGTCTCTAAAACTTCGTCGTTGCTCACATATTCGGTTCATGGTATCCTCAGAATCATTCTGTAGAAATTTCAACTCTCTCTTCCTAGTGTTAAGTATAAGTGTCTTCTTTGTTGTCATTGTCTCCAGAACTTCGTCGTTGTTCACAAATTCGGTCAATGGTATTCTCAGCATCCTTCTGTAGAACCACATTTCTGTTGCTTCTTCATCTGTGAGGAGATTGTCCAGCGTTCACTACCATAGAGGATGACTGATATTATATAACAGTACAGTTTCTAAATATATTTTTTATGTTTCTTAATACTTTGCTTAGCTTCTGGAAAGCTCCTTTCACTATCCCAATGCGCCTTCGGATTTCAGTGTAGTACTTTCCGTCCTCTGTAAATACGCTTCCCAGATATCTAAATTGTTGCACTTGCTTGATTTCGGTATCCTAACTCTAATTTGCATGTTGAGCTCACGACAATGCATTCAGTCTTCTTGAAATTGATGACTAGTCCTTTCTTCTCACTTTCCTTCAGTACATCCTTTAGGAATTCTTGTAGTTTCCTTTCTGTGTCTGCTATCAACACTACGCCATCTGCATATCTTATATTGTTAATTAATGAACCCCAGTAATTTGTTTATTTACTGTACTCATTTCCTGTCCGTATGCAGGCAGTTTGATGCCAGTATTGTTACTTGATTATTCTAATATCCTTCCTATGTCAGGGTTACCTAGCCGTGCCATAAGTTCTTTGTGTCGTACTTTATCAAACGCCTTTGCATAATCTATAAAATGTAGGCATATATCCTTTTGCATTTGTATTAATCTTACTGGTATCATTCTGAGCATAAATATAGCATTCCTTGTTCCAGTCTTTTTAACGAACCCGCACTGTTCCTGTCCTATTTCTGGTCTGATTCTCCTGAGCGCTCTATTCATCAACATTCGGATGATAAGTTTTGTTATATGGTTCATTAGGCTGATTGCCCGATTCAGTTCATATTCATTTACACCTAGCTCCTGAATATGGATCTACTTAGGTCTTCCGGTATATCGTAACTGTGGTATATTTCATTTATTATTTCTGTAATCTTGTCAATGCTGAAATTATATAAGGCTGCTAGCATCTCTACTATGTATCCAACTGTCCCTGCTGCTTTGTTTCTGTTCAATTTGGACATTGCTTATTCCACTTCATATTTCAATATTCATCACCCACCGCAAGGAAAGTTGGCTCCCTGTGCCGAGCCAGGAAATTTTTCTCCCCGGAATCGATCCTCCAAATCTATAAATCGACCATTCGCCCTTGCATGGAGTATTGCTGCCATATATGGTCTGGAGCCCCTGCTGTTTGCCTCAGGGTTCTTGATAAGATCCAGAGACGGATATGCAATGTATTTGGCCCTGATCTGTCATCTCGTCTGCAGTCGCTCTCTCACAGACGCGACGTTGCCTAGCTCTGTCTTTTTTACAAATACTTTCACGGTAATTGCTCCGAGGAGCTGCTTTCGCTTGTCCCTAGGCTTCATGAATTTAAACGTCCTACGAGGCTGGCATCCCGTTCCCACCCCTTCACCGTTGAAACTGTTAGATGTAGACGTCTCTTCTACTCCAATAGCTTCATGTCTCGCACATCTCGCCTGTAGAACTCCCTTCCTTATTCCTGTTTCCCTGACAAATGCAATCTCCAACTATTTAAGTGTAACGTCAATCGACATCTCCAGTTGCCTTGATCTATCCACTTCCCTTCTCCACATCCTTTCACCTTTCATTCCTATCTCCTCTCGCTCCAAATCTTCTGTAACCCCCTTGCCTTGATCGATCCACAATCTTTCTCCACATCCTCTCCTTTACCACTCCTATCTGCTCTTCCTCCAAACCTTCTGTAACCCCTTGCGTGCTAGTGGCCTCCAGCCTTGCTTGGGGTGATAAGCTTAAAAAAAAAATAAAAAAAAATTTCTGGTCCTTCTCTGAAGTATTTCTTTTTTTTTTCTAATATCGGTCGGCCCCGTCTTCGGATTTTATGCAACTTGCTGGCGCTTATTTGCATAAGAGATCTTTCGTTCTGGATTAAAATAATAAAAAAAATAATATAAAGACAATGCTCAACATTGAATGTGTATCAGCCGCTACAATCGGTTTGGCCAGACGCACATGGGTTGAAAGTTGAAAAGGAGTCACTGCTGCTAATAGGGTTTTTAACGCACTCGCGCCTGGCCAAACCAAGTGTAGCGGCTGTTTAAAAACTGATTCTGTATGAGTCGAAATGTTAAATCTACAAATCTAACCTAACCATTACAATGTCTATGTTCCCCACGAAGTAAAACTCAGTAAATTGCTTTTCCTCTAAAAAACGTACCAAATTATTCTTTCGTCGTAGATAATTAAGTGCTGATTAAACAACGTCTTCATTCACTCTCTATCGTTTCTAGGGGGATTTCGCCCCAGTTAAATTAACTACGATACGAGTATCCGGACGACTCGATGTTTGTTCGATCAGGGATTGAAATTATGATGCTAGAAAATCGATAAAGCTAAGAGTCGTTAATAACATACCTTGAACTTCTCTCCTTTCCGTCCCAGATTCGATGATGAAATGTTTCCATTTTTATTCTGATGAAGAAAAGAAGTGAATAAGCCCTCAAGGGAGTTTTTTTTTTAATTTTTAAATTCGGAACTATTTTTTCTAATTTTTTCCCATACAGAAAAAATATTTATTTTGCATTTTCATGATTTTGTTGAATAATAATAATAATAATAATGATAATAATAATAATAACAATAATAATAATAATAATAATAATAATAATAATAATAAAATGATAATAATAATAATAAATAATGATAATAATAATAATAATAATAATAATAATAATAATAATGATATCCTTGGATTATACTGAGATATCACTTCCACAATTCCTTGTTGAATTTTAAGTGTACATGACCTTCTTCTCATCATCATCATCATCTTCTTCTTCTTCTTCTCCTCCTCCTCCTCCTCCTCCTCCTCCTCCTCCTCATCTTCTTCTTATCATCATCGTCATCTATATATTTATATATGAAATGTTATAAATGCATATAAAATGTTCAGGGATTTGTTCCCGCGAAGTGAATGTTGTACGTTTGTTGCTGGCATTTATGAGCAGTAACCTAGCATTTACAACCTTACACACACACACACACACACACACACACACGCACACACACGCACACACACACACACACACACACACGCACACACACACACACACACACACGCACACACACACACACACACACACACGCACACACACACACACGCACACACACACACACACACACACACACACACACACACACGCACACACACACGCGCACACACACACACACACACACACACACACACACACACACACACACAACCCGCGCGCCTATATATACACGTAGGGATATTAATATTTACATAGTTTTTAAAAAGCTAAAAAAAGGTTAAAGTAAAACGATTCTTTTTTCTGATAAGCTACATGTAAGTAAAACAATTTTAACTTTAATAATTCTCTGTAAACATTCATGTATTATTATTATTACTTATAAATATATAATGACATTAAGTGTTTTTCCAGATCTCATTAATTTCTCTCTATCTCCCTTTCTCTCACGATATATATATATATATATATATATATATATATATATATATATATATAAAAATAGGAAAGAACACGTTAGGTAAATATTTTCGCTTGAGGATGAAACAGGGCTTGATACTTTAATTCAATTTAATTTTAATAATTACAGTGTAACCCGGATATAAGAGAGTTGCCGGGACCGGATAAGAAGTCTCTTATATCCGGTTTCTCTTATATCCGGGTTTGGTCTATTATATATACATTAACACAGGCTCTAATTTGGGACCAGAGAAAATCTCTCTTATATCCGAGTTTATCTTATATCCGGGTCTCTTATATCCGGGTTACACTGTATATTGAGGTTTTCGGCTCTTGTTTTTGAAACATGAGAACTCTTATGTAGCGAAGGAATCATAGTTAAAAAAATAATTATAATATATATATATATATATATATATATATATATATATATATATATATATATATATATATATATATATATTACAAAAGTTAATCATACCTTGAATCAATTAGCAATATTAATGCAATTATTGGCTAATTCCCTTCGCTAATAGACATAATAATAAGCATTATACTACTAATAATCCAATAATATATATATATATATATATATATATATATATATATATATATATATATATATATATATGATCACCACCTCCGGCTTCAGTATCGGTTCTAATAATGGTGGCTTGTGCGCGCACAGCTTTCCTGTCGCTAATTTTGGCTTTAAGAAGAATAAACGACGCATGACAATACAAAGGCTTTGACTTTTAAGAAAATCTCCATTATGTGTCGATTACGCACCCATATCCTATCTCCCACTATTGTCTATCATTACTTTTGTTCTGTTCGAGACGATTCTTCGAATTTGCGTATGACTTGCAATTAATCCTTGGATAGCAACATTGTTTGACTGAACACAGGCCACCGGCTATCGTGTGACATTCTCGGGACACTGTCCATCCGTCCATTCGGAAGGCCTATTAGTCGGAGTACACTTTTTTTTTCTGTTGTTGTATTTCAAAGATTGCATTACACTCTGGTCATATTTTATATTGTTTTTATTTGTTACGATGTCGTGGTCCATTCTGTGATGCAATGGGCTTACTTCAGTTTCCGATGTCTTTCTAGATTTTATTCGAGTGTAAATCTAGAGAAAATACAATGTCTTTTATCAAGACACAAGACATCTTTCTTGATTTTTTACTAAGTATAGCTTAGTAAGACACAGTGCCATCTATTATAAACAAGAGTAAGTAGCCGACGAAGAAGATACTGTAAATATCTGTTTTGTAGATTAGACAAAAGCATTTGACAAGGTACGACGCAAAGAACTATTTGAACTGCTAGGTAAGCTTCACTTATACGAGAAACATATTAGAATAGTCCGAAATATTTACTGTGAAAACCCACCTTCATCTGAATATAATCGAGTTAAACGTCCCCCTCTATGTGCCATATACATTCACGATGTGGGTGATTACGGTTCTCCACAACGTCCTCTTTCTTATAAACTCTTAGCAAAATTCTTCCCTTTGCTAAGCCTGCCACCCCCGATTTGCCATCCATTTCCAGAAGCTCATCAAGTAGTCTGTTGCATTCCCCTGTCCCTTTTGCCTTCTATATACCCTGTGAGTGTCAAATTTTCCAAGCCTTATTTTCTCTTTCTGATTTTGAGTATGTACCAAATTTAAAAAAAAAATCCTTAAGATTTTTTCGTTGTATTCTCAGCATCCACATTTCTGTTGCCTCCAGTGTTCTCTTCATCTGGGAGAAGATTGTCCAGCATCCACTGCCATATAGGAGTACAGCTATTGCATAACACACAAACATAGAACAAGTAAGACAGGGATACATTTTATCACCGGATTTATTTAGCCTATACAGAAAGACGATTTTAAAACAGTTAGAGGTCATTTCAGGATTTACGATCGACGGTTATAATCTTAATGTTATAGTAATTTACCTACGCACGCATAGACTCTCTCAGCTATAAATAGGAGCAGGTACTGCCTTTTGGAGGGTGAAGTTTCTAGCAGTCAGCTCTGACAGTCGAACCGAACATTCTTGCTGTAACACTCTCGTTTGTATATGTTTTTATAACTGTTTCTGTTAATATAGTTATTTAACTCAATTCCTCTCTTGTGTCTTTATTTCTGGCCCTAGCGAGGCCACAACAACTTGGCAACGAGGGCCCTTAAGGACCCTTTAGGACCCCAAAAAGACTACGTGGAAATTGTCAATATTGGTTCTACTCAACAGTACTTGGCAATCCAGAAAAGGAAACCTAACGGAAAAAAGTGTAACTAACTTACACTGAACTTTCTGAGAATTCATGTCAAAAAAAAAAAAAAAAAGGAATCGTGATTCCCTGAGTAAGAAATTGAAGTTATTTCGTTTTTTTTTCTCAATTAAATTCTATTTCGGTTTAATCCTAAAGAAGACACAGTCAAACATGGACGAGTTCAAATCCCCCATGCTCGATTTTCTTAAATTCCAACTTGAGCAGCAAAAAAAAAAAAAAAAAAAAAATGAAACAACTCCAGTTGCATATGCAAAAAGAATGGCTTGAAATTCAAAAGCAAACTGAAAAGGAAAGGCTCGAACTTCAAAAGCGAATTGGAGAAGAAAGTCTCGCATTACAAAAACAAACGGAAATCAGACAACAAAAACATGAGGAAATTCTACTTCGAACTCAACAAGAGCAAAGAAACTTGCTTGAACTGACAGAGGGAAAATTAGTGAAAACGAAAATGCGTTCTCACAAAACACGACAATTTTGCCTATTCTCCGGACGAAGATATAACTCTCGCTTTCTATTTTAGAAGGTGCGAAGATTTATACGCCACAGATTGTTTCATCTAAAGACGCTGAAATTAGACGTAGAGTTCTGAACAAATTGGAAAACGAGCCAAACCTTACTCTCCAATAAAAAGCAGAAAACTGTCAGATATTCGTAAGCGTATGCCAAGATTCGAAAACATCGAGGAATCTGGCATAACACATAAGAAAGTTACGCCAAAAGAAAAAACAATCTAAGCCTCCCTCTAATTCAAGCCACTCCAAAAAGAAACAAGACAACTTGCCTCCTAACCCGTGTTCCGGTTGTGGGTCACTACATTGGTATAAGGATTGCCCTCACCAGAATAAGAAGTGCCTAACTTGTAACCGAATCGGGCACAAAAGCTCACACTGCTGAGTGAGGAAAAAGGTTAATATCTGCGTAAAATAAAAAACATAATCGGATGAAGAAGATGGGGTTAAACATTAGGAAATATGATCAAGTACAAATCCTGAATAAAAATATCAAATTACAGTTGGATTCTGGGTCAGATTTGACAATCATAAATCTAAACATTTGGAAAATTTGGGTAAACCAACCATGCTAAGATCTAATAAAATGGCCAGGTCCATGACAGGGGAGAAAATCAAGTTTGTGTTTGAGAGAGAACTTATCACAAATGTAACTTTTCATGGAAGGACGTTAAAATTAAAAAAATACGTATTAAAGAATACAGAAAATTTATTTGGCACCTACTGGATGGAAAAATTAAAGTTGTGGGACTACAGAAGTTACAATCAATTTCCTCCACGAACTGTTCGCCAGATTAATTCATTTTGCCAAAAACGCGAAAACCTGACCACCGAGGCAAAAAATTTAATAAAAGATTTAAAAGAAACTTTTCCGGAAGTTTTTTCTGGGGGCCGTTGCTCGGTGTAATAAGATGACGACAAAATTCGAGTTGAAAGATGACATCCAGCCAGTGTAAGAAAAAAAGAAATGTGCCTTTCGCCTCTTTACCACAAATAAATGAAGAACTCGACAGACTAGAAAGAACCGGGATCTTGTCGAAAATTGAGTACAGTTAATGGGCTTCACCGACCGTCTATGTGAAAAAGAAGTCAAAGGAAACCCGGGTCTGCGCCGATTTCTCGACGGGGCTTAATGCTGTACTCAAAGACTATCACTATCCTTTACCAAGCAATTTTCGCGAAACTAAATGGAGGAATTTAAAAAAAAATCGATCTCAATGACGCATATCTTCAAATATCGGTAGAGGAAGAATATTCTAAGTTGGTCTGTATCAACACCCATAGTGGTTTGTACAAGTACCAACGTCTACCTTTAGGGATCAAGGTCGCGTCGACAATCTTCCAACAAGTAATGGACACAATGCTGAGCGGTCTTGATTTCACGGTTGCATATTTGGACGACATATTAATAAACAGCCAAAATGTAGAACAACACAAGGAACATGTTCATAAAGTCTTCTTAAGAATTCAGGAGTACGGGTTCAAATTGAAAGAATCCAAATGCGACTATCGCAATCAAGGACATGCCAACTTCCGAAAACGTCTCTTCATTACAAAGTTTTTTTAGGATTGGCAAACTACTACCAAGTGTTTATACCTAATATGCACAACTTACGTGCTCTTCTAAACGAACTTCTGAAAAAAGACAAGGACTGGGAGTGGACACCTGAATGTCAGGAAGCATTCGTCAAAATAAATGAAGTCTTGACTTCGGACTTGTTTCTCACTCACTATAACCCAGACCTGGACATTATAGTTGCCAGCGATGCCAGCACGTGTGGCATTGGAGCATGTATTCTGCACAAGATGCCAGACGGATCTCAGAAACCAGTTTCTCAGGCGTCGAGAACACTTCTTCCTGCAGAGAAGAAGTACTCCCAAATTGAGAAAGAATCGTTAGGGATTATTTTCGCAGTGACGACGTTTCACCGGTACATTCACAGTAGATACTTTACATTGCAGATGGACCATAAACCATTACTTACCATTTTTGTTTCTAAAAAATGCCTGCCTGTGCATACAGCAAATAGACTACGAAGATGGGAAACAATACTCTTAAATTATAACTTCAAGACGGAGTTGCTACCGTCTAAAAAACTCTGTTATGCCGACGAACTATCCAGATTAATCCCGAAACACAGGGAACCTCTTGATGATATTGTGATTGCTTCTCTTCGAACAGAAGCGGAAATTAAAACCACATTATGCAACACAGTTAAGGAACTCCCTGTAACTCTCGACCAAATCAAACGAGAAGCTCTAAGCGATGAGTTTATCAGGCGAATCAAAAAAAAAATTCGTGAAAAGGACCAACAGACTTCAGATATTTTCTCCCTATGCGACGAAGTACTGCTATATAGTGAACGATTCATCATTATCACAACGCTACAACAAGAATTCTGAAAGATTTCCATGCCGCCCACCCAGGGATTACAAGGATGAAAAGATTTATGCGCAGTTGTGTACTGGCCGAACATGGATAAGGATATTGAAACATCGTCAAATCCTGTAAAGGCTGTGCCTTGGCAGCTAAGGCACCCCAATTAAATATAGTCCTTGGCCGAAAACGGACCGACCATGGTCCCGGATACATATAAACTTTACAGGCTCGCTAGACGGATTCTACTATCTCTTAGTAGTAGATAGTTTTTGAAATAGCCCGAAGTCTTTAGATGTAGAAAACCCACTACAGAAGTTACAATCAATTTCCTCTACGAACTGTTCTCCAGATTTGAGGCAGTCGATTGTCTTGTGTCCAGAAATGAGACACAATTTACGTCCGGTGATTTTAATGATTTTTGTGAGACCTTCCAGATCAATCATATCAAGATCGCCCCATATCAACCAAGATCTAACGGACTGGCTGAGTGCTTCGTTGATACGCTGAAAACAGCCCTGAAGAAAGCTAGGGACACACCCGCAGAAAAAGCTCTACAACAATTCATTCAGGTGTATAGAATTACGCCAAACGACAACACACCATTATCATTACTCCATTGTTTGCGCGTAAAATCAGGTCTGTGTTCAACTTGGACGAACAAATACTGTACCAAATAAACACTACCAACCCGAAAAGAATTTTTTTTCCGGATGTTTCGGGATAATAAATCTTTCTGGGAAATGGGTACAATTAAAAAAAAACAAACTAGGAAATATGGTTTACATAATTAAAGATCTCCAGTTTACTCACAAGAGACATTTGAACCAAATCAGGAAACGCCCGTCGGACGATGCTGACAGCAATCCTCCTGAAGAAAAAGAATTCATAGATGTCATTTACGATATTTTTGACATCTCAATACCTCAAGCGTCCCCGGAGCAATGCCGTTTAAAGAGGAAAAGGAAAA
The DNA here is from genome assembly GCA_964036315.1 of Acanthosepion esculentum. Taxonomy (NCBI): domain Eukaryota; kingdom Metazoa; phylum Mollusca; class Cephalopoda; order Sepiida; family Sepiidae; genus Acanthosepion; species Acanthosepion esculentum. The sequence goes on along the minus strand of OZ038503.1, from coordinate 31,831,590 downwards.
TGACGGATTTAATCGTCGTTAACTCAAAGAAAAAAAAGGAGTTAATACTTAGGAGGAGGGTGTTATGGTAATTTACCCACGCACGCATAGACTCTCCCAGCTATAAATAGGAGCAGATACTGCCTTTTGGATAGGGAAGTTTCCAGCAGTCAGCTCTGACAGTCGGACCGAATATTCTTGCTGTAACACAACACTTAATGACATAAGATATCAAGATGACAAAACCTTCTAGAGAATGTGGCAAAGGAAAGCGAGAGGAAAGGATTCATCATCAATTGGAAGAAAACAAAAAAATAACTGTTATGGTAATTTTATTCTCTGCAAAGCATTTTTAAGTAGGCGGTCATGGCTCTCCATACATTTCTTTTGCATTCTCTACAGTTTTGAAATTCTGTTTCCTTCTCTTACCACTCAAGGCTAGAGAAACCAGTCTACTCTGCTATTTCACCTACACGGGGGCGGAGAATAGAGGAATCCATGCCTTTCCCAAGGTGAAAAGTGAACGTATCGATCTCGGCCGGAATTCGAACTCGGCACGTCGGTTTCTCGTTCTGAGCCTCTCACCTTCACACCCACGTTGTACTTCTCCTCAAGAAAAAATGCTTCTGATAATCAGTCAATTGTACAAGGAAATTTTAATAAATAAATTCAGTCGTTGATTAAAGAAGCACAGAAAATTTAATTAAATGTCAGTGATTAGCCGAATTTCTAAAGACTTTTTAATTACATGAAAATTAAAGACTGATGTAGACGTTTAATTATCTATTGATTTTTTTTCGTAAAATATTTTAACAACGGAAGTGAATTTCAAACTCAAATATCTCCGTGATTATTGACCTGCCTAAGAACATTCTCAGATCTTTAGTAAGTATATCTGCAGATGATAACACGGCGCAACTCATAACATTTGAAGGACTAGAGCCTCACAGATGATCAAGCCGCTGGCATAGCTCTCTCAGCTTAATGGGGGATATCATTAAACAGCTTCAAATCAAAGCTTATAACGTTTCATCAGCATCCCAGCAGATATGTAGCATTGATTTTCTTAAATTCGACAGAACACACCTTAAGGTTTACACGCGTTAATAATTGTGTTTTATATTAAATCACTTTATTCGTCCTTGGTAAGACGTTAAACTACATCCAGCAGCAAGGTCTCTGATCAGGAGGTTTTGAGGAGCGTGGAACCACCTCGTAATTGCTGGTGTTCCCAGGTCCACCCTGACCTGGGGTGGTAGCACCTGTTAGGGTCCCAGCTATAGGCAAATAGTTAACTGTTACCAGCAATACTTTTTCGAAAAAAAATTATTACAATTTTGAAGGAAATATATTACCAGAAACAGATTTTTGACAAAACAAAATATTACCAGCAATAAAAAAAGTTGTCTGTATTAAATAACACATTGAGGTTGATATGCCGTAAAACAAAATAAACCAACCCAATCTAAACCAAAGAATACATATTCTATTCATATGAATCTATCCTAAAAAATGTTGTCGGCATTAAATAACCCATTGAGGTTGATATGCCGTAAAACAAAATAAACCAAACCAATCTAAACCAAAGAATACATATTCTATTCATATGAATCTATCCTAAAAATGTTGTCGGCATTAAATAACCCATTGAGGTTGATATGCCGTAAAACAAAATAAACCAAACCAATCTAAACCAAAGAATACGTATTCTATTCATATGAATCTATCCTAAAAATGTTGTCGGCATTAAATAACCCATTGAGGTTGATATGCCGTAAAACAAAATAAACCAAACCAATCTAAACCAAAGAATACATATTCTATTCATATGAATCTATCCTAAAAATGTTGTCGGCATTAAATAACCCATTGAGGTTGATATGCCGTAAAACAAAATAAACCAAACCAATCTAAACCAAAGAATACATATTCTATTCATATGAATCTATCCTAAAAAATGTTGTCGGCATTAAATAACCCATTGAGGTTGATATGCCGTAAAACAAAATAAACCAAACCAATCTAAACCAAAGAATACATATTCTATTCATATGAATCTATCCTAAAAATGTTGTCGGCATTAAATAACCCATTGAGGTTGATATGCCGTAAAACAAAATAAGCCAAACCAATCTAAACCAAAGAATACATATTCTATTCATATGAATCTATCCTAAAAATGTTGTCGGCATTAAATAACCCATTGAGGTTGATATGCCGTAAAACAAAATAAACCAAACCAATCTAAACCAAAGAATACATATTCTATTCATATGAATCTATCCTAAAAAATGTTGTCGGCATTAAATAACCCATTGAGGTTGATATGCCGTAAAACAAAATACACCAAACCAATCTAAACCAAAGAATACATATTCTATTCATATGAATCTATCCTAAAAAATGTTGTCGGCATTAAATAACCCATTGAGGTTGATATGCCGTAAAACAAAATAAACCAAACCAATCTAAACCAAAGAATACATATTCTATTCATATGAATCTATCCTAAAAAATGTTGTCGGCATTAAATAACCCATTGAGGTTGATATGTCGTAAAACAAAATAAGCCAAACCAATCTAAACCAAAGAATACATATTCTATTCATATGAATCTATCCTAAAAATGTTGTCGGCATTAAATAACCCATTGAGGTTGATATGCCGTAAAACAAAATAAATCAAACCAATCTAAACCAAAGAATACATATTCTATTCATATGAATCTATCCTAAAAAATGTTGTCGGCATTAAATAACCCATTGAGGTTGATATGCCGTAAAACAAAATAAACCAAACCAATCTAAACCAAAGAATACATATTCTATTCATATGAATCTATCCTAAAAAATGTTGTCGGCATTAAATAACCCATTGAGGTTGATATGCCGTAAAACAAAATACACCAAACCAATCTAAACCAAAGAATACATATTCTATTCATACGAATCTATCCTAAAAAATGTTGTCGGCATTAAATAACCCATTGAGGTTGATATGCCGTAAAACAAAATACACCAAACCAATCTAAACCAAAGAATACATATTCTATTCATATGAATCTATCCTAAAAAATGTTGTCGGCATTAAATAACCCATTGAGGTTGATATGCCATAAAACAAAATAAACGAAACCAATCTAAACCAAAGAATACATATTCTATTCATATGAATCTATCCTAAAAAATGTTGTCGGCATTAAATAACCCATTGAGGTTGATATGCCGTAAAACAAAATACACCAAACCAATCTAAACCAAAGAATACATATTCTATTCATACGAATCTATCCTAAAAAATGTTGTCGGCATTAAATAACCCATTGAGGTTGATATGCCGTAAAACAAAATAAACCAAACCAATCTAAACCAAAGAATACATATTCTATTCATATGAATCTATCCTAAAAATGTTGTCTGCATTAAATAACCCATTGAGGTTGATATGCCGTAAAACAAAATAAACCAAACCAAATCACTCTATGAGTACTAATAGCACTGTGTAACGCTGTATTACTTACCTTGGTTGTGTTATCGGCGACCAAACTGGTTTCTTCACCAGGTGAAGAGGATGGTTACACACCGAGTAGGATTAAAAACAAGATCTGTCAAATGTCGGATGAGCTTCAACGACAATCTACCACAAAGGTGTAAACTACGCTCCACAGAGCATCGTTTGGCGAAGGACTACCTAACTTGAAGTCAATGTCGAAAGAACAGTCTTGTAGGAATAACGGTCATCTAGCACAATGGTGTAGTCTGGGTTCCATAGCTATAGATGCAGCAAATAACATAACTAAAACTATAAATAACGGAGAATCACTTAGTTATTGATGCAGCCATTGTCACCGCATCGTTTTTTTTTTGGGGGGCGGGGCTACTTAAACAGAAAACGGCTCAAACCGGATGAAACTTCTTGTAGAAACAACACAGCATCCTTTCGCGAAGGGATACCTAGACTGAAGTCACTGACCAAGCTGCATGAAGCTTCTTGTAGGGACAGCGGTCATCTTACTCAATGGGTTTGTATGGGCTCCATAGCTAGGGATACAGTAAATGACGCACTATCGTTTGGCGGAAACCTTCCTAGACTGAAATCAACAGCTAAAGGGGATGAACATTGAAGGATTCAAGTACAATATAGAGGACTTGGCTCCGTATCTCTGGATGCAACCAATGACACAGAATCGTTTGGCGGAGTGCTACCTAAAGTCAAAGGCCATGGCGAATGAACCTCCTTGTAGGATCAACGGTCACCTAGCAGAATGGGGTAGACTAGACCCCATAGCTATGGATGCAGCCAATGACACAGCATCGTTTGGCGAAAGCTGCCCTAGAATGAAGTCAACGGCCAAAGCCGTAAGTAAATATAACGAACCTGATTAGAATAGGTACTTGGCTCTTCGATTAGCAATTCCGAACCATTATCTGTTACACCATCCGCATATCCAAGCTTATAGCACTTAGTATTCCCAAGCGGTCACCCATCTAGTTACTAACCAGGCTCAATGTTGCTCATCTTCGGTGATCGTCCGAGAACCGGTTCTTCAACGTGATATGGCCATAAACTGACGTATAAACTGAGAGTAAACAGCGTAGAATTTGCAATCGGTGAACCCCAACGGATTATTAAGCAGCCACGCAACCACCGATACACATATATATAACTCCAAATTCTGGTCGCCTGCCGTAGAGTGAAAGTCAGCAGGCCAGTCTTGCGTAAGTTCGATTCTCACTGGCAGCTTTATTATTAACGGCTCACGAGAGGCTTACATATAAGTAAATACGTACCTGTTTTTATATCTAGGGCCCCTGCTCTAGAACAATAGTTAACAAGTGAATTAGAAGAAAGGCAGGGCGATGCGTGTGCAAGTGAGTTCGATCGCCACTGATTATTGCCTTATCGTGGCCTTGTACCAGATAGTGTCAAGCATGGTAGGATTCTCCAAAGTATATAGGACGCTTGCTGTAAAGCGATAATCAGCAAACTAACATTGTCATTCATTTGATCATTGGTCCCAATATGTTTGATTGAATAGGTACGCACCCCCATAGATGTATTTTCAGCAAAGGTAATCTACTAAAGTGACCTTCTACCAAACCAAGGATTGCTTTGTAAATATCTCATTAGGTACAACAATAGTATATTTACGAAACTCACTTTGTAAGTCAGTCCGTTTCTTAGTTAAGTATTCTACTAAATTGACCTTGAAATAAACCAAGGATTGCTTCCTAAATAACTAACTCGATGGAGCATTAGTAGGTTTCCGAAACTATTTTTGTGAGTCCGGGTCTTAGTTAAGTACTCTACTAAATTGACCTTGTACCAAAGAAAGTGTTGCTTCATAAATAACTGTCTAGATGCAACAATAGTATGTTTGCAAAACTTGTTTTATGAGTCCGGCTCTTAGTTAATTACTCTACTAAATTGGCCTTGTCCCAAACCAAGGATTGCTTCGTAAATAACTCACTAGGTGCAAAACTAGTACGTTTAAAAAACTCGTTTTTTGAGTCCAGCTCTTCGTGCGCCAAAAAGAAGCAACGCTTCGTAAGTAACCCAGTGAGTACCACATTAGTATGACCTTATGTCATACTAAGCTATTCCTTCAAGAAGCATTGACGTTTGAGGAATTTGACCATGAAAAAAATTACCTAACCCTAACCACGCCCTAATACCTAATGTTTCTTCTGTCTGCTATTTGCTCTTTTGTTTTTATAAACTGTTCTATTTTTACAGCGGAACCAGTAAAAGTCTGTGACGCGTTCTGTTCGCTTCTGAAATTACCGAAATTTTGTGAAGCACATCGGATAGGTTTGAAATCTGTTTCGACATGAAGACGTAAAGTTTTTTACTGTAATAACGAAGAATGTTTCTTTTTATTTTAATTAAACCAAGTATGTTACAGACACAATTGCCAGATTGAGATATACGTATGTATCGAACTGGACAATTTTTAAAAGCTCACAGGTAATAAATTTTGAATTTCATTACTTTTAAACAATTTGTTAACTTTTGAAATCTCAGCCGTCCTAAATATCACGTCATGTGATTTGATTGGGTAAGTTTGAAAGCCCACTCTTACTAAGTTTTGAATTTTGCTTATTCGCGTTTTGGTGCTATTTTTGTAAGCTCTTCTTTTTCTTCTTCTATGTGCCGTGTCCCTTCAGAGTAAACCCTGTTCCGCCAACCATTTACACAGGCTCGTCAGGTAGGTTATGCGCTGTTTTCCTTTGTGTCTCTTGTCTTCAGTATATCCTGTGAGTATAAATTTTTCTAAGCTCTCTTTCTCCATAACGTGACCTACAAATTTCAACTGAGGCTACTTATAAATATCTTTTTTGTTTCTATTTCTTCTAAATCTTTGACGTTGCTCACTTGTTCAGTCACAATATTCTGAGTAGCATTCTGCTTCTGTTGCATCACGTATCTTCTCCATCGGTGATGAAATGGTCCAGCATGCGCTGCCATATAGGAGGAATGATATTACGTAAGAGTTCAGTAAATTTCAAATTTTACGACGTGTGAGGTTTTGGGCGAATTTTGAATGCCTGGGTCTACAAAATTTTGAATTTTGCTGCTTGCGACATTGTGGAAATTTTGAATTTTGCTTCTTGTGACAATGGGATTAATTTTGAATGACTGGGTCTAAAAAAACTTTTGCTGCTTGTGACATTTGGGGCTAATTTTGAATGACTGGCCCTACAAAATTTTGAATTTTGCTGCTTGCGACATTGGGGGTAATTTTGAATCTCTGGGGTTAAATAATATTGTATTTTGCTGCTTGCGACATTGGGGATAATTTTGAATGACCGGGGCTACAAAATTTTGAATTTTGCTGCTTGTGACTTTTGGGGCTAATTTTGAAAGTCTGGGCTTACAAAATTTTGAATTTTGCTTCTTGTGACATTTGGGACTAATTTTGAAAGCCTGGGCCTACAAAATTTTGAATTTTGCTGCTTATGACTTTTTGGGCTAATTTTGAATGCTTGGGCCTACAAAATTTTGAATTTTGCTGCTTGTGGCTTTTGGGGTTAATTTTGAATGTCCAAGGGCCACAAACTTTGAATTTCGCTGTTTACACATTTTGAATGCCCTGACGCTACAAAATTTTGAATTTTGCTGCTTTGTGACTTGTAATTCAGTTATATACCGTACCTAAAAACACTAATGGATATGTCCCAATCATAAATACGCTGGACACTATTGTAAGAGGAAACTCATATGCTGTCTAAGCTAGATTATCAAGGTATAAGATAGTCAGTGATGACCAGCTTCAACCCATTATCCCTTTTCTGCCTTGTGCCATAACTGTATTTATATAAAATAAATATCAATATGCTTTCTTAGCTGTCAGCGTGGGAAGCTATTTCTGTGTCGAACTCTCTGCCTTTGGGTAGAGAGGAACCCGGACGAGACAATGCGGAAAGGCAGAGTCTCGTCCGTGGAGGTAAACATCCGATCCCACACATTAAATTTGGTCTTGTGCTGCATCCTGCCTCGTGGGGAGGTAGGTAAAAATCGTAATATGCTGTCTAAGTAGCTCACTACTAGCAGTGGTGTACCTACTTCACGCCGCTGGCGAGTATTGCATTTTGTTGATGTTATAAAGGTTACCATTTCATTTCCAACCCCCATTTTGGTTATTCCTCATTCAGTAACCCTTCCTAGGTTACAACAAATTCCTTGTTAATTCTCTTGTAGATTTTCCTCATCTACGATATACAGAATACCTATAATGACAGAATTCTGTCCTCCAATTCAAAGGGAAGCGTTTAGATGAAAAAAATATTTCCCTATCGAAACTATCCAAACCATCTTTGGCGCGCCTGGACACATAAATCTCCATTTCCATAGACAGAACAAAACATTGTTTCAGCATACAGAGTTTGATATGGTAATTGTAATCTAACTTCTTCTCTTCATAGCTATAGTTTAAATAGTAAGACAGATTGGTTTCTATACCCTGGTTTGGCAACCATTTTTTGTAATGGTGACTCGATAAATTACCCAATTTCCGGGTAAGCCTGGTGCAACTCCCGGGAATTCATCGGCCCATGAAAACGTACTGTGACTGAAATTTTTCAGTGATTTTTTTTTCGAATTCTACCGCAGGGAAAGAAAGGGTTTACTTTTTCCTCTCCAAAACTGAATTTTTCGGACGCGATCAGTCGTCGAT
>OZ038503.1:31795935-31815935 GCA_964036315.1 Acanthosepion esculentum | reverse complement strand
GCAGTAGAAAAACAAATACATTAGATCTCAACGGCAGAGGAACTTAGACTAAGACAGAATGACACCATCAAAATAGATTATGATATCTTGTGTCAGAAACACCAAGATCAAGGTAGTCACTAGCTGAATGGACTAAGACTGAATGAATGACATTATCAAGGTTGAGAAGCACTAGTTTAAATAACCGGGCAGGCAAAAGATGGGCAACGTTGAATTCAAAACTCCAACCCATCAAAACCTTCTTGCTATAGAAACAGCACCACGTAGCGTGGTGAGGCTGTGGCCCTATGCCACACAGAAGTTAAGGAACTCAGAGAGAGAGAGAGAGAGAGAGAGAGAGAGAGAGAGAGAGAGAGAGAGAGAGAGAGAGAGAGAGAGAGAGAGAGAGAGAGAGAGAGCTAAAGCCAGAGAGCCTTTGCTTGCACGTTTCTTGTGGCTGGCTAAGCCGTTGGACCTCGGGGTCTGAAAATTACGTTTGGTAACGTTGACCGAGCGTGTGAGCAACGATGAGGTCTTAGAGAGATTGCAAACAAGTAGGACGATTATACTTGATATCAGGAAGGGGCAGTTGAAATTTCTGGGACACATAATGAGGAAGGAGGGCCTGGAGAATCTGATACTTACGGGTCGAACAGAGTGAAAGAGTGACAAAGGAAAACAACGCGGGACATACCTGGCGGGCTTAAGCAAGTGGATGACAGAACGTGGTCTGGATGAGGAAGCAGAAGGAAAGAACTTGATGAGTGCTGCAAGGGATAGAGTGGAGAGCCATGATCGCCTACGTCCTGAAAGGACATGGCACATAAAAAGAAAAAAAAGACGATGATTGACCTATGAATAATCTTCTGCCAAACGTAGTTCCTGGCCTTAACGCAAGTATTTTCGGCGCTAAACAAATATGTTATTTGTTATATCAGTGCTTGAAACCAGCGTGGAAAGTGGAATAGGCATGCCGAGTTCAAATTCCAGCCAGGTTTGTTGCTTTCGCTTTCACACAAATACCATTGGGAAAGGTATGGATCCATCTCGTATTTTTTGCACTAGTATGGTTTAACTGAGTTGTTCTCAACCTTTTTTTTACGCATGGACCACTTTTGCTCTTAGTTCTTTTTGGTGGACCCCATAACCATTCGATGAAAAAGAGGCTTATTCTATTTTTTTACTAATAAATAAGTTTGGCAATTGTATTATAGAAATAGTAAATGTATATGCTTTATTTTGAAGCAAAACTAATTTACTGAAAATAAACTGTCTGTTAATATTTGCTTATTCTCTGAAAGACATGAGAAGATTAGCCAGTATTCACTGCCATATAGGAGATTAAATATTACATAGCAGTTCAGCACTATTTTCTTTGTTTCTAACGATATTTTCTTATCTCTTAATATTTTGCTTAGTTTATGAAAGGCACAGGAGATTGGCCAAAATTCTCTGCCATATAGGAGATTAAATATTACGTAGCAGTTCAGCACTCTTTTCATAGTTTCGAACGGCATTTTCCTATCTCTTAATATTTTGTTTATTCTCTGAAAAGCATCAGAAGATTGGCCAGCATTCACCGCCGTATAGAATATTAGATATTACATAGCAGTTCAACATTTTTCTTTGTTTTTAACGTTATTTTCCTATCTCTTGATGCTTTATTTAATTTCTGGAAGGCACCTTTTGCTGTTTCTCTTCTGTCACATTTTCTGTCATTTCTTACTACACTATCCAGATATATTATATATTACTTGTTTTAGTGATCCCAAGTGCAAAGACGTCTGGAGTTCCAACTTCTGTGGAGCCACCCATGGCGGTAAGCTCTAGGAGGAGGTACCAGACTGAACGCGACCAACACCCGAAGGCGCCAGACAAAGATCTACACAATCTCAAAGGCCAAACCAGCGGAAGAGGGCAGCGTATCCTAGGCGGACCTTGACATACCAAGCATCCGACAGCCTGATACAACCCCTTTGAGTCACGAGAGAGGAGCTTCTGGCCAAGTGTGAGGCTCAGAGTTGTCCACCAAAATCAAAATCACGCGAAAGGCCTCGTCAAAATCTGTTTAAATCAAAACCATCTCCGCCACCGCTACCAGGACTGAGAAATGAAATAGGGAATGAGGATGACGATCTCGATGTCCGCATGCGAGCGGGTGCCGACAACATCCAGATAATTGAATTTTGTACTGGATTGATTTTGATGTCCTGAGTACGTCGCCCTTAATTTAGGCGGTGGATTTTGCTGATAACTATTGTTTTTTTTTATGTTTAATAGTCAATTTTGGCTTTTATTTGTTGCCTTGTGCAAGAGTTCTTTTAGTTTTCTGAATATTCCATCAACATTGTGCCATTTAAATTGCTAAATTTATGTTCGTCTATAGTATTTCTTAGTTGGTTTTCTAGTTTTCTTATGATCATTGCTAAAATTGCTAGACAAAATGGCCGGCTCCTTGTAACGCTTCAAAATGTACTTGTCTCTTTCTAACACCTTTTATCTTGACAAGAGTCGGGTTAGACCAAATATGAAGTATTGACGCCATATCTGGATTGGAACTGATCAATCCTTACTTTCGCTTGCGTGGTCTTGAGGATTTGGGAGATCTATTTTTCACTCTGCAGTCTCTTTTCTATAGACGCAACCTTGCAAGTCTATAAGTATTTCCATGTTAAATCTTCAGATAAGTGACATTCTACAGTTACACCAGTTCAGATCTTTACTGCTAGAAAACGCAATCCTACTTCCACGGAGGCGAAACACCTTCATTTCCCCCGTGTTTCAAATGTAAAGAGAAAGTTTCAATCTGTGAATTCCCATGAACTGCTACTTTCTAGAACAGACTCACACGTAGATACTTCCTTGATGACTACAAACTATCCTTCTTATCGTCATAATCGTCACTTTTTTCAAAATCTTTCACCGAATGCAAGGCGATAAAGCTGCTAACAGGGAAAAGGTTGCTGAGGATAAATGACATGATGTGAAGGAAATCCAGAAAACGTTATTGAGGACAAAGAACAATAGAAAATGCATTGGAGCAGGTAGAAGATAGCAATTGACGATGCATTTACAACATTTTTGGAGATTGCAGTTGACAGAAAAGCAAGATGATGAAAAAAGGCTCCGCTGGCGCGAAGTATGAGAAGAAACTCACATTAAGTTTCAACAGGAAAATGATGAAACCTAACTACCAATCTAGTACTACGCTTAAATTCATACAGTCAAGATATTAAAGAGGAAAGCTCATCAGAACAATTGCCATGAAAATATTTGTAGAAAAGCCACAGAGAAGCTAGGTTACAGCGGTGAGAAAACGATTGAAGCCGTGATGCCAGGTTAGGGATGATAATATTGCAGATTCTTCGTTGGATTCTGTCCAGTATCTCAAGACGCATAGAAGAAACATCAGACCTACGCCTCCTCATTCATTCATATCACACGACTCATTTATCAGTAACATTAAATCTCTGTCTTTGAGTGGCTCTTGAGCCTTGTATTGAGTTAATTGTAGTTATGTTGTCAAGATGTTAACCGATAATACACCTTAGTAGGTCTTCTAGTTATTTTCAAGATCGTCTCTCCTCTGTAGAGTTTGAATAAATCCTGAGATAATGCATTTCTTTCTTTCTTTCTTCTTTTGTTTGTTTTTGTTTGTTTTTTCTTTCTTTCTTTCTTTCTTTCTTTCTTTCTTTCTTTCTTTCTTTCTTTTTTACTTTCTTTCTTTTCACACACACATAAACACCCACACGCATATATATATATATATATATATATATATATATATATATATATATATATATAAAAGTGAACATAGAAGTCAACACTTAGAAGCAACAGTCTGTTTCATGCTAGATGCAATCGTTAGGCTACGATTGCATCTAGCATGAAACAGACTGTCGCCTCTAAGTGTTGACTTCTATGTTCACTTTTATATTTACACACGCTCTATCTCTGATATTGAGAACTTTATCCCTTAAATATAGCGCACTTTAAAACTATATTTCTTCATATATATATATATATATATATATATATATATATATATATATATATATATATATATATATATATATATATATATTAATCTGTGTCTATCAAGCCGTCATTGTCATCACATTTCTTTATGTATCAGGATCGTAGAGCGCCATACAGGACACACATCAATCAATTTCATGATTTTCATAAACGCTGTCTTCGATCAATATGCGGTTATACACCGTAGGACAAAAACTCTAACCCTGATCTTAAGAAGGAGAAAATCAAATACAATTTAAATGCTGCAAACATCTCTATAGAGAATTTCGAACTTACTGTTGAAAACCGAGCAAACTGGAGAAACATCCGCTACCGAGGTATAACTCATTTTGAAAAGAATCGTCTCAACCATCTGAGAGAATTAAGAATTAACACTAAATCTCGCTAAATACATCAGCCCATATGACGGTCAGCATCTCCCTCGCGTGGATTTGTTTGCAAATCCGGTGCAGGATTGTTGTCTTATATGAAACAAACATAAAAACTGAACTGAAAGACACTCACACGTCAAAAACGGCGGGAGAGTTTATCATATATATATATATATATATATATATATATATATATATATATATATATATATATATATATGTCAATTATGTGGATTCGAGGTTAATGTATTTTATTATTAAAAATTGTTTGCGAGAGTGATTCTTGCCATATCATTAACTTCATTATCTGCTGTTCGTATGAATGATTCGCGTAATATATATATATATATATATATATATATATATATATATATATATATATATATATATATATATATATATATATGTACACGGGTCTTTCAAAAAGTTCTAAGCCTCATCCAGAAGGAGTTGCAGCTTTTCATTATTTTTCAATATAGCCCCCCATCACCACCAAGTAACATTATTGGTCCAACGATGCTTAAGCATTGCAATCCCATCACGGAAGATATAAGATATATGATCTCATCATTGTTTCCAAAATGCCAACCACACAGGTGGGATTTGCATTTAGGAAACAGGAAGAAGTCAGATGGAGCTAAGTCTGATTAAGAGGGATGGGGTAGAAATTCAAAGCCATGGTTGGCTGATTCGTCCGTTCGTACTGCTCCGGTTGCAACCTGGGCAGTGCGCGTTATACTGGAGCAAGAGCACACCTGCCCTCAGTTTCCCTCCGCGTCTCGAATTGATTTCTTCATTTAGTTGTCTTAATTCTGATACATAGTACTGTCCATTAATAGATTTAATTTCTCTTTTCCAGGTAGTCTATTATGATTACACCTTCAGAATCCCCCCCAAAAAACAGAAGCCATCGCCTTGCCAACAGACGCTGCCTGCTTGGATTTCCTCGGGGGTGGAGATTCAGGTTCGAAGCAGTGAAACCAAGTTTCATCCTGAGTTACTAATCTGCGGTGGAAGTTCTCAGGGTCAGCCAGGAAGCTAGTCAGAAGCGTCCTGGAAACGTCAACTCTTTTCAGCTTCTGCTCTGCATTCTTGAAACCCATCTTGCATGGGACAGCTTGCTCATCACCAAGATCCCAGTTAAAACAGTATGCACCGAACCATAACTAATGTCTATGGACTTAGCTATCTGCTGGACTGTAAGACGTCTGTCATCCAAAACCATACGGTGAATGGCATCAACTTGTTCATCAGTGTTTAAGGTTTTTGGACGACCTGACTGAGGGTCATCTTATGTGCTGTCCCTTCACCGCTTGAATTCTGCAACCAACTTCTGCACAGTTGCACAGGAAAGGGAGCCCTCAGCAAGTGTCTGTACCATATCGTCATGGATTCTCTTGAGTGTAATACCTTTCTTTTGAAGATACTTTATAACTGCTCGGGCCTTTGTTTCGTTCATTTTTCGTTCAGATTTATTTCACACCTTTGTATGAACTGCACTTTCACAAAAATTAAGACAGACATCTGAATTAGTTTTTCTAGTTTATAAGAAGTGGTAAAAAAATGTTCAGCTATGGCTCTTCTTTCTGGGTGAAGCTTAGAACTTTTTGAACGATCCTCGTACATATAATATATATTTGTATAGCAAACTTTCTTTTAAACATTTGAATATTTTTGAATATGACACGCAAGGAAAATTTGATTAATTTTTTATTTAATTTTTCCAAAATTCTTACATTTTCCGTTTGGTGGGAGTGCAAAAATTGTCCCTATTATCTATTGTCCCAAGCGCTTTCGGCCACTTCTATAGCCATTTTCAAGGGGGTCTGCTTTTAGGTGTTGTTAATTTCTTTTCATGTTTAGCTGTTTAAGATGTAGGTTTTTGGGATGTTTAATAATAGCATGTAGCGTTTATTCCGAGCTTTGCGAGTTGTGCGTGGTTTTAATTCCATTTGACGTATTTCTATTTTAAAAACCTTCAACACACCATTTCCGCTGCTGAATAAGTTGAGATTTTTACTCGGTGCCAGATGTTTTATGTAAAGGGCTTCTCTCACAGCAAGATATTTTCGGTAAGAATTCGAATGGAAGTTTAAGCGGAAGCAGCGTCAAAATCTAATATTCGATTTTCTGGAATTGTTCACTTAGTCATTAAATAATAATAAAATTTTGACTTAATTTTATTTGATAGGTATCCAAAGATTGATGTTTGAGACAATCTAGTACCAGTTTGAGTCAAAAGTATTTTCCGGTTATTCACTAATGATTTTTGGCAACTTGAATCTCCATTCAACTTGTCGAATCATTGCTGAATTGTTTATTCTTTATTTTCATATATAACATATAAACATTAATTGTTTATTATTTATTCTCATATATAACATATAAACATTAATTTTTATTCTTTATTTTCATATATAACATAGAACATTAATTGTTTATTCTTTATTTTCAAGGACACATGGTACGGTGGATAAAGGCGTTGGTTAGATCCAGTAACAGACCCAAAGAGTGTGAGTTCAATACCCGGTTCAGGCAGTGGAGAACTTTCAGAGGGAAAATTACCAGGAGATAACTGATAACTGACACCCATCAAACATGGCTCGTGGAACTAGAACAGTCTACCCCAGCGATCAAAATAAAGGGTTCGGTTCGAAATTTCAACCACCTGAAGAAGGCCGGAGCGTACAACGGCCGAAACGTTGTGACAAATATGGCGACAAAGATGAGGACAATAGTCCGAATAATGTAAATACTTTATTTTCATATATAACATAAAAACATTAATTGTTTATTTTTTCTTTTCATATATAACATAAACATTGTTTATTCTTTATTTTCATATATAACATAAACATTAATTGTTTATTCTTTATTTTCATATATAACATATAAACATTAATTGTTTATTCTTTATTTTCATATATAACATATAAACATTGTTTATTCTTTATTTTCATATGTAACATATAAACATTGTTTATTCTTTATCTTCATATATAACATATAAACATTAATTGTTTATTCATTATTTTCATATATGTTGAGTCTTGACTCAATGTTGAATCTCGCCTATTGCATGGAATAATAATGCAACACAAAATGTATTTAGAACAAGAATGTATTATAACAAGAAAGTGTACACAATAAGTACATATAGTATTTCTGTATATTTCTGGGAAGACGTTCCTGGAGAATGTGTTGACTAGTCGCAGTCGATCAGAGTCTCTAGTTGGATCTCATGATTCTTCTACCCCTCTCGTCTTCCGGTATCAACCATTATTTATATAGTTGATAGTCACCTATGCAGATTAGGTGGATCCTACACAACAATATATAACATATAAACATTGTTTATTCTTTATTTTCATATATAATATATAAACATTAATTGTTTATTCATTATTTTCATATATAACATATAAATATTAATTGTTTATTCTTTATTTTACAGCTTTGGTAACAAAATTGCAATTAGTACCATTTTACGTTCCTTGTGGAATATATATATTTTGTAGATCATAAAGTGTATTGTTGGTAATTTTACTATAAAAATGTATTTTTATATATTTTAGTGTTTCATTGATTGTCATATTGCTATAAAAATGTATTGTTGCTCATTTTATTATAAAAATGTACTGCTGATTTTTATTTGGTAATTCGTTATTTATCCATTGATGGGGCCCTAACAGGTGCTACCACACCGAGTCAGGGTGGACATGGGAACAACAGCAGTTAAGAGGTGGTTCCACGCTCCTCAACTCATCCAATCTTCCGATCAGAGGCTTTGCTACCGGATGTAGTTTATCGTCACACCCAAGACGAGGGAAGGATGATGTAAAGATAAAGCTTACTACCAGGTTGTGTCAAGTTTTTTCCGGATATTCACTGATGATGTTTTTCAATTTGCATCTCCATCTCCATGTTATTTAGTTAATTTGAAACGACTTATACAATCGTTGCTGAATTGTTAACATTTTTTTATTATTTATTTTACAGCTTTTAGTAGCAAATTAATGATGTGGAAGGTTCAGGAATCGTCAAAAAACGTCTGGCACAAAACTAGTTCAGACGTTTCAAGGAAAGTCATACCGTCCTCGAAGACAAACCAAGGTCAAGAGACTTTCTGTTGTAGATGAGACATTGCTGGAAATGGTTGAACAACGGAAAAGCACAAGCAGTCGCAGTGTCGGCATAACTTGGTCCTTTACAAAGCATCATCAATGGACATTATCATAAGATCGGCCTTGTGAACATACCCCGCCGAGTTCACCATGAATTGACTAATGACCAGGCTCAACGACGTGTGAACATTTACAAACAACTGCTGGCAAATCCTGCTTTAGTCATCGAAATGTAGCTGGAGATGAAAAATGGATTTTTTGTCCTAATCCTAAGAAGAGAAATGAGTTTCGTTTCGACCAGGCTTCAGAACCTGTTGTCAAACAAAGGCGGTTTGAACAGAAGATTCTGTTGTGTGTTTGATGGAATTTCGTGGGGGGTTGAACTTTGAGCTTGGCCCAGCTTGTACTATTCTGTGAACCCTGACCTTTATACTCAGCAACTGCAGCAAGTTTTTTTTTTTTTAATCAGATCGCCCCAAGCAAGGCTAGAGGCCACTATCGCGCAAGGGGTTAAAGAAGGGTTGGAGGAAGAGCAGATAGGAGTGGCAATGGAGGGGATGAGGAAGAAGAGAAAGACAGTGGGTCGATCGAGGCAAGGGGGCCACAAAAGATCCGGAGCGAGAGCAGATAGGAATGAGAAAAGAAAGGATGTGGAGAAGGGAAGCGGATAGATCAAGGCAACTGGAGATGTCGATTGACGCTACACTTAAACCTTTGGAGATTGTATTTGTCAGGGAAACAGTAGTAGGGAAGGGAGTTCCATAGGCGGGATGTGCGAGACATGAAGCTATTGGAGTAGAAGAGACGTCTACATCTAACAGTTTCCATGGTGTAGGGGTGGGAGCGGGATGCCAGCCTGGTGGGGCGTTTAAATTCACGAGGCCTGGGGACAAGCGAACGCAACTCCTCAGAGCAATTACCGTGGAAGTATTTGTAAAAAAGGCAGAGCGAGGCAACATCGCGTCTGTGAGAGAGCGACTGCAGACGAGATGACAGATCAGGGCCAATCACATTGCCTATCCGTCTCTGGATGCTTTGAAAGTCCACTACCCAGCATTGGTCAATCGAAGACCTGCACTCTTACAGTATGAAGAGACGGATATGCAAAGTTATTGGTCCTGATCTGGCATCTCGTCTACATTCACTTTCTCACAGACGTGCCGTGGCTTCTCTCTGTCTTTTCTACAAGTATTTTCATGACAACTGCTCTGACAAGCCACTTTCACTGTTTCTAAACTGCATGAATTTAAGCGTACTAATAAGTTGGCATCTCGGTCCCACCCTTTGACTGTCGAAAAAGCTAAATGTGACGGTCTCTTCTACTCCAACGGCTTCATTTCTAGCACCTCCCGCCAGTGGAACTCCCTTCCTATCACTTGCTTCCCTGATAGCTATAAACTTCAAATATTCAAATGTAATGTCAATCGACATTTTCTGATGCCTTGACCTTGATCCCCGTCTTTCTCTTTTTCCCCAAACACTCATCTTTAATCTTACTCTCTCTCTCTGTAACTGCTTGCGTGCTAGTAGCACTCCCTCCTAGCTTGGGGTAATTTGCTTAAAAAATCTCAGCACACACTGCCAATGTCATCAACCGCAAAGTTGAGGAATTTCAAGTGTTGCAAGTTCTGCCTCAACATGCCTCTGATGGCGTTAATCTGATGGCGCAAGCCCGTTCAGACCTTGTGCCATTTTCTGAGTTATAAAAACGGGTGTAGGGATTTTTTTTTTTTTGCCTCTAAACCAGCCAAGTGAGACAAGCGTGGAATTGAGCTTCTGTCACATCGATGGCAACATAGAATTAAATTTAATGGGACATATTTTGACGAATAAATGCTTTTTTAATGTAATTTGTTTGGACTTTTGATTAAAGCTGTAAATACGAAAGAAACACTTTTGGCTAGATCCGTTAAAAGAAGATCTATTTATCTATTTAAAGCGAATATAGTGCCTAGAAAAATCGGAAAAAAATATATTTTGTTTTGGTGCCTGCAACAGAAGAGCAGACAAATCCCCACCACCCAAAATAAATAAAATTAATTAAAAGAAAAGAAAAAGTGTCTTAAAGAACTACAGATGAAAGAAGACAACGTTGGCTTCCAGTTTATTTATTTATTTATTTTTTTTTTTAAGTCTGTTTATATTTTTTAAGTTTGTTTATCTTGCTTCGAACAAATAGATTTACACTGGCTCAATGAGTCAAGAGACATCGCTACTTATTTAACCGAAGAATGTTGTTATTTACAGACAACATAGAAAAATGAAAAGGAAAAATATATAAAAGAGAACGACAAACAACTTGTAACCTAACACGTATAAAAGTCTTATGATGTCCAAAACAGTGGCACTTGTCTGGCTTTCATATGACATGCCGTTGCTCGCAACTGTGTTTCTCGAAGCAGGCCAGTAGATCTCATAAGCAGTCTTTCCTGGCACTCATATAATAGCTTGCCTTCAGAAAAATGCGAATAAATGGCACAAAGACGAATGCATTGAAAAAAAATGACCGGTTGCGAAGGACAGGGGTATAAAAGAAAATGTACATGTATTTAATACTAATGGTAATCTATAGTATTGGTTTGCTTGTTTGTATGTGCGACCGTTACGCTCTTCTAAGTAAATATTAAAGCGGAGTATCTACGGTCCGTCTGTGCTGGCTTTATTTACGCCGGAGAAACCTTCATGATAGTATTAAGAGCGATGGAATTGTAAAAAGTCGGGGAAGAGATAGAGAAAGAGTACGTAAAGGGGAACGAGTAGGAGGTAAGAAAATGGGAAAAACGAAAATAAAACAAAGTGAAAAGATATATATATATATATATATATATATATATATATATATATATATATATATATATATATATAAGTGCTAATAACCATTGGGAAAGTTATGAATCCTCTCCTTCTCCCTCCAGCTATGGGTAAATAGCAGGACAGGCTGGATGGCAATTGGTCTAGGAGAATGACAACTCTGAATTCAGTGTCGTTTGGGGACCTTGTGTCGCGTAGTGCACCATGTCTCTGTATTCAGCCGTTCAAAAAATGTAGACAGTTCTGCACAAAACCATCACCACTATAATCAAGTCTCATATGCTGGTGTCTGGCTGTCGGTTCCTGCTTGACCCTCATACGTCGAATACGACAGGAGAATCGAATATATATATATATATATATATATATATATATATATATATATATATATATATATATTCAAATATATACATATATTCAAATGTCCATTAAGGAATTGTATTCCTCAAGAATCAACTTTCGTAAATAATTATATAGGCCACACTACAAATCGTTTAACACGCAGATTAACCCTACACCTTTCTGACAATAGCTCAATTAGATCTCATTTAAATATTCATGGAGACCTACCGGACACTATTCGGAATATACTTGTCGACAACACTAATATAATAGCATCATCCACTTGCAAAAAAAGGCTAAAAATAATGGAAGCCTTACTTATAAAAATAAACAAACCAACACTTAATAATATTAACTTTGAACATGGACATAATATATTGACCGTGTTTTGAAACAAAAAAATGAATCACTTTATAAAACATACACACAACAAACTATTTCTAATTCTAACAGTTGAAATATAATCCTTGATAATGGCTAAATGTATAGCCGAAAGCGCTCGGAATAAAAGAACATTCGGACAATTTTTATATAATTTATCCTCTGAAAAGAAAAACTTTATTAGATCGCACGAGAAATTATATAAAAAACTAAATAAAAGCACCTTGTCAGTCGTTTTTAATGAAATGTGCTTGAAAGAAGGATTGCTGCCTAAATACACAAATATATATATATATATATATATATATATATATATATATATATATATATATATATATATATATACTCAGTTGTATGGATATTAGTTTGTGACCCTGGGTTTCCCACTTTTATGATCATCAGACTGTTTGATCATTATGTTTGTCTGATGATCGCAAAAGTGTGAAACCCAGGGTCTCAAACTCCTATCCATACAACTGAATATGTTAGCTGTATCACTGATATTGAGCGCTTTCCAGTAAGTAATGCACATCCAAATATATATATCCAAATATATATATATATATATATATATATATATAAATATATATATATATAAATATATATAAATATATATATATATATATATATATATATATATATATATATATATATATATAGAGAGAGAGAGAGAGAGAGAGAGAGAGAGAGTGAGAGAAAGACAGAGAGAGAGAGATAACACTGAAAGGAGAAAGAAAGAAAGAAAGAAAGAAAGAAAGAAAGAAAGAAAGAAAGAAAGGCTTTTTGGCTGACTATCAAGAGACAAAGAATTAAAGGGCAGGTTAGTGATGGGAAGACATAAAAAGTGCGATCCATTAAAATTCTTTATGGAGACACACACACATACGCACTAAGTAAAAGAGGGAGAGGGGGGAGAGGAAGAAAGGGAGAAAAGGAGAGGGAGTGAGAGGGAGAAAAGGAGAGGGAGTGAGAGGGAAAGAGAGGGAGATAGTGAAAGAGAGAGTGAGAGGGAAAGAGAGGGAGATAGTGAAAGAGAGAGAGAGAGGGAGGGAGAGAGAGAAGGAGAAAGAAAGAGAGGGAGATAGAGAAAGAGAGAGAGAAAGAGAGAGAGAGTGAGAGAGAGAGAGAGCGCAAAATAAATATAAACGAGAGACTGCAGTAGAAAATATTTGTACATTCCTCGTTTTTCGCATCTGAAACTAATCTCTGTTTATATAGCATTTAGATAAAAACAAGGAGCTTCTTCCATGTGCCGTGTCCCTTCAGGGCGTGTGCGATCATGGCTCTCCACAACATCCTACATTTTATAGCTCTTAGTAAGATTTGTCGTTGTGTGATCGCTCACAATACCTGTTCTGCCACCCATTCACACATGCTCATTATGTAGATAACTCGCTGTTTCCCTCTGCTCATCTTGCCTTCAGTATATCCTGTGAGTGTCAAATTCCCCAAGCCCTCTTTCCTCATTAGTAGGACAGAAAGAAATGGCAACTTACTGCGGGAAAAATCTGCCTCGTCAGCCATGTATCGAAAGATACATCATCGCCTAAGCGTATATCACGCATGGCACATGACCGACTGATGTTAATTTTAGAAAAAATCTTTTTATCAAACTATTTTCGTGTGCGTTTTTTTGAAAGCGCACCCACAAACATAATTACTTATTTTAAATTAAGAATAAAGTATCTAATTATTTTGAATTAAGAATAAAGGTATACATAATTTTATTAAATTATGTAAATTTTTAATCTTTACTTAACAATGTATATATCCGTTCGTTATTTAAGAGAAATCTTTTTTGCAATCACAACTCAAAAAGTCTGTTTTCACATGCAAAAATCAAAAAACAAAACATCTAAGGCCAATAAAAGTCAAGGATCCATTTGACACTGTATCGATATTATAACCAGGAACTCCACTTTTAAATTGATAACAAATCAATATTTATCGATTCTGACAAGTGTAGTGGCCTAAGGAAGACACAAAGAATGCTAATCTACAAAAATAATCCCCAACCAATTTACTTATTTTTATGAGTGGACCAGTCTATTTAAGTAATACCGTATCTTCATTTATGTGCCACGCCTCTTCGTTGCTTACATATTCAGTCTATAGTATTCCCAGTATCCATCTGTAAAATGTATATCTCTATCCCCTCGAGTCTCTTCTCTATCTTTACGAAGAATGTCCAGTATTCACTGCCGTACAGGATAGATATGGCAGCAGTTCAGCACTGTTGCAAAATGCGGGGTCTGGGCCATGATGGTAAGCGATTGGTCAGGATACCCCGTGGGCGTGGAATTCAGACAGTGATGGATTTTGTATGTCTAAGTTTTGGATATAAGACTAACATGGTGAAGAGTCGGCAAAGAGCTGCAAGAATTTTGAAGCGTCAACACGTTTCCCCCAACTATTAGGTTGGTGCAAAAATAATGTCGTTTTTTGACGTTCTAACATATGTGAGAAAACGACATTATTTTTGCACGAACCTAATAGATTCCTTAGATGGGCTAACACTACACGTGGCAGTATGTTAAGCCAACGAGTGAGCATGCGTTTCCCCATAAGTTCTTCCTCCCGCTGCCTTATAGAATCGATGCTTCCACGTCTGATCATCTCGTTTAATAAGAAGAATAAAAAAAAAAAGAAATCAGCTTTCGTTGATGCAGTCTATTTCTTGCGAAAAAGAACTGCAAGAGCAAGTATACATCTAGTTCGCCAATCCCAGCGAAACATGCTGTGACCTCTGCGGTTCTCCAAGGCTCCCTGGTCAATGTTGGAATCAATGTTCATACGTCTACAGTGCAACAACATCTGAATGATGCCGGTCTTCACGGTAAAATGCTTAGAAAAAAGCCAATGCTTACGAAAAAGCACGCACAAACTCGGTTCAACTATGCCAAAGCTCATATTAATAAGCTAGAAACGTTCTGTCAAAATGTTTTAATGGTCGAATGAGAGCAAACAAAAGCTTTTGGAAAGAACAAGAGCTGTGTGACTGGCATTCTCCTAATGTGCTTGCTTTTGAGGTGTAGGATTTGGTGCCAACAGTTAAACATGATATTACTAGTAATGAAAAAACGGCTGTACTGGTAATCAACGCGCCAAAACAAATAAAGCACATTGATTCCTATTAAGGTAGTCTTTCTTTCATTACAAGACAAGCAACGTTTATACAAAGACAGCAAGCTTTACCAGTGAGCAAATCAAAGTACTATAGGCTGGCCCGGATACTCTCCTGATTTAAATCCAAACGTGAATCTTCGTCCTGGTTAAGACGTTAAACTACATCCAGCAGCAAGGCCTCCGATCAGGAGGTTTTGAGGAGCGTGGAACCACCTCTTAATTGCTGGTGTTTCCTAGGTCCACCCTGACCCAGGGTTGTAGCATCTGTTAGGGTCCCAGCTATAGGCAAATAGTTAACTATTACCAGCAATACTTTTTTGAAAAAAACTATTACCAGCAATACAATTTTGAAAGAAAAATATTACCAGAAACAGATTTTTGACAAAACAAAATATTACCAGCAATAAAAAAATGTTGTCGGTATTAATTAACCCATTGGGGTTGAAATGCCATAAAACAAAATAAACCAAACCAATCTAAACCAAAGAATACATATTATATTCATATGAATCTATCCTAAAAATGTTGTCGGCATTAAATAACCCAGTGAGGTTGATATGCTGTAAAACAAAATAAACCAAACCAAACCAATCGTGAATCTGTGGTCAATCTGCAAGGAACGACTTTGTGGAATGGACATACGAAGTACTATTGTTTGTATTTATATATTTTTATACTTGAACATCTTTTTTAAAAATATAACTTGGAGAAGACAGACATACTGTCGAAATATAGTCGAACATTGTCCAACACTGTGTTTTTCTTTTCTTTTTCTTTTCTGAAATCGCGCTGTTCTCTTAAGTATTATTATTATTGACGAGAATAACGCGTGAAGTCGACATCTGTTTACAAGAACAGAATTTGACATCAGGTGAAACTTCAAAATCCGGAGAGAGGCCCCAAACTTTTAACCTATAGTCCGTCTGTCTGTCCATCTGTTTCGTTAAAACTAGCAGACAATTGAAGTCCATTATATTTTTGAATAAGCATTTTGTTTTTTGCTGATGGACTAATTTCCGTATCTTTCTTGGTGTTGAAGGTGTAAAGTTCGTGTTGAATTTACTGGCTTTTGGCTGGCTTCAATCGACATTAAGAAAGAAAATGAAAATGAAGTGACATACAATGTCGTATTTTGCATTGTTGTGATTTAAAATTTTTGTGTTGTCACGTGATTGTGACGTTATTTTTGAGTTTTAAATCTTCGTGGTGTCAAGTGACCGTGACGTCGTTCGAATTCTGAGAATTTGGATCTATATACAGTGTAACCCGGATATAAGAGAGTTGTTGGGACCGGAGAAGAAGTATCTTATATCCGGGTTTGGTCTATTTTGTTTTATTAACACAGGCTCTAATTTGGGACCAGATATTTTTTCTCTTATATCCGGGTTTCTCTTATATCCGGGTTTGGTATATTTTGTTTTATTAACACAGGCTCTAATTTGGGACCAGATAATTTTTCTCTTATATCCGGGTTTCTTTTATATCCGGGTTACACTGTATAAAACTTTGTGGGCACCTCGAGTCGGTGTAATGTTTAGCAAGCTTGTCTCGCTAGAACCATTACGACCGAGTAGTGAGTTCGATCCCCACTGGGTGCCCCATACTTTCGGCCCTGTGCCATATCTAAGTTACGCTTGGAAAATCACTACAAAACTCTCTGACTTCTGCTAGTCCGTCCGTCACACCCTCTAAAATAGCCACACATTGACCGATCGGAACTAAATTTTAGGGAGAAGTGCAATCAAGTAAGGGTTAAAGTTCGTTTTACTAGAGTGCGTTGCTTAGTTTTCATTAACTTTTTTGAAAAATTAAAGGTTTTATTATTTAACATAAAAAATGCTCTCACTATTTTAAAAAAACAATTTAATGATTAAAATAACAAATACTTATTTAATAAAAAGGCAATATTATCTTTATATTATTTTCTTTAAGTTTGTATTTATTCAAGAATCCAGTTTCCACTTCAGAAATTATTAAATCGTGAAGCAGGGTTTTTGTCAAAATATTTTCCCAAACAAATCAGTTTAGTCAAATTTCATCGATTGGTTTGCGAAATTGAATGAAACGTAGAGTTTGTAAGTCTCGACAAATATGCTAGCGATAATTTCAATAATACTAAATACCGTAAGGATTTCAACACGTCTTAGTAGCTTAAATGGTAGGCTAGGCAAGGGACAACCTGCCTTGGAGATCGATTATTCTGAACTCAGAACCGTAGATAAGGCAACGAGAAACTACTTCACTATCAGTCGTAAGAAGTTATAGCTATTCGTAGATAATAAAGAAAAGGAAGGTGCGAAGAGCCATAGTCGCCTACGTTCTTAAAAGGATATCGCTAAAAGAAATAAGCTTAGGCTTGCACCTAGGTAAGCGGCTACATTCGAAGAGTAAAATGCTATTATGCCAATCCTCCAAGATGCCGACTTAAATCTAATGAAATGCTAATTCAAACTCTGTACGAAACGTAGAGTTTGTAAAACTCAACAATAAATGTTAGCGATAATTACAACAATACTAAATACTGTAAGGATTTCAACACGCTGACGCGTTTTGCAAAAATTGTAGTATATTTAAAATGCCTATTTTGAAATCGTAAGAGATTTGGGGGAGTAATGGATAGGTTGGCACTGTGGAGTAATGGCTAGCGGCTCGGATTGAGAATTCTGAGCGCTGAGTTCGAATTCCAGTCGGATCCATTACGTTCACTTACGTTCTAATACTCTTGGAAAGGTATGAATCTCCTTCTTCTACCCCCAGCTATGTATAAATAACAGGACAGAACGAGTTTTAAAGCCTTAGAAAAAAAAGAAATGATAATCTAAGATATCGTGAAAAATTCTGCCTTGTATCGAAAGTTACATGATCGCCCAAACGTGTATCACGCAAGGCACATAACTGACTGAAGTGATTGTTGTGTTTTTGACTTAATAGGGGGTAACATCAGAAACCTTTTTTTTTACTCCTTTGTCTCATCGAGTATTATTGTGCTCTCCGATAGGGGCTATCTATAGGTTTTATATTTCTGTATCATGTATTGTACAGAACTTTGGTAGGTCTTATGATACATGAGGCTATGAAAGAGAGATGAGAGGGAGGAGAGAGAGGGAGGAAAGAGAGGAAGGAGAGAGAGGGAGAGAGAGCAGAAGGTGGGAGAAGTGGAAGTGAAGAGAGAAAGAGGCGAGAGAGAGGAGAGGGAGGAAAGAGTGAGAGTGAGAGGGAGAGTGAGAGAGAGATTGTGATTGATTTCGAATTTGTTTCTGTCTGGCGAATGACTGAAGCCAGTCGAATGCTCGGCACTTGAACATTAACTAACACGATCTGGGGGGATAGTTCATTTAGAATTTCAAGACAACTGATACGGAAATTAATCCGAATGACAAGAAAACCATATTAAAAGTGTAATAGACGCTACTTGTGTGTTGACTTTAACAAAACTTGTTTGAATGAACATTCGTCGCCTAGACACGCGCGTGCGCGCGCACACACACACACACACACGCACAAATATATAAAGGCAGCAACCTTTCTTTTATACATGTTTCATTGAATATGAGTGACAAAGAAAACCTTATATGTTTTTTTTTAATTAATTTTTTTCTAATGTTCTTACATTTTTCTGTTTGGAAGAACTGATGGTTAACATCCCAATCGATTTCCGGCATTTCATTAGCAATTTTCAAGGGGTTTATTGTTTTAATGCTTGTGTTCTAAGGTGTATTGTTTATAAGTACTACTACTAATACTACTATTACTACTACTAGTAGTAGTAGCAGTAATAGTAATCTTAGGTTGTGGGATAGGATGCGTCTATAACTTGATGAGTCTTCTTAAAAGTCTCCCAACACATTACTGCTATTATTAAATAATAGTTGATGCTTGGCTTGAGTTGTTTTATATAAAGCGGCTTCAGTATCTGTCTATGTTTCTGAGATGAGGTATTATGTACATTATTTACATTATTCGGACTATTGTCCTCATCTTTGTCGCCATATTTATCACAACGTTTCGGTCTTCTTCAGGTGGTTGGAATGTCGAAATGAACCCTTTATTTCGCTCACTAGGTGTTATGGGTCCTTACCTATGACTACAGAATGAACTCTTCCTATCACTATGTATATTACGCCTCTTATGAGAGAGAGACGAATCGAGTCGAGCCGATAGTAGTTCACTCCAAACCAGACTGTCAGTCATACTAACACCTTCCACATCTTGTATTATTATTCCGTGTAATATATCTTCGTTATTTCTACTCTTGTGTTCGTGTTGTTCTTCCTTGGTCCTAACCTGGACCATAACAGTGGAATCGAGTCGAGCCGATAGTAGTTCACTCCAAACCAGACTGACAGTCATACTAACACCTTCCACATCTTGTATTATTATTCCGTGTAATATATCTTCGTTATTTCTACTCTTGTGTTCGTGTTCTTCCTTGGTCCTAGCCTGGACCATAATACTAGGGTAGACTGTTCTAGTTCCACGTGCCATGTCTAAATATTCCCCCCTAATATACTTTGTCTATTTTTCTTTTTTAAATAATTTACTTTATTAACCTCGATTTAGCTCTGTTGAGCGAGGTTCGAAACCGGTTGCTGCCCGTTTTTCATTTCTACTTTTTATTATCATCATGAGTAGTAATAATAAATTTAATTTTTTGTCTATTCATGGCAGTTATAAAGTTTTGTACTACTAAACATATCTTTAAATATATATATATATATATATATATATATATATATGTATTATAATAAAATGAAAGAACAGTAAGTATATAATCCGATGTTCTTATTAATTATTTTTATTTTTACAAAACAGTGCTGAATGCAAATCT
>OZ038503.1:31763435-31790935 GCA_964036315.1 Acanthosepion esculentum | reverse complement strand
ATACGCTAACAAATATATCATTCATATCACACACACATACCCACACACGCATACATACAAACACACACGCACGCATACACACACACACACATATATATATATATATATATTTTTGTCATCCACAGACAGACTGTTTCGCTGTTTCACAGCTCATCAGTGTGGCTAGACGTCCGGTTGCCTATAGCTAGGATCGAAACCCGACTGAATTTGCGTCAGTCCAAACTCCCACTAAGCCATCAGCTTACGGTACGGGATGAAGGTGAATTTTAGCGTGTTTATTTTTAAATTCGGATAAACACACAGTGACTGAGAGTGACTCAAAATATACAGATAGAGAGAGATAGATATATAGAAAAAGCGATAGGGAGAAAGAAAAAGAGGATAAAGATTTGCATATGAATAAATATTCTTAATAAACAGTTGTGCAATTATTTCGTAGAAAAAGAAAAAATGAAGGAAAGAAGAAATTATAAATGAAAGAGAAGAAATATAGAAGAATTTGTAATATGCGAAGAAGAAAAAATAAAAAAAGTTGTAAAGTGAAGAAAACGACGAAGAATTAATGCAGAAAACAATAATTGAAGGAAGAAGTTGTAATGTAAAAAACAAAAAAAATAAAATATCAAGAAGAAGATGAAGAAATTATGATGTGGGATAAAGAATAAAGGAGGAGACAGAAGAATTTGTAATGTGGGAAGAAAGAATCGTAATGAGAGATGAAAAAAATTATAATATAAGGTAAAGAAAAAAAAAGCAGTGAATACTGATCAATCTTTTCAGAGATGATGAAATGAATGAATAATGATGATGATGATGACGATGATTGGAAGCAAAAGGAAGTAAAAGAGAAAGGAAAACGACTAATGTCAAAGATGGGGAACATCTGAAAAGAGAGGAAGAAGAAGAAAAAGAAGAAGAAGAAGAAGAAGAAAGAGAAGAAGAAAGAGAAGAAGGGAAAGGAGGAGAATAATAATAATAATAATAATAATAATAATAACAACAATAATAATAATAATAATAATAATAATAATAATAATAAGAAGAAGAAGAAGAAGAAGGAGTGAAAATTTCACGGTTTTCTTTTTTCAAATTTCTGATGAACCTTAATTCTTCATTTAATGATTGAATAAGCAGATGGAGAGTTCTACGACAATAAAATATCTGTATAAATTTCTGTATCACATCGTTAAATATTTGAGCTTAACAACTTTAACAAAATATTTCAATAACAATCATAAATATGAATGCTGGTCATTATTTTAAGGACTAAAAGATTTGAAATTGACAACTTTTTCCATTTCACTTTCTTTCTTTCTTTCTTTCTTTCTTTTTTCACTGAAACCAAGTAACGTGTCTGATATGTCTTCCAACTCGATCAGAACGGAATACTCTATTTATGTTGCATTAGCAGAAGACGTTAGACACTTCTTTCTTCTTTTTTCCCATCTTTTCCTTCTTTCTTTCTTTCTATCTTTGTTTCTTTGTTTCTTTTTTCTGTGAAACCAAGTAACGTCTTTGATATGTCTTGTCCCACTCGATCAGGACGGAATACTCCATTATATATGTTGTATTAGCAGGAGATGTTAGACACTTCCTTCTTCTTTTCTTTCTTCCACCGTTTCTTTTTTTTTTCTTTCTTTCTTTTTTTCTTTTTTCACTGAAACCAAGAAACGTCTTTGATATATCTTGTCTTCCCACTCGATCAAAACGGAATACTGTATTATTTATGTTGTATTAGCAGGAGACGTTAGACACTTCCTTCTTCTTTTAATTCTTCCAACGTTTCTTTCATTCTCTCTTTCTTTCTTTCTTTCTTTCTTTCTTTCTTTCTTTCACTGAAACCAAGTAACGTCTCTGATATGTCTTGACTTCCCACTCGATCAGAACGGAATACTATATTATTTATGTTGTATTAGCAGGAGACGTTAGACACTTACTTCTTTTCTTTCTTTCACCGTTTCTTTGTTTGTTTGTTTGTTTGTTTATTTCTTTCTTACTTTCTTTCTTTCTTTCTTTCTTTCTTTCTTTCTTTATTTATTTCTTTCTTTCTTTCTTTCTTTCTTTTTTCACTGAAACCAAGTAACGTCTTTGATATGTCTTGACTTCCCACTTGATCAAAAGGGAATACTGCATTATTTATGTTGTATTATTAGCAGGAGACGTTAGACACTTCCTTCTTCTTTTCTTTCTTCCACTGTTTCTTTCTTTCTTTTCTTTCTCTTTCTTTCTTTCTTTCTTTCTTTCTTTCACTGAAACCAAGTAACGTCTCTGATATGTCGTGTCTTCCCACTTGATCAGAACGGAATACTCCATTATTTATGTGTTATTAAGAACAGGAGACGTTAGACACTTCTTTCTTCTTTTCTTTCTCCCATCGTTTCTTTCTTTTTCTTTCTTTTTTCGCTGAAACCAAGTAAGGTCTTTGATATATCTTGTCTTCCCACTCGATCAAAATGGAATACTCTATTATTTATGTTGCATTAGCAGGAGACGTTAGACATTTCTTTCTTCTTTTCTTTTTTCCATAGTTTCCTTCCTTCTTTGTTTGTTTCTTTCTTTGTTTCTTTGTTTCTTTCTTTGTTTCTTTCTTTCATTTTTCTTTCTTTTTTCACTGAAACCAAGTAATGTCTCTGATATGTCTTGTCTTCCCACTCGATCAAAACGGAATACTCCATTATTTATGTGGTACTGACAAGGCATAACGATCTTGCGAAGGGTGGTAGAAGCAGTATTATTATATGATGATAATAATAAGAACAATTTGTAATGAAAACAGAGAAAGAATAAAAAGCACGGAACTGGATTGATTGCTGATAGCGTTCTATTGTTCTTTTCATTTAGATGAGCAGTCGGATGTAGCGTTGGTGGCAATCTGGCTCACCTGTTTGTTATGGTCTTCGCAGTTCTCTGCATCACTCGACATGGTGGGACGCTGACCTATTTCTTCGAGTGATATCAGGCACAATGACGTGTAATCCGGTTTTGGCGCCATCGATTTCTTTCAACTGTAGAACGAGATATCAGTAGGAAATAAAGCAACGACAATAGACAGGGGGCGCCTCGGGTTTGAGCAATGGTCAACGAGCTAAAAACTGTTTGACAATGACAACCGAGAACTGAGTTCGAAACTCTCCGAGTTCTCATTCGGAGCCGCTATTCATTGAACTAGCTGCACATCCACGAATAGAATGGGCAAAAGAAAAAAAACAATGTCATTTTATTAAATATCAACAAAAGAGGAAATAGATTAAGAAAAGGGAGGAGGCGAAAAAGGTAATGAAAAGGTAATGAGATGAATCTTTTAAAAAAAGAGAAGAAAACCTTTCCCGTTCATTGACCGAACAAATGATAATTAAAAGATTAGCGGTTTCCATACAGGAATCATTCGATATTCATTAACCGAACAATTGGTTATGGTGAGATTATCCATTTCTATACAGAAATCATCTGATATTCCTTGACCGAACCATTGGTTATGGGGAGATTACCCATTTCCATACAGGAATCATCCGATATTCCTTGACCGAATAATTGGTTGTGGCGAGATTAACCCCTTTCCATACAGGAATCATCCGATATTCATTGACCGAACAATTGGTTATGGTAAGATTATCCATTTCCATACAGAAATCATCTGATATTCCTTGACCGAACCATTGGTTATGGGGAGATTACCCATTTCCATACAGGAATCATCCGATATTCCTTGACCGAATAATTGGTTGTGGCGAGATTAACCCCTTTCCATACAGGAATCATCCGATATTCATTGACCGAACAATTGGTTATGGTAAGATTATCCATTTCTATACAGAAATCATCTGATATTCATTGACCAAACAATTGGTTATGGGGAGATTACCCATTTCCATACAGGAATCATCCGATATTCCTCGACCGAACAATTGGTTACGGTGAGATTACCTATTTCCATACAGGAATCATCTGATATTCCTCGACCCAACAATTGGTTATGGCGAGAATAGCTGTTTCTTGATTGAAATTTATAAAATTTTTCTCTGAACAGTCTGAAAAGTTCCACTGTTATCCCCTTTTTTAGTACTGAAGGTAGTTTCTTACTTAACTTTTTATTTAAGGTAGTGAAGAATGTCAACGCCATGACTATGTTATGATTTTCTTTTCACAGAAAGCATCTCTCCACAGTGCTCGACCTATTTAATTATTTTATCGGGAGCTAATATCGTCATCCACAGACAGACTGTTTCGTTGTATCACAGCTCCTCAATGTGGCTAGACATCCAATCGCTTCAAGCTGGGACCGAAGACATCCGATCGCTTCAAGCCGGGATCAAAACTCGACCGATTTGGCATCAGTTGGAGATTGTAACACCAACTATCGACGCTCGGCAGAGAGAAAGGCGAATTTTTACGTATTTATGTTTTCATAAATATTCCTAAGAAGAAAGTTACACATTGTTCACCCTATAAAAGTTATTATGTACAAGGTTTTTCGAGTCCACTGTTATTTCTCGTCTCTAGTATTTCTTTTTAATCATTTTACCCCAGGCAAGTCGGGAATGTCACTTGTACACGGGGGTGGGGGTTACAGAGAGTAAAAATGAGAGAAAAGACTGAGTTGAGGAAAAGACAAAAGATGAGTGAGATCCAAGAAGATAGAAGATGGCGATTGACGTTGCATTTAAATTTTTGAAGATTGTAAATATCAGGGGAGCAAGTAAACGGAAGGGAGTTCCACAGGCGGGAAGTGCGAGAAAAGAAACAGTTGGAGTAGAAGTGGCGGTTGCATTTAGCTATTTCCTTAGTAAAATAGTGGGTCCTAGAAGCACGATTAAATTCATGTAGTCGGAGCACCAAGGAAAAAAGCTCCCCAGAGCAAGTTGCCATGGAAATATTTGTAGAAAAGACAGAGGGAAGCAACGTCACGCCGGTGAGAAAGTGACTGAAGTCGAGATACTAGGTCAGGATCAATAACATTTCCTAGGAATTGTAACTAAGGTTTGCTCAGCATAGTTGCAGTATAAACCAAAGCTGTGCTCCGTGGGTGGTCAATATACGCCTGAGCAAACGTCTGCAATAGGGAATAGCTAACCGCTTTCGTAGACGGGTATCCTCGAATTCGAGTGGCCATCTATACATACATAATTTTGTATTTTCGAAGTGACTGGCGTTTATTTAAAACATTATTTTATTTTGTTTCCGGGCAAGAAACTATATTTTCTTTCATGTAAGTAATGTTGATTGTATCTATTTTTTTATTATTTCAAATTTAACTTTGAAATTTTATTAAAATAGGGAAACGTTTGAACTTGTACTCATCAGAAGTTAATGTTAATTCTATGCTTGTTATTATTTCTTTGTTTAATTTGAACTCGTTCATTTCCTGATTTTCAACTTCAGCTTCAGAATACGCCGACTGCACCTCTGCAGAGGGGTAAGACCCCCGCCAAATAAGTAAGGCGATAAACTTAATCCGCGTCCTGGGTAAGATGATAAACTACATCCCACAGTAAGGCCTGTGATCAGGAGGTTTTGAGGAGCTTGGAACCACGAAGAACAGTTTATCAGAACAATTGCCATAAAAATATTTGTAGAAAAGACAGAGGGAAACCACGTCATGTTGGCGGGAAAGTGACTGAAGTCGAGGTGCTAGTTCAACACCGATTACATTATAAAATCTTCTAAGGGTGGTTGAAAATTATGAAAATCTTCTAAGTCTTGTCGACTGGGCCTTCAGAATACGCCGACTGCATCTCTGCAAAGAGATAAGACCCCCCCCCGCAAAAAAATAAGTCGTCCTGGGTAAGGCGATAAACTTAATCCGCGTCTTGGGTAAGATGATAAACTACATCCCACAGTAAGGCCTCTGATCAGAAGGTTTTGAGGAGCTTGGAACCACGAAGAACAGTTTATCAGAACAATTGCCATGGAAATATTTGTAGAAAAGACAGAGGGAAACCACGTCACGCCGGTAAGAACGTGATGCCAAATCAGGGTCAATTACATTATAAAGTCTACTTTGAATATTGATGTGAGTTTTTGTACTAACATTTCGATTAAAATTGTTTGGAAAATTATCATCTTGAATATGTTACTTCTTTCTTTACGTCTGCTATCCATTTTAATCTTTGCCGCAGTTAGAAGTCTTCAAGTCAGGTGACTTTTTGCTATTTGTCAACGCTTTTCTTTCGTGCTTCTGTAACGCTAGTCTCTGAGATTTAATAAATGAAAGTTTTCTTGAAGACCTGCTGGGTTCATTCGCTTGAAGCCATTTTGAATCATTGATTCAAAATGGCTTCAAGCCATTTCTTGTCAACAAAGATTGTAAATAGCTGATATTTTAGACGTTTCTTAACGAGTTAGATGCCATGCGTGACCATTGAACCACGACTCGAGTTCTGACGTTAATGTTCTGCTTTGTGCCATCTTATTCACATTTCAAAGGTGAGTCAATGGTTACCAAAGTAGCTTAGAAGAATATTACTACTGTTGGTCGTTACTGAGTGCTCCTCATTTGTAGCCGTGAGCCAGACTACGTTATTCAGAAATAAAAGAAAGCCTAAGAAAGAAAGTGAGAAATGTATGGCTTATGAAAAATAAAGGAAATAAAAGAAGGAAAGAAACATGTAAAACATAAGGTGAATACTGACCTATGGAAAAAGACAGAGATGAACGAAAGAAAGAAAAAAAGAAAGAAAAAAAGAAAGAAAAAAGAAAGAAAAGGAACATTTAAGAATAGATAATAAATAAATAAAGAAAGAAAGAAAGAAAGGAAGAAAAGGAACTTAAGAATAGATAAGACAGAAAGAAAAAAGAGTTAAGCAAAGAGAAGAAAGAAAGAAAGAAAAAATAAATTGAGTTCTTTAGTATTCTTTTTTTCTAGGTGCCGTGTCCTTTCAGGACGTAGGTAGTCATGACTCTCCTCTTCCCTCTATCCCTTGCAGCTCTCAACAAGGTCTTTCCCTCTGCCACCTCCCCAGACCACCTTCTGTCATGCACTTGTTTAAGCCCCCCCCCCAGATATGTCACGCATTGTTTTCCCTTGTCTCTCTTTCCCTCTATTCGAACCGTGACTATCAAATTCTCCAGGCCCTCCTTCCTCATTTTGTGTCTCAGGAACTTCAGCTGATTTTTCTTGATGTTAAGTATGAGCCTCCTCCTTGTTTGCAAACTCTCTAAGATCTCATCGTTGCTCAAACGCTAGGTCCATGATATCCTCAGCAGCCTTCTGTAGAATTACATCTCCGTCGCCTCGAGTCTCTTTTCATCTTTGAGGAAATCGTCCAACATTCGCTGCCTTAAAGTAGGACAGATGTCACTTAACAGCTCAGTATTCTTTTTTTTGTTACCAAAGAAATCCTCCTGTCTCGCAATACTCAGCCCAGCTTTTGGAATGCGTCCTTGGCCATCCCAATACGTCTACGGATCTCAGTGTCGCACTTACCGTAAAGAAGGACATATGTCACGTAACAGCTCAGTATTCTTTTTTTTGTTACCAAAGAAATCCTCCCGTCTCGCAATACTCTGCCCAGCTTTTGGAATGCGTCCTTGGCCATCCCAATACATCTACGGATCTCAGTGTCGCACTTACCGTAAAGAAGGACAGATATCACGTAACAGCTCAGTATTCTTTTCTTTGTTACCAAAGAAATCCTCCTGTCTCACAATACTCTGCCCAGCTTTTGGAATGCGTCCTTGGCCATCCCAATACGTCTACGGATCTCAGTGTTGCACTTACCGTAAAGAAGGACAGATGTCATGTAACAGCTCAGTATTCTTTTCTTTGTTAGCAAAGAAATCCTCCTGTCTCGCAATACTCTTCCCAGCTTTCGGAATGCGTCCTTGGCCATCCCAATACATCTACGGAACTCAGTGTCGCACTTACCGTAAAGAAGGACATATGTCACGTAACAGCTCAGTATTCTTTTTTTTGTTACCAAAGAAATCCTCCCGTCTCGCAATACTCTTCCCAGCTTTTGGAATACGTCCTTGGCCATCCCAATACATTTATGGATCTCAGTGTCACACTTACCGTAAAGAAGGACAGATGTCACTTAACAGCTCAGTATTCTTTTCTTTGTTACCAAAGAAATCCTCCTGTCTCGCAATACTCTGCCCAGCTTTTGGAATACGTCCTTGGCCATCCCAATACATTTATGGATCTCAGTGTCACACTTACCGTAAAGAAGGACAGATGTCACTTAACAGCTCAGTATTCTTTTCTTTGTTACCAAAGAAATCCTCCCGTCTCGCAATACTCTGCCCAGCTTTTGGAATGCGTCCTTGGCCATCCCAATACATCTACGGATCTCAGTGTCGCACTGACCGTAAAGAAGGACAGATGTCACTTAACAGCTCAGTATTCTTTTCTTTGTTACCAAAGAAATCCTCCCGTCTCGCAATACTCTTCCCAGCTTTTGGAATGCGTACTTGGCCATCCCAATACATCTGCGGATCTCAGTGTCGCACTTACCGTAAAGAAGGACAGATGTCACTTAACAGCTCAGTATTCTTTTCTTTGTTACCAAAGAAATCCTCCTGTCTCGCAATACTCTGCTCAGCTTTTGGAATGCGTCCTTGGCCATCCCAATACATCTACGGATCTCAGTGTCGCACTTACCGTAAAGAAGGACAGATATCACGTAACAGCTCAGTATTCTTTTCTTTGTTACCAAAGAAATCCTCCTGTCTCACAATACTTTGCCCAGCTTTTGGAATGCGTCCTTGGCCATCCCAATACGTCTACGGATCTCAGTGTCGCACTTACCGTAAAGAAGGACAGATGTCACTTAACAGCTCAGTATTCTTTTCTTTGTTACCAAAGAAATCCTCCTGTCTCACAATACTCTGCCCAGCTTTTGGAATGCGTCCTTGGCCATCCCAATACGTCTACGGATCTCAGTGTCGCATTTACCGTAAAGAAGGACGGATGTCACGTAACAGCTCAGTATTCTTTTTTTTGTTACCAAATAAATCCTCCCGTCTCGCAATACTCTGCCCAGCTTTTGAAATGCGTCCTTGGTCATCCCAATACATCTACGGATCTCAGTGTCGCACTTACCGTAAAGAAGGACAGATATCACGTAACAGCTCAGTATTTTTTTCTTGGTTACCAAAGAAATCCTCTTGACTCACAATACTCTTCCCAGCTTTTGGAATGCGTCCATGGCCATCCCAATACATCTACGGATCTCAGTGTCGCACTTACCGTAAAGAAGGACAGATGTCACGTAACAGCTCAGTATTCTTTTCTTTGTTACCAAAGAAATCCTCCCGTCTCGCAATACTCTTCCCAGCTTTTGGAATGCGTCCTTTGCCATCCCAATACATTTATGGATCGCAGTGTCGCACTTACCGTAAAGAAGGACAGATGTCATTTAACAGCTCAGTAATCTTTTTTTTGTTACCAAAGAAATCCTCCCGTCTCGCAATACTCTTCCCAGCTTTTGGAATGCGTCCTTTGCCATCCCAATACATTTATGGATCGCAGTGTCGCACTTACCGTAAAGAAGGACAGATATCACGTAACAGCTCAGTATTCTTTTCTTTGTTACCAAAGAAATCCTCCTGACTCACAATACTCTTCCCAGCTTTTGGAATGCGTCCTTGGCCATCCCAATACATCTACGGATCTCAGTGTCGCACTTACCGTAAAGAAGGACAGATATCACGTAACAGCTCAGTATTCTTTTCTTTGTTACCAAAGAAATCCTCCCGTCTCGCAATACACTGCCCAGCTTTTGGAATGCGTCCTTGGCCATCCCGATACATCTACGGATCTCAGTGTCGCACTTACCGTAAAGAAGGACATATGTCACGTAACAGCTCAGTATTCTTTTCTTTGTTACCAAAGAAATCCTCCCGTCTCGCAATACTCTGCCCAGCTTTTGGAATGCGTCCTTGGCCATCCCAATACATCTACGGATCTCAGTGTCGCACTTACCGTAAAGAAGGACAGATGTCACGTAACAGCTCAGTATTCTTTTCTTTGTTACCAAAGAAATCCTCCTGTCTCACAATACTCTGCCCAGCTTTTGGAATGCGTCCTTGGTCATCCCGATACTTTTATGGATCTCAGTGTCGCACTTACCGTAAAGAAGAACAGATGTCACTTAACAGCTCAGTATTCTTTTTTTTGTTACCAAAAGAAATCCTCTCGTCAGGCAATACTCTGCCCAGCTTTTGGAATGCGTCCTTGGTCATCCCGATACATTTATGGATCTCAGTGTCGCACTTACCGTAAAGAAGGACAGATGTCACTGAACAGCTCAGTATTCTTTTTTTTGTTACCAAAGAAATCCTCCCGTCTCGCAATACTCTTCCCAGCTTTTGGAATGCGTCCTTGGCCATCCCAATACATCTACGGATCTCAGTGTCGCACTTACCGTAAAGAAGGACAGATGTCACTTAACAGCTCAGTATTCTTTTTTTTGTTACCAAAGAAATCCTCCCGTCTCGCAATACTCTTCCCAGCTTTTGGAATGCGTCCTTGGTCATCCCAATACATCTACGGATCTCAGTGTCGCACTTACCGTAAAGAAGGACAGATATCACGTAACAGCTCAGTATTCTTTTCTTTGTTACCAAAGAAATCCTCCTGACTCACAATACTCTTCCCAGCTTTTGGAATGCGTCCTTGGCCATCCCAATACATCTACGGATCTCAGTGTCGCACTTACCGTAAAGAAGGACAGATATCACGTAAGAGCTCAGTATTCTTTTCTTTGTTACCAAAGAAATCCTCCCGTCTCGCAATACTCTGCCCAGCTTTTGGAATGCGTCCTTGGTCATCCCGATACATTTATGGATCTCAGTGTCGCACTTACCGTAAAGAAGAACAGATGTCACTTAACAGCTCAGTATTCTTGTTTTTGTTACCAAAGAAATCCTCCCGTCTCGCAATACTCTGCCCAGCTTTTGGAATGCGTCCTTGGTCATCCCAATACATCTACGGATCTCAGTGTCGCACTTACCGTAAAGAAGGACAGATATCACGTAACAGCTCAGTATTCTTTTCTTTGTTACCAAAGAAATCCTTCTGACTCACAATACTCTTCCCAGCTTTTGGAATGCGTCCTTGGCCATCCCAATACATCTACGGATCTCAGTGTCGCACTTACCGTAAAGAAGGACAGATGTCACGTAACAGCTCAGTATTCTTTTCTTTGTTACCAAAGAAATCCTCCCGTCTCGCAATACTCTGCCCAGCTTTTGGAATGCGTCCTTGGTCATCCCGATACATTTATGGATCTCAGTGTCGCACTTACCGTAAAGAAGAACAGATGTCACTTAACAGCTCAGTATTCTTTTTTTTGTTACCAAAGAAATCCTCCCGTCTCGCAATACTCTGCCCAGCTTTTGGAATGCGTCCTTGGTCATCCCAATACATCTACGGATCTCAGTGTCGCACTTACCGTAAAGAAGGACAGATATCACGTACCAGCTCAGTATTCTTTTCTTTGTTACCAAAGAAATCCTTCTGACTCACAATACTCTTCCCAGCTTTTGGAATGCGTCCTTGGCCATCCCAATACATCTACGGATCTCAGTGTCGCAGTTACCGTAAAGAAGGACAGATGTCACGTAACAGCTCAGTATTCTTTTCTTTGTTACCAAAGAAATCCTCCCGTCTCGCAATACTCTTCCCAGCTTTTGGAATGCGTCCTTTGCCATCCCAATACATTTATGGATCGCAGTGTCGCACTTACCGTAAAGAAGGACAGATGTCATTTAACAGCTCAGTAATCTTTTTTTTGTTACCAAAGAAATCCTCCCGTCTCGCAATACTCTTCCCAGCTTTTGGAATGCGTCCTTTGCCATCCCAATACATTTATGGATCGCAGTGTCGCACTTACCGTAAAGAAGGACAGATATCACGTAACAGCTCAGTATTCTTTTCTTTGTTACCAAAGAAATCCTCCTGACTCACAATACTCTTCCCAGCTTTTGGAATGCGTCCTTGGCCATCCCAATACATCTACGGATCTCAGTGTCGCACTTACCGTAAAGAAGGACAGATATCACGTAACAGCTCAGTATTCTTTTCTTTGTTACCAAAGAAATCCTCCCGTCTCGCAATACACTGCCCAGCTTTTGGAATGCGTCCTTGGCCATCCCGATACATCTACGGATCTCAGTGTCGCACTTACCGTAAAGAAGGACATATGTCACGTAACAGCTCAGTATTCTTTTCTTTGTTACCAAAGAAATCCTCCCGTCTCGCAATACTCTGCCCAGCTTTTGGAATGCGTCCTTGGCCATCCCAATACATCTACGGATCTCAGTGTCGCACTTACCGTAAAGAAGGACAGATGTCACGTAACAGCTCAGTATACTTTTCTTTGTTACCAAAGAAATCCTCCTGTCTCACAATACTCTGCCCAGCTTTTGGAATGCGTCCTTGGTCATCCCGATACTTTTATGGATCTCAGTGTCGCACTTACCGTAAAGAAGAACAGATGTCACTTAACAGCTCAGTATTCTTTTTTTTGTTACCAAAGAAATCCTCTCGTCAGGCAATACTCTGCCCAGCTTTTGGAATGCGTCCTTGGTCATCCCGATACATTTATGGATCTCAGTGTCGCACTTACCGTAAAGAAGGACAGATGTCACTGAACAGCTCAGTATTCTTTTTTTTGTTACCAAAGAAATCCTCCTGACTCACAATACTCTTCCCAGCTTTTGGAATGCGTCCTTGGCCATCCCAATACATCTACGGATCTCAGTGTCGCACTTACCGTAAAGAAGGACAGATATCACGTAACAGCTCAGTATTCTTTTCTTTGTTACCAAAGAAATCCTCCTGACTCACAATACTCTTCCCAGCTTTTGGAATGCGTCCTTGGCCATCCCAATACATCTACGGATCTCAGTGTCGCACTTACCGTAAAGAAGGACAGATATCACGTAAGAGCTCAGTATTCTTTTCTTTGTTACCAAAGAAATCCTCCCGTCTCGCAATACTCTGCCCAGCTTTTGGAATGCGTCCTTGGTCATCCCGATACATTTATGGATCTCAGTGTCGCACTTACCGTAA
The DNA here is from genome assembly GCA_964036315.1 of Acanthosepion esculentum. Taxonomy (NCBI): domain Eukaryota; kingdom Metazoa; phylum Mollusca; class Cephalopoda; order Sepiida; family Sepiidae; genus Acanthosepion; species Acanthosepion esculentum. The sequence continues at coordinate 31,777,920 of OZ038503.1, read as the reverse complement.
AGAAGAACAGATGTCACTTAACAGCTCAGTATTCTTTTTTTTGTTACCAAAGAAATCCTCCCGTCTCGCAATACTCTGCCCAGCTTTTGGAATGCGTCCTTGGTCATCCCAATACATCTACGGATCTCAGTGTCGCACTTACCGTAAAGAAGGACAGATATCACGTAACAGCTCAGTATTCTTTTCTTTGTTACCAAAGAAATCCTCCCGTCTCGCAATACTCTGCCCAGCTTTTGGAATGCGTCCTTGGTCATCCCGATACATTTATGGATCTCAGTGTCGCACTTACCGTAAAGAAGGACAGATGTCACTTAACAGATCAGTATTCTTTTTTTTGTTACCAACGAAATCCTCCCGTCTCGAAATACTCTGCCCAGCTTTTGGAATGCGTCCTTGGTCATCCCGATACATTTATGGATCTCAGTGTCGCACTTACCGTAAAGAAGGACAGATGTCACTTAACAGCTCAGTATTCTTTTTTTTGTTACCAAAGAAATCCTCCCGTCTCGCAATACTCTTCCCAGCTTTTGGAATGCGTCCTTGGTCATCCCAATACATCTACGGATCTCAGTGTCGCACTTACCGTAAAGAAGGACAGATGTCACGTAACAGCTCAGTATTCTTTTCTTTGTTACCAAAGAAATCCTCCTGTCTCGCAATACTTTGCCCAGCTTTTGGAATGCGTCCTTGGCCAGCCCAATACATCTACGGATCTCAGTGTCGCACTTACCGTAAAGAAGGACAGATGTCACTTAACAGCTCAGTATTCTTTTTTTTGTTACCAAAGAAATCCTCCCGTCTCGCAATACTCTGCCCAGCTTTTGGAATGCGTCCTTGGTCATCCCGATACATTTATGGATCTCAGTGTCGCACTTACCGTAAAGAAGGACAGAAGTCACTTAACAGCTCAGTATTCTTTTTTTTGTTACCAAAGAAATCCTCCCGTCTCGCAATACTCTTCCTAGCTTTTGGAATGCGTCCTTGGTCATCCAAATACATCTACGGATCTCAGTGTCGCACTTACCGTAAAGAAGGACAGATATCACGTAACAGCTCAGTATTCTTTTCTTTGTTACCAAAGAAATCCTCCCGTCTCGCAATACTCTGCCCAGCTTTTGGAATGCGTCCTTGGTCATCCCGATACATTTATGGATCTCAGTGTCGCACTTACCGTAAAGAAGGACAGATGTCACTTAACAGATCAGTATTCTTTTTTTTGTTACCAACGAAATCCTCCCGTCTCGAAATACTCTGCCCAGCTTTTGGAATGCGTCCTTGGTCATCCCGATACATTTATGGATCTCAGTGTCGCACTTACCGTAAAGAAGGACAGATGTCACTTAACAGCTCAGTATTCTTTTTTTTGTTACCAAAGAAATCCTCCCGTCTCGCAATACTCTTCCCAGCTTTTGGAATGCGTCCTTGGTCATCCCAATACATCTACGGATCTCAGTGTCGCACTTACCGTAAAGAAGGACAGATGTCACGTAACAGCTCAGTATTCTTTTCTTTGTTACCAAAGAAATCCTCCTGTCTCGCAATACTTTGCCCAGCTTTTGGAATGCGTCCTTGGCCAGCCCAATACATCTACGGATCTCAGTGTCGCACTTACCGTAAAGAAGGACAGATGTCACTTAACAGCTCAGTATTCTTTTTTTTGTTACCAAAGAAATCCTCCCGTCTCGCAATACTCTGCCCAGCTTTTGGAATGCGTCCTTGGTCATCCCGATACATTTATGGATCTCAGTGTCGCACTTACCGTAAAGAAGGACAGATGTCACTTAACAGCTCAGTATTCTTTTCTTTGTTACCAAAGAAATCCTCCTGTCTTGCAATACTCTGCCCAGCTTTTGGAATGCGTCCTTGGTCATCCCAATACATCTCCGGATCTCAGTTTCGCACTTACCGTAAAGAAGGACAGATGTCACGTAACAGCTCAGTATTCTTTTTTTTGTTACCAAAGAAATCCTCCTGTCTTGCAATACTCTGCCCAGCTTTTGGAATGCGTCCTTGGCCATCCCAATACATCTACAGATCTCAGTGTCGCACTTACCGTAAAGAAGGACAGATGTCACTTAACAGCTCAGTATTCTTTTTTTTGTTACCAAAGAAATCCTCCTGTCTCGCAATACTCTGCCCAGCTTTTGGAATGCGTCCTTGGCCATCCCAATACGTCTACGGATCTCAGTGTCGCACTTACCGTAAAGAAGGACAGATGTCACGTAACAGCTCAGTATTCTTTTCTTTGTTACCAAAGAAATCCTCCCGTCTCGCAATACTCTGCCCAGCTTTTGGAATGCGTACTTGGCCAGCCCAATACATCTACGGATCTCAGTGTCGCACTTACCGTAAAGAAGGACAGATGTCACGTAACAGCTCAGTATTCTTTTCTTTGTTACCAAAGAAATCCTCCCGTCTCGCAATACTCTGCCCAGCTTTTGGAATGCGTCCTTGGCCATCCCAATACATCTACGGATCTCAGTGTCGCACTTACCGTAAAGAAGGACAGATGTCACTTAACAGCTCAGTATTCTTTTTTTTGTTACCAAAGAAATCCTCCTGTCTTGCAATACTCTGCCCAGCTTTTGGAATGCGTCCTTGGCCATCCCAATACGTCTACGGATCTCAGTGTCGCACTTACCGTAAAGAAGGACAGATGTCACGTAACAGCTCAGTATTCTTTTCTTTGTTACCAAAGAAATCCTCCTGTCTCGCAATACTCTGCCCAGCTTTTGGAATGCGTCCTTGGCCATCCCAATACATCTACGGATCTCAGTGTCGCACTTACCGTAAAGGACAGATGTCACGTAACAGCTCAGTATTCTTTTCTTTGTTACCAAAGAAATCCTCCTGTCTCGCAATACTCTGCCCAGCTTTTGGAATGCGTCCTTGGCCATCCCAATACATCTACGGATCTCAGTGTCGCACTTACCGTAAAGGACAGATGTCACGTAACAGCTCAGTATTCTTTTCTTTGTTACCAAAGAAATCCTCCTGTCTCGCAATACTCTGCCCAGCTTTTGGAATGCGTCCTTGGCCATCCCAATACATCTACGGATCTCAGTGTCGCACTTACCGTAAAGGACAGATGTCACGTAACAGCTCAGTATTCTTTTCTTTGTTACCAAAGAAATCCTCCTGTCTCGCAATACTCTGCCCAGCTTTTGGAATGCGTACTTGGCCAGCCCAATACATCTACGGATCTCAGTGTCGCACTTACCGTAAAGGACAGATGTCACGTAACAGCTCAGTATTCTTTTCTTTGTTACCAAAGAAATCCTCCTGTCTCGCAATACTCTGCCCAGCTTTTGGAATGCGTCCTTGGCCATCCCAATACATCTACGGATCTCAGTGTCGCACTTACCGTAAAGAAGGACAGATGTCACTTAACAGCTCAGTATTCTTTTCTTTGTTACCAAAGAAATCCTCCTGTCTTGCAATACTCTGCCCAGCTTTTGGAATGCGTCCTTGGCCATCCCAATACGTCTCCGGATCTCAGTGTCGCACTTACCGTAAAGAAGGACAGATGTCACGTAACAGCTCAGTATTCTTTTCTTTGTTACCAAAGAAATCCTCCTGTCTTGCAATACTCTGCCCAGCTTTTGGAATGCGTCCTTGGCCATCCCAATACATCTACGGATCTCAGTGTCGCACTTACCGTAAAGAAGGACAGATGTCACTTAACAGCTCAGTATTCTTTTCTTTGTTACCAAAGAAATCCTCCCGTCTCGCAATACTCTGCCCAGCTTTTGGAATGCGTCCTTGGCCATCCCAATACATCTACGGATCTCAGTGTCGCACTTACCGTAAAGAAGGACATATGTCACTTAACAGCTCAGTATTCTTTTTTTTGTTACCAAAGAAATCCTCCTGTCTCGCAATACTCTGCCCAGCTTTTGGAATGCGTCCTTGGCCATCCCAATACATCTACGGATCTCAGTGTCGCACTTACCGTAAAGATGGACAGATATCACGTAACAGCTCAGTGTTCTTTTCTTTGTTACCAAAGAAATCCTCCCGTCTCGCAATACTCTGCCCAGCTTTTGGAATGCGTCCTTGGTCATCCCGATACATTTATGGATCTCAGTGTCGCACTTACCGTAAAGAAGGACAGATGTCACTTAACAGCTCAGTATTCTTTTTTTTGTTACCAAAGAAATCTTCCTGTCTTGCAATACTCTGCCCAGCTTTTGGAATGCGTCCTTGGCCATCCCAATACATCTACGGATCTCAGTGTCGCACTTACCGTAAAGAAGGACAGATGTCACTTAACAGCTCAGTATTCTTTTCTTTGTTACCAAAGAAATCCTCCCGTCTCGCAATACTCTGCCCAGCTTTTGGAATGCGTCCTTGGTCATCCCGATACATTTATGGATCTCAGTGTCGCACTTACCGTAAAGAAGGACAGATGTCACTTAACAGCTCAGTATTCTTTTTTTTGTTACCAAAGAAATCCTCCTGACTCACAATACTCTTCCCAGCTTTTGGAATGCGTCCTTGGCCATCCCAATACATCTACGGATTTCAGTGTCGCACTTACCGTAAAGATGGACAGATATCACGTAACAGCTCAGTATTCTTTTCTTTGTTACCAAAGAAATCCTCCCGTCTCGCAATACTCTGCCCAGCTTTTGGAATGCGTCCTTGGTCATCCCGATACATTTATGGATCTCAGTGTCGCACTTACCGTAAAGAAGGACAGATGTCACTTAACAGCTCAGTATTCTTTTTTTTGTTACCAAAGAAATACTCCTGACTCACAATACTCTTCCCAGCTTTTGGAATGCGTCCTTGGCCATCCCAATACATCTACGGATCTCAGTGTCGCACTTACCGTAAAGATGGACAGATATCACGTAACAGCTCAGTATTCTTTTCTTTGTTACCAAAGAAATCCTCCCGTCTCGCAATACTCTGCCCAGCTTTTGGAATGCGTCCTTGGTCATCCCGATACATTTATGGATCTCAGTGTCGCACTTACCGTAAAGAAGGACAGATGCCACGTAACAGCTCAGTATTCTTTTTTTTGTTACCAAAGAAATCCTCCTGTCTTGCAATACTCTGCCCAGCTTTTGGAATGCGTCCTTGGCCATCCCAATACATCTACGGATCTCAGTGTCGCACTTACCGTAAAGAAGGACAGATGTCACTTAACAGCTCAGTATTCTTTTTTTTGTTACCAAAGAAATCCTACTGTCTCGCAATACTCTGCCCAGCTTTTGGAATGCGTCCTTGGCCATCCCAATACATCTACGGATCTCAGTGTCGCACTTACCGTAAAGATGGACAGATATCACGTAACAGCTCAGTATTCTTTTCTTTGTTACCAAAGAAATCCTCCCGTCTCGCAATACTCTGCCCAGCTTTTGGAATGCGTCCTTGGTCATTCCAATACATCTACGGATCTCAGTGTCGCACTTACCGTAAAGAAGGACAGATATCACGTAACAGCTCAGTATTCTTTTCTTTGTTACCAAAGAAAGCCTCCTGTCTCGCAATACTCTGCCCAGCTTTTGGAATGCGTCCTTGGCCATCCCAATACATCTACGGATCTCAGTGTCGCACTTACCGTAAAGATGGACAGATATCACGTAACAGCTCAGTATTCTTTTCTTTGTTACCAAAGAAATCCTCCCGTCTCTCAATACTCTGCCCAGCTTTTGGAATGCGTCCTTGGTCATACCAAAACATCTACGGATCTCAGTGTCGCACTTACCGTAAAGAAGGACAGATGTCACGTAAGAGCTCAGTATTCTTTTCTTTGTTACCAAAGAAAGCCTCCTGTCTCGCAATACTCTGCCCAGCTTTTGGAATGCGTCCTTGGCCATCCCAATACATCTACGGATCTCAGTGTCGCACTTACTGTAAAGAAGGACAGATATCACGTAACAGCTCAGTATTCTTTTCTTTGTTACCAAAGAAATCCTCCCGTCTCGCAATACTCTGCCCAGCTTTTGGAATGCGTCCTTGGCCATCCCGATACATTTATGGATCTCAGTGTCGCACTTACCGTAAAGAAGGACAGATGTCACGTAACAGCTCAGTATTCTTTTCTTTGTTACCAAAGAAATCCTCCCGTCTCGCAATACTCTGCCCAGCTTTTGGAATGCGTCCTTGGCCATCCCGATACATTTATGGATCTCAGTGTCGCACTTACCGTAAAGAAGGACAGATGTCACTTAACAGCTCAGTATTCTTTTTTTTGTTACCAAAGAAATCCTCCTGTCTTGCAATACTCTGCCCAGCTTTTGGAATGCGTCCTTGGCCATCCCAATACATCTACGGATCTCAGTGTCGCACTTACCGTAAAGAAGGACAGATGTCACTTAACAGCTCAGTATTCTTTTTTTTGTTACCAAAGAAATCCTCCTGACTCACAATACTCTTCCCAGCTTTTGGAATGCGTCCTTGGCCATCCCAATACATCTACGGATCTCAGTGTCGCACTTACCGTAAAGATGGACAGATATCACGTAACAGCTCAGTATTCTTTTCTTTGTTACCAAAGAAATCCTCCCGTCTCGCAATACTCTGCCCAGCTTTTGGAATGCGTCCTTGGTCATCCCGATACATTTATGGATCTCAGTGTCGCACTTACCGTAAAGAAGGACAGATGCCACGTAACAGCTCAGTATTCTTTTTTTTGTTACCAAAGAAATCCTCCTGTCTTGCAATACTCTGCCCAGCTTTTGGAATGCGTCCTTGGCCATCCCAATACATCTACGGATCTCAGTGTCGCACTTACCGTAAAGAAGGACAGATGTCACTTAACAGCTCAGTATTCTTTTTTTTGTTACCAAAGAAATCCTACTGTCTCGCAATACTCTGCCCAGCTTTTGGAATGCGTCCTTGGCCATCCCAATACATCTACGGATCTCAGTGTCGCACTTACCGTAAAGATGGACAGATATCACGTAACAGCTCAGTATTCTTTTCTTTGTTACCAAAGAAATCCTCCCGTCTCGCAATACTCTGCCCAGCTTTTGGAATGCGTCCTTGGTCATTCCAATACATCTACGGATCTCAGTGTCGCACTTACCGTAAAGAAGGACAGATATCACGTAACAGCTCAGTATTCTTTTCTTTGTTACCAAAGAAAGCCTCCTGTCTCGCAATACTCTGCCCAGCTTTTGGAATGCGTCCTTGGCCATCCCAATACATCTACGGATCTCAGTGTCGCACTTACCGTAAAGATGGACAGATATCACGTAACAGCTCAGTATTCTTTTCTTTGTTACCAAAGAAATCCTCCCGTCTCTCAATACTCTGCCCAGCTTTTGGAATGCGTCCTTGGTCATACCAAAACATCTACGGATCTCAGTGTCGCACTTACCGTAAAGAAGGACAGATGTCACGTAAGAGCTCAGTATTCTTTTCTTTGTTACCAAAGAAAGCCTCCTGTCTCGCAATACTCTGCCCAGCTTTTGGAATGCGTCCTTGGCCATCCCAATACATCTACGGATCTCAGTGTCGCACTTACCGTAAAGAAGGACAGATATCACGTAACAGCTCAGTATTCTTTTCTTTGTTACCAAAGAAATCCTCCCGTCTCGCAATACTCTGCCCAGCTTTTGGAATGCGTCCTTGGCCATCCCGATACATTTATGGATCTCAGTGTCGCACTTACCGTAAAGAAGGACAGATGTCACGTAACAGCTCAGTATTCTTTTCTTTGTTACCAAAGAAATCCTCCCGTCTCGCAATACTCTGCCCAGCTTTTGGAATGCGTCCTTGGCCATCCCGATACATTTATGGATCTCAGTGTCGCACTTACCGTAAAGAAGGACAGATGTCACTTAACAGCTCAGTATTCTTTTTTTTGTTACCAAAGAAATCCTCCTGTCTTGCAATACTCTGCCCAGCTTTTGGAATGCGTCCTTGGCCATCCCAATACATCTACGGATCTCAGTGTCGCACTTACCGTAAAGAAGGACAGATGTCACTTAACAGCTCAGTATTCTTTTTTTTGTTACCAAAGAAATCCTCCTGTCTCGCAATACTCTGCCCAGCTTTTGGAATGCGTCCTTGGCCATCCCAATACATCTACGGATCTCAGTGTCGCACTTACCGTAAAGAAGGACAGATGTCACTTAACAGCTCAGTATTCTTTTCTTTGTTACCAAAGAAATCCTCCCGTCTCGCAATACTCTGCCCCGCTTTTGGAATGCGTCCTTGGTCATCCCGATACATTTATGGATCTCAGTGTCGCACTTACCGTAAAGAAGGACAGATGTCACTTAACAGCTCAGTATTCTTTTTTTTGTTACCAAAGAAATCCTCCTGACTCACAATACTCTTCCCAGCTTTTGGAATGCGTCCTTGGCCATCCCAATACATCTACGGATCTCAGTGTCGCACTTACCGTAAAGATGGACAGATATCACGTAACAGCTCAGTATTCTTTTCTTTGTTACCAAAGAAATCCTCCCGTCTCGCAATACTCTGCCCAGCTTTTGGAATGCGTCCTTGGTCAACCCGATACATTTATGGATCTCAGTGTCGCACTTACCGTAAAGAAGGACAGATGTCACTTAACAGCTCAGTATTCTTTTTTTTGTTACCAAAGAAATCCTCCTGTCTTGCAATACTCTGCCCAGCTTTTGGAATGCGTCCTTGGCCATCCCAATACGTCTACGGATCTCAGTGTCGATTTAGTATTACTGCTCAGTTATTTACAAATATGTTTTCAAGAGACCACGTGTAATGAACCTTTCATATTTACCATTTTGAACAAAATAAGCTTCAGTTCTGGATATTATTTTAGTGCGAATTATCGTTGTTTCCTTCCTTTCTTGGGTTTGAAAATATTTTTACAGACTTTTTTATGCCTACATTTCTTTTTGCTTAGAACGAAAAACAACATTTGATCATGTTTTGTTTTTTTGTGGGATATGTTTGTCGACAGAAATATTCACCAGGCCAGTAAATGAGATTAATTGCATATTTGGACAATTTACAGGAGCGCAAAGGCGAAAGGAGGGAGAAGAAAAAAAATGAAAATAAAGAAAAATAAAAGATAAATTAAATCTAATTTAAGAAATTAAAAGTTAATATGAAAAAATTAAATTTTTTCTTTTCTATTGCTTTCTCATTCATATTTTACATATATTTTTCTTTCATTCTTTCTTTTCTTTTCATAACGGTTCATCACTTTCTTTCTTCTCTTTTCTTAACTCTTCATTTCTTTCTTTCTTTCTCCTCTTTTCTTAACTATTCATTTCTTTCTTTTTTTTTTCTTTCATCTCTTTTATTAACGGTTCATTTCTTTCTTTCTTTCTTCTCTTTTCTTAACTGCCTATTTGTTTCTTTCTTTCTTCCTTTCATACTTTCTTTCTTGCTTCTCTGACTTTTTCAATGGTTAGTATTCACCTTATGTCTTTCATGTTTCCTTCCCTCGTCATTTCCTTTTTTTTTATCGTGTCACAATTTTCTTTCTTTCTTTCTTTCTTTCTTTCTTTCTTTCTTTCTTTCTTTCTCATTTTTCTTTCTTACTTTCTTTCTTTCTTTCTTATCTACTCACAACCGTTCCTTTTCTTTCTTTCTTTCTTTCTTTCTTTTTCATTTTTCTTTCTTACTTTCTTTATTTCTTTCTTATCTACTCACAACCGTTCCTTTTTTTTCTTTCTTTCTTTTTCATTTTTCTTTCTTACTTTCTTTCTTTCTTTCTTTCTTATCTAGTCACAACCGTTCCTTTTCTTTCTTTCTTTCTTTCTTTCTTTCTTTCTTTCTTTCTTTCTCTCTCTCTCTCTTTCTTCTCTGACTTTTCAATTGTCAATATTTACCTTGCGTCTTTAATTTTCCCTTGTTTTTATCGTTTCTTTTTTTCGTTCTTTCTTTTTTCTTTTTTCTTTCTTTTTCTTTTTTTGTCTTAACTGTTTTCTTTCTTTACTTCTTTTTCTTTAAAAGTGAGTCTTTCTTTTTCCATCATGCTTTCTTAACTTTATATTTCTTTTCTCACCTTTCATTAAACAAAATCTCTTCACAGCTTTTCCTTCTCTTTCCCTGGCTATTTCCATTCTTTCTTTCTCTGTCATTCTTTCTTTCTTTCTTTGCATTACCCAGAATTCCTTTCCGCTATATCTTTTCTTTCAGGTGTACAACTGAACCAGATTCTTTTATTTGTGCGCTTGAAAAGAATGTAACCCTTTTTTTGTATGTCAGCGATGCCGCTTAAACACGTGTATAAACAAGTGCGGGCTTGAATGTGCGGGTTAGGGTTAGAGAGATATACAAAGAAAACATACACAACTGTTTGTGAGTGAGTGCAAGGCAAAAGAGAGAGAGAGAGAGACAGACAGACAGACAAAGACAGAGACAGAGAGAGCATCTGCGTGTGTCTACGTAACTCGGATTTGAATACACATTGAATACACCCTTTCACTGTTGAAACTGTTAAATGTAGACGTCTCTTCTACTCCATCAGCTTCATATCTCGCACCTCTTGCCTGTGGAACTCCCTTCATCATTCCTCTTTCCCTGACAACTATAATCTTCAACTATTCAAATGTAACGTCAATCGACATCTCCAGTTGCCTTGATCTATCCACTATCCTTCTCCACGTCCTTTCCTCTTTCACTCCTATCTGCTCTCGCTCCAAATCTTCTGTAACCCCTTGCCTTGATCTATCCACTATCCTTCTCCACATCCTTTCCTCTAACACTCCTATCTGCTCTCGCTCCAAACCTTCTGTAACCCCTTGCGTCCTAGTGGCTTCCAGCTTTGCTTCGGGTGAAAAGCTTAAAAAAATATATATACAGGGTGCGATGGATAAAATGTCGTCTAAAATAAGCAAAAATGAAAAATAACACTGACCTCATTTTAACAGATATATTTACCAAAATTATACAAAAAAATTCTGAAATACTAAAGAGTAAATTTATTCAATAAAATAGCCATTGGTTTCAACCACGGCCTCCAGACGACTTCGGAATCTCCTGCAACTCTTCTGGACGGTCTCCTTGTTTAAGTTGGTGAATGCTACCATAATCTTTGCCTTCAGTTCATCTTTCGTGATACAGGGAGTTTTGTTGGTCGCTCACTCAACTGCGCCCCACACCTGATTATTAAGGGGGTTGAGGTGTCCAGATGTAAGGGGTGATGTGGTCGCAAAAATTGTCTGACAACTATGACTTGGTTCTCCTGCTTATGTCGCATGGTGCAGAGTCCTGTTGCTGACATAGGGTTTTCAAGCAGCCACCATCTTGACCCAGGACAGCACTTCCTCCTCAAGACACTTGATGAAGGCCAACAAATTCGGTACTCCTTTTCTTAACAGAATGATCAGAGTGAGTTTTCTAATATGCCGTACCTTCGTAATCACCATTAGACTCATCAAATTATTTCCGAATCCTTTACACTGTCCTCAGATTGACACCGAAACATTCTGAAATGTTCGTATTAGAGCTTCCGGCGCGAATGCCAAGCAGTACAGCATGCCGTTTACAAATTTCTAGTGGAGTGAATTGCATTATGGTGCTCTTTTTCTTACTGACCGTGCCCAACTGATCCTACTATACTGTGCAGTCGACAAAATCAAAAACAATCAACGCACATGCGCAAAATTAAAAATATAAAAGGGCGACAATTTATCCATCGCACCCTGTACTTTTCTCTATACAAACAGAATTCAATATCAGTCTGTTTATCGTTCAATTTTCTTTTTTTTTCTGTCTTCTTCAATAGTCAGCATTCACTTGATGCTTTTTTGTTTTACTCCTTCTTTCATTTCCTTCCATTTTATCATACCACACTTTTTCGTTCTTTCTTTCTTTCTTTCTTTCTTTCATTCATTCTTTCTTTCTTCTCTGACTTTTTCAATAATCAGTATTCCCCTTGCTCCTTTCATCTCTCCTTCTTTTTATCATTTCTTTCTTTCTTTCTTTCTTTCTTTTTTCTTCTCTGACTATTTTAATAATCAGTATTCATCTTGCCTCTTTCATCTGTCCTTCTTTCTTTCTTTCTTTCTTTCTTCTCTGACTTTTTCAATAATCAGTATTTACCTTGCCTCTTTCATCTCTCCTTTCTTTCTTTCTTTCTTTCTTTCTTTCTTTCTTTCTTTCTTTCTTTCTTTCTTTCTTTCTTCAAAAGTATTCGCGTTACTCTGAGCTATTCTACTCCCCAGACTGAATTGATGGGAATGTCATTCAGCTTCGATACGATTTCTGTGACAATGTTATTATTTTACTTGAAAAATCATGAATAACATAGAGCTAAACCTGTAACAAGACTGATACTATACATGGGATACTGGCTTTGCGAATAAGACTACAAACACCAACCAGTTGACCGCCTTGTGTAGAGTATTGTAGCGTATGATATGTCCAAATCGCAACAGCTTTCTCCTCTTTACGGTTGATAAGAGGGGCTCTTGTGGGTCTGACAGTTGTGCTACTTAACCCAGTAGATTTGTCTTGTGTTCTCTCCAGGAGATACCGAGAAGGCGTCTGAAGCATTTCATTTAAAAAATTTGGTTTCTGCTTTCACATTCATATAGCAGTATGGACAGCACCAAGGACTTGTAGAGCTTCATCTTGGTTGGAAAGCTGATGTTTTTGTTCTTCCAAATCTTACTGAGTTTTGCCATTGCCGATGTTGCCATAGCCACACTGGTCTTGATCATTGTTGTAGAATGTCCATCGTTGGTTGAGTGTAACTCCAAGGTATTTAAAGGTGTCCACTTTCAGTTTTTCGTCGTTCATGAAAACTGGGTTCCTGATGTTGGCTGTGCTGTTGATCAGGACTCTAATCTTATCAGTGCTCAATTCCATTCCGTATGCTCCTGCTCTGTCTGTCAATATGTTGGTGAGACCCTGCAATTCGGAGCTGCTGTCGCCGAACAAGTCAAACTCATCAGCGAAGCGTAAGTTGTTAATGGTTCTTCCTATAGATATAGTGAACTAAAATCCTTGAAGGGTTTCTCGCATGATATTCTCAAGAAAGATTGAATAACATTTGGAAAAGCAAACAACCCTGACGGACGCTAACTGTGGTGTTGAAATAGTCACCCATCTGACCGCACTTCTGGAGGTCGATGCTTTGGATGAGACCCTCCTCTGTGCCAAAATTCCTCAGGACCTGCCATAAACCATCATGCCACACTCTATGGAAGACCTTCTTGAAATCTATAAAGCTATGGAACAGATCCCTTTGATATTGCAGATGTTTCTCCATCAGTATGCAGCAATTGAAGATCTGCTATCCAGTGCTTCTGCCGGCCCTAAATCCAACTTGTTTTTCCGCTAGATATTATTCAGCCTCTTTCTTGAGTCTTTTTAAAATGACTAGTAGCATGATTTAATGGTGTGGCTAATGAGGCTGATGGTCGTGTAGTTCTGGCCCTGGCGGAAGTTTCCTTTTTTGGGCATGGGGACGATGATTGATTGAGGCCATTCTATGGGCCACTGTTTTGTCTCCCAGATGTCCTGGCAGATCGATGTCATTACAGTGATCAATTCATTCTCTACATGCTTAAGCTCCTGGCGATTTCGCTGTTGGTAAGCTGCGTAAGGTATTTTCCACCTTTTCCCTCAACACTGGAAATAGTGCAGGTGTCCTCGTTGATATTGAGTCCCCATCAATCAAACTGGTGTCGGGCTGTATGGGACGATTGTATAGGTCCCGACAGTATTGTGTCCATCTGTTCAGAACTGCGTGGTTTTCGGTTAGAAGTGCACCCGAGCTACCCTCGATGACTGTGAATCTTCTCCGCTTCAATGTGTCATACGTTCATCTACTGTTTCGTTTTTTCTTTCCGTTCTCGATGTTTTATTCTGCTGTTGACCCAACATTCCTATCACACTTGATCCCCTAAGATTTCAAGTTCAAATCAACCCAAACTTGCATTTAGAATTTTGATACATGCTAATTTAAACAATCAAACATAAATCTCGTGAAGCGTTGTCATAAAAAGAACCAATAATAAGATGATAGATAAACTAGACAAATATAAATAATTATGGACGTTCACTACATTTCTTTCTTTCTTTGAAATAGAACTAACCAGAAAATTTGCCATTTACACTATTTATATTCGAACTATTGACCTCATGTTTGTTGCTGTCATCACAAAGTTGAAATGCGGTGCCTCCCGGCTTTCATTAGAATTAAATCAATCCGCGTAACAATATAAACAATAATTCATGGAACTATTTTTGATTTTGGTAAAACATTTTAGGTAACGGCATTTATGAACCATTTCTTTACGTTTCAGAACCGCGGAAATCAAGCAGAAAAAGAAAATTTACAGAGCCTTTGATGATTAATCCGAAGAGAAAAAATATTAAAGACCCCTGCGAGGTAAAAGCTTTGGAGGGAGGTGTTATGGGTCCTTACCTATAACTACAGAATGAACTCTTCCTAACACTATGTATACTACGCCCCTCAAGAGAGAGAGAGAGAGAGAGAGAGAGAGAGAGAGAGAGAGAGAGAGAGAGAGAGAGAGAGAGAGAGAGAATCGAGTCGAGCCGATAGTAGTTCACTCCAAAC
>OZ038503.1:31705935-31753435 GCA_964036315.1 Acanthosepion esculentum | reverse complement strand
TATATGCTGACTTTCGCGACTTTACATTTGAGCGGAGAGCATAATGGTAACTTTCTCAAATTTACATTTGAGCTGAAGCTGTAATGGTAACTTTCACGACTGTACATTTGAGCCGAAGGTATCATGGTATCTCTCTTAGGTCTTCATACCAATTGTAAAATTAGATAAGAAATACGAAAACATAAATTCACATAAACATTGTTAAATTTTTTTTTCACGTCGACATCTTATAGTGATTATAGTTCAAGTTCGTTTTTCACAGTTGGGTACACGAAATTTTGCTGTGAATCACCGGTAGTAAGTTTAGTAGGAACGAATTGGTTATTTAACAGCTCACCCACTGTGCCAGTGATCACCCATTTTCTATTTGTTAAGTAAAGAAGCAGTTGTGTACATAAATTGATTTCAAGTTATGGTCTCCATACAACATTGCTTTGTTGCTTCATTCATTAAATTATGTTTAAGGGTTGTCGACTCAGTTTCGAAATCTGACTGACGCTGTTTATATCCACATTTTACTAATGTTTCAGGGGTATATGTGCATCGAATTACTCTTTGCGCCATTACTTATCACCATTTTTGTATGTGTCAGTCATGTCTCTCCACAACTACTTAACTTTCGTCGTTCTAATCAATGTATGTCCCATCATTATCAACCCCAGTCCCTGTTCTGCTAGCCATTTACACAAGCTTGTTAGCTAGGTTACTCACGGTATCACTATATTTCTCTTGCCTTCAATATGTCCTGTGAGTGTCAAATTCCCCAGGCCCTTTATTATCAATCCCACTTCCTGTTCTGCCACCCATTTACATAGCCTCGTGATTTAGGTAGGTTACTCGATGTTTTTCCCTGCTTCTATTGTCTCCAACGTGTCCTGTGGGTTTAATTATCCAAACATTTACATTGAAAAGAATGTCTCATATCGCAACATGCTGTTTTTCATTTTTTGCAGCGCTTTATAATGTTAATTCCGTAACGTCTCCTTTTTGAAGTGAGTATAGAGACTTGACTCAACGTCACACTAACCTGTCACAAATATACAGTTTCCCCATGTTTCACAGAGTTAGCATTCCATTGAAACATATATGAGATCAAGTGGCTCTGTATGCTAGTCACTGAGAAAATTCCTGGTGGATATAGTCAACTTATTATCAGGGAAGTCTTTGTTATATGTTAACAAATAAGCACAATTCTTGTAGTCGGTTTAAGGTTATCAAATTCAAGTCGGTTCAAGGTGATCCCATTCAAGTCGGTTCAAGGTGATCCCATTCAAATTGGTTCAAGGTGATCCTATTCAAGTCGGTTCAAGATGATCCCATTCAAATCGGTCAATGCGATCCCATTCAAGTCTGTTCAAGGTGATCCCATTTAAATCGGTTCAAGGTGATCCCATTCAAGTCGGTTCAAGATGATCCCATTCAAATCAGGCAATGTGATCCCATTCAAGTCTGTTCAAGGTGATCCCATTCACGTCGGTTTAAGATGATCCCATTCAAGTCGGTTCAAGATGATCCCATTCAAATCGGGCAATGTGATCCCATTCAAGTCTGTTCAAGGTGATCCCATTCAAGTCGGGTTAAGGTGATCCCATTCAAGTCGGTTCAAGATGATCCCATTCAAATCGGGCAATGATGATCCCATTCAAGTCGGTTCAAGATGATCCCATTCAAATCGGGCAATGTGATCCCATTCAAGTCTGTTCAAGGTGATCCCATTCAAGTCGGGTTAAGGTGATCCCATTCAAGTCGGTTCAAGATGATCCCATTCAAATTAGGCAATGTGATCCCATTCAAGTCTGTTCAAGGTGATCCCATTCACGTCGGTTTAAGATGATCCCATTCAAGTCGGTTCAAGATGAACCCATTCAAATCGGGCAATGTGATCCCATTCAAGTCTGTTCAAGGTGATCCCATTCAAGTCGGTTTAAGGTGCTCATATTCATAACAATTGGATAGTAAGTCTGGTTGTCGTGAGCCAGTTTTCCTGTGTCTGATTCGAAAAAAATTGGAATCGAACATTCGCTTTTTGAGGAATGTACTAGCATCACGATAGATAATCTGATGGAAATGTTGATATTCGGTTTACAGGCAACATTTTTCCAGCTGGGTCTGACATATACCAGCAGGAAGAAGGTGTAGCATTAAGAGTCAGCTGAGTTATTGTTAAATTCTAAACAGCGATACTTGTCGCAAAACAGGATACGGAACATTTACTTTCGACAGATGGCTATCAGTAAGAGGAGTCAACTTCAAAGTACAAGAGGCCCAGACTAAGAGAAAGTCACGGATGGAAGATACATTACTTTTTTAGACGAAGATAACAAGACAACGAAGATTGTTATCTAGAAAATTAACCATCCCTCGAAAAGGTACACGGAAGGAACGAAGTGAACCTCGCAGAACGGATAGGGAAGACTGTGCATCTCCCTCCTCACCTACGCCTCATCCATACTTCGTTCCCTCGTAGTAACAGGTTACAACCGAGGAATAAAAATCAGATTTAATTATAGAAATTGTTTTATTCTTCACTCGTGACCGAAGGGTAATTTTTAAGCCACAAGCCTTTGACTGGAAGAAACCTGTACCTTGTCAACGAATCTCATGCCTGGTCTGAGCTGCAACGCAGCAAAGGCTTGTCTTTGGTTTGCCATTATCACCATGGTGAATATACAGATGAAATACTTTGAGGAAATGACTTTAGAAACGGCATCAATAAAGCCGACAGCAATGCCGATACACGTAGATGATATCTTCATAGACTGGCCTCACCTCTCCAAATACTTCTGGATATATGAACTCAGTAAGATTTTTCATGGCAATTGTTCTGATGAGCGTTCACCTACGGTACCTAGAGTTTTTGAACTTAAGCTCAATGCTAGAATGGCGGTAATGTCTCTTCATTTTACAACTGAAATGGCCAAACGTAACTGTAAGTTTTATGCTAACAGTTTCTTCTCTCTCACTTCTCGCTTGTGGGACTCTCTTCCGTCTTGTTACTTTAATAATCACATCTCCTAATCTATAATAATGTGGTGACAGTATTATTAGATGCTACAGAAGAATTTAAACGGTAAAGAGAGACTGTTGTCACTAGAGTTTTATGTTTTAATCAGAGAAAAACTCAATCTTTTGATTCTGATAAAAAAGTGAATCATAAATACGCTGCAGACAGGATGAAAATAAAATGATGAAACCTGCTGCCGCTGGCGATGATAAGAGTAACAATTCAAGCAATTGTTATTGGCGCAGCGGGAGTTCAGAATGATATGAGTTTAGAACGCGTGATGGCAGACATTATATCATTTGGTTTTATTTACAGATCTCTACCGGTTTTCTTTGATTAAATTCACTATAAAATGGCGCTATTCTGGGTAACCGTAAATCTATATTTTTCACTGTACTGAATTATATGACAGTCCCGGAAAAGAAGAAATGAAGCTTTTTTGACCAGCAGAGAACCATTATATATATATATATATATATATATATATATATATATATATATATATATATATATATATATATATATATACATGTATGTGTGTGTGTGTGTGTGTGTACGAGTGTGTGTGTGTATAAGGTATCATATTTATACATACATTTATATATATATATATATACATATATTTATACATACATTTATATATATGAATTATATAGAGAGGTATATCAAGTACACACACACACACACATACATATATATATATACGATACTTAATACATACATATAAAATACCCACTATATATATGTATTAGGTATTATATATATATGTGTGTGTGTGTGTGTGTGTTTGTCCATGTGTATATATGTGTGTATTAGGTATCATATTTATACATTTATATATATATATGAATTATATATAAAGATGCATATCAAGTATATATATATATATATATATATATATATATATATATATATATATATATATATATAATATCCTCTATATATATGTATTAGGTATATATATATATATATATATATATATATATATATGTGTGTGTGTGTGTGTGTGTAATATTCTGTATTGGGGAAGCAACACTTCTTTTATAGCAAAACAACTTAATAAAAGAAGTTGAATTCAGAGTTTTCCAACGCTATATGACCAAGTCTGTAGTTTAACATAGCAGACACGAAAGCAAATATCTACTATGACAGTTCAAACCAAACACCAGAAGACTAAAATGACCAAAACAGAACCAGCATCAGTAACACTGGCAGCACTATCACCAAAACTACCACCCCCGACATACACAATCACCACCATAACAATTAACACGGTCATCACGAAAGTTATAACCATTGACACTCCAAAAATATTATTTTGCGACTACTACTATCACTTTCGCTATTAGTATTGTTGTTACTACGTTAAGAACAATTACTTCATAACCACCACTACCACCATTAGTACTGCTTTTTATCATATTTTTATCATTGTCATTATTATTATTATTATTATTATATTATATTTATTTCCTTTGATATCTGGCGTTTAAACATTTCTTTCCGGGTCCCGCCCAGGGACCTAAGTTTAGAAATGGCATCATGACACTTTCCACTGCAAAGAAAGAAAGAAAGAAAGAAAAATAATTACATAGATAAAGCCCTTCGTAAAGTGTGGGCTGTACTTGTCAGAAAATTTTTTTGTATCTCTTTGTGGCATGGACTTCCAGGGATCCTTTCAATCAGCCTACTGGAATCTTTTCCAACCAGCCCAAGGGCTCCAACTACAACAGGGATTGTTGATGTTCCCATGTGCCACATTTTTGAGATTTCTATTTCAAGGTCCTTGTATTTTGACAGTTTTTCGAATATCTTCCAAGATACATTGCAGTCTGCAGGGACTGCCATATCAATAAGGAGGCACTTATTTTGTTTGTGGTCTTTAATAACAATGTCTGGGCGGTTGGCATTGATTGCTCTGTCAGTGTGTATTGTGTAGTCCCATAGAATTGTAACAGGTCCTATCTCCGTAACCGGTTCAGGGTGGTGTTCGTACCAGTTTCTTTCAGTTTCCTTCCCATAGGAGTTGCACATTTTCCAGTGCAGATATTGGCCCACTCTGTCATGCCGGGTTATTATTATTATTATTATTATTATTATTATTATTATTATTATTATTATTATTATTATTATTATTATTATCACAGCTATTATCATAATTGCCATTGTCATTATTATTTTTTTATTATTTTATTTATTATTTTAATTAATTCATTACCTACTTATTCTTTATTTCCTTATTTTTTTATTTTAATGTTGCTATTATTGTCACTATCGTGGTTATTATTGTTTCCATCATTATTTAGGATAACTTTACTGTTCATTATAACCAATAACACATCAATTGTTATCAATATATCAATAATAGTATAACAAATAATATATACATTAACATGATCACAATCGTTAATAACACAGCCGTAATCATTGTTGTTAAAAATTACAAACATCATCTACATGTCTACAGACTGCACCCAACTTAACCCACGATCAACAAGTCTACATATGTGTATGTGTCAATGCGATACATATATGTGCATGTGTGAGTACATGTGAGCATGTCTGCCGGCGCAAACAGCCGACCTGTAAAACGTCAAAGCCATACCCACCTGTACCCTGCTAAGAGAACATTGCTCCATATGAATCGCTACAATCTTGATACCGAAATAGACAGAATGAAAGTTGCGTAAATACGTGTGCTCGTACGTATGAATGTGTAACTGCACCTAATCCAAGATTATGAATATGGGTGTGAATGTGCGAACTAACATGGATACACCAGTTTGCATGTGTGTCTATGTATATGTGAGTGTGATCCCAAACAAACACAGAAGAAAAAAATTTTCTTCCCCCCCCACATGCAAATAATCAAGCACAAATGAAGCATAAATAGATCCAGTTTTGAAAAAAATTAACCAGTTTGTCTGAAGACCGCGTAAGCGTGAAACCCGGTGTTAAAAACTACTATCCATGCAATTGCACACACACACACACACACACACACACACACACACACACACACACACACACACACACACACATATATATATATATATATTATATATATATATATATATTATATAAAAATATATATAATATATATAATATATATATATATATATATATTATATAAAAAACTAAATAAAAGCTCCTTGTCAGTCGTTTTTAATGAAATGTGCTTGAAAGAAGGATTGCTGCCTAAATACACAAATTTTAAATTGCATGACATGGCAGCCAACAAGGAAAGCGACACTATAACTTTCAGGAAGAATCTTGTTTTGCGACAAATAACTAAAGCTAAGAATGAAACTCAACATATAAATAATGAAATCCAAAAACATACTACAGTACTAAAAAACGCTTTAAAATATTCATGGAGACCTACCGGACACTATTCGGAATATACTTGTCGACAACACTAATATAATAGCATCATCCACTTGCAAAAAAAGGCTAAAAATAATGGAAGCCTTACTAATAAAAATAAACAAACCAACACTTAATAACATTAACTTTGAACATGGACATAATATCTTGACCGTGTTTTGAAACAAAAAAATGAATCACTTTATAAAACATACACATAACAAACTATTTCTAATTCTAACAGTTGAAATATAATCCTTGATAATGGCTAAATGTATAGCCGAAAGCGCTCGGTTAAAAAGAACTTTCGGACAATTTTTATATAATTTATCCTCTGAAAAGAAAAACTTTATTAGATCGCACGAGAAATTATATAAAGAAAACTAAATAAAAGCACCTTGTCAGTCGTTTTTAATGAAATGTGCTTGAAAGAAGGATTGCTGCCTAAATACACAAATATATATATATATATATATATATATATATATATATATATATATATATATATATATATATATATATATATATATATATATATTCGACTGGCATTACGACTGGAATTCCAGTCGAATCCATTACATTCACTTACGTGCTAACACCCTTGGGAAAGGTGTGAATCCTCTTCTCCCTATGGGTAAATAGCAGGACGGACTGGGTTCTATAGCCTTGGACGGCAACTGGTCTAGGAGAAGGACAACTCTGAATTCAAAACTTGCGGAGGGTCGTTTGGGGACCTTGTGGCATTCGTTGCACCAGGTCCCTGTATTCGTCCCTCCAAAAAGTGTGGATGGCCCTACACAAAGCCTTCAGCACTCTAATCAAATCTTGTGTGGGTGTCCGGCTTTTCAGTTTCTGGGAACTGATCTGTCTGGCCCTCATACGTCGAGTTCGACGGGAGAGTCCATCATATATATATATATATATATATATATATATATATATATATATACACATACACACACACACCAACACACACCAACACACACACACACACACACACACACACACACACACACACACACACACACACACACACACACACATATATATAGGTAGTAATCCGTTGGTATAATCCAGGTGAGTCCTATTAACACAACATAGAATTTGAAATATGTTAAAACTGACTCACAAATGAGCGCCCAATGTTTATTTTGAATAAACAGATAAACTTTCTTTACAACGGGAATAGTACACTACAAACCAATACCAGAAACAGTTTTTAAAAAATCCTAAAGCTCTAATACGAATATTTCAGAGTGTTTGTGTGTCAATTTGAGGACAGTGCAGAGGATTTGAAAATAGTTGGATGAGTCTAATGGTGATTTCAAAAGTACGGCATCCCAGAAAATTCACTCTGATCGTTCTGGTAAGAAAAGGACTGCTGAACA
The DNA here is from genome assembly GCA_964036315.1 of Acanthosepion esculentum. Classification (NCBI taxonomy): domain Eukaryota; kingdom Metazoa; phylum Mollusca; class Cephalopoda; order Sepiida; family Sepiidae; genus Acanthosepion; species Acanthosepion esculentum. Next base: position 31,745,677 of record OZ038503.1, on the reverse strand, counting down.
AATAGGTTTTCGAACAGAAAATTCGAGATGAAAATGCCTCGGTTATCGAACAAAATTTCGGTTCTCGAGCAACATTGTCGAACCGGGTTAACCCGAATAGAATAACATTTTACTGTTGTGTCAAATTTGAGTCGACCGTCGTGTTAAATATACATTCGTGTGTTGTGCTTTTTTTCTAATTTTATTGTACTGTGACTTTTTTTCTCTACATTGATTCCAATTGGAAAAATAGTTTCGGTTTACGAACATTTCGGATTACGAACGATCTTCAGGAACGAATTAAATTCGTGAACCGTGGTTCCACTGTATTACGAGGAGAAGGATTGTCATTTATATTTAACGATCATTTGGACACCTCGATGTGGTATAATGTTTGGCAAGCTTGTCTCGTTAGAACAATTACGACTGAGTAGTGAGTTCGATCCTCACTGGGTGCTCCACACTTTCGGCCTTGTGCCACATCTAAGCTACGCTTAGGAAATCATTTAGGGCACCTCGAGGCAGTGTAATGGTTAGCAAGCTTGTCTCGCTAGAACATTTATGACTGAGTAGTAACTTTGACCCTCACTGGGTACTCCATACTTTCGGCCTTGTGCTACATCTAAACTACTCTTGGAAAATCACTATATTACTTTTCATCTTCATTTCAGCTGCTTTATTTAGTATTAGTAAAAATATTGAATTTTTATTCGATCAAGCATCGTTAATCATTGATTTTTTGATTGATATTCCTTTCTTCAGTTATTTATTCAACGCATTGTGTGAACTGCATTAAAAAGTGGACATTTTTTTTGAGATTTTTGATTTAATCAAAAAATTAAATTGAGTTAAATGTCAAATCAAAGAAAAGTTTGATCTAATTTTCCCCCCATGTATTTTGAATGTATCAAGAGATAATAGCAACTTTAATAAAAGCTACAAAACATTACACCCCACCCACATACTTCTCTGTCGCTTAGTTGTCCACGTGAATCTCTTATCTCTTTCTCGGATTGTCTCGCCAAATAAATATATTTCCTTTATCTGCTCTTCTGTCAGTGTTAATTAACTTCACACAGGTCAGATGCCACGGCGAGAAGACAGTCTTCAGTCTTATCTTGAAACATTCAAAACCCACACACGAAACAATAAAGTTTGAATGTTTTATTTCGATAGCACGACGATTAGCAAGTGTTTTTTTTTTGTTGTTACAGTTGTTTCGTTTTGTAGTGAATTCAATCTTCTCTCGGCGCTTAAAGTTTTATCCTTGTGTCAAACTAACTTTGGTCGCAGACCAGAGGATAAGTGTACTGAATTCGCTAAAAATACAGAATATTACATTTTATCATCATCGATCGGACTCCGACCTACTACTAGTCACGATCAATGTATGTCCCCTGGGGGTGGTACCGTGCCATGAGCAACTATTGGGTCTTAAACTTACTCCAGAATACTAGCGGAACTCGTACGCACGACCCATCGCTAAAGATGCAGGAAAAATGGTCGGTTCCCTGTGCCCCCCACCCAGTAAGTACCCTGCTATCCTCTACCTTTAGAAGAGCCAGATAAGGCCTAAAATGGAGGACTGTTGTCATATTTGGGCAAGAGCCGGCCAGTCCTCATTTTCCAGTCTCGCATCCTTGTGGGTGATAAATTACTTTCCAACCTACAACCTTTTTCTCAAAGATGAAACGTCCCAAGCCCCTCACTGATCTATCGCTATTTCCTTGGAAAGTGCTCAGACGAACTACATTCCTTTCCATATTTCCCTTTTCTTTAGGGTAAGGGTTACCTTGTACCAGGCCCTGATGCCACTCGAGGTAGAGAGTTACAATAACGATAGTTTATACGGATAGGAGGGGGAAGATAACGGTTAACTCTAGAGTTGAACAGGTTAAGATTGTAGTGATCGGCGAAACATTCTCTTTTGCTTCTATTCATCATCATCTTTCACCATCATCATCATCATCTTTCATTATCATCATCATCTTTCATCATCATCTGTGAAAATATTTCCCAGCATTCACGGCCATCTAGGAGGATCGATATTACATAGCATTTCAGTATTCTTTTCTTTGTTTCAAACGAAATTTTCCTGTTTCTTAATACTTAGTTTTTTTTAAAGCAATTTTCACTATTCCAATTCACCTTCGTATTTCTGTGTCCCATTTTCCGTCATTTGTTAAAAAATCTTCACAGGTGTTTAAAGTTTTGTACTTGTTTGATTTTGGTATCTTCAATTCGTAGTTCGCATTCTGTTGTCTTACAGTCGATGCCGAGTCATTTCTTCTCACTTTCTTTTACTGCATTCACTATGAGCTCCGGCAGTTTTATTTCTGTGTCTGCTACCAACACTGTGTCATCTGCATATCTCAGGTTGTTAAGACTGTATCCATTAATAGTATATTTATAAGACTTACAGTAAAGTATACGCTTACTACACGTTTTCTGCAAACACAAGTTTCATCTAGAGCAATAAAAATAAACCTTGTCAGCCATCGGTACGATCGCACAGCTGTTACAGAACAACATTATAATTAATAAGAGCATGTAGTATTAATAAAACTGAAAGATTCTGCAATGTCATTGGTGCTGACATGGCATCTCGGCTTCAATCACTTTCCCACCGCCGTAACGTAGCTTCCCTGTGTTTTTCTTTAAATATTTTTCATGCCAAATGTTCTAATGAACTTTCCTTTATGTTACATAGACTTTATGAATTTAATCGTAGTACTAAAGTGGCGGAAAGGTCTCATAAATTTACAGTTGAAATGGTTAGATGTAACCGTAAGTCCTATGCTAACACTTTCTTCAATCGTACTTCTCGCCTGTTGAAATCTATTCCGGTTTCTTGCTTCCCAGTAAACTTTGATCTTCAAAAATTTAAATGCAATATCAATCGTTATCTTCTGTCTTTTGTTCTTTGTCTTTAATAATGTTTTTTTTTTACTATATTCTATCACACCTAGTAACCTCCTGCATCTTAGTGGCTTTATTGCCTGACTTGGGGGTGAAATGATTAAAAAATAATACAATAGAAGTAACTAGCAAGAGGCCTATTGGGAGAATGATTCAGTAGGCTAGGTACAACTGAGTTATTATTGCACGTATATGTCTACGATCTCAGCATGTACAGTCGGGGAACTTCTCGACACGGGCTTATACAATAATTAACGTAAATTTAATAATTATACATTATTATTATTTTTAAAAATAGGCCTACAAAATATTATTATAATTATAATTATTATAATAATTATAATAATAATAATTATAATAATAATTATTATTATAATAATAATTATTTTATAATAATTATAATTATAATAATAATTATAATAAGTATAATAATAATAATAATAATAATAATAATAATTATTATTATTATAATTATAATAATAATTAAATCTCAAAAATATGGTACATGGGAACATCAACTATCCCTGTTGGAGCCCTCGGATTGGTTGGAAAAGATTCCAGTAGACTAATTGAAGGAATTCCTGGAAGCCCATGCCTGAAAGAAATGCAAAAATTGTTCTTACGAGTACAGCCCACACCTTACGAAGGCCTTTGTCTATGCAATTTTTTTTTCAGTGGAAAATGTCATGATGCCATTTCTAACCTTAGGTCCCTGGGCGGGACCCGGAAAGAAATGAGTACATATCAGAAATCAAAGAAAATAAAATAATAATAAAAAAATGTGTTAATTCGAAATGCAGATTCTGTGATAAATATCCAGAAACAATTGCGCATGTTGTATGAGGTTGCACGGTATTAGCACCCACTGAATATAAAACTCGGCATGACAGAGTGGGTCAATCTCAGCACTAGAAAATATGCAATATTTACGGGAAGAAAACTGTAAGAAACTGATATGAACACCACCCAAACCCGGTTATGTTACAGATATAAGAACTTTATACCATTTTATGAGACTTTACAATACCCTCAGACAGAACAATCAAAGCTAATTGCCAGACATCGTGATCAAAGACAACAAAAACAGAATATGCTTTCTTACTGACATGGCAGTGCCTTTAGGCTGTAGTGTATATTTGAAGATTATTAAAAAATAACAAAATACAAGGATCTTGAAGTGGAAATCACAAAAATGTGGCACACGAGGACATTAATAATTCGAGTTGTAGTTCGAGCCCTCAGATTGATTGGAAAAGTCTCCGATAGACTCACTGAAGGGATCCCATGCTATAAAGAAATACAAAATATTGTACTCACACCTTACGAAGGGCTTTATCTATGTGAAATGTGTGTGGTCTTAGGTTGTCATTTTTTAACAAAAATATTCAGCGTCATGATGCCATTTCTAAACTTATCTGGTTGGGACCCGGGAAGAAATGAATATACAACAGAAATTAAAGGAAATACTATTACTACTACTACTACTACTACTACTAATGCTACTACTACTACTAATAATAATAACAACAACATCGAGGAATTATTACTTGAAGTGAAAATGGGGATTGTAATTGGCGGAAACACTGACTTTGAAAAATAATGAATAAATTTGATAAAGAAAGAAAAGTACAAATTCATTGATAAGAAATTTAATTCAGTTTTAGACAATAAATACAGCCACAAGTGGGCAACGTATAAATGAACCAGAAAAAGGTTATTTGAAAAAGAGATGAGGCCATAGGAAATTTTGGTGGAAGTCCGAAGCGCCTCCGACGTGCAAATCGATCGTCGGAACCGGGTGTAGGGGCGAAAGACCAACTGAGCCGTCTCGTAGCTGGTTTCCTCCGAAGTTTCCCTCAGGATAGCCGGCGCTCGATCGTCGCAATTCCATCCGGTAAATCGAACGATTGGAGGCCCCAGGGCCATTCACGGCTTCGGCCTACTTTTGAACTCGGAACGGGCAGAACAAGTCGACTCTCCCGAATACGGAGCCGTCCTCTGCTTCGCGCCCGCTCGGGCGCGGAAACGAATGCGAGTCTCAAGTGGACCACTTTTGGTAAGCAGAACTGGCGCTGTGGGATTAACCAAACGTCTGACTAAGGTGGCTAACGCGATGCCCATGATATTCCCGAAAGGGTCTCCGTTGATATAGACAAAAGGACGGTGGTCAAGGAAGTCGGAATCATCTCAGGAATGTGTAACAACTCACCTTCCAAATCAACAGATGTTTAATGGCACCTCAGGGTCATTCATTGCGGACGAATCGAGTAAATGTGAATGTTAACAAGGTCAGCATTTCAGCGTTAAATAAAAATGTCTGGGAAGCGAGATGTGACTATCAATTACGAGGGTAATTCAATAAATAAGTTGAATTTTTCGGTATAAGGACTTCTAATACAGATAGAAGCTTACTCTTTTTAATTTTTTTTACTTTTTTTTCACATGGATTTAATTTATTTTGCAGATTAAAAAAAAACTTTGAGAGTTTTGGCGATTAACAAAGATGGCCGACCAAGAAGCATGCTCCAGGATTGAACAGCGGTCACTTATCAAGTTTTTGCTTGCTGAAGAGTGCAAACCAGTTGAAATTCATAGAAGATGTCAACTATGTATGGTGCCACATGTTTCAACCAAAAGAAAATCTCTACAAGTGGGCTAAATTGTTTAAAGAAGGACGGAGCAGTGTTGAGGAAGACAGGCCTGGGAGGCCTACAGAAGTGAGGTCTCCTGAGGTGATCGAATCAGTCAATGACCTCATTCAGTCTGACAGAAGGGTGACAGTGGATGACATTGCAGGGACTTTGAGCTTATCTGTTGGGACAAACGCAGGGGTCATCAGTCAGAAGGAGTAATCTTGCATCATGACAACGCAAGGCCTCACACAGCAGCCCAAACGGTGTAGACCATCAACGAGCTGGGCTGGGAACTGCTCCCTCATCCCCCTTACAGCCCAGACCTTGCCCCTTCAGACTTTCACCTGTTTGGTCCCTTGAAAGCGTTCACGAGAGGCACGAAGTTTAAAAGTGACGATGAAGTCAAAAGTGTTGTGAGCAACTGGCTGAGATATCAGTCCAAAGATTTTTACGCTGAGGGAATACGGAAGCTTGTGCACAGATGGGAAAAGTGTGTAACAGTGCTGGGAGACTACGTTGAAAAAAGAAAAGAAAAGTAAGCTTCTATCTGTACTAGAAGTCCTTATAGCGAAAAGTCACCTTATTTATTGAATGACCCTCGTATATTGTATCAGAATACACGTGTACGACTGAGAACGATTATTAGAAATAGAAGCCTTTTAAAGGTGTTGCCATCATTCATTAGAAGATTGGAAGTTGTGTATAATGTATGAGTCTGTAAGCAATGACATGTGTTTTGAACATGTTTTCAGAAAGTGCTGCAGAATAGCAAAGGGAAAATCCTGTGTGAGATTCCGACATACTCGTAGACAATAGCAACTTTGGAGTAAAATAAATCAAATTTGCTACCTGATAGTCTTCTGACGATTTCTTTGAACGCAAAGAAAAGAAGACCGCCAACACGAATGACATAAAGAATGAAATTATGAAAGTTTGGGAATGACAAGCAAAGGAAATAATTGCAATGCTTGTGATCATTGAAGTGGATGTTGTACAAAATCTTGCAGATTTGATGAATTGTGTTTTGCAGATACAGGGTGCGATAGGTAAATTGTCACCATTTTATATTGTTAATTTTGCGCATGCTCGTTGTTTGTTTTTATTTTGTCGCCTGCACAATATAGTAAGGTCTGTTTGGCACCGTCTGTGAGAAAAAAAAGAAGCATCATGACGTAATTCACTCCGCCAGAAATTTCGAAACGGCATGCTGTACCGCTTGGCATTCGCGACGGAAGCCTCAATACGAACATTTCAGAGTGTTTGGGTGTCAATCCAAGGACAGTGCAGAATATTCGGAAAGAGTTGGATGAGTCTAATGGTGATTACGAAGGTGTTTGGAATGATCACTAGTGATGGCGACGTTATGCCTTCATTCATCTACCCACAGGGCCTCAGATTCAACATGGAGACTTCATCAATTACCTTGAGGATAGAGTGCTGGCCTGGGTCAAGAGGGTGGCTGTTGGAAGAACCTATGTCTGGCAACAGGACTTTGTACCATGTCGCAAAAGCAGGCGAACCCAGTCATGGCTGTCAGACAATTTCTGCGACCACATTACTCCTTATATCTAACTCCTCAGGCTACAACCCTCTTGATTATTGTGTGTGGGGCGCAGTTGAGAGAAAGACCAACAAAACTCTTTGTAACACCAAAGTTGAAAAGCTTCTAATGATAAACTCTAAGAGGGTGTCAAATTTGGCTGAAATGCGATCATTCCTTCTGTAAGCAGATTTTTTCGATTATCGATTTTTTTGGAACCTGAGTCCGAACTCAAAAATCGGGCTTCGTCATGTCCTTACAGCAGCCATTTGCAAACTTGTGGTGAAAACCGCATCGAAATCGGGTGAGAAATGCGGCCTGGGCGAGGTAACAACGCCCACGACAGACACACAGACAGACATGAGAAATATAGATAGTAGATTTTCGCATGTCCATCCATTCGTTAGTTTGCATGACCGTTACGTCCTACCAATACCTCATAAATAATGATCTATTCCGTTTTGATCAAGTGGAAAAATGGAGAAAAACACTACTTGGTTTGAGTAATGGAGAAAGAGAAAGAGAGACGTGGGAGGGAAAGAGGTATTTTATTGTCGTAGAACTCGTCATGAGCTTATTCAATCATTAACTAAAGAATTAAGATTTATCAGAAATTTAAAATAGGAAAACCATGGAATTTTAACGGGTTAAAACGAGTAGTAGTAGTAGTAGTAGTAGTAGTAATAATAATAATAATAACAATAATAATAATAATAATAATAATAATAACAATAATAATAATAATAATAATAATAATAATAATAATAACAATAATAATAATAATAATAATAATAATAATAATAACAATAATAATAATAATAATAATAATAATAACAATAATAATAATAATAATAATAATAATAATAATAACAATAATAATAATAATAATAATAATAATAATAATAACAATAATAATAATAATAATAATAATAATAATAATAATAAAATCGAAATCTCAAAAATGTGGTACATGGTACATGGGAACATCAACTATCCCTGTTGTAGTTGGAGCCCTCGGATTGGTCGGAAAAAATTCCAGTAGACTAATTGAAGGGATTCCTGGAAGCCCATGCCTTAAAGAAATACAAAAAATTGTTCTCACGAGTACAGCCCACACCTTACGAAGGGCTTTATCTATGTAATTTTTTTTTTGTCAGTGAAAATGTCATGATGCCATTTCTAACCTTAGGTCTCTGGGCGGGACCCGGAACGAAATGTGTACAAACAAGAAATCAAAGGAAATAATAATAATAATAATGATAATAAATGTTGCCAGTGGAAAAGAATGGATGTAGGAAGGGCTCTCAAGGAACCAAATGCCATTTGACATTTCAGGAACAGAATATTTGCGTGTCTTGGATTCATTTCCAAAATGGTTCCTCAATCGTGGGTTCTCAAATATTTTCAGATTTTTGCGGGTAGCGAATTTGTTAATAAGTATAACGGAACAAAGTATTCTTCATTAGAAAACAAAATTTGTTCGTTGAAAATCAAAAACAGGTTTTATTATCAATTAGAAGGGGGAATATTCCAAGGCAAATCCTTCTCATCACTGTTCTCTGTGATAGCCATGGTCCCATTGTCTGCGGTTTTACAGGAATTGGATATGACTCACCAAGAGAAGGAGCAATGTCAAATCACTTAATCTTCATGGATGACTCGAAGCTGTTTGCCAATAATGAATCCTCAACTGCCCAATGTTTTTGCAAAGATATTGGCATAGAATTTGGGATTTCACGGGTCTTTCTAGTAAGACAATATTCTGCTTGGCTACTTTTCGTGTCTCGGTAAAAAGCCAAGATTTCACGTGTTGATTTTCAAAACACGCATACATACGAGGCCAGAACAAGACCTAAAGAAAACAAAAGTAAAATTATGCTCTTTTAAAAAGCTGAACCTAGAAGCTATAGTTTTTAGATATTAGTCAGTGCCTAAAAGAAATACTCACGTTTATTGGTTGCGCATGTAATTTTAATTGTACACAAATGTCTTTCAAACGTCACTGGTCAGTATATTCTGATCTGCAAGAAACAGGAATTGGATATGACCTACCAAGAGAAGGAGCAAAGTTAAATCCCTTAATCTTCATGGATGACTCGAGCTGTTTGCCAATAATGAATCCTCAACTGTCCAATGTTTTTATAAAGATATTGGAATAGAATTTAGGATTTCAAAGTGTTCAGTTTTAACAATGACGAGAGGCAAACGGAAGAATCGCCGTGGAATTCATTTGCCTGAGGGTTAAAGGATTGTTGATCCCGCAGAAACATCTTGGAATTTTGGAGCTAGATTCGATTTTGAATGAAAAGGTGAAAGATGGTGTACTTGCACAGGTTAGAATTAATGTTGCAAACAAAATGAAATGGCAAGAGTACGGCACAAGGTCATCAGCTACTAATTCTACTGGTTGGTTGTTTGGTTGATTTTATTTAGTGTTATATGAAAAGCTCTATGGGTTATTTAATGCCGAAATCTAAGTATTTTAAACACACTTTTATGGCTTCAAGAAAATGTATTTTGAACGCAATTGTATGCCTTCAACTACAGATAAAATGTATTGATGATCATTTTGCTATAAAATGTATTGCTGGTATTTTTACTAGAAATAAATATTGTTGGTAATTTTAATAGAAATATAGCTATCGATGCTAATTTTACTACAAATAAGTATTGGTGGTAATTTTCCTAGCAATAGGTATTTTTGGTAAGTTTACAAGAAATTGGAATTGTTGGTAATTACTATAAATTGGTATTGTTCGCAATGTTACTAGAAATAGGTATTGATGGTAATTTTAATAGAAAAAGGTATTGTTGGTAATTTTAATAGAAATAGGTATTGATGGTAATTTTAATAGAAATAGGTATTGTTGGTAATTTTACTACAAAAAAGTACTGTTTGTAATTTTACTAGAAATAGGTATTGTTGCTGATGTTGCTAGAAATAGCGTGGCCGTGTGGTTAGAACGTTCGCATTCTGAACATGAGACCCAGGTTCGAATCTCACCATGGTCGATTTGTCAGGAAAGAGACTTCCTGATGTTATCGAACTGGAAGAACACAGCGTTTGGCAATTGCCTGACAACCATACGACGGGTTGACCCAAACCTTGTGAGTGAAATTGGGTAGACGGAACTTAGTAGACAGGTATCTTCGAATACATGTGGCTATACACACACTAGAAATAGGTAATGTTACTAGAAATTGTTATTGTGGGTAATTTTACTAGAAATAGGTATTGATGGTTATTTTGTTGGCAAATCCCCCTTATATAAAAATGCATTGCTGGCACGTCTACTACAAGAATGTTTTTTTTATACCATCACCGTGCTTTGTTTTTGTTTGGGGCTCCACTATTTGCGCGTAGAAATTAAAAGAGAAACAATGTGAAGTTTAAGAGTATAATTAATTCAACTCAAATCGTTTTCTTTATTTTGGTATATTTTTCTTTTTTAAAGTTTATTAAAATTAATATATAATTTTGTTGATTTTGCGATCCATCAATTGCCACCCCGTTAGCAATGGCCTACGAAATATGATATGTATTTCGAATCTTTGAATTAACTATCCACGTTAAAACAGTTTTAATGAAACAAAAAATATAGAAACTATGACTTCGCAAGCAACTATGTTGCATGAAACAAAATAAACAGGAAAGTATCCTTTGTATTCTATGTATGTATTTTATTTTATGTAAGTATCCTTTTTATTCTATGTATGTATTTTATTTTATGTTAGTATCATTTTTATTTTATGTATTTTATTTTCTGTAAGTATCCTTTTTATTTTATATATGTATTTTATGTAAGTATCCTTTTTATTTTATATATGTATTTTATTTTATGTAAGTATCATTTTTATTTTATGTATGTATTTTTTAATCAACTCGTTAACTGTTTGTGATTGAAGTCTATTTTTGTATATAACATTTTTGATTATCCTATATCTATAAAATATCAAGACTATAATGTTGTATCGATGTATGTGTCCGCGATACAGCTTAAATGATTCATTATACCCCAACCAACTTAGAAACATATTGTATCTTGAACCAGTGCCAAATTTCATTAAAATTAGACAGTGTGTTCCTTGAACTAGTGCCGTTTTTCTGTTTTTATGGAATTTTATAATAGCAAATTCAGTATTTGTTTTCAATACACGTTCTTATATCAATTCGCGTATATAAACAAATACTTATTTTCTGATGTCAGACGCCTTCGTTGTGACTTTCGTGATGTCAACGAATGCTCGTTATTACGTTCGTGATTCTCGTTGTAGCCGAGACTTTGGAATCGCAGATACTAATAGTAACTCTTACGAATAATAATCGCACTAGTAATAATTGTTCAAATAGTAACCACCGAATGGTAATCCGTAGAGTGATCAGTATATAGAAATAGTATAGAGAGTTGTATAGAGAATCGCGATCACTTAGACGCCACACTAATTCCCATATATACCTTTCCTTTACGATCACGTGGTCTACTTATTAGAAATGGAATCACCTGTGTTTGCTCACTGGTGATCTGTGTTCAAACTCCAGTGTCGGCAACGACACTTCATCCCTATGCAACAACTTATATATTATATTCCAACTATTATGTGTGGGGAAATAATAAACATTCATAATACATTATGACAACATTATTAAATAAATTTAAATATACATAGCGCAAAATATATTTATATAATTCCCTACACTATATTAGAACTTTTTTTTTAATAAACAACTACTTGAAAGGTGAAGAGGCTCTATGTGTCACATGGCTTGATGGTAAATAAATAAATAGATGTACGGTAGTAGTTGGCTGCTGTTATGTGTTTTAAATAAATGCGAGAAAGAAACCAATATGTATAATAAAAAATATGCTTATTATTTTGTTTTATGTCATGGCTCCAAATTTTCACTCGGTGTGTTAATTATATAGCCCAGTGGAACAAAAACCTTCTTTGACCATCTTTAGAATTAATTATTAATTTTGTATTCAAATTACACTTTATAGAAGAAAGTAAAACATATATCTAATGATATCGTAAAATAATTTATTTTCATACTTTAAATCAGGATATATTTGCATTAAGGCCTTTTCGGTGCTTTTCATTCGTTTTCAAACCGGAAAAATTACTTATTATTAATTAATAATTAATAAAAATATACTTATTATTTTGAAAAAGATTGCACCTGCTTTAAGGTATTACTGCAAATTTTCATACAATGTGTTAACTATGAAACCCGGTGGAACAATAAACCTTCTTTTATCCGTTTACTAATTAAGATGTGTAATTAAAAATAAAATTATTAATATTGTTACGTCATTATTTTGTATCATGAACAGCTTAAAAGAAACTCAACAAGTTTATGGCTGGTCTAGTATTTTATAAACTAGGCATTGAATGCCTTTGTTAACTGCTAGTCAGTATTATTAGGATGCACTAAAATATATTTTTTAATCAATTCGGATACAGCCAGGTATTTTTAGAAATATCATATTCTGCTTTTGTTTGCTTTGCGGGCATCTATACATATTCAGATTTGATTCGATAGAGCATATTTCATAGTTTGATTTATATATGTATATATATATATATATATATATATATATATATATATATATATATGCATATGTGTATATATATATGTAGGTATGTACACACACACACACACACTTATATGTATATACGAGGTTTAATCAAAAAGTATCGGTAATGGTGCTATAAAAAGAAAATCAAAAAACATCAATTTGGCATTTAATCTCAGAAATATCCTGTTTGATAATTATTTTTTACAAAACAAAATTCTTTTGTTATGATTTGTTATATATATATATATATATATATATATATATATATATATATATATATATGTAGATAAAACAAACTATAACAAATTAAATTTCATATATATATATATGCGTACATGAGGTCTGATCATAAAGTATCGGTACTAGTGCTATAAAAAGAAAACTACAACACATATCAATTCCGCATTTAATCTCCTTCGAAGTAGTCTCTGTCTGAAGTCATATACTTTATCCAACGTCGTTTCTGGAAGTCCTTTTCTAGAATAGTGAGCAGTCGTCTCGTCGCATTCTCTTAGATTTCTTCGGCGTCTTGAAATCTTGTTCCTTTCACGCGTGATTTGGTTTTTGAAGAGGAAACAGTCGCAAGGAGCAATATCTAAGGAATTTAGTGATGCTCGAACCTGGGGAATGTTTTTTCTTGGCTAAAAACCACTGCACAAGCTATGGTCACTGATGGAACCCTACACGTTTTCCTTCCAAGCACTGCTATAAACAACGGGAGTGAACGAGAACGCTACAACGTAGTGAATTCATGGTCATTCAGTGCCAAAAGGATTGACTGCGTACTTTAGCTTCGTTACATACAGCCCCGATACTTTTTGATCAGACTTTATGCCCTCGAAAAATTTCGGTTGGGCACTGTTGAGATAGAGGGTAATTTTAAACAGCAGCTGTCTCCACTAACGCAACGCTCTTCATTGAAAATGAATTCAGCACTATGGTTGTCTGGCGTTTGTGTTTACATTCGTAAAAAAATAATACGCTAGAATTTCCCTTTCCCTCTGCCGTGCGCTGATAGCTAAGGGGTAGAAACTCCGACTAATGCCAAATGGGCCGGGTTTCGATCCCGGCTTGAAGCAGTCGGATGTCTAGCCACATTAATGAGCTTTGATACAGTGAAACAGGCCTGTATGTGGATGACATTATATAATCACACACACACACACATATATATATTTAGAAAGGGAGACAGATGTAACTTATGTCTTTCAGAAAAACTTATCTTACAGCACTTAAATAATTCTAACTTATTGAACAAAAGTGAATTGATTGCTACGTGTAAACCTAAAAGTAAACACCTGCTCAAGTACATTGAGCACGATTAAAATAGATTTTACTATAAGCCTTATTAATATTAATATAATATGTAGCACCATTAATATTTATAGCACTCGTTATTAATAGCATTTTTGATATATCTATATACACATATATAATTCTATATTATAAATCTTACTTAATTATTTTATTATGTGTGTATATATAATTTCATCTTTGTAAGTATAAGGCTAGGTTTAAAATACATTATATATATTGTCTTAACATATAATTAAGTTAACATTGTGAGTGCTAAGTTTATTTCATAAGATTTTACTTTAGTAATATATTTTAATAAGCACCAATTATTTCTAATACTACTAACGACGAGGGAATTCAGAGCAGCATGAATCCATCCAGCTCTTATCTCAAATAACAACTAAAAAGAGACTGTTTGACCAACACAAAGATTGACCAAAATTCATGTTAAAAAAACAAAAAAACAAACAAATGAAAACTACAGACAAAAGTTCATTTTCTCCATCAAGACATTCATTTCAGTAGTTCACTGCTACCAGCAAGCAGAAAATTATTTTTCTCCTGATGATGGCCAATATTGGCTGAAACTAGTCAAGGAATCTAAATGAAATAATAATAAAAACGTAAGAGTATTAATATATAAGCCAGTGTGTCTGAAGATTTTAATTTTTTATTGTTCAATATATATATATATATATATATATATATATATATATTTAAAGACATTTATATTATGTTTAACGTTCTTTTTTTTTTATAGATACAAGTATTTAAGCAAATGCTCTGTTTTATAATAAACAGTATTAAATAACATTTACCGGCCTGAATGTCCGAGAAATTTTCATAGAAAATTTTCGCTCTCCGACAGGAATCGAACCTGTATCCTATACGGAACCATCATTTCGCGTGATGTGCCTTAACCGTTCAGCCACAGATTTTTTTTTATAGATACAAGTATTTATTATAAAACAGAGCATTTGCTTAAATACTTGTATCTATAAATAAATAAAAAAAAGAAAAAAAAAGAAAAAAGAAGAACGTTAAACATAATATAAATGTCTTTAAATAAATTGTCGGACTATGTCCAATTCTAAAATATATGACGTCATTTGTTTACATTTCATACGCTAGAGCAGATATGAATAGAAGAGATTCATGGAAGATTTAAGTTTAAAGATAGTAAAATCGACTTTACTAACCAGACGCTCATCTGTGGCCGAACGGTTAAGGCACATCACGCGAAATGATGGTCCCGTATAGGATACAGGTTCGATTCCTGTCGGAGAGCGAAAATTTTCTATGAAAATTTCTCGGACATTCAGGCCGGTAAATGTTATTTAATACTGTTTATTATAAAACAGAGCATTTGCTTAAATACATGTATCTATAAAAAGAACGTTAAACATAATATAAATGTCTTTAAATAAATTGTCGGACTATGTCCAATTCTAAAATATACATATATATATATATATGCATATTTCATTAAAAACGACTGACAAGGTGCTTTTATTTAGTTTTGTCTTGTCAGTCGTTTTTAATGAATGAAATGTGCATGAAAGAAGGATTGCTGCCTAAATCCACAAATATATATATATATATATATATATATATATATATATATATATATATATATATATATATATATATATATATATATATATATAATGGCGTGGAAAAGTTCTGGGCCAGCTAGATAAAATGATTACACACTTTATTTTATTAAGAAGTTAAGATTGTTTAGCAGTATGATTTTATCAGTAGTGACTGTAGAATAAATTAAATAATAATAAATATATTCAAATAAGTTAAAATGTATTAAAGAAAAAATGAATTTCGATTTCTATGCAGAGTTAAAATATTCTTATGAGAATGTCTTCCCAGGAAGTAAGTCGTATCTAGTTATTCATGCTTACTGTACAGGAGATAGTATAATATTTGGTACATTTTCCAATTGAGCAGGAAGTGAAAGTGAAATCAACAGCCATAACAAGAATTTGAACTCAGCCGCTTTCATTTTCGGCGCCGACGACCATTACGCCGCTCTCACTTCTATCATTAGTAAAAATACCATTGTGGAATTTTAACGGTAATGCTAAAATTATACGTTTCTATGCAAGAAACATTCAGCATTCATTGACCGAACGATTTTAACGTCGGTTAAAAGTTTAAAATATTTTAAAGTATTTTTTGAATAAATTAAGGCTAATGGCCACATTACGTTAAAAAACCGGTTCCTGTATAAATCACCGAAGTTAAGCAACATCGAGCCTGTTCAGTACCTAGATGGGTGACAGCTTTGGAATACCAGATGCTGTAAGCTGGGATGGTGTAATGGATAGTGTCTCAGAATTGTTAATTGGAGAGACGAGTTCCAATTCCGGTTCGGTACGTTATATTCACTTACGCCTTCGGAAATGTATGGATACACTTTTCCCCTCCTGTTATTGGTTAATTAGTAAGACCTGTAGCACTAAATTATTATTATTATATTCCAATCTCCAAATGTTTTCTGACTTTAAATACTTTGAAAAGTGTTAATAAGTCGTAGCAAACGAAAAATTAAATCAATCTAAAAATTAGATTCCTCAAGTCCGGTAAATTTTATAGCTCTTTCTAATAATTCGAATTTCTTTCAAAAACTTCTGTTTTTTTTGTTAGTTTGAAAACTCAACATATTGATTATATCTTTATTTTCTCTTCTAATTACATGCGCGACCCATTTTGTTGTCGCTGAGGGAAAGGTTGAAATGATACGTTTTTTGTTATTTGTTAAAGGTCTTTGATTGTGATTTTGTAGCGCCAGACTATAGGGTCTGATATAGGTACCTGTTCTTTAAGATTTACAGAATTTATTCGTTTGGCTGTTGCTAACTCCCAGGAGGGCAACCCACGACGCCTTTTTGGTGCCATCTTTTCTACTAACATGAAGTAGAACGATTATAATGAATCTATTGCTTGGTCAGCTGCTAGCAAAGTTAATTCACTGTTACATGAAAGGAACAAGGTTTCAAGACGCTGAAGAAATCGAAGAGAATGCGACGAGACGACTGCTCGCTATTCTAGAAAATGTCCGTACCTCGAATATTGTTGCCACATCTGGTCTGGAGCTTCAGTTATATATTACGAAATTCTTTAATACAAGGTGCCGTAAACGTAGACATGCTGGTGGTATAATAGATAACGGCTCGGAATTGGAAATCGGAACTAATGCCCTTGGGAAAGGTACGAATCCATCTCTTTTTCTCCCAGCTATGGGTTGATTAGTAAGACTTCTATCAGTAAATAACTATTATCTAAAAAAAAAATCATACAATTTAAAAATATTTTCTAGCTGTAAAAAAGCTGCAATAGGTTGATAAGCCGTAAAGAAATAAATGTATCAATTAATAAAGATTATTGGCAAAAATCCAAAGAATAATCTGCAACGGTATCGATCCTGACCTGGCATATGAGCATCTGTCACTTTCCAACCGCCGTAATGTTTATTTCTGTGCCTTTACTATTAATATTACCTCGTTTTTCCTTTGGTACCTACACTCCACAAATTTGAACGCATTTAACTCGATTGGCAGCTAGGTCTCATAATGTCATTGTAGATAATTGCTAGTTGTAACCATAAGTTTTTTTTTGCTAATATTTTCTTCTCCCGAATTTCTCACTTGTGGAACGCTCTCCTGGCTTCCAGCTTTCCTGTCAATTACTATTCTCAAAAAATTAAATGCAATATCAATTGTCATGTTTTGCCTCCTTGAAACCTGTTTATTTATTGTCCTCTCTGTTTCTTTCACCCTCAGTAACCCCTTGCATATTAGTGGCTTTACCGCCTTGCTTGTTTGGAACGTAACGTAGCTTCCCTATTCCTTTTCTATGAACATTTTCACGATAATTGTTCCGATGAGCTTTCCTCTTTGGTATCTAGACTTCACGAATTTGAGCGCAGTACTAGATTGGCAGATAGGTTTTAAAATTTCACTGCTGAAATTGTTAGTTGTAACTGTAAGTTTTATGCTAATAGTTTCTTCGCTTGTAATACCCGCCTGTCGAACTCTCTTCCGCCTTCTTGCTTTCCTGTCAATTACGATCTTTAAATATTTAAATGCGATGTCAATCGTCAGCTGCGGTCTTCTTGAATCTTGTTCTCTTATTGTCCTCTCTGTTTCTTTTACTCTCAGTAACCCCTTGCAATTAGTGATTTTTGGCTTGCTCAGAATGAAATAGTCAACAAAATATCGATGATAGGTTGGTCATTTATGAATGAATTGGACGCCCTGCATGACATCCATATAAGAGTCTAGATGTGATGAAGCCATTTAAGAACATGATTTCTACTATTTACAGAAATAAAGCAACAACCTTCGAACGCTGAAACGATGAAAAAGACAGCACCTTTTGAACCAAAGTTTTGAAACAGTTTTCACCAGTACTGAGGGTGTCTTATGGGCAAATATCCGGAAACGAGATAAAGATGACAAATGAAAAAAAAATAACCTTTTGGCATCTTGTTCCCACCCCTTCACCGTTGAAACTGTTAGATGTAGACGTCTCTTCTACTCCAATAGCTTCATGTCTCGCACATCTCGCCTGTGGATCTCCCTTCCTTATTCCTGATTCCCTGACAAATACAATCTCCAATTATTTAAGTGTAACGTCAATCAACATCTCCAGTTGCCTTGATCTATCCACTTCCCTTCTCCACATCCTTGCACCTTTCATTCCTATCTGCTCACGCTCCAAATCTTCTGTAACCCCCTTGCCTTGATTCGATCCACTATCTTTCTCCACATCCTCTCCTTTACCACTCCTGTCTGCTCTTCCTCCAAACCTTCTGTAACCCCTTGAGTGCTAGTGGCTTCCAGCCTTGCTTGGGGTGATAAGCTTAAAAAAAAATATCGATTGTTAGTTATGTCAGATATAAGACATTTTATTTATTAATTTCAAGTAGAAGAAACTAGCATGCACAAAATTTTAAAAAATATCGATTGTTAGTTATGTCAGATATAAGACATTTTATTTATTAATTTCAAGTAGAAGAAACTAGCATGCACAAAATTTTTAAAAAAATCGATTGTTAGTTATGTCAGATATAAGACATTTTATTTATTAATTTCAAGTAGAAGAAACTAGCATGCACAAAAATTAAAAAAAATATGGATTGTTAGTCATGTCAGATATAAGACATTTTATTTATTAATTTCAAGTAGAAGAAACTAGCATGCACAAAAATTAAAAAAAAATATCGATTGTTAGTCATGTCAGATATAAGACATTTTATTTATTAATTTCAAGTAGAAGAAACTAGCATGCACAAAAATTAAAAAAAATATCGATTGTTAGTCATGTCAGATATCAGACATTTTATTTATTAATTTCAAGTAGAAGAAACTAGCATGCACAAAAATTTAAAAAAATATGGATTGTTAGTCATGTCAGATATAAGACATTTTATTTATTAATTTCAAGTAGAAGAAACTAGCATGCACAAAATTAAAAAAAAATATCGATTGTTAGTCATGTCAGATATAAGACATTTTATTTATTAATTTCAAGTAGAAGAAACTAGCATGCACAAAAATTAAAAAAAATATCGATTGTTAGTCATGTCAGATATCAGACATTTTATTTATTAATTTCAAGTAGAAGAAACTAGCATGCACAAAAATTAAAAAAAAATATCGATTGTTAGTCATGTCAGATATCAGACATTTTATTTATTAATTTCAAGTAGAAGAAACTAGCATGCACAAGAATTAAAAAAAAATATCGATTGTTAGTCATGTCAGATATAAGACATTTTATTTATTAATTTCAAGTAGAAGAAACTAGCATGCACAAAAATTAAAAAAAAATATCGATTGTTAGTCATGTCAGATATCAGACATTTTATTTATTAATTTCAAGTAGAAGAAACTAGCATGCACAAAAATTAAAAAAAAATATCGATTGTTAGTCATGTCAGATATAAGACATTTTATTTATTAATTTCAAGTAGAAGAAACTAGCATGCACAAAAATTTAAAAAAAATATCGATTGTTAGTCATGTCAGATATAAGACATTTTATTTATTAATTTCAAGTAGAAGAAACTAGCATGCACAAAAATTTAAAAAAAATATCGATTGTTAGTCATGTCAGATATCAGACATTTTATTTATTAATTTCAAGTAGAAGAAACTAGCATGCACAAAAATTAAAAAAAAATATCGATTGTTAGTCATGTCAGATATAAGACATTTTATTTATTAATTTCAAGTAGAAGAAACTAGCATGCACAAAAATTAAAAAAATATCGATTGTTAGTCATGTCAGATATAAGACATTTTATTTATTAATTTCAAGTAGAAGAAACTAGCATGCACAAAAATTAAAAAAAAATATCGATTGTTAGTCATGTCAGATATAAGACATTTTATTTATTAATTTCAAGTAGAAGAAACTAGCATGCACAAAAATTAAAAAAAAATATCGATTGTTAGTCATGTCAGATATAAGACATTTTATTTATTAATTTCAAGTAGAAGAAACTAGTATGCACAAAAATTAAAAAAAATATCGATTGTTAGTCATGTCAGATATAAGACATTTTATTTATTAATTTCAAGTAGAAGAAACTAGCATGCACAAAAATTTAAAATAAAATATCGATTGTTAGTCATGTCAGATATAAGACATGTTATTTATTAATTTCAAGTAGAAGAAACTAGCATGCACAAAAATTAAAAAAAAATATCGATTGTTAGTCATGTCAGGTATAAGACATTTTATTTATTAATTTCAAGTAGAAGAAACTAGCATGCATAAAAATTAAAAAAAAATATCGATTGTTAGTCATGTCAGATATAAGACATTTTATTTATTAATTTCAAGTAGAAGAAACTAGCATGCACAAAAATTAAAAAAAATATCGATTGTTAGTCATGTCAGATATAAGACATTTTATTTATTAATTTCAAGTAGAAGAAACTAGCTTGCACAAAAATTTAAAAAAAATATCGATTGTTAGTCATGTCAGATATAAGACATTTTATTTATTAATTTCAAGTAGAAGAAACTAGCATGCACAAAAATTAAAAAAAAATATCGATTGTTAGTCATGTCAGATATAAGACATTTTATTTATTAATTTCAAGTAGAAGAAACTAGCATGCACAAAAATTAAAAAAAATATCGATTGTTAGTCATGTCAGATATAAGACATTTTATTTATTAATTTCAAGTAGAAGAAACTAGCATGCACAAAAATTAAAAAAAAATATCGATTGTTAGTCATGTCAGGTATAAGACATTTTATTTATTAATTTCAAGTAGAAGAAACTAGCATGCACAAAAATTAAAAAAAATATCGATTGTTAGTCATGTCAGATATAAGACATTTTATTTATTAATTTCAAGTAGAAGGAACTAGCATGCACAAAATTTAAAAAAAAATATCGATTGTTAGTCATGTCAGATATAAGACATTTTATTTATTAATTTCAAGTAGAAGAAACTAGCATGCACAAAAATTAAAAAAAAATATCGATTGTTAGTCATGTCAGATATAAGACATTTTATTTATTAATTTCAAGTAGAAGAAACTAGCATGCACAAAAATTAAAAAAAATATCGATTGTTAGTCATGTCAGATATAAGACATTTTATTTATTAATTTCAAGTAGAAGAAACCAGCATGCACAAAAATTAAAAAAAATATCGATTGTTAGTCATGTCAGATATAAGACATTTTATTTATTAATTTCAAGTAGAAGAAACTAGCATGCACAAAAATTTAAAAAAAATATCGATTGTTAGTCATGTCAGGTATAAGACATTTTATTTATTAATTTCAAGTAGAAGAAACTAGCATGCACAAAAATTAAAAAAAAAAGATTTTTTAATATAGTGAATGTGTTGTATATCGGTTGAGGAATGTCCTTTTAGTGTGTGAGCGAAAATCGGAACTGGTGATAGCATAAACAGGAAATGCACCCGGTGGCTAAAATAACCCGGGCGAATAGGTGTCCTGAGCGGAAGGAAATGCGTGCTTGCGTTGGTGTATGCCGGAAGAGGCGTAACCACACGAAGTTGCATAGGCGACATACCGGAAGAAGGAATAACCACTTGAAGTTGTGTAGGTGCCAAAATGTTATTTAACCGGTCCGATTCTTGGTCTGGCCAGAAGATGGCTAAATGTTCACCGAATAATTTGCCTCCGTTAATTTCTGTCTGCGCAATCCTAACCTCTTTGATTCTCCCTCACTGCCCATTCGCCTCAACTCGAAAAACATAGATATTTATATATTTTTTTATATACAGTGGAGTTGAATAAGTGATCGTACACATGAAAATATCTCAATTTTTTATTTGTAATATATTAAATTAACAAAACGGGAATATATCTACTGTATCAGATTACATACTAAAAATGTATGCTTATAAAACTAAATAATATTCCAGGGTTAAGAAAATATAGCAATATTTAAATTTTTAGGGGTTTACAAAATGACCGTATAGCAGAACAAAAACATGTTTTCTCCATTTAATATTTTGTAGCAAAACCTTTATTAAGTTCAACAGCAACCAATCTCTTCCTGTAATCTTTAATTAACGATTCGCATACTTTAGTAGGTGTTTTGTCCCATTCTTCCTGAGTAATTGTCTTCAGATTTTGGATGTTTGTTGGACCTCTATCACGGATCAAATTGTTCAAAAACCGCCATAAATTCTCTATTAGATTCAAATCCGGCGACTTACTGGGTCATTGTAAGATGTTAAGGTTGTTATTAGCAAGCCAATTCTTCGTACTCTTAGCAGTATGCTTGGGATTATTTTCCTGCTGGAAGATCCAATCAGAAGGAAGCCTTTTTGAGCACAAGTCATTTCCTTACATCTAGCCATTATTAGAACCGTTATCAGTGAACAGTGACTGCAGAATGATCCAATTTTGAACTGAATGTTGGAATATAGTTACTGGGAATATTCTAGAACAGTTTAGAATATTCTACTTTGAAGTACAACCAAAATCTACCGTATTATAATGCAAAAATTGATACTGTACTAACACTTTTCCACTATTCGAAATATAAAAATTTGCATAACTATCACTTATCGATGAATTTCTAATTTTAAATTGCAGATTCTGATTCTATGCCCCCAAATACATATACAACATTGTTATTCGAGGTTTTCATTCGCTATAAGTGAGAATAACAAGCATTTGTTTGCTGTACGATCACGTATTCAACCCCACTGTATAAGTGTGTTTCGCCTTATTTAAGCCTAGCAGCAAAATACGACAAACATTTGTTGAATAGTCTCTCTAAAGGTAAGAATGAATGTTATTTCCGAACGATTCCAAATAATCTTGCTGGCATAATTCCCTAAGCTCTACTTTTTTTTTTTTAAACAGAGGAAGAAATTTAAAAAATAACAGCCGCGTGCAAAAATACACTATATTCAAATCTCGACTTTCAGTAAGAAAACATCTTTTAGGGCGCAACTGGCGGCCACTGTAAAATTACCAGTGTCAATATCTCTAAATAACCGGCGGTTGTCAAGCAACGGAAAATACAGGCGTTCCTCGGCAACAGACGTTTTTTTTTATACACTGAGTACACTATAAAGATAACGATTTACAAATAAAAAAAAAATGGAGAAATTGCAGAATAGTAAAACAGAGAATGTACAAAATAAACCACTTAAGGAGAACGTTATATTTTATTTTATTTTTTTTTATTTCAAATCCTATGAATAAAGACAAAGAGAAAACTTATCTTAACTGACAATTTTCGTCCCCTGACAGATTTCATCAAAGCAAATGTAAGGATTTTATTTTGCAACAAGTAATTATGAACAAAACTAAAAATGTCGTTAGTTTTTCAGAATTTTTAAATTTCAGAACGCTCATAAATATACATCAAAGTTCAGGTTAATTATGAAAGATGCCAAGTGATGTAATTTAATGACTAATAAACAAAAGTGAGTAAATGTTGTTGAATTTTTAAAATTCAAATCCTATATATAAAGCTCAAAGTTTATGTGTGCGTCCGCTTGAAACCCTGGAAGTAAATTAAATATACATGAATTTGATTTTCTGTGCAAATATTACGTAAACATAGGGCAATCATATAAACATTTGAACGGAATATGGCTCGAGGTCGAGTTTAACGTGTGATATGGCCGTTGTATGCTCCGGCCTTCTTCGGGTGATATTTGTTGGAATTTCGAGCTGAACCCATTATTTAGTCCACGGGCCCCTGTAGAGAAAAGCGTTGGTTGATTGATCCAAAAAGTGACTTGACCCAAAGAGTTCAATCCCTGGCCTTAGCATAGGGAACAAAAATCTTGGAGAGTTATCAAGGTGTGTTCACTGGCTTTAAATAACCTGTAAAGTGTTGATAAGCCGTAGGAAACGAATCAATGAATAAATCAAATAGAGCTTTTAAAAAATTCAATCTAGAAACGTTCATTACGAAAGAAAATAGAATAATTTTATAACATTGTCTTCTTCGTTCCCCTTTTTGCTTCTTTCACAATTCACCTTCCTCCTTTTCCTCCGCCTCCTCCCTTCTTCTTCTTCTCCTTTTTCTTCTTTCCCATTCATATTCCTCCTCCTCCTCCGCCTCTCTCTATTCTTTTCCATCTGTCCCATTCACACCTCCGCCTCCTCCTCCTCATCATCTTTTTCTTCGTTCTCCTTTTCCTTCTTTCTCATTCACCCTCCTTCCCATCCTTCTTCTTCTTCTTCTTCTTCTTCTTCTTCTTCTTCTTCTTCTTCTTCTTCTTCTTCTTCTCCATCTTCCCATTCACACTCCGCCTCCTCTTCCTCCTCATCTTTTTCTTCGTTCTCCTTTTCCTTCTTTCTCATTCACCCTCCTCCTCATCCTTCTTCTTCTTCTTCTTCTGTTTGGGTCCCAGCTATGGGCAAATAGTTAGCCCCCCAAATTTGGGTCAAAATACTATGAAAGTGTAAAAATAGGTTTTAATACCAGAAATACTTTGTAAAAAATATATTACCAGCAATAATTTTTTGAAGAAAAAAACTATTACCAGGAATACTTAAAAAAAACATTATCAACTATACATTTTTGAAAAAAAAATATTACCAGCTAAACATTTTTGTTAAAAAATATATTACCAGAAAAGATTTTTGAAGTAAAAAAATATAACCAGCAATACTTAAAAAAAAAAATATTATCAACTATACATTTTTGAAAAAAAAAAAAAAAAAAACTAAATATTACCAGCTATAAATTTTTGATAAAAAATATATTATCAGAAATAGATTTTTGAAGGAAAAAAATATTACCAGCAATAATTGTTTTGGAATAAAAAATATTACCAACGATAAAAATTGTCAGCATTAAATAACCCATTGAGGTTGATATGCCGTAAAACAAAATAAACCAAAACCCTGATCTATAAACTGATTTCTTACAAAGAATATATATACTATTCATAAGAACCTATCCTAAAAATCTTCAGGGCATTAAATAACACATTGAGGTTGATATGCCGTAAAACAAATGAAACCAAACAAGTTCCAATTGTCATTCTGCTATGCCAAGCAATAAATTTTCGTAGGATTTTGCTTGTCAGTTTCAATTTCATTATATGCAGTTATCCGAGTGTTTCTTAAAACAACCAGTCTAACATTGTTGTATTTTTAGAAAAAAATCTATACACATTGTTTTTTAAGAAAAAAAAAGTGCAGTAATATAAATCAACATTAAAGTATCTTTATATAATTTTTCTTGTGATTTGTTACATTTGAAATATCATGACCAAATATCATGCTGGTCAAAGTTTTTTTTAATGCTCCCGTTACCGGCACGCGAACCATTGGCTACAGGTAAATGGCTCGTTTTCACATATTTACAATCTCTTGCGTCTAATTGTTTTTATTGCCTTACTTCGGGTGATATGATAAAAAAATTAAATCAAAGGTTAGGATGGAAACCCCATCAATACTGTAAAAAGCGACAACAGCTAGCGGACTTGATGAAGCTATTTTAACGAAACATTGTTCTAAGAGAAATATTTTATGAGTTTCAATCGAAAACACTACTGGTTGATTGGCCAATGAGTAGCAAAAGCTTTCTTGTAGGGAAACGGCTAATATTGATATTACCATTTGTCCTTGTTCTGCAATCAATTCACGCAAACACTTTTAATAGGTTTCTCGCTGTTTTCTTCTGCTTACCTTGCATTCTGCATGACCTGAGAGTGTAAAATTCTCTAGGCCTTCTTTTCTTAATATATATCTAAGGAAGTTCAACTGTCTCTTTCTGATTGTAAGTATGGCTTTCCTTGTGGTTGCTATTTTCATTCAGATTTCCTTGTTGTTCGCATGATCTTTCCATGGTATTTTTAGTTTTTATTTAAAAAATCGAAGTAAAAAGATCAATATTATAAATGCTGTTGTCGGTTTAAAAGTTAAAACCGGGTTTCATTTTATTTTCAGTAAACAAATATAACGCTTTTAATTGAGACAATGCTGTATTAATTTCAGCGGGCTCTGCAAGGAGACGTGAGGCCTGGAGTTGTCAACCTTCCGATGAGAAAAATCAGGACACTTTTCATCGAAAGCTGTCTTTAATCGGTCCAATTGGAGAAAAAGTTCTTCGCCTAAGGGGTCTATGCAGGTTTCCAGAAAATTGAAGTTCTTTTCATCTTCTCTACACACCCAGCCGTAGGTTATTAGTTGGCTACTAATCTTGACAAAATTCTGCAGTTAATATACTTAGAGCACCGGTTCCCAAACTTTTTTTCTGGATAAAACTTTGTATAGGGCACCCGGTGAGGACTAAACTCACTAATGAGTAGTAATAGTCAACCAGACTAGCCTGAAGAACCATTACTCTACAGATAAAATTTTCGATACATGATTAACGAGGCTGATTTTTCCTGCAGTAGGTTTTCATTTTTTTCTGCGATAGACCAGTTGCCATCCAAGGCTATAGAACCTGGTCTGTCTAGCTATTTACCCATAGCTGCGGGGAGAAGCAGAGGATTCATACCTTTCCCAAGGGTATTAGAGTTATAAATGAAGCCATTTAAGAAGAAATCTAGTAAATAGTCACGTCAAGAATCCTATTAAATAGTCACGTCAAGAATCCTAGTAAATAGTCACGTCAAGAATCCTATTAAATAGTCACGTCAAAAATCTTATTAAATAGTCACGCTAAGAATCCTACTAAATAGTCACGTCAAGAATCCTATTAAATAGTCACGTGAAAAATCCTAGAAAATAGTCACCTCAAGAATCCTATTAAATAGTCACCTCAAGAATCCTAGTAAATAGTCACGTCAAGAATCCTAGTAAATAGTCACGTCAAGAATTCTATTAAATAGTCACGTCAAAAATCTTATTAAATAGTCACGCTAAGAATCCTACTAAATAGTCACGTCAAGAATCCTATTAAATAGTCACGTTAAAAATCCTAGAAAATAGTCACCTCAAGAATCCTATTAAATAGTCACCTCAAGAATCCTAGTAAATAGTCACGTCAAGAATCCTAGTAAATAGTCACGTCAAGAATCCTAGAAAATAATCACGTCAAGAATCCTATTAAATAGTCACGTCAACAATCCAATTAAATAGTCAAGTCAAGAATCTTAGTAAATTGTCACGTCAAGAATACTAGTAAATAGTAACGTCAAGAATCCTATTAATAGTCACGTCAAGAATCCTAGTAAATAGTAACGTCATGAATCCTAGTAAATAATAACGTCAAGAATCCTTATAAATAGCAAACTCATGAAGCTAAGAGTTGCTAGTTAATAATTTAGAGTACAAACATGATTTAATGATACCTATATCTTTGTAAAAAATTTAAATTATCAATTAATGACATCCGCTTATTGCCAATGAAACATCAATTAATGATGTCCGCCGTTTAAGGGTTAACATTTGATTAAAACCGTTCATTAAACCGTGAACACCACACAAACTGTTTTTTCTTCCTTAATTCTTAATATATACCAATTGGCAACTCCAGTTTTCATCGTGAGTCGCGATTACTTTTCCGAATTTCTTTGCCAACATGGACGCTCTGCATTTAGCCATACAAATATCAGGAATTTTACGATCGCCTTTTTTAATTTGTCTCGATTACAAGCGTTATATTTATTTACTGGAAATAAAATGAAGCCCGGTTTTGTCACTTTTAACTTTGAAACCGACAATAGCAATTATAATATTGATCTTTTGATTCCATTTTTTAAATAAAAACTAAAAATACCATGGAGAGATCATGCGAACAACGAGGAAGTCTGAGAGAAAATAAGAACCACGAGGAAATCCACACTTACAATCAAAATAAACCAAACCTATCTAAAGTAAAAAGAATACATATTCTATTCATACGAATCCTATCCTAAAAATGTTGTCGGCATTAAATAACCCACTGAGGTTGATATGCCTTATACAAAATAAACCAAACCAATCTAAAGCAAAAAATACATATTCTATTCATACGAATCCTATCCTAAAAATGTTGTCGGCATTAAATAAGCCATTGAAGTTGATATACCGTAAAACAAAATAAACCAAACCAATCAAACCAAAAAATACATATTCTCTTCATACGAATCCTATCCTAAAAATGTTGTCGGTATTAAATAATCCATTGAGGTTGATATGCCGTAAAACAAGATAAACGAAACCAATCTAAAGCAAACAATACATATTCTATTCATACGAATCTATCCTAAAAATATTGGCGGCATTAAATAATCAAATGAAGTCGATATGCCTTATACAAAATAAACCAAACCAATCTAAACCAAAGACAACATATTCTATTCATAGGAATACTATCCTAAAAATGTTGTCGGCATTAAAGAACCCATTGAGGTTGATATGCCGTAAAACAAAATAAACCAAACCAATCTAAACAAAAGAATACATATTCTATTCATACGAATCCTATCCTAATGATGTTGTCGGGATTAAATAATCCATTGAGATTGATAAGCCGTAAAACAACATAAACCAAACCAATCTAAACAAAAGAATACATATTCTATTCATACGAATCCTATCGTAAAAATGTTCTCGACATTAAATAACCCAATGTGGGTGATATGCCGTAAAACAAAATAAACCAAACCAATCTAGACCAAAGAATACATATTCTATTCATACGAATCCTATCCTAAAAATGTCGGTATTAAATAATCCATTGAGGTTGAAATGCCGTAAAACAAAATAAACCAAACTAATCTAAAGCAAAGACTACATATTCTGTTCATACGAATCCTATCCTAAAAATGTTGTCGCCATTAAATAACCCACTGAGGTTGAAATGCCGTAAAACAAAATAAACCAAACCAATCTAAACAAAAGAATACATATTCTTTTCATACGAATCTATCCTAAAAATGTTGTCGGCATTAATTAACCCATTGAGGTTGATATGCCGTAAAACAAAATAAACGAAACCAATCTAAAGCAAACAATAATTATTCTATTCATACGAATCTATCCTAAAAATATTGTCGGCATTAAATAATCCAATGAGGTTGATATGACTTATACAAAATAAACCAAACCAATCTAAATCAAAGACTACATATTCTGTTCATACGAATCCTATCCTAAAAATGTTGTCGGCATTAAATAACCCACTGAGGTTGATATGCCGTAAAACAACATAAACCAAATCAATCTAAACAAAAGAATACATATTCTATTCATACGAATCCTATCCTAAAGATGTTGTCGGGATTAAATAATCCATTGAGGTTGATATGCCGTAAAACAACATAAACCAAACCAATCTAAACCAAAGAATACATATTCTATTCATACGAATCCTATCCTAAAAATGTTGTCGGCATTAAAGAACCCATTGAGGTTGATATGCCGTAAAACAAAATAAACCAAACCAATCTAAACAAAAGAACACATATTCTATTCATACGAATCCTATCCTAAAGATGTTGTCGGGATTAAATAATCCATTGAGATTGATAAGCCGTAAAACAACATAAACCAAACCAATCTAAACAAAAGAATACATATTCTATTCATACGAATCCTCTCCTAAAAATGTTGTCGGCATTAAAGAACCCATTGAGGTTGATATGCCGTAAAACAAAATAAACCAAACCAATCTAAACAAAAGAATACATATTCTATTCATACGAATCCTATCCTAATGATGTTGTCGGGATTAAATAATCCATTGAGATTGATAAGCCGTAAAACAACATAAACCAAACCAATCTAAACAAAAGAATACATATTCTATTCATACGAATCCTATCGTAAAAATGTTCTCGACATTAAATAACCCAATGTGGGTGATATGCCGTAAAACAAAATAAACCAAACCAATCTAGACCAAAGAATACATATTCTATTCATACGAATCCTATCCTAAAAATGTCGGTATTAAATAATCCATTGAGGTTGAAATGCCGTAAAACAAAATAAACCAAACTAATCTAAAGCAAAGACTACATATTCTGTTCATACGAATCCTATCCTAAAAATGTTGTCGCCATTAAATAACCCACTGAGGTTGAAATGCCGTAAAACAAAATAAACCAAACCAATCTAAACAAAAGAATACATATTCTTTTCATACGAATCTATCCTAAAAATGTTGTCGGCATTAATTAACCCATTGAGGTTGATATGCCGTAAAACAAAATAAACGAAACCAATCTAAAGCAAACAATAATTATTCTATTCATACGAATCTATCCTAAAAATATTGTCGGCATTAAATAATCCAATGAGGTTGATATGACTTATACAAAATAAACCAAACCAATCTAAACCAAAGAATACATATTCTATTCATACGAATCCTATCCTAAAAATGTTGTCGGGATTAAATAATCCATTGAGATTGATATGCCGTATAACAACATAAACCAAAGCAATCTAAACAAAAGAATACATATTCTATTCATACGAATCCTATCCTAAAAATGTTGTCGGCATTAAATAACCCACTGAGGTTGATATGCCGTAAAACACCATAAACCAAACCAATCTAAACAAAAGAATACATATTCTATTCATACGAATCCTATCCTAAAAATGTTGTCGGCATTAAATAACCCAATGAGGGTGATATGCCGTAAAACAACATAAACCAAACCAATCTAAACAAAAGAATACATATTCTATTCATACGAATCCTATCCTAAAAATGTTGTCGACATTAAATAACCCAATGAGGGTGATATGCCGTAAAACAAAATAAACCAAACCAATCTAAACAAAAGAATACATATTCTATTCATACGAATCCTATCCTAAAAATGTTGTCGGCATTAAATAACCCACTGAGGTTGATATGCCGTAAAACAACATAAACCAAACCTATCTAAACCAAAGAATACATATTCTATTCATACGAATCCTATCCTAAAAATGTTGTCGACATTAAATAACCCAATGTGGGTGATATGCCGTAAAACAACATAAACCAAACCAATCTAAACAAAAGAATACATATTCTATTCATACGAATCCTATCCTAAAAATGTTGTCGGCATTAAATAACCCACTGAGGTTGATATGCCGTAAAACAACATAAACCAAACCTATCTAAACCAAAGAATACATATTCTATTCATACGAATCCTATCCTAAAAATGTTGTCGACATTAAATAACCCAATGTGGGTGATATGCCGTAAAACAACATAAACCAAACCAATCTAAACAAAAGAATACATATTCTATTCATACGAATCCTATCCTAAAAATGTTGTCGGCATTAAATAACCCACTGAGGTTGATATGCCGTAAAACACCATAAACCAAACCAATCTAAACAAAAGAATACATATTCTATTCATACGAATCCTATCCTAAAAATGTTGTCGACATTAAATAACCCAATGTGGGTGATATGCCGTAAAACAACATAAACCAAACCAATCTAAACCCAATGTGGGTGATATGCCGTAAAACAACATAAACCAAACCAATCTAAACAAAAGAATACATATTCTATTCATACGAATCCTATCCTAAAAATGTTGTCGGCATTAAATAACCCAATGAGGGTGATATGCCGTAAAACAACATAAACCAAACCAATCTAAACAAAAGAATACATATTCTATTCATACGAATCCTATCCTAAAAATGTTGTCGACATTAAATAACCCAATGAGGGTGATATGCCGTAAAACAAAATAAACCAAACCAATCTAAACAAAAGAATACATATTCTATTCATACGAATCCTATCCTAAAAATGTTGTCGGCATTAAATAACCCACTGAGGTTTATATGCCGTAAAACAACATAAACCAAACCAATCTAAACAAAAGAATACATATTCTATTCATACGAATCCTATCCTAAAAATGTTGTCGGCATTAAATAACCCACTGAGGTTGATATGCCGTAAAACACCATAAACCAAACCAATCTAAACAAAAGAATACATATTCTATTCATACGAATCCTATCCTAAAAATGTTGTCGACATTAAATAACCCAATGTGGGTGATATGCCGTAAAACAACATAAACCAAACCAATCTAAACAAAAGAATACATATTCTATTCATACGAATCCTATCCTAAAAATGTTGTCGGCATTAAATAACCCAATGAGGGTGATATGCCGTAAAACAACATAAACCAAACCAATCTAAACAAAAGAATACATATTCTATTCATACGAATCCTATCCTAAAAATGTTGTCGACATTAAATAACCCAATGAGGGTGATATGCCGTAAAACAAAATAAACCAAACCAATCTAAACAAAAGAATACATATTCTATTCATACGAATCCTATCCTAAAAATGTTGTCGGCATTAAATAACCCACTGAGGTTTATATGCCGTAAAACAACATAAACCAAACCAATCTAAACAAAAGAATACATATTCTATTCATACGAATCCTATCCTAAAAATGTTGTCGGCATTAAATAACCCACTGAGGTTGATATGCCGTAAAACACCATAAACCAAACCAATCTAAACAAAAGAATACATATTCTATTCATACGAATCCTATCCTAAAAATGTTGTCGACATTAAATAACCCAATGTGGGTGATATGCCGTCAAACAACATAAACCAAACCAATCTAAACAAAAGAATACATATTCTATTCATACGAATCCTATCCTAAAAATGTTGTCGGCATTAAATAACCCAATGAGGGTGATATGCCGTAAAACAACATAAACCAAACCAATCTAAACAAAAGAATACATATTCTATTCATACGAATCCTATCCTAAAAATGTTGTCGGCATTAAATAACCCACTGAGGTTGATATGCCGTAAAACACCATAAACCAAACCAATCTAAACAAAAGAATACATATTCTATTCATACGAATCCTATCCTAAAAATGTTGTCGACATTAAATAACCCAATGTGGGTGATATGCCGTAAAACAACATAAACCAAACCAATCTAAACAAAAGAATACATATTCTATTCATACGAATCCTATCCTAAAAATGTTGTCGGCATTAAATAACCCAATGAGGGTGATATGCCGTAAAACAACATAAACCAAACCAATCTAAACAAAAGAATACATATTCTATTCATACGAATCCTATCCTAAAAATGTTGTCGGCATTAAATAACCCACTGAGGTTGATATGCCGTAAAACACCATAAACCAAACCAATCTAAACAAAAGAATACATATTCTATTCATACGAATCCTATCCTAAAAATGTTGTCGACATTAAATAACCCAATGTGGGTGATATGCCGTAAAACAACATAAACCAAACCAATCTAAACCCAATGTGGGTGATATGCCGTAAAACAACATAAACCAAACCAATCTAAACAAAAGAATACATATTCTATTCATACGAATCCTATCCTAAAAATGTTGTCGGCATTAAATAACCCAATGAGGGTGATATGCCGTAAAACAACATAAACCAAACCAATCTAAACAAAAGAATACATATTCTATTCATACGAATCCTATCCTAAAAATGTTGTCGACATTAAATAACCCAATGAGGGTGATATGCCGTAAAACAAAATAAACCAAACCAATCTAAACAAAAGAATACATATTCTATTCATACGAATCCTATCCTAAAAATGTTGTCGGCATTAAATAACCCACTGAGGTTTATATGCCGTAAAACAACATAAACCAAACCAATCTAAACAAAAGAATACATATTCTATTCATACGAATCCTATCCTAAAAATGTTGTCGGCATTAAATAACCCACTGAGGTTGATATGCCGTAAAACACCATAAACCAAACCAATCTAAACAAAAGAATACATATTCTATTCATACGAATCCTATCCTAAAAATGTTGTCGACATTAAATAACCCAATGTGGGTGATATGCCGTAAAACAACATAAACCAAACCAATCTAAACCCAATGTGGGTGATATGCCGTAAAACAACATAAACCAAACCAATCTAAACAAAAGAATACATATTCTATTCATACGAATCCTATCCTAAAAATGTTGTCGGCATTAAATAACCCAATGAGGGTGATATGCCGTAAAACAACATAAACCAAACCAATCTAAACAAAAGAATACATATTCTATTCATACGAATCCTATCCTAAAAATGTTGTCGACATTAAATAACCCAATGAGGGTGATATGCCGTAAAACAAAATAAACCAAACCAATCTAAACAAAAGAATACATATTCTATTCATACGAATCCTATCCTAAAAATGTTGTCGGCATTAAATAACCCACTGAGGTTTATATGCCGTAAAACAACATAAACCAAACCAATCTAAACAAAAGAATACATATTCTATTCATACGAATCCTATCCTAAAAATGTTGTCGGCATTAAATAACCCACTGAGGTTGATATGCCGTAAAACACCATAAACCAAACCAATCTAAACAAAAGAATACATATTCTATTCATACGAATCCTATCCTAAAAATGTTGTCGACATTAAATAACCCAATGTGGGTGATATGCCGTCAAACAACATAAACCAAACCAATCTAAACAAAAGAATACATATTCTATTCATACGAATCCTATCCTAAAAATGTTGTCGGCATTAAATAACCCAATGAGGGTGATATGCCGTAAAACAACATAAACCAAACCAATCTAAACAAAAGAATACATATTCTATTCATACGAATCCTATCCTAAAAATGTTGTCGGCATTAAATAACCCACTGAGGTTGATATGCCGTAAAACACCATAAACCAAACCAATCTAAACAAAAGAATACATATTCTATTCATACGAATCCTATCCTAAAAATGTTGTCGACATTAAATAACCCAATGTGGGTGATATGCCGTAAAACAACATAAACCAAACCAATCTAAACAAAAGAATACATATTCTATTCATACGAATCCTATCCTAAAAATGTTGTCGGCATTAAATAACCCAATGAGGGTGATATGCCGTAAAACAACATAAACCAAACCAATCTAAACAAAAGAATACATATTCTATTCATACGAATCCTATCCTAAAAATGTTGTCGGCATTAAATAACCCACTGAGGTTGATATGCCGTAAAACACCATAAACCAAACCAATCTAAACAAAAGAATACATATTCTATTCATACGAATCCTATCCTAAAAATGTTGTCGACATTAAATAACCCAATGTGGGTGATATGCCGTAAAACAACATAAACCAAACCAATCTAAACCCAATGTGGGTGATATGCCGTAAAACAACATAAACCAAACCAATCTAAACAAAAGAATACATATTCTATTCATACGAATCCTATCCTAAAAATGTTGTCGGCATTAAATAACCCAATGAGGGTGATATGCCGTAAAACAACATAAACCAAACCAATCTAAACAAAAGAATACATATTCTATTCATACGAATCCTATCCTAAAAATGTTGTCGACATTAAATAACCCAATGAGGGTGATATGCCGTAAAACAAAATAAACCAAACCAATCTAAACAAAAGAATACATATTCTATTCATACGAATCCTATCCTAAAAATGTTGTCGGCATTAAATAACCCACTGAGGTTGATATGCCGTAAAACAACATAAACCAAACCTATCTAAACCAAAGAATACATATTCTATTCATACGAATCCTATCCTAAAGATGTTGTCGGCATTAAATAACCCACTGAGGCCGATATCCCGTAAAACAAACCAAGCCAAAGCAAGCCAAGATGCGAGTTCCGAAGTATAGAAGTTTAAATATCTGGAAAGTGCTTTAACACGGTTGAAAATGCGACACGAAATTCCGAACACGCATTCCAAAATTTAAGGAAAGTTCGAAGAAACAGGAAAGTTTCAATAGAAACTAAAAAGACAGTGCAGAAGCGTTGTGTAATATCAATCCTTATATATGGCAGCGAATGCTGTACATTCCCCTCAACTGAAAACTGGAGGCAACAGAAACGTGGCTCTACAGAAGGATGTTGAGAATACCATGGACCGATCGCGTAAGCAACTGAGGAATCTTAACAAAAATGGAAACAAAAAGAACACATAATCAGAATCAGAAAGAGTCAGCTGAAATTTCTTTGACACATAATGAGGATGGAGGGTTTGGAGAAATTGATACTCACAGGACACATCGAAAGGAAAAGGCCGCCCACCTGACGATTTTGTGTGAAATGATTACTGAACAGGAGGTCGTAGGCTTGGAAAAGGGAAAAACACTGTTCAGCGTTAAAAGAGAAGGGAAGTTGTGGAAAGCCATGATCGCTTGCGCCCTGAAGAGACACGGGACACAGAAGAATATATCATTATTGAAGATTATTAAGATAATCTGTGTGTAGGATAGAAGATGGAGATTAAGAGAATAGAGAGTATGAAGTTATCTTACGCAAATCTTCAAAGTAGGGAGAATCTGCCTGCCGAGAAAATTAACACACTAAGTGGGTATCTATATACTTGTGGTCTAGCATCAGCTTTGGCATTGGTGAGGAATATTTTAAGTGTCCATATTAGCAATACTACGGATGATTTCATCATACGCGTCTTTCCCGACCATTTTGTATTATCCTTTTTTCAATTATATTTGCTAGGCTCTCGTACCACAATAGACAAGATTGACTTAAAAAGAGCAGCGTATCACAGTATTTCTGTGTCGTGAAAGCCTGCCTACCTGCCGAGAAAATAAGCACTTAAAATCCTGCCTGTTGACTGGGTGCGCAAAAAAAAAAAAAAAATCTCCGCTATCGGTAGCAAATACAATTTCACCCACATTTATAGATATTTTTTTTTCTGAAATAAATTTTGTATTATCTTTTAATGAAGTTTTGAACCAGTTTATTTACGAATTTTTGCAAATAAAATATTAAGTAGAATAATACTTTCCGTTTTCGCTTATTTAGCTTATTTTTCAAAATTACTTACAAGGGCTTCTTGCCACTTGTTAGACAGCTCTTCGGGCCATTTTGAGTAAAATTCTTCAGGAATTGATTTGTAAATGTTCAGGCTGGATCTGGTTTTCACAAGAGAAAGTTTTCCATATCAAAGTGTTTTACAGCGTTCAAAAAATGACTGATAATAATTTTTTTCCTGCGCTATTTAACTAATAACTAATATCGTCGTCGGCATCCGTCCGTCTCGAGAGACGATGGAGTAGCGAGGTGCGCTTCGAGCCTGGGCCGGATATATGGAGAACTAGGGCTGGCCAGACGTCTAGTTCGCCCTCTCGGCCTTGCTAGCAGAGTCCAAAGGAGAGGATAAACCAATACAGTTTGGTACCAGCGCGGCTGCAGGAGTTGCCGGAAGGTAGCACAAAGTGCCGTCCATCCGCCTTCGGGGCTCCACTCCGGGTTTGAATTCAGAGTTGTCTTTCTCCTAGACCAGTTGCCATCCAATGTTATAGAACCCAGTCTTTCCTGCTATTTACCCATAGCTGGAGGGAGAAGATTCCTCAATCCAAGCCGATATCCATTACTCCACCGTGCCTCCTTAAGTTTCATATATATATATATATATATATATATATGATAAAAAGACTTAAACACTAATATTCCATGGTCATAATTTATTCCATTGGAATCGCAAAAACGACCCAATTCATCAGACCTACAGATTCAAATATATATATATATATATATATATATATATATATATATATATATAATAAAAAGACTTAAACACTAATATTCCATGGTCATAATTTATTCCATTGGAATCGCAAAAACGACCCAATTCATCAGACCTACAGATTCAAATATATATATATATATATATATATATATATATATATATATATATATATATATATATTCAAACAAAATCACACTCATAATATATATATATATATTTTATGAGTGATATATATATATATATATATATATATATATATATATATATATATATATTATGCGTGTGATTTTGTTTGAATAAGAGTATAAGGTAAGCGTTACAGATTTACCTGATAGAATAGTGAATTTCTATTTAGAAAGTGCTAGTATAGGATAGATTTGGGTTGGGTACGCGTGTAGGTTTAGTTAAAGATTTAGTATCGCTATGGGATTATTATTTGATATGTATTAATATGTAAAACATGGGCTTAAACAATGCAATAAATATACCAGCTTATCTCGTTACGGATTCCGGAAGTAGTAGATCAAATCTAAACCGGATGAAATAAAAAGACACCACTATATAGGAGGGAGGGTGTGTGTGAAAAGCCCTGTTTTCATTGGCTGGCGCAGACTGACATATGTCAATAAGAAGAGGTCGAATTCCGGTCTTGCTAGTTCTTATGATTTCTGTTTTTGCAATGTCGTTGTGCGTAGCACGACGCTTTCAAGTAGGCGGCCTGACTCATCTAGAATCAGGTCGGGGTTGCTGTTGGAACCGATATGATGCAAAACCCGAAATCGGCGATGAGAACAGCGCATCACTGAATACCACCCTTGATACATCTAAAACGTATAATTTAACTATATATATATTTTTGAATTGGACATAGTCCGACAATCTATTTAAAGACATTTATATAATATGTTTAACGTTCTGTTTTATAATAAACAGTATTAAATAACATTTACCGGCCTGAATGTCTGAGAAATTTTCATAGAAAATTTTCGTTCTCCGACAGGAATCGAACCTGTATCCTATACGGAACCATCATTTCGCGTGATGTGCCTTAACCGTTCGGCCACAGATGAGCGTCTGCTTAGCAAGGTCGATTTTACTATCTTTAAACTTAAATCTTCCATGAATCTCTTCTATTCATATCTGCTCTAGCGTATCAAATGTAAACAAATGACGTCATATATTTTTGAATTGGACATAGTTCGACAATTTATTTAAAGACATTTGCTTAAATACTTGTATCTATAAAAAGAACGTTAAACATATTATATAAATGTCTTTATATATATATATATAAATATTTATATATATATATATGTATATATATATATATATATATTTATATATATATATATGTATATAACTAATTTATATTTATTTAACTAATAAATAATATATATATATATATATATATTATAAATAATTTGTATTTATACATGAAGAGGATATGCGTCGTGCTGTCAGGAGGGCCACTTACTCTCCTCTGTGAGTCCTGTACACGACTCTTGAGGAGTAGGCTGGGTCTTCCCAGCCGTCCCCGTCACCGCCACTAGAGGAGAGAAAGGGAATGGAGAATTGGAGAGTGGATGACGAGCGGGTGCCAACTAGACAACGTTACTCTACTGAGCAATGGTAGCAAATGATATCCATATCAGATGGAAGTCGGTTATCTTCTGCACTCAAATCAGACTAGATTATAGCTTTCACGCATCAGCAGCAAAGACGAAAGTGCTGTGTCAATCAAGGTACGCTTGCTGAATCAAAATTGGCTGCAGCAA
>OZ038503.1:31650935-31698435 GCA_964036315.1 Acanthosepion esculentum | reverse complement strand
ATATATATATATATATATATATATATATATATATATATATATATATATCAATCATACAATAGGAATTAAGATTACATTGGGTTAATGTTCCTTTTCACCTTGTAAATTGAAATAAAATTTACAAGGATCTTTCAAACCAGTCAATGGAAGATAAATTATTTAAATAAAAATGGCCAGACTGAGGAAGGAAAGAAAGAAAAAAGGAAAAAGAGGAAAAGGGAGCAAATAAAAACTAGGAAGTAGTGTAAGTTTATTATTTCAATAATTTATAGCAGTGTAAGTTTTTTTAAAAATAATTTTATCATCCATTGACTGGTTTGAATAAATCCTTGTAAATTTTATTTAAATTTACAAGGTGAAAATGATCATTAACCCAATGTAATCTTAATTCCTATTGTATGATATATGTTCCTTTGTCTAATTAAAATATTGAGCTCTATGTGGGAATCAGTTTTAATATTTAATATTGTATTAATAGGATTCACTTGGATTATATACCAACGGATTATTACCTATATATATATATATATATATATATATATATATATATATATATATATATATATATATGTGTGTGTGTGTGTATAGGGTGATTGAAATGTAACTCCCCATTTTAAATACTTACAATTTATTTATTAACTATAATTTTTACAAGAAACAGATATCAAAGGAAAGAGTTTAATATGAGGTCTTATCTAAAATTCGATATGGGCACCAAATTTCGCTATTAGCTTCTCAAGCCGTCCAGGAATCGCGTCAACTCATTTCACTAGGAACTCTGGTGGTATGGAAGACATAACTTCTTGTATTTTCCCTTGAAGTTCTTACAACGTCTTGCTTTGGTATAGTAGACTTGCTCCTTTAAGCAAGTCCAAAGAAAAAAGTTACTGTATGTTAAGTCAGGACTCCTGGCTGGCTACTCATACATAAAACAGGGAGTTACTGAATTACTTTTCATTCACACACACACACA
This sequence comes from Acanthosepion esculentum, assembly GCA_964036315.1. Classification (NCBI taxonomy): domain Eukaryota; kingdom Metazoa; phylum Mollusca; class Cephalopoda; order Sepiida; family Sepiidae; genus Acanthosepion; species Acanthosepion esculentum. The sequence goes on along the minus strand of OZ038503.1, from coordinate 31,697,462 downwards.
CTCTCTCTCTCTCTCTCTCTCTCTATATATATATATATATATATATATATATATATATATATATATATATATATATATATATATATATATATATATATATATCTTGTTTATAAGTAGATTGCAGAGAATATTTCAATACAATTGCCATAAGTAGCATTTCTTGTCTCATCCACTATTTCCCTTAGTTCCGTGAAGCAAATAAACCTGACATTTTTCAGAATATTTTCATATAACTATAAATTATAAGTTAAGTTTCCATTTAGCCGTTCTTAACAAAGACGTCTCCAGTGATTGCGTTTACTTCTGTCAGTCCATTTATTTATGTCTTGTGGAATGCAATCTTGTCGTGTGCGTCGTGAAACTTAAAAGCTCAAAATCACCAAAAGCATTATTCCACGTTTCCATGTTTTCATATTCGGACGACGAACGATGTGATTGCTCGGGGAATAACCAAGCATATATTCTTGATCTTACACAAGTAGACGCTTTCTATGTATAATAAAACGAGTCTATTCATATCTATCTATCTATCTATCTATCTATCTATCTATCTATCTATCTATCTATCTATCTATCTATCTGTGTACATATCTATCTCAGTCAGTTCATATCTATCTATCTATCTATCTATCTCAGTCAGTTCATTATCTATCTATCTATCTATCTATCTATCTATCTATCTCAGTCATTTCATTATATATCTATCTACTATATATATATCTATCTCTTATTCTGTTCATTATCTATCTATCTATCTATCTATCTATCTATCTATCTATCTATCTCAGTCAGTTCATTATCTATCTATCAATCTATCTATCTATCACAGTCAGTTCATTATCTATCTATCAATCTATCTATCTATCTCAGTCAGTTCATTATCTATCTATCTATCAATCTATCTATCTCAGTCAGTTCATTATCTATCTATCAATCTATCTATCTCAGTCAGTTCATTATCTATCAATCTATCTATCTATCTCAGTCAGTTAATTATCTATCTATCAATCTATCTCAGTCAGTTCATTATCTATCTATCAATCTATCTATCTATCTCTTATTCTGTTCATTATCTATCTATCTGTCTCTTATTCTGTTCATTATCTATCTATCTATCTATCTATCTCTTATTCTGTTCATTATCTATCTATCTATCTCAGTCAGTTCATTATTTATCTATCAATCTATCTATCTATCTCTTATTCTGTTCATTATCTATCTATCTGTCTCTTATTCTGTTCATTATCTATCTCTTATTCTGTTCATTATCTATCTATCTATCTATCTATCTATCTATCTATGTATGTATGTCTCTGTGTACATATCTATCTCAGTCAGTTCATATCTATCTATCTATCTATCTATCTATCTCAGTCTGTTCATATGTATGTATGTATGTATGTATCTATGTACATATCTGTCTATCTCAGTCTGTTCATTATCTATCTATCTATCTATCTATCTATCTATCTATCTATCTATCTATTTCTTTCTTTCTTTCTGCGCAAACAGCATTAACTACACTTTAACCACAGGTGATGCCATTTTACAATGTGTATAAAATATGTAAAATAGTTATAAAATAATTATAATAATATATAAAACATGTCTATATGGTTTCCAGGTGATGTCGAGCTATTTGAAACAGTCCTAAATATCATGTCTTTTATACAATACATGGATAGTTAAATTTGGTATGTAACTTACTAATCATGCTAGAATATAGCTAACCATCCTTGTTTGCCCTTCTGACAACATGTATTTCCTGACAATAACTGAAACGGTCCAAGATCTGAGATAATTATTCGAAAATTGTAATAATGCTAGATAATATTAAGCAGCTAGATCTTGCTGGCTGAATTTAATTAAATCTATCTATCTATCTATCTATCTATCTATCTATCTATCTATCTATCTATCTATCTATTCTTATCTATCTATCTATCTATCTATCTATCTATCTATCTATCTATCTATCTATCTATTTATCTATCACAGCGGGATGACGTAATTATGATGTAATATGTAGAGAGGTTGCGTAGCTGTAACAATGTAGAATGTGATCGAAATAAATGCGACTGGAATACAATATTCTGGCAGTGGCACAAAAAGAACCGCACAAAGACACATATAGGAAAAGACTGATCAGCTTGTTTGCCCACATCGTTTCACCCACGCCTAAACTATTAACTTTTAAACTGTTCATTTTTTGCTTTATATTTTCTAACTGGCCACACTGATTTTATGTTCTGATATTCGACGTCGCTTGATGGACGCCCAGTAATACCTGTCGCTCATGTCTCCCCTTACTGGACGAAGGATCAATTCCAGTGTGTTTTGATCCCCTTTATACCGTTTTTACTAACAGTCGCTGGGTGTCGGTCAGGTGACACCTGTTGTACATCTCGCTCCTTAAAACCTCCTTCACACCGTTATCTTTCATAATTTGAGTTTTAAAAACTGAGTTTTCTTGGGATTGATAGTGGAGTGGTCTCCCGTTACCTTCTTCACGGTGATTTTTCGAGACACAACCTCTAGTTAACTGGCCGTTGACTCGTCAATATTTCTTCCGCCCTTTGATAGGTCTTATTTTTTCATCCTACAGGGTTGCTAACGATTCGCCTCTTTCGCAAGAAATTGGAGTGGCGTGGGTGTGATGGCTTATTTAAAGTTAATATTCTTATCGTTTTTCGAATTCAAAGTAATTTCTTCCCTTGACTATTTTTGAGTTAATAGTAAGAGAGGAATATTTTCTATTTACCATTTAATTTTCGATTAAAATAAAAAAGTTTAATAGCTGATAATTTCGGAATTTGTACAGTAAGCAATGGCAAATATGTTACTTTTTAATATAATGACACCTCTTCTATGTGCCATGTCCCTTCAGGACATAGATATCATGGCATTCCACAAATTCCTGTCCTTAAAGCACTTAATAAACTTTGTCTTTATGTTATCTCTCCTAAACCTTGTTCTGTGATCCATTTACATACGCTCGCTAGGTAGGTTATGCGTTGTTTTTCTCAGTCCCTCTTGCCTTCAAACTGTCCTGTGAGTGTCAAATTTTACAAGCCCTCTTTCATCATTATGTCCCCTGTTTTTTCTGGTGTTAAGTATAAGTTTCTTTTTACTCTAAAAATTCTTCGTTACTCCCAAGTTCGGTTCATGCTATCCTTAGCAGCCTTCTGTAGAACGATATTTCTGCTGCTTCAAGTCTGTTGTTCATTGTTTATAATATTATTCCTTCTTCACGACAGGCTACATTTAAGGGAATTTGGTATCTAACTGGTCATAGTCTTTGTCCTGATTGAAGAGTCTTTAAAGTTTCTACATTATGAGAGGGAGGGGGAGAGATAGATAGATAGATAGGTAAAACATATCGAGATAGATAGGTAGATACATACATACATACATATCACTAAATGTAGATAGACAAATAAAGATAGATAGCACTATATATATATATATATATATATATATATATATATATATATATATATATATAGATAGATAGATAGATAGATAGATAGATAGATACAAAACATCCCGATACATATACATAGATAGATATATATTGAGATAAAAACATACCGAGATAGATAGATCGATAGATGAAAAACATATCGAGATAGATAAGTAGATACATACACACATAGCACTAAATGTAGATAGATAAATAAACAGATAGATAACGCTATATATATATATATATATATATATATATATATATATATATATATATATATATATATATATATATATATATATATATATATATATATAAACATCACGATATAGATAGATAGATAGATAGTGAGATAAAAACAGACCGAGATAGATAGATAGATAGCACTAAATGTAGACTGATAGATATATTGATCGATAGGTTGATAGATAGATATATATTGAGATAAAAACATACCGAGATAGATAGATCGATAGATGAAAAACATATCGAGATAGATAAGTAGATACATACATACATAGCACTAAATGTAGATAGATAAATAAACAGATAGATAACGCTATATATATATATATATATATATATATATATATAAACATCACGATATAGATAGATAGATAGATAGTGAGATAAAAACAGATCGAGATAGATAGATAGATAGCACTAAATGTAGACTGATAGATATATTGATCGATAGGTTGATAGATAGATATATACATACCGCGATAGATAGATAGATATGAAGGAAAACCCAACTTGTTCCGAAATATCCTTCTCTTTATACTGCTTGACCTCTCTCTTTTGTACCATAAGATACTTTACCGCTTTTAAAGATGCAGCCATGCGAAAAAAAGTCAGTCCAGGACCTTGGGCCAGCTCTATTTAGAAATGAAATCGCCTGTGAAAATGTAATGGGGTTAAACTTTAAAATGCACTATAAACGATACACAGTCAGATTAAAAGATAAACCTTTTCAGTTTCGTAAAATTCATCCTCGCTTCTGTCTTGGTTGGATGATTCATAATTAATAGAGGTAAAATCCGTAATGACTTTCGAACATCTTAATAGAAGTCGCGGTTAAATCCATTTATTTTGCTTCTATAGTTTTTTGCTTTCGGTCATACCATGTACAATCTTCTCATAGGTCATACTATCTTCAATCTTCTCGTAGGTCATATCATCTACAGTCACTTTCTTTTCTCGACCAGACCATCCGCAGCTTTTTTTTTATCGGCCATACTATTCAAAGTTTTTTCCTCTCGATCCACGATTTTTTTCTAGTTCGAATCACGTGAAGAAGGCCGGAGCTTACAACGGCCGAAACGTTGTGATAAATATGGCAACAAAGACGAGGACAATAGTCCGAATAATGTAAATAGTGTACATTATACCTCATCTCAGAAATATAGACAGATAATGATATACTCTTATAATCAATTTAAAAGGGTTTTAATGTGCACTTATAGTGTTTTGGACTTTTTTCGAAAATAATTTAATTAATGACATTTAAAATTTTTCGCGGGACTCTTACGACCCTCTCGAGATTGAAAATCGCTGCTCTAGTCATTTGATGCATACAACTCGAATTTACGCCAAGAAAACACGATAATGGTTTCTCTCAGAGAAAGTGTCGAGTGTTTTCTATTTGGCAGACGGTAACATTTCGAGGTTGATAACAAGGTAAGGCAATAACGTATAGGATTAATTACTGCACTTAATTTTGCTTTCACTGGTTGTCAAAATAATTATACACCAGAAGCAAATGCAGACGGATTCGTAATATAAGAGAAAAATCGGCCTTTTTATTATAGGTAACGTTAGGTAAGGTATTGTTTACCGGCACATCCTCTTGCAGAATTAGGTAGACTTGTAAATTTTAACGCCTCCAAAACAAAACTGCTTTCAATTAACCTCCACAGAGAACTATTTCTGCCTGCCATCAACATGTCAGACGCTAGACTCCAGGAGAGCAATACACTGCGCCTTCTAGGCTTCACGTTTTCAAATGACTTGAAGTGGAGCGACTATATCGAATCAATAGCTGTATCTATTGCAAGGACGGTTGGGTTACTATGTCGCGTCAGAATATTTTTCATCAATCTTTCACATTGAAAAATCTACCATTCGTCCGTGCATTGAATACTCTTCCCTTATCTGGTCTGATACTCCTGCTGTACATCTCGAGATTCTTGACAAAATCCAAAGAAGGATCAGTAATATAACAGATTCTGATCAGGCATATCGACTTCCATCACTTTCTCAGCGACGTGGCTTCCCTCTGTCTTTTCTACAAATATTTTCATGGCAGCTGCTCTGACGAGCTTTTCTCCCTGGTGTCCCGAATACATGAATTTAAGCGTGCTACTAGATTGACATCTACGTCCGACCAATTTATGTTGAAATAGCAAAGTACGACCACCACTTCTATTTCAACAGTTTATTTTCTCGCACTCCCACCTGTGGAACTCTTTTCCGTTTGCTTGCTTTCTTGATAACTCCAACCTTGAAAAGTTTAAAGGCAACTTCAGTCGCCATCTTCTGTCTTCTTGAACCCCCGTTCATTTTTGTGTTTTTTCCTCAATCCTCCCTATACTCAGTCTTCTCTTTCATTTTCACTCCTTGTGCCCATTGCTTAGTAGTGGCATTACCACTTTGCATTAGGTGAAATGTTTAAAAAGGTCTTCGCGTCAAATAATTTTTAATCCTTATTATTTTATTATGCAACTGATTGCTAGACAGATGTTTTTTGGATGTCAATACTATGTCTTGGCAAGCAATAAAATATCATAAAAAGTGTGCTGTATCTACAAGAGTTTAAGAATACCTATTTCCCCCAGGAAGCCTAGTGTCTGTGAAACAGGCACTTTAAGAAATTGTATCTTGAAGTTATTTTTTTACAGTGATGTTCCCTGTGTACAAAGCCCGGAAGCCACTCGAGGTAGAGAGTTACAGAGTAAGAGGTACACTTTATACGGATATGTGGGGGAAGATAACGTTGGTATATATATATATATATATATATATATATATATACATCTTCCTGATGTTAAATATAAGTTTCTTCTTTGGAAATCTTCCTGTCTCGTAATACTCTGCCTAGCTTTTGGAATGCGTCTTTGGTCACCCCAATAAAAAACAAATCTTTACCTCTTTTCGTAAGTTAATTCTGACCTTCTTCCCCACCCTTAACTTATGAAAAGAGGTAAAGATTTGTTTTCTTTTTTAAATTTCCCTAATAAATCATTTTTATCCTTAGTTATCTACCATCACCTGAAGAAGTACCATCTTATTACCGAAACATGAAAGTTTTTGTGACACATTATGAAATGGACAAAGCCCGACAATTATTTTAAGACATTTTTAAAAAGAATGTATAAACATAAAAATGTCTTAAAATAATTGTCGGACTTTGTCCATTTCACAATGTGTGACGTCATTTGTTTACATTTGGATACGCCATGAGCAGATATGAATGTACGTGTGAGAATCATGGAAGATTGTAGTTTAAAGACAAAAAAATCGACCTTGCTAACAGAAACGCTCCTCTGTGGCCAAATCGGTTAAAGGCATGTCAGGGTATATGACTGTTCCATATAGTATACAGGTTCGATTCTTGTCGGAGGACGAATATTTTCTATGAAAATTTCTCGGACACTCAGGCCGGTAAATGTTGTTTAATACTGTTTATTATAAACAGAGCTTTTACTTAAATATTTGTATCTATAAAAAGAATGTATAAGCATAAAAATGTCTTAAAATAATTGTCGAACTTTGTCCATTTCATAATGTGTGATGTCATTCGTTTACATTTGGATATGCTTTGAGCAGATATGAATGTCCGTGAGAGATTCATGGAAGATTGTAGTTCAAAAGCAGTAAAATCGACCTTGCTAACCGAAACGCTCCTCTGTGGCTCAATCGGTTAAGGCACGTCTATATGACGGTTCCGTATAGGATACAGGTTCGATTCCTGTCAGAGGACGATTTTTTTCTATGAAAATTTCTCGGACATTCAGGCCGAAATTTTATTAATACTGTTTATTATAAACAGAGCATTTACTTAAATATTTGTATCTATAAAAAGAATGTATAAACATAAAAATGTCTTAATATATATATATATATATATATATATATATATATATATATATATATATATATATATATATATATATATATGTGTGTGTGTGTGTGTGTGTATAAATAAAAAGAAAGAACAGGAAGATATATAATCCGGTGTTCTTATAGATATTTTTATTTTTACACAATAGTGCTCAATGACATGAAAATAGAACTAATGTCTTTAATTTAATAACAAAATTAAATTCGAAGCTTTTAGCTTCCATTTTTGAAACATGGTTATTACTGTGTAGCGAAAAAATATTTTAAATCAGTTAATTTATAATATATATATATATATATATATATATATATATATATATATATATATATATATGGATGCGTGTGTGAGTGTGTGTGTGTATGTATGTATGTATAAATAGAGAGAGAGAGAAAAGTGAAAGAGACAAAGTAAACAACGGGTGAGGGTGAGAATTTTAGGAGAAAGCACACCATGATGATGATCGATAAAGCAAACGAAGTAAGAAGATGAGAAGATGACAGTTATGATTTCCTTTGTTTGCGCATGCTCGATCGCGCATTTATCACCATAAAGTTTTTACAATCATTGACTCTAAAGTTTGTTGTGAACGTCTGAAAAAGATAAATGCTAATTTAGAAAGAAATATATCTTGAACTATCGATTGAATTGGTAAGAAGATAGAGTTATAGTACAGTGGCTTTCTCTGCATTAATCTATACATAACAATCTATTTCAGGAATTTCCGATCTATCTATCTATCTATCTATCTATCTATCTATCTATCTATCTATCTATCTATCTATCTATCTCAGTCAGCTCGTATCTATGTATCAATCTATCTATCTGTAGCCTCTTTTGATCTATCTATCTATCTATCTATCTCAAGCTGTTAGTATCTATCTATCTTGATCGCATTAAGATCTACCAAGAAAGGTGAAACGTTGTAAGAGTTTTGACGCACATTTGTTGAGAAGATCTAGCGATTAAAGCCCTTTTTAAACCTTTTCGTCTTAGTAAAATGCCTTCTGTTTTAATTAGAGTAGCAGTTCTTAAATAAAAATTGTGGTCAGTTTCATTACGGTGTGCATTTAATGTGTTGTTTTGTAAAAGACCCCTTTTGTGTTCATGCGTTCATTTATTTAAACTCGAGGTTTCTCCGATATATTACTTGTGGCAATTATTAGAGTAATAAGGTAAATTCACCCTTCAAGATTTAGCTAATTATTTTGTTTTGTATTAATCATGTTTCAGACCTTGTTGTGACAGATTTTATGTTGAGTTTAGATAAAATCTTTTCAGTTATATATTTTGATTTGTTGTGTTTGTCAGGAAGGACCATTTTCTATTTTGAAATATTTTATGAGCCTTTTGTTTCGCTTTGAATATGAAATAGGTTATTGGCGGAGCTTGAAAGTATTTTCAGTGTATTTCTTTTCTTCATGTAAATACCGAGGGCTGCAAATTCTGATTGTTCTTAAAATTCGCTACTGGGATCGCGAATGGAAACCTAGTTGATACAATAATCAAAAATCATAGAATTCTCCAGAGATTTCATTCAAGGTATAATTACTCTAGAACCAACAATGAAAGAACTTTATCCCAGAGACAGTTAAATGCACTAAGAAATCTAGCAACAAATAAGGAAATCCGCATTACCTCCTCGGACAAGGGATAGTGGATTATTATTATTATGAATAAAAACACATACAATTGTAATTTACAACTCGACGATAACGACACATTTTGAATTTAAAATATATTTTTAAAATATTTGTTTTGGGTATATAATCTAGCCGGTTTTAAATGAAATTGTCTAGATTATACACCTCAAAAGACATATTAAAACATATTCTAAATTTAAAATTCTCAGCGTTCCTCTTTCGTTAGTGCGCATGTGTAGTCGCTTGAACGTTAAACATAAACTTAGTCTGTTGAAGTTCTAGAGGACAAAATGCATTACGCGAAAACTTTTCCACTTTGTCACACACGCACTGACACACACGTATATATATATATATATATATATATATATATATATATATATATATATGTGTGTGTGTGTGTGTGTGTGTATAGGGAGGATGGCTGTGTATGTGTGTAACCAACAAAGCTACAGAAAAACAATTGATCAGTCAAGGCCAAATTGTGCTTTTTAGCGAAACTTCTGTCTTCATAGATCTACCGAAATATTTTCTTTCTTTCTTTCTTTCTTTCTTTCTTAAAACTGAAGTAGAGTGATTGAGTGTAAGACAGACAGGCATACAGGTAGATAGACATATATATATATATATATATATATATATATATATATATATATAATGATAGAAATTATTAGGAGGATTTGATAATTATAATTAAGTAATTCATCGAGTCTGAAACCTCAACAGAATGCAGAAAGCACTGGACGGCGTTTCGTCCTATATTTGGGACTCATCAGTAGTACGCATCCACTCCCGAGAATTGAAACCCTGACATACCAAGAGGTAGAAAATCAGACTCAATATAGCGCTGATCACTCACAAATTCCATGGTGGAACTCAACTGAGATTCTCTCTAACCATAAGACTGTGCCCTGGGTCACAGTCTTATGGTTAGAGGTTTCAGAATCGATGAATTACTTAATTATATTTATCAAATCCTCCTAATAATTTCTATCATTTATATATCATTGCTTGAACCGGCTTCTAATGCTCCAGTTGGCGCGGCTTGGTGATAGTAGTCGTGGCTCCAGGGGGCACAGTCTTATGGTTAGAGAGAATCTCAGTTGAGTTCCACCACGGAATTTGTGAGTGAGGGGCGCTATATTGAGTCTGATTTGCTACCTCACCGAAGCCCGTAGAACAGTTGGTATGGTGTTCGCTTGACAACCTAACTGTCAGGGTTTCAATTCTCGGTAGTGGATGCGCACTGCTGATGAGTCCCAAATATAGGACGAAACGGCCGTCCAGCGCTTTCTGCATTCTGTTGAGGTTTCAGACCGATCACTCACAAATTCCGATGAATTACTTAATTATATATATATATATATATATATATATATATATGTGTGTGTGTGTGTGTGCGTGTGTGTGCGTGTCTGTATGTGTGTGAATTGACTGAGAGAAATTGAAGACCGAATTGTGCCTTTAAGCGAAATTTATCTCATCATAGATCTCCCGAAATGTTCTATCTATCTATATATCTTAAAACTGAATAGAGAGATTGAACGTAAGTTAGACAGATAGATAGATAGATATTTATGAATTGACTGAGTTAGATTGAAGCAACAAACGGGGGAAATATCTAAAAGGGCCGATCAATAAGTCTGACATATACCGAGATACAGATATTTCACTATGGTGTTCGATACATGTGGTTAATTGTCACTATTGAATTAAGTGTTTTGACAAGGAAATGGATTGTATTGAAAAGTAAATATTTTTTTAATGTAAAATAAAGGCGCATTTTATCATGAGGCCACGCACTTATTAACTCCTCTACTTATAATCCTTTTTAAAATCGATTTTTTAGTGCGAAATTATTTCTTATAATAAACTATATTTTTGGTCGGTACACGTGTTTGAAATGCGGTATTTTTTATTTACTTTTCTTAAACAGTGAAATTAATGACAACCGGCCTAGATTGGGAAATCCTACTAAAGAAAGATTGTGCCATTGAAAGGAATTGAACCTGTATTCCATTTTCCATTATTATATTGCTATAAACGTTAATTTTAGTGAGCACACATATTTGAGTTGCTCTCCCTGTTATTTTTTAGTTTTTTAAACAGTGAAATTAATGACAACCGGCTTAGATTGAGAGGGTCCTACTTAAGAAAGATTGTATCTCGAGACAGGAATCCATACTGTTTCTACATTGTTTTTTTTTTCAATAATTGAATTAATGTTTAGCTTTTTCAAAATGGTCTCCCGTTACTTACTTAAAATAAATATACAAAGCTTTTCTATATTATTTAATGAAACATGCATCAATGAAAAATTGCTGCCTAAATACGCACACACAAACACAATATATATATATATATATATATATATATATATATATATATATATATATATATATATATATATATATATAACGAATCCCATGAGTATTTTTAGAAAATATTAAATTATAGACAGTACGCCAAACTGAATTGGTCCATAGAATGTTTTCTCGTGTGGCAAAAGAAATATTGGCAGCAAAACCGGATATTGATTTTTATTGAATTATTACTTTTGGATATCCGGGATTCTCAGAGAATCGGACTGACGAATGAGTTTGTCTCCTCATGTGAAGCTTAACAAATTTTGATTTGAGATAAGTTATTTTTTTGTTTACGTCCGGATGATTCCGCAGTGAAGATCATCATCATATTGATTAAACAGTGTAAACTTTCATCTCCCAGCCATCATCGAATTTGTGCTTGGCCGAATATAATGGCACGTTTGGCAAAGACGTTATTTCCCGTAAAAACTGGCTTGGATTTCACTCTGATAATCAGTCTGAAACTTTACAAACCTTTCGGCGCATATGTAAGGGAAGCAGGAGAATATTTTGCTCATTGTAAGACAAAGAGTTGCTGCGTTGTTGTGGGGAAGCAGACACGATTTTCACTGCCATAAAAGCATGTGAAAAAGATTGCAATGGTTGGGTAAAGCTAAGATAGCAGTTAGATATTTCAAAGATATCATATTAGATGATAACACAATGACAAAACAAAATAAGAAAAGACACTTTTGAAACGAGGTAATATATCACTTCAGTTTTCAGTACCTGTGTGACTTTCACTCTCTCTCTCTCTCTCTCTCTCTCTCTCTCTCTCTCTCTCTCTCAGTTTACCCCCAGTCTTTCTATTTGTCTATCCGTCAGTCTATCTCTCATTTTCTCTATATCAGTCAGTTTATCACTCAGTCATTTCATATCTATCTATCTATCTATCTATCTATCTATCTATCTATCTATCTATCTATCTATCTATCTCGCTAGCTAGCTAGCTAAGGCTGTCAAAATAATCCGTGCTCTAATTTAATTTTTAAGTGTACTATCAGAAAATCCTAATGTTTTTCAACTTCAAATACAATAAAGTACCAAGAATTTAAACAAAGATATTCACCATGACAAAATAACAGAATATAATAATAATAATAATATTCAAATGTTGAACAGATTTATTTTTTTTTTTCTCCCGAAATTAAAGCAACTATAGGGAAGCTTAGAACAGATCATGATAAAAAATAATAGACATTCGTTGTCTGTTATATTTAATAACATATGTTTTATAATGATCTGCTGCCCCTATATACTAATATATATATATATATATATATATATATATATATATATATATATATATATATATATATATATATATGAGTAATTGATTTGGGGATTTTAGGCTGATTTTATAGTAATTCGTCGAGCCTAGAAGAATCCTCAACAGAATGCAGAAAGCACTGGACGGCCGTTTCTTCCTATCTGGGACTCATCAGCAGTGCGGATCCACATTGACTATATCGCGTCTGGTTTATGTCTTCTTCGTCACCGAGTCCCGTGGTCCAGTTGGTATGACGTTGTATCGAAAAGATCTGGGTGGATGCGCGCTGCTGATGAGTCCCAGATAGGAAGAAACGGCCGTCCAGTGCTTTCTGCATTCTGTTGAGGATTCTTCTAAGCTCGATGAATTACTATAAAATATATATATATATATATATATATATATATATATATATATATATATATATATGTGTTGGATATATATATATATAGGATATATATATATATATATATATATATATATATATATACATATTGGATATATATATATATATATATATGTTGAATATATATATATATATAGGATATATATATATATATATTGGATATATATATATAGGATATATATATATATATAGGATATATATATATATAGGATATATATATATAGGATATATATATATAGGATATATATATATATAGGATATATATATAGGATATATATATATATATAGGATATATATATAGGATATATATATATAGGATATATATATAGGATATATATATAGGATATATATATATATATAGGATATATATATAGGATATATATATATATAGGATATATATATATAGGATATATATATATATATATAGGATATATATATATATATATATAGGATATATATATATAGGATATATATATATAGGATATATATATATATATATATATATATATATATATATATATATATATATTGGATATATATATATATATAGGATATATATATATATATTAGTATATTGGGGAAGCAGATCATTATTCAAACATATATTGTTAAGTATAACCGACAACGAATGTCTATGCCGTTCTAAGCTTCGTATAGTTGCTTTAATTTTGGGAGAAAATAAAGAAATAATTTATTTATGTTATATTTAAATAGAAGTTTGCTATGCGACGATAACGAACATTAATGTTTTTGTCTTTATTTTCTTCCGAAATTAAAGCAACTATACGAATCTTAGAACAGCTCATGATCAAACATAATAGACATTCTCTGTCTTTTATATTTAACAATATATGTTTGAATAATGACCTGTGGCTCCAATACACGAGGTGTGTCTGAAAAGTAAAGGGACTGTGGGCGCTTTGTGAGCTGTTAGCGAAAGAGGGAGAAGCGGATTGTGTTATCATCTGACATGATATCTTTGAAGTGTCTAACTGCAATCTTAGCTTTACACAACCATTGCAATTTTTTTTTTCACATGCTTTTATGGCAGGAAAAATCGTGGTTGCTTCCCCAAGACAACGCAGCTACTCACAACGTCCTGAGCGACTGGCAGTTCCTGACGGAGAAGAACATTACCGTACTGCAACAACGCCCCTATTCATCTGATTTTCCTCCATGTGAGTTTTTTCTTATCCACAAGTTCAAGAGGATCATCAAGGGGACTCATTTTAAAGGCAAGGAGTCTATCAAATAGGAGCTGACTAGAAACCAAAAAGAATCCTTCCAGCAATGGATAATAGCGTGGGCAGAGGAGGATAGAAAAAGGCATTAGATTCGAGGGTGGTTACTTTGAAGGGGAAAACATGTTGTTTGGTATTAAAATAAATTGTTTGTGAAACCAATCCAGTTACTTTTCAGACATGCCTTATATATATATATATATATATATATATATATATATATTATATATATATATATATATATATATATATATATATATATATATATATATAAGGCTCAAAGACTAATATTCCATGCTTATAATTTATTACATTGGAATCATAATCACGATCCAATTCATCATACCTACAAATTAAAATGATTTGAATCGTGATTTCGATTCCAACAATGTAATAAATTATAACCATGGAATGCAATGAATTATAAACATGGAATATTATTGTTTGAGCCTTTTATATTATATTCTTACTCTGTCCTGGACATTGAGTTCTACCTGGATTCTATCCTCTTAGGAATTTATTTATATATATATATATATATATATATATATATATATATATATATATATGAAGAAATATAGTCTTAAAGTGTGCTATATTTAACCGTGACAACGACATCTGTCACGGGAGGCAGATGGATATTAAAGGGCCTCGAAGAAAATATGTCCTGGGCCAGAATGAAATTCAAACCAGATAAATCTAGGTCTCTAGTATTAAAAAGAGGCAAAGTTATGCAGAAAGTCCACTTTTCAGTTGCAGGAGCAACAATTCCTACCCTGAGCGAAAAACCTGTGAAGAGCTTGGGAAAAACCTTCAACTCTGGTCTGAAGGATACGGCCGCGATCCAGCAGACTAAAAAGGATCTTGAGGAGTGGCTGACAAAAATAGACAAATCAGGATTGCCAGTGCGTTTCAAGGCATGGCTTTTCCAGCATGCAGTACTGCTCAGGATATTGTGGCCGTTGCTAGTTTATAATGTTCCTATTACCACCGTGGAAATGTTAGAGAGAACTATAAGCAATCGGTTGAGAAGGTGGCTCGGTTTGCCGAGATGCTTAAGTAGTGCGGCCCTCTATGGTAACAGCAACGCATTGCGCCTCCCCATTAGTAGCCTTATAGAAGAATTTAAAGTCACAAAAACAAGAGAACAGCTGCTATATGCAGAATCCAAAGATCCAAAAGTGGCAGCAGCTGGAATTCAGACTAGATCGGGCAGGAAATGGAGCGCTAAGGGAGAGTTGCAAGTGGCGGAAGAGAGACTTAGGCATAAAGCTATACTGGGGTCAATAGCTAAAGGCAAAGCCGGGTTGTGATTTTTTCCCAGCAAACTAAACACAGTTGCCATAGGTAAGGAAAGGCGACAACTCATCCAAGATGAAGTCCGTGCAAGCGTAGAAGAAGCACGGTACTGCAGAATGGTCGGTCTAAGTCAGCAGGGAGCCTGGACAAAATGGGGGAACATTGATCAGAAAAAATTGCCTGGCCAGAGTGCTGGCGATCAGATTTCAGCCAGATTAGATTTCTGATCAAATCGGTCTACGATGTTCTTCCAAGCCCAACTAACCTGCACATATTGGGGAAGAGCGATACCCCCAGTTGCCAACTATGTGCAAGGAAAGAGTCACTTCAACACGTCTTGAGCAGTTGCCCAAAAGCTTTGGGTGATGGTCGGTACCGGTGGCGCCACGACCAAG
The DNA here is from genome assembly GCA_964036315.1 of Acanthosepion esculentum. Classification (NCBI taxonomy): domain Eukaryota; kingdom Metazoa; phylum Mollusca; class Cephalopoda; order Sepiida; family Sepiidae; genus Acanthosepion; species Acanthosepion esculentum. The sequence goes on along the minus strand of OZ038503.1, from coordinate 31,681,256 downwards.
CCCTTAAAGTGATTGCAGAGGAGGTGACCAAAGCAATAAGGGCTAATAAACATCAACCAGGGAAGACGCTAAACCGAATTAACTTCATCAAAGCTGGAGTAAAGGTTCAGAAACAGAAGAGAGAGAGAGAGAACGAGCCTGTTATCTACCGCAAATGATTGGCAGTTGATAGTGGACCTAAAGACCCAGCTGAAATTCCCCAAACACATAGCCGTAACATCACTCAGGCCAGATCTGATATTACACTCCGACAACACGAAGCAGTGTATAATTTGGGAACTGTCGGTGTCGTGGGAGGAGTTTATCACACTGGCTAATGAGAGGAAGAGGTCCAAATACGAAGAACTTGTCGAACAATGTCGTCGCAAGTCATGGAGAATACATTATGATCCGATAGAAGTTGGTTGCAGGGGCTTTGCAGGTCAGTCACTGTGTAGAGCTCTTGCAAAAATAGGCATAGTGGGTACAGAGAGGGCGAGAGCGTTGAAGGACATTACCAATGCAGTTTTAAATGCTTCCAAGTGGATTTGGCTTAAGAGATCAGAGCCATGGAAGAACTAAATCTCCCAAACATGCTTAGGGAAATGGAAGAGGGTTTCAATCTATAAGGTAATATTGAAGAATTTTAATTTAAGGTAGTTAATTCAGCATGGATGGGGGTTGAGAAGTGATAGCGCACCTTGGGGGAGGGTCAAAGGAGTTTTTTTTATTTTTTATTTTTTTATCAATTTCAATCTAATTCTTATGTATGTAAAATTAGATCGTAGTGTTCATAGTTTAAAAGTTAGTGGTAATACTAGTATTAATTTACTAGATTCATGTCAAATAATATTTAACAGAAATTAAATGCGAATATGTTACTTATTTGAGTAGTTTAGCCTTTCTTAGATCCTTTTACTAATTTAAATATATTTAATTATTATTTTTCCTTGCTTAGATTAGGCCATCGTATTATTTTAATTCATAGATTACAAAACTAGTAAGAAATCTCAAATAGATAGTACGACCAAACAAGTTTGCAATGAACGTTTTCGTAAATTAGTCTACATTACTTTAGCTATTTAGGTTGTTTTTTTACAGTAGTTAAATATTTTTAATTATTATTTTTCCTTGCTTAGATTAGGCCATCGTACTGTTTTATTTGATAGATTACAAAACTAGCAAGAAATTTCAAAATAAATAGTACAAGATGAATGAACGGTTTCATAAATATAGTAAATGGAAGATAGGTTTTATGTGAGCGTCTGTGCGCGTAAGAGTGTATGAGAGAGCACATTTATATGTAGAGGCTTGAACGAGCATCGCATTTTCTAATTTAGTTTGATTAAGTGTATATGGTTAGACTTAAAGATTGTTATAGAATAGTAAGAATTATTGACTTTTTTTTCTTTCTTCTGGGGGGTGGGTAATGTAAGTGGTAGGGTTTAGTTATTGAATTAGTATCTAATTAAATGTAAAGCATTGGAGTAAACCTTGCAAGAACGAATCCAGCTTATCTCGTTACGAATTCCAGGGAAAGAGCGCAAATCAAAACCGGACGAAGCGAAAGACAAGACTATTTATGAGGGAAGAGGGGAAAGTCTTTATTTCATTGGCTGATGTTGACTGACGTATGTCAATAAGAACGGTCGGAATCCTAGCCATATTTTATTTATCTTTTTTGCAATGTCGAAGTGCGTAGCAAAACGCTATCAAGGAGGCGGCCTGAATCTTGTGGAATTAGGTCGGGGTGGCTGTTGGAGCCGATATGATGAAAAACCCGAAATCGGCAATGAAGACAGTGCATCACTGAAGACCTTCCTTGTTGCATCTGAAATGTATTACTCTAATATATATATATATATATATATATATATATATATATATATATATATATATGAATATATGAGGGACAAACATAAAATATTCCATGCTTATAATTTATTACATTGGAATGATAATCACGATCCAATTCATCATACCTACAAATTAAAATGATTTGGATCGTGATTTCGATTCCAAAAATGTAATAAATTATAACCATGGAATATTATTGTTTGAGCCTTTAATATTATATTCTTGCTCTGTCCTGGACATTGAGTTCTACCTGCATTCTATCCTCTTGGGAATTTATATATATATATATATATATATATATATATATATATATATATATATATATATATATATATATATATATATATATATATAGTCTTAAAGTGTGCTATATTTATGGGATAAAGTGCTCAATATCAGAGATAGAGCGTGTGTAAATATAAAAGTGAACATAGAAGTCAACACTTAGAGGCGACAGTCTGTTTCATGCTAGTGCAATCGTCAGGCAACGATTATATATATATATATGCATATATATATATATGCATATATATATATATGTATATATATATATATATATATATATATATATATATATATATTTGCTACTAATATTATCTATCTATCTACCTATCTATCTATATAAAGAAATATAGTTTTAAGGTGTTTACGGGATAAAGTGCTCAATATCAGAGATAAAACGTATGTAAATATAAATATAAAAGTGAACATTGAAGTCAACACTCAGAGGCGACAGGATGTTTCATGCTAGACGCAAACCACAGACCGCCTGGCGATTGCGTCTAGCATGAAACTCTCTGTCGCCTCTGAGTGTTGACTTCAATGTTCACTTTTATATTTATATATGTATATGTGTGTGTGTGTGTGAATTATTATTTATTATGTTGAGCTTACGATAGCACCAGGATTCAAGTGGGTATCATCCAGTGATAATGGTCGACATGAGGGTCCTGATAGTCGTTACTCTACGGCGAAGCGCTCAAGATAGCGTGCAGTCAGCCAGAAAGCAAGAAAGAAAGATGGAAAAGAGAAAGAAAACACACTTGACATATCAGTTAATCTACCTAAAACATTGCAACATTTTTATTTCCAAAAAAATCTTTACAGATAACACCAATTATATATTAGTTTGGCCAGAAAGTCCTGACTCGCTTAGGAAGCAGAAAGAAAACAACAAACCATGATCTCCGTTTGGTGGGATTTCCAAGGAGTAATGCATTTCGAGCCTGTTCCACACGAGCGCGTGTTCGACAGACAAAAGAAGGTATATCCTGCTTTGGTCAATCGAGGTCGGCTTTGTTTCCGCAAGACAATGCAATGTTACGCACTGCCAGGTTAACTAAGAAGTTCAAATAGATGGACGGTATTGGGATATTTCCACATCCACCATTAGGTCTCGATGCTGCTTCAAGTGGCTATGGCTTATTTCGTTCAATGGCACACTTCCTTCGCGACAAGCGATTCAAAACTTTTGATGAAGTGAAGGAAGCTTGTTTACAGTGTTTTTTTTTAATTAAAAGCCAGCGGACTGATGTTCGGGACAGATTCGGATACTGGATGATCGATGACAGAAGATCGCCGAGAATGATGGACTTTATTTTGAAGAAAAACTCTTGGTGTTGGCCCATAATATTATTTTGTTTTCTGTCCGCTTCCTAAGTGAGTCAGGACTTTCTGCCCAACCTAATATATGATTTGCATATTTTCTTAGCTTACATATTTTTAACATGAAATCATGACACTAAGTGTTCTTTATTTCATGGCACATAATTTATATATAGGTAGATTTAAACGTATTCATTTCTTTTCATAGATGCTATGAGAAAGTTCAGGGTCTAAAAGCTCATGGAAGTCGGCATAATTGGCTTCAAACTTGTGAGAGAACTAATAAATTATTTCGCGACAGTCTTCATGCATGAATACACGATGGCTTCCTATATTTTCCGGTTTTTATGCGGTCGACTAATGGTTGTCCTCTTGTACCAACATTCGACATGTAACTATTCGCCAAAAACCTTGACGAAGCATTACGACTGTTTAGATAACAAATTGCTAGTCATCGTAAAGATTGCAGAACCGTTACAACACAGTATTACATAATCCCGTAATAACTAAACAGGAGAAGATAGCACGAAGCTTATTAGCAGACTGGCACAGTAGGCGAAATCTAAGTGAGTATTCAACGGTACAATCACAGTACTCAAAATACGGTAAAATTCCAATACCATATCGTTTAGCTAGATGCACAAATATATTTAAAAATATACAGATGTGAGTGTGATACAATTTTCCTTTGTATTTTTTTAACTTCTTCGGGGTAATTTCGTCCTTCCTTTTAATACTTCTGAAAAACTCGAACTAAATAAAATCTTGATTAATCACCAAACGTTGGAATATGCAGACTTGGTGAATAAGTTTATTTTTCAGGGAATTTCTTTTTAATTATTTCTCTCCAAGCAAGGCAATAAAGCCACTAAGATGCAAGAGGTTACTCAGTGTTAGAGAATATGAGGAAAGCTTCTGTTAAGGAGGGAGGATAATAAAAGAACAAGAATTAAGAAAGACAGAAGTAAAGTTTTGAAGATCAAAGTTGACTGGAAAGGAAAAAGCCGGAAGAGAGTTCCACAAGAGAGAAGTGCGACAGAAGCCATAAGCATAGAACTTACGGTTACATCTCATTTCAACTCTAAATTAATAAGAACTTGTCACCAATCTAGTACGGCGCTTAAATTCATGAAGTCGAGGTACCAGAGGTGAAAGTTCATCAGAGCAATTACCATGAAAGTACTTATAGAAAAGACACAGAGAAGCTAGGTTAGGGCGATGGGGAAAAGGACTGAAGCCGAGATGCCAGGTCAGGACCAATAACGTTACAGATTCACCTTTACTACTCCCCCAAGCAAACGTACACATCAGTATGTATATAAACAAACTGAGATAGATACACTGGAACAGATTGGGATATATATATATATATATATATATATATATATATATATATATATATATATATATATATATATATATATATATATATATATATAGACAGAGAGATACATAGATAGATAGATATGCATATATTGTAAAGATAAAAAAAGAAAAAGAGGGATTGATACTAACAAACTGAAATAGTGGATAGATCGATATGCACAGGCTGTAACATATATATATATATATATATATATATATATATATATATATATATATATATATGTGTGTGTGTGTGTGTGTGTGTGTGTGTGTGTGTGTATATATATGTGTATATATATATGTATGTGTGTATATATATATATATATATATATATATATATATATATGGAGATATATTGATAGGTATGAATACACTGCGATAGACAGATATGAACGCTCTGAGTTAGATAGATTTGCGCACACAAAGTGATAGGAATACTTTGAGAGCGTAAAAGAGGGGTAGATCGATGGGAAGGGACAGTGAATTGAATAGAAGGGGCAGAATATGAGAGAAATATACATCGGAATAGACTGAGTTAGAAAAATTATCAGATAAAAGAAGCAAAACCAATACTCATGTAAAGAAAGTCAGAATGTTGATATTGATAAAATGATAAAAAAAAAATGGAAACCGTTAAAAAAAGACGCGCCATTAGGAAATATGGCGAGTCAAAAAAAACGTATTGGTGTCAAACAACGCAAGAAATTCTTCCGCCGTACTAAAAGGCGGATCATATTTTATTTACTCCACTAATCAAATATGGCAGAAAACAGCGATATTGTCAGACCGATGATAACTAAATCAATTAACTACCTTTCTTAAGAATTATGGTAAGTATTTGACACATTTATTCCATGTATAAACCGGCGGTCGAACACATAACGACTGATGTGTATTTCGTATGTATGTACAATGATCGTGAAAATAGCCATTTCCACACAGGAAACATTCGATATTCTTTGAACGAAAAGTTAGCGTTACAGTTGTCTGAAATTTACAAAATCTTCTTAAATAAGAAATTAGACTTCTAAAATTCACTGTTATCCTTTCTAGTTACATGCGCTATTAATTTTGATTTATTTGTCAGTTTAATGGCATATCAACACTTTATGGGTCATTTAATGCTGAAATTAAATTCTCTTAGGAAATTTGAAGTAATAAACATATTATTCTGCTTTCACAATTGAATGCATGGTAGATGATACTCAGCTTTTGTGCATGTATATGTTTGTGTGAACATGATTTCTAGAGGCGGTGATACGTGCGTTTTATGTTGTACTTTTTAGGAAGTTATATGTTGGAATACAGTTTGATTTAAAAACATTGTAGGATATTATATGGATTAATTTCATGAAAGAGTTCTTTTATGTTAGTTGCTTGGTAGTATTTTAATCAGATTTGGGTGAAGTCGCTATAATTTCTTAGTATGTGTGTATTGTTGGTAATTTTACTATAAATATGTATTGTTAGTCATTTTTTTAATATTTAAATGTATTGCTGGTATTTTTACATTAAAAATGTATTTTTATACTTTCATAGTGTTTTGCTTTTGTTTTACATTTTATCTGCCCATAGCTGGAACCCTAACAGGTGCTACCACCGCGGGTCAGGGTGAACCTGGGAACAACGGCAATTAAGAGATGGTTCCATACTCCTCAAAAGTTCCAATCTTCCGTTCAGAGGCTTTTCTGCCGGATCTAGTTTATCGTTATACCAAGGACTAGCTACACATTTTAGTTTTTGCTGTTAGACGTCTTTAAGTGATGCGGTTTTTGTTGCTTTTTTAAATCGAGTCCACCCTAAGAAAGGCAATAAAAACACTGAGACACAAGGGGTTCGTGGGGGGTGGAAAAATTAGAAACAAACATTAATAAAGAGCGAGAACAAAAGAAGAGTAGTCAGGAGAACAGTAGATAACGATTAACATTGCATTTAAAATTTTGCAGCTTACAGTTGACTGGAAAGCATGGAGCCGGAAAGGAGTTCCACAAGCGAGGAGTTCGAGAAAAGAAACTGTTAGCATAGAACTTACGGTGTCATCATACCAACTCAACTGTAAATTTATGAGACAATGTCGCCATTTTAGTACGGAGCTTAAATCCAAAAAGTCTAGGTACCTTATCGAAGAGCGTATTTATTTCCGCTTATTTATAGAAAATGTGGCACAAGGCCAAAAAAAAGGGGATGGGGAAAAGGGCGATAATCTTCTGTCTTTCCTTTAAAACTTAGCTATCTACAAACACTGAGCCAAACATACAACAATATTCCTAACACCAAAGCAACACATTCTTACTTACCTTTCTTACTACATCCACCATAATACCTCATTGTCTCTATGAAAGTCCCAACTAGTCCCCATATGTACAATTCATTGTCTGTGGGGGTGGGGAATAAAACAGAAGTTTAAAATCTAGCCCCAATGTGAATTTACAATATGAATACTAATCTATTTAGAAGAAACTAAACAAAATAATTGTTATGGTGTTGAAACCATAGAAAAATAACACAGACTCGGATATAAAGTTAAACGGTATATTATTCACGGAAACGTAGTACAAAGTAATGTGGACTGGAGAGTACTTATCTCACTGGTGTCCTGACTCACTCATTCATACACTCACTCGGTGATACACTCTTGGTGACTCACACCTGGAGACTTCCAATATTTAACAACCCCCCACGTGGGTCGCATGTGGCACAAGGCCGGCTTAATGTGGGTTCTCCGCGCCTGTAGGCCCGGCCAAAAATACCCCCCTTAGAGCCCGCATAAACGGGTTCAGGGACTGTCTACCTCCCCGGACGAAACTCTGCTCTGCAGCAAAGCCTTGTCCAAGTTCCTCTCCGCCGAGGCAGAGAGTTTGACAGCTGTCGCCACCTCACTGGGAGACTCCCACCTGGTGACTTCCGATATTTAACAACCCTCCCACACGGGTCGCATATGGCACAAGGCCGGTTTAATGTGGGCTTTTCGATCCCGTAGGCTCGCCCAAAAATATGCCCATTAGAACCCGTATAAACGGGTTCAGGGACTGTCTACCTCCTCGGACGAAACTTAGCCCTGCGGTAAAGCTTCGTCCGAGTTCCTCTCTGCCAAAGCAGAGAGTTCGACAGGTGTCACACTTGGTGACTTCCGATATTTAACAACCCCCCCACACGGGTCGAATGTGGCACAAGGCCGGTTTAACGTGGGCTTACCGAGCCCGTAGGCTCGGCCAAAAATATGCCCATTTACAACCCGTATACACGTGTTTAGGGACTGTCTACCTCCCCGGACGAAACTTTTCCCTGCGGCAAAGCCTCGTCCGAGTTCCTCTCTGCCAAAGCAGAGAGTTCGACAGGTGTCACACTTGGTGACTTCCTCATTAGTAGAAATTGGTTGCCACGTTATATAAGTGTGGAAGAGTCCATTTGTAGGTATGTCAGCTTCCCACAATAATAATGTTAGTAATAACCACCCACTACAATCTTTAAATGTGGCAGAAATATCAGTTAACTGGGCGAAATCAATGCGGGACTATAATAATATAAAACATTCATTCATCCCAAGCACTCACATAGACACGCACCCATTCAGACACAACAATAAATATGATGAACACACTCGAGACGAAAGGCGTCCCGCATCCGCCAGAGAATTGACATCACTGACCACCTGACGAGGGAAAGGATGTAGAATTAAACCAAAGGAAAATGAGGACAGAAATAAAAGGGGCCAATGAGCATACATACTCTAGATAAATCAACCATAATGAGACCTCATTCGGACGATTACTATGAAAATATTTATAGAAAAAATACAGATAGGCAATCTTTTGGTGGTGGGAAAGTGACTGAAGCCGAGACATCATATCAGGATCAATAATATTGATTAAATTAAACCAAATGTTTCCTGCAATACATTTTTGAAAACCATATGTTTCCAGCAATACATTTTTGAAAACCAAATGTTTCCAGCAATATTCTTCTTTGGGCTTTATCAATAGATATATAACAGAAGCAACAGACGATATGTGGCAGCGATATTCTAAGCGTGGAAGAATGGCAGACTTGTAAGAGAGATTCTGGAGAGAAAATTTGTCTAGCACAACACAGTGAGCCAACTAGCAATGGATTCAGTACAGTCTTTCCACTTGATGTCACCTGGGACCGTTTGCCCGAGAAGGAGCAACGAGTCACTTTCCTTGATGTCATTATCAGCCATGCTGATGGAAGTTAGAGTTTGTAAATGTCACTGTGATAATGTTGCGCCAGTGTACGGGATCTGATGAAATATTCTTTTCTTTAAGACCTCGAGGTTGATCGCGTACAGCACATCCATATGAGTGTCTATATTCGAAGAGACGGTTGGAAAATATATGACACCAATTTTGACGTTAATATTTTCGTTTTATAGCACAAACGAGGACAAGATTGCTGGACTGCTCCGTGATATCTGTCCCCTCCTGTATGGCAGTGAGTGCTGGACGATCCCCTCAAAGATGAAGAGGAGATTTGAAGCACCCTACAGATAGGCAATCTTTTGGTGGTGGGAAAGTGACTGAATAATATTACTGATTCTTCTTTGGGTTTTATCAATAGATATATAACGTGGTTCTACAGAAGGATGTTGAGGGTACCATGGACCGAATATGTGAGCAACGACGAAGTTTTGCAGGAAATCGAGTAAAAGAAACTAAAACTTAACAGCAGGAAGAGATAGTTTATGTTTCTGGGGTACATAATGAGGAAGGAGGACTTGGAAAATAGATACCCACGTGACAGATAGGGGGCAAGAGCGACAGTGGAAAACAACGCATAACATACTTAGCTTGAGTAAATAGATGGCGGAACAGGGTTCAGGAGAAATAACAAAAAGACAAACGTTTATTAAGCGCTACAAGGGACAGGAAGTTGTGCAGAGCCATGATCACTTATGTCCTGAGTGGACACGGCACATAAAGAAGGAGAATTTTAATGCTTCCAAAACGCAAAATTGTTCTCTTTTAATCGTCTGAAAGACCCCTTTTTACCTTCCATCAGCATGTCTGATGATAACCTCCAGGAGAGTGACTGCTTTCGCGTTCTCGGACGAAAGTTTTCCGCTGACAACAAGTGGCGGAAAGATAATATGGAATCGATTGCTAGGTCGGCTGCTAGAAAAGATAGGTCACTGTGTCCTAGTAGGCAATTGTTCTCGCTAGAATCTATCTTACACATTTATAAGACTACCATTCGTCCATGCATTGAATATTGCTGACAAATCTGCTGCTCCTGCTGTGTATTTAGAGATTCTTGATAAAATGCAATGAAGAATCTGCAATGTTATCGGTCTTGATCAGTCATCTAGGCTTTAGTCACTTTCCTACCGCCGCAATGTAGCTTCTTGTGACTTTTCTATTAATATTTCGATGGTAATTATTCTGATGAATCTTCTATGGAACCTAGACTATATGAATTTAATCGTTGTACTAGTTTGGCGGCAATTTCTCATCACTTTACAGTTGAAATGGTTAGTTACAACCGTAAGTTCTATGCTAACAGTTTCTTCTCTTGCACTTCTTACTTGTGGAACTCTCTTCTAGCTTCTTGCTTCCCAGTTAACTTTGGTATTCAAAAATTTAAATGCAGTGGCAATCGTTATTTTCTGTCTTCTTAGTCCTGTTATTTTATTGTCCTCATTATAAAGTTTTCTTTTTCTCATATTATTTAACACTCAGCAATCTCTTGCGACTTAGTAGCTTTATTACCGTGTTTGGGGTGAAATGATTAAAAAAATGCTTACACGACAAAGTTGACGTAGCTTCCCTGTGACTTTTCTATAAATAATCCCATGGTGATTATTCTGATGAATCTTCATCTATGGAACCTAGAATTTATGAATTTAATCATCGTACAAGTTTGGCGGCAATTTCTCATCACTTTACAGTTGAAATGGCTAGTTGCAACCGTAAGTTCTATGCTAACAGTTTCTTCTCTCGTATGTAGAACACTCTTCCGGCTTCTTGCTTTCCAGCCAACATTGATCTTGAAAATTTTTAAATGCAATGTCGAACATTATCTTCTGTCTTCTGTCTTCTTATTCTTTTATTGTCCTCTCTCCTTAATGTTTTCTTTTATTGTCCTCTCTCCTTAATAGTGTTTTTTCTCATATTCTCTTTCACTCAGCAACCACTTGCGTCTTAGTGGCTTTATAGCCTTGCTTGAGGTGAAATGATTAAAAATATTAATCATAATTGTTAACAATACTTCATTTAATAAAAAATAAAAATAAAAATGTCGTCAATGATTTTTTTAAGCAATATCCAACACTGAAGAAAATATATTTTCTCATAAGTCTACCATTCGACTTTGCTCTCAATATTTCTGCCACATTATGTCTGGTGCACCTGTTATATATTTAGAGATTCTTGATAAACATCCAAAGAAGAATCTGCAATGTTATTGGTTCTGTCCTGGCATCTCGGCTTCAAACACTTTCCCACCAATCTAACGTAGCTTCCCTCTGCCTTTTCTATAAATACTTCCATGGTAGCTGTTCTGATGAACTTTCCTCATTGGTACCTAGACTTTATAAATTTAAGTGTCGTACTAGATTGGCGGCACTGTATCATCATCATTTTACAATTGAAATGGCTAGTTTTATGCTAATAGTTTCTTCTCTCGCACTTCTTACTTGTGGATCTCTCTTCTAGGTTCTTGCTTTCCAGTTAACTTTGGTCTTCAAAATTTTAAATGCAATGTCAATCGTTATTTTCTGTCTTCTTAATCCTGTTATTTTATTGTACTCATTATAAAATTTTCTTTTTCTCATATCATTTAACACTCAGCAATCCCTTGCGACTTAGTAACTTTATTACCTTGTTTGGGGTGAAATGATTAAGAAAATTCTTACACTGACAAAGTTGACCTGAGCGTAACCTATTCTGTGTTAAATTTCATTATTTTCTATATTAAATTTGTTATAAGTGATTACTACACCAATATATTAGAATAGTAGAAGAATTAGAATAGACATTAGAATATATAATATTATATTATATAATAATATCATATATATATATATATATATATATATATATATATATATATATATATATATATATATATATATATATATATTAGAATTATAGAAGTATTTAGAATTTGTTAATTCTACATTCTTAATTTTAATGATGGACTCAGGGTATATGCAATCACTGCTCTCATTTTACTTCTAGATCATAGTTTGTTTTATAAAGGTTTATTCTAAAGTCCTGCTTCTGGGAACACTTGTTAAAGAATATTGTTCTTTTTTGTTTAAGTTTTTTTTTTTACCAACTATGAATACCTATATCATCAGCAGCATAGCCTTCAACCTCATCAGTACATTGATCTCTGGAGGAAAACCTGCGTAAAAGTTTCGCGAATCAAAGAATTATTTACCTTAGCATATAGATTTCACCGTTTTTTCAGCTTCTTTTTTGTTGACAAGCTGTACTGCTTACAAACGGTAGAGGCAATTTCCGTACTACAATCGGTTCGTTCGAGCTGATCAACCTCATCCAAATTTCTATATATTACCTCGTCTAACGATTTAAAAAAAATAACAAATCGGTTTTGTACATTTGTTCTGATCATTTCATCTCTTTTAGTTTACCGTCGATTTTAAGGATGTGGGCGATCACGGCTATCCCCAACTTCCTGTGTGTTTTTTTTCATTTCTTCTCTGTTCTTATTCTGCCATCCAGTTTCTCAAACACGTTAAGTAGGTTAATCTCCCACGTCCTGATATTGCCTTCAATATGCCCTCCTGAGTGTTACGTTTTCTAGGCCCTTTTTCCTCGTCATGTGTCCCAAAAATTAATCTGTCTCTTTCTAATTGTAAGTATAAGTGTCCTTTTAACGCCACTTTTCTTAAAAACTTCCTTGTTGCTGATATTTTCTGTCTATGGCATTCTCAGTATCCTTCAGTAGAACCATACCTCTGTGGCTTCAAATCTCTTCTTCATCTGTGATGAGTTTTTTTCCAAAGCTTTTATTCCCATTTATACCTTGTAGGTGATGAATTATATTCCATGCTACAACACCTTTCTTCACAGACAAAACGTTACTAGGTTAACATTCATCTGTCGCTATTTCCATGGCAAATGTTATGACGAGTTACATTCCTTAGTTCCAACAGTTAATGCCATGTATACATAGTGGACCCTCATTGTTCCATTTCCAAGAACCCCTGTTTTGTGGAAGAGACTCCTGAGAGGTTGCTTCCCTGATAACTATAATCGTAACCTCTTCAAATCTTGGGTCAAATGTTATCTACTTTCAACAAGTTGATTCAGTAACTGTTATAGTGAAGCACACCTATTCTATAGTTATTAGACTCTCCCACCTAATATAAGTAGGGGTATTAAGGGGAACGAGGGTCAGTCGATGTCGGACGACAGTAGTCGACAGTTAGTCGAATACGAAAGTAGTTAGCGACCACAACAAGATTACTCTGCGTAATACCTATTATATCAAGTTCCAAACGTTTGGTACGTCGAACTTAATTAGGACCGATTTTAGTACAACTACAAGCCTCTACTGCGAAATAACTCCACAACAACTTTGGCGACAAGGATTCGCACTCATACGGAGGGAGAAAAAAATCGCTCGCCACAATAACTTCGGCGACAAAGTCTCGGATTCACACTTAAAAGAAAAGAAAAAACTTGGCAAAGTTTGTCGCAAACCAAGACGTCAACTTAGTGACGAAAAAGTCTGTCGAGAAAAGAAATATTTTTCTCGATAATACAGTTTGCTCAAATAGGTCACGAATTGCAAATTTGTAGGAACACCCCCTTCTCTACAGTATTTAGAAATTGTGTAAATTTTTTGCGAAGATCGAGGAATGCAAAAGACTATTCCGGGAATTCTTTAAGTTCCAGTCGGAACAACAGACGAAAATATTAGAGCAACAAACAACATTCGAGATGCAGCTACAGGAGGAAACTTTCAATAGACAAATGCAATTCCAACAAAAAATGGAACAGATGCATAGGGAGTTTCAAAACAAAATTCAGGAAATAACTGAGAAGAGGAAAGAGAAAAATCTACAAAATGATTCTTTCCCAGAGAATACAATATGGAATTCAATTGAAATATTTACGTACAGTCCAGATGAAGAGATAACTTTCGCGGAGTATTATAAAAAATATACGGACGTGTATAACGAGAACTGCCACTCGTGGTCTGAAGGAAAGAAGATTAGGCTTCTTTTAAGCAAATTAGGAACTGCTGAGCATAACAAATTGGTAAACTACATCTTACCGAAAAAAACTAACGAGTTGACATTTACCGAGGCGGTAAATATATTAAGTGAATTATTTAGTAAAAGGACATCTCTGTTCCACAAGAGGTGGAAATGTTTGAATCTGATGAAAGATGATGAACAAGACTATATAACGTACGCTGCCAATGTGAATAAGCATTGTGAAGAATTCAAGCTGGCAGAGTTAAGCGCAGACAATTTTAAGTGCTTGGTGTTTGTTCAGGAGCTGGTATCGGAAAGAGAGGCAGAGTTGAGAAACTTAGTACTGGCAAAATTGGAAAGCGATCCAAGTATTACGGAACAGAAATTGGCAGAAGACTTCACAAGATATTTTAGCGTAAAGAAAGATCCAAAAAAGATAGAACAGTCTGGCGTTTCGCATGTAAGGAAAATACGCTACAAAGAAGAAAGTCAGTCTACCAAAAAGAATTCTAAAAATGCGGATTATCATGCAAAAAGTGAAATACCAGAGAAAAATAAACAAAAACACCCGAAGCCATGTTTTGCTTGCGGTAAACTACACTGGTACAGATATTGCGATTTTAGGAATAAAAAATGTTTCAACTGTAAAAGAGTGGGACATAAAAGCACGCATTGCAGGTAAAAAAATAAAGACAATAAAATAAGAAAATTAAAGTCCAACGAGGTAAAAGATGGAATAACCAGAAAATTTGTTACCGTCGAAATAAGTAATAAAAAAATAAAAATGCAACTTGACACTGGTTCGGATCTATCTATCATAAATTTGCATACGTGGAAGAATTTGGGGAAACCAACTTTAATGAAGACAAAGAAAATTGCGAGGTCAGTGACGGGAGAAAAAATACAATTTATTGGAGAAATTGTTAAAACGTCACGTTAAATAAAAAAACGCGAAAAGTTAAACTATTTGTCATAGAAAATACCACGAATTTACTGGGTACGAATTGGATAACAGAATTCCAATTATGGGATCTACCGATGAATTCTTTCTGTTACAAGGTAGAAAGTTTAAATACCGAAGCCCAAAAATTAATAAAGAAACTTAAGGAAACATTTCCTACTGTCTTTTTCTCCAGGTTTGGGAACGTGTACCAAGATGGAGGCAAAATTCTTTTTAAAAGAAAACGCTCAGGCGGTATTCAAAAAGAAAAGGAATGTGCCGTTTGCCTCAATTAAACAGATAGATAAAAAATTGGACAGATTAGAGAAAACCGGTGTACTTAAAAAAGTTGAGTATAGTGAATGGGCAACGCCGACGGTATACGTGAAAAAATGTCTAAAGAAATTCGTGTTAGTGCTGATTTCTCGACGGGTTTAAACGCGGCACTCATATACAATAATTATCCTCTACCAATAGCGGAAGAAATATTACCAAATCACACCTATTAGAATAGACGAAATAAAAATAATGAGAAACAAAATCAATAAATAAAGTAAATAATAATAAAAAATTAGCAAACTATTATGAGCAAAATATTAGTTAGACTATAAAAATCAAAATGAAAGATCAGACGAAAAAAATACCTATAACTGTTATATCATAATAAAAAAATGAATAAAAAATAAAAGATATATACTGCGTTTCTTAAAAATCGAAAACCAAAAAGAAAAAATATACAGTGTAACAAATAAATAACAACAAGTAAAATAAATTGATCTAAATACATTCAAATATATAAATAAACTAACAACGATACCGATAAACTAGCCGTTAAAAAAACACATAAAGATAATCAATCCAAATAAATACATGAAGTAATAAACAAATTAAAAACTGTTCCCGCCAAAATAATAGTTAGAACAAACTACAACAATCAACGGCAAAATTGAAGAAATAGCTTTAATTATCTTCCCAAACAAAACTATTAAATAAGCTGCATAAACAAATTTTACTACGTTAATAAAAACACCGATCAAAATAAAAATAAATAAATATATAAGATAAAAAATAAAAATAAAAAATAAATATAAATAAAAACAAGCAAAAATAATTTAACCCAAATAAATAAATAAACAAATAAACGACTTCGGGTAAAATAACCGACAAAATAGACTACCCACAATGCACCACTGACCCGTATATATAAATAGCCGAGAAAAATAACAGCACACGTAGTCTGACGATTGTATCTCGCATGAAACAGACTGTCGTCTCTAAGTGTTGACTTCTATGTTCACTATTATATATATATTACTAGTTTTATGCACATCCATTTTATCAGATTCATATATATCTATATCTATATATATATATATATATATATATATATATATATATATATATATATCCATTTTATTAGATAATATATATATATATATATATATATATATATATATCCCTTTTATGAGATTCATATATATATATATATATATATATATATATATATATATATATATATATATATATATATATTCATTCAAACTGATTTGGTTACATAATTTAGACGTACTATGCTTATCTTTGATTTAATCCTTTGAAGTTCACAAATCAATTTCTTGTAGTCGTAATAGATTAGGTAAAATACTAGTTCTTGAGGAATTTTATTTTGGGGCTCTTTTTTGAGAATTATATATATATATATATATATATATATATATATATATATATATATATATATATATATATACATTTTATTAGATTCATATATATATAAATATATGTATATATATATATACATTTTATGAGATTCATATATATATATATATATATATATATATATATATATATATATATATATATATATATATACACAAATACAAAAATATAAAGCGAAAGCTTAAAATAAGCTAAAAGCTTAAGTGAGAAAATAAAGTGAAATCTTAATTCCAAGGTTAGCAGATCATAAATATAATATAGTATAATAATATTATTAATACAATTAATATAAAATTAAATATTTCAATTATATTAAAATCTGTTACTCAGAGTTTCACACGTTAACACAATCATCAGACGGTTAAAGTTTTATTTGAAAGAAGAATAATCAATATAGTAGATAGAACGTTTGTAGACATTATGGACATACGAAAAAATTCAGTGTCGATATATATATATATATATATATATATATATATATATATATGTAGATATGTAATAAAATAAAACATTTCTTATTGTAGATCATATTAGCCATATTGAAAATTAATGATAATTATTAACAATTAATTAAGACAATATAATATGATAACAATTATATGACTTAGAAGATTTGTTTGTTTTTACTGTAGATCTTAGACACAATAACAAAATTAATAACAACTATTAAAACAGTAGAACAATTACAACAGTAATATAATTTTATAATGTTATAAAAACCATTTGACGAATATTAAATACGTGTTTAGCAACCGTATTAAGTCGTGCTCTATATAATGCATGTGATTTCATCGGCAATGTAAAATTTTGTAAATTGCAATATCAAGGCAACCATTGTAAATTAGTTCATTAAAAATATTAAAAAACTAAATTGATACCAATTTAAACTTGAGTGAATCATTCAACAGATTTTATAAGAGTTGAATATTAAACTTATGCTATTAATTGACTTTCACTCTAACAAAATCTTTTGAGTTTCTCTTATCACGTGTTTGACAAAAGAAATAAGATGAAGAGAACCAAAGGGAATAAAAAGAAGACGAACCAAGTTCTATAGTGAAAAAAAGGTTTTTATTCTAATTTTAGTGGTTTGGTCAACGGCTAAAAAGGAAAAAAAAACAAGCAAAACACATACACACACACAAAAAAACCCCACGAAGATTTACCGGAAATAAGTTAGAAATACTTCAAAATAACTTCAGTATGGAGTTGCTGGGTTTTGTGGTATAGTTTACAAGCTAGGTCAATGAAGTGTAAACGGTTTGCACTGAAGCGGATTTCGGCAACAACGGACTTTACTGATTAACGCGCTTAATTTTGGTGCCAACCAACGAATACGAATACCCTGATGAAAGACCTCCACTTTTAAGGTCATCCGACCAAATCAAAAGACCCATTACTCAGAAGTTTAATTTGAAAGAATAAATTCTCTTAACACAGGAATGCATTTTCGCTATCCCAGTGTTTCTTTCTATTTCTTTGTCTCATTTTCCGTCGTTTGTTAAAAAACATCACAGTGAAGTTTCTGTACTTTTCTGATGTTGACGTCCCCAGTTTGTAGCTAGCACCCTTGGCTGTCCCTTTTCCTAATGACCATTCTTTCTTTCTTCTTCCAATTGATGGTTAGTCGTTTCTTTCTGATTTCTTTTACTACCTTCTGTAAATGTTCGCACAGTTTTCTTTCAACACGGCGTCCTCTGCGTACGTTATGTTTTTAAAGTTGTGACTGTTGACCATGTTCACCATTGTCTATGAATATAGAATCCAGCGCAGTACGTAATCTGTTCAATGAAACAACGTTAAAGATTAACACTGACAAGTCAGACACTCTACTGAATCTGACTATATCGCCAATACCATTAGCAGCAGCTGTTCAGTAATTCTTCAGTTTTCGATATCAGAGGTTGGCATTGAATATTCGGAACAAAAAAACAAACAAAAAACATGGCCGCCCTTATACACGTCTTATTATTATTTTGAGCCTTCTGATTAGTATATCTTCTATTGGTGAACTATAAAGTGAGTCAGCTCATTTTGGTTGGCTCACTAGTATATTAAAGTACCTAAAAACTGTAACAGTGACCCCGCTCCCCCCCAAATCCTAGTTGAATTTCTAGTTTTTTTGGATGGCCTTACTGTAGAGGTTTTGATTATTAACAAAGGAAGAAAAAATAGAAAGCATTTGCCACTCACTATAATCTAATGGGCTTATGGTCAATATCACGTTGAAACGTTTGATCACAAAAATTAAGCAGCGTCGATCCTGGTCAATGCCAATCGGTAACCACTTGGGAATACCAGGCCCCTTAGCGTGAATGTGTTGGTGGTGTAATGGTCAATGGCTCTGAATAAAAAATTGGTAAGCCGAGTACAAATTCCTGTCAGGTTTGTTACGTTCTCTTTGGCGATGAAAGACAAGCGGGTCATACCCGTCCCCTACCAGCACGCATTGGTTTAGCGTGGTAGTATTATGGCCAATTCTTCCCAATGAATCGACATCCAACAAAGGACATTCACAGGCTGAGAAGAAGATACCCACTCCCCCGCAAATAACGTGTCGATCTTCGCATCGAGTCGGATTTGTTTCATTCACTGACGCGTAAATACCCTTATGAATCGAAAAGAGACATGATCACCCAAGCGTGTCATATCCGCTCCTAACAACACGCTTTATGTCAGAGTGGTAGGGTAATGGGTCATCCGCCGCCCATTATCTAGGGAAAGCCTACGTCCAACAAAAGACCGTACCAGGCTGAAGGGAAGTTAATCTTATAAGCATGATACACCTAATTCAACAAGAAATTAGTCATTTACCAGTGTTCTTATAATTCCTAGAGGGAATGTATATATATTTTTATGTGTACAGTTCCTACGCAGGGTACAAAGTTTCTACACACCGGTCCTATGCACAGAGACGAGAGCGACATTTTGATCCTAGACAGAGCGTACAGATACATTTATCTTAGACCGAAGAACCTCTCCATATAAAAATAATACCGTCATTTATGACGGGTAGTGTGTTAATAATAATAATAATAATAAAAATAATCAAGGATGAAGCTAACCCGAAATTCAGGATCTGCGGAAAATATGATGAAACTCGACAATGTCGAAGAACTCAAATTTGATCGCTGCATTTAAGTATTGAATTAATGTTTAAACTTACCTTTTAAAATTCCAACGATAATTCTTCTGCTGCCACTTAATTTAAAAACGATTTCATGTACGTAGATCCATATTTTCCGTACAAATAATTATTTTTATTTCATGGGTGACAGAACAGGGGACAATTTATGAGATAAAATTAATGGGAAAACTGAAATTAGAATTAGTTCTACATTTGAGGATTTAGAGAAACATAATATCTAATTAAGTAAAACCAATATTATGGAATCTATATGAATAAATGCAAAATTGGAGCGAATTCTGAGATTAAAAGACCCTAGCTGTACTTTATAGTAATTTGGTATTTACTCGACCCCTCACGAAGTCGCGTTGTGAAACGAGGTCGTTTTAATGAGGGGAGACCGACCGCATACACCCGGGCTAGGAACAAAAATTCCACGAGCCCCATCAACCGTCAATGGAATTGGCCTCGGTGTGAACACCGACCACTCTCTTTGGTAAAATGAGAGGGTGCGGCCTCGGGGTGGGCACCTATCAGTATAATCTTCCTTAGTTGCGACTCTGTTTTTTGACGGAGTCGCCCCTGAGAGCACTCTGTCCAAAGATAGAGACGCAACTGAGAGATGATAAAGAATGTCCTACAATCTACTCGAGAGAGCAATATGTATTTATTCACCCCCCCCCACGATGGCAGGTTGTGACACAAGCTTGATTTAATGTGGAGAGCCCGAGCGCGTACACCCGGGCTAGGAAAAAAAAATTTTCCGCAGCTTCCGCGTCGGTTGCGATGACCTCGGTGCGAGCACCGATCCCTCTCTTTCTGGTGCAATGAGAGGGCGCGTACTCGGGCAGCTGTTCCCCAGGGCTGGGCATCTCTCAGTATAATTTTCCTCAGTTGCGAATATCCTTTGATGTAGTCACTCCTGAGCAAACAAGCCAATAGCTGAAGGATGAGATAATAAGGTATATTGGTGAGATAGAGGAGCAACTATGCAGAGACGTCATCAAAAAATTTTAAATCATCGAGTGGAAGTGTGCCGCCGAAGCCTTGGCGGACATTTGGGCGATATTATTTTTCACACGTAATTTCCATGACTTAAATAACATGATCCAATAGAGAAATACATAAATTTTCACCAATAACACTGATCTATTTACTGCTAACTTTGATCCGTCTTAATGAAACACCCTTTATTATAATATTGACTTGCAGCAAACACAAAAATATTATGACTATATTTAATTATTCTATAAAATGTGCCACACAGTAAGATAGACTCAGCAAGTATTGTTTTCAGTCGAGCGAACTCGGATATTCATAAGTTTCTTTCACCAACCATCATGGTCCTGTATCAAGGTCGGAAAGCCATTATGGTGACATCCTGTGCCATAATATAGCTGGTCAATGTAGGTGGTTGCAGGGTGACCAACAAGTCTTGCGTCATGGCTAGTTTCCCAGAGCAATAGATAACTTGTAAGTTCTTGTTTTGCTCGCCATCCGTGTCCCGCACAGTGCATTCTGCGTTCGCATTAGATTGTAGAAATGTCGGGGATAGGTCCATAGAGCTGTGATTTAGTTGGATGTTGTCTCCAAGAGACGTTAAACATAGCCCTGAGCATCTGAGTGTACATTCCATCAAGCTTAGCCGCTAGAGTTTTAGTTAATGTCCACGAAATAGCACTATACATTAACACAGGCTCTACAATGGCACGAAAGATCAAGAAATATTTGTTTGAGCTAGCTTGGACATTCATGAGTGTATCACACCAACCATCACAGTCCTGCATCAAGGTCGGGAGGTCATTAAGGAGGCATTCTGTGTCGTAACATAGCCGGTCAATGCAGGTGGTTGCTGGTCGACCAACCTGTCTTGCTCCATGGCTAGGTGTCCAGTGAAGTCGATCACTCGTGAGTTCTTGTTTTGCTCGCCAGTAGCATCCTGCAAAGCGCATTCTGCATTTGAGTAAGGTTGTCCATAGTTATGTGATATATTTGGATGTTGTCACCAGATGTTAAGTATAGCTCCCAGTGTAGGTTCCATCAAGCTTAGCCTCTAGGGTTTTAGTCAATGTGGAAGAAGTGGTGCCATGCATTAAAACCGACTCTACAATGGCACGAAAGAAGATCAATAAGTATTTATATTCATCATGAAGGGAGAGAAGGAAATTAACTAGATTATATACTCAAACCCATACTTAAAAAAATGAATTTAAAAGTTAAAAATTTCAGTGCACCCCACCCTGTCAAGCGCATGTGTAGAAAGTCCGAAAAGGCGAAAAGCATAACGGGAAGAAAATTTTTCAGTTTTTCCTAATATATATATATATATATATATATATATATATATATATATATATATATATATATATATATATATATAGGTAACAAATCCGTTGGTATATAATCCAAGTGAATCCTAATAATATAAAATATTAAAACTGATCCACAAAAAAAAGCTCAGTGTATTTATTAGTACAGAGCCATATTAATTACTCTTTCAAAAAAGATTTTGGAATTGAAGGAGAAAGGTTTGAGCCAACAAATAGTTTGGAAAATTATAGTTTCCGCACATACTCCTTAGAAATAGGTGACATGTTTAGAAGAAAAGATTAGAATAATAAAATACAATAATCAAAGGGAACTATTGAACTAGGGGAATGAATTTTTTTTAAAATGTCGACATAAAAACAAATTCAATTTTCTATAATATAGGTTTTAACTTAATTAGCTACCATATTTCCACAATACTCACTCCCCTCTAACACTTCAAATGTCGACATTATAACTAATTCTAGTTTTCTATATTGTATTTCCTCCTCTATAACCGCTTTACGCTATATTAATTATAATCTATAAACTTTCCCTTACATTAATATCTTCTCAACTCTCTTTCCGTTAATCTCTTACATCCTTTTACCTATATATTTTAAATTTACTTTCAGACTCCTTTTTATTCCTCTTTTAATTTTAAATTAATATTTCATTCTTCATATAACCACAAATTAATATAATACGGTTAATATTTGGGTTTAATTATATAAAACTTCTCTTTAAGACGAATAACTTCCACCCTCCCCTGACACCTGTCTCGTGCCTTTTGTCTAACTGAAACACTGAATTGGATAAATTCTGTATTAGGTTTTGACAGGTTGATGTTTTTAGCTTTCACCGATTCTATTTTCTGTCTCTCCTTCACTGTATAGACAAGAACTCGAACTCAGTCCACACCGGGGTTGACAAGACAGACGACCGATATCTTCGTCTGCCTAAATAGACTATTCCCCATATGTGGTAATTTTGGATTTCCTTGTTTATTAAGTATATATATATATATATATATATATATATATATATATATATATATATATATATATATATATTGAAGTCAACACCCAGAGGCGACAGCCTGTTTCATGCTAAACGCAATCCTTAGGCCTGATGACTAGTCCATTTTTTGCATGAAGAGCCAGCCAGTCTTGTCATATTTGGGCGAGAACTGCCCAGTCTCCACTTTTCAGTCTCGACAGAGTTAAAAAAACGTCTCCGTGTCCTTGTGGGTGACAAATTATTTTCCACCCTTCAACCTCTCTCTCACAGGCGGGATGTGACGATCCTGTTACTGATCTATCTCTACTTTCATGGAAAGTGGTCGGGCTAACTTCATTCATTGGCACCCCAGGCCTAACCTTCACCACTAGAAGCCGCCATGCCACGCACATTGTAGTAAACCACCGTCATACCCTCCGTATTCCATCGGTGAAAAGTTCCACCCGAACAACTTTTTCCCGCCAACCTTTGCTCCTCGATCGCTACTGTTCATGTCTAGAGTTAACCGTTAACTTCCCCATCTGTATAAACTGCCTCTTAACGTAACTCTCTACCTCGAGTGCACTCCCGGGCCTTGTAATGGGTGAACCTTCTGTAAAAAAAAAAAAAAAAAAAAAGACAAAAATCTGTGACATAAAAACTGCTTAGAATACCTTGTGATATGTCCCGAAAAGGGATATATTTGTTCGAAGTAGCTAAGTGGTTTTGGCTACGGTAACCGGGTAGGACAATCTAGCAGGTAGCCGTAATGGACTGGTACTCGTCGTAGTCGTACGCAATATGCTTAGGCTTAGGTTTAGGCAATAGGCGTAGGCGCTGTATTTATGGCTGACACCAGCCAATCATATTACTGTGAGGGGGAACCCAGGTGTATGCATATTCATTACATACCTTGGCAAGAGAAAATTTTGACTACCTAAAAAGTAGTCTCCCCTTAGTATTTATCTGTTAAAATTCGAATGTTTAATTCTATATCAAGGAAAAATACAGAGTTTAAAGGATATATTATATAAAGTAACATTAGAAATGTTAAGAATAACGAAAAAATTAGCTTTTCGGAAAATCGCTATCGTAATTCTTCCATTATTAAAGATTTTTACAAGTACACTCATACATCAGTGTTACGGGCCACTCTTTAACAAATATCGGAATCAACGAACAAAATCTGGAGCATCCGGCTCAGTATGTAAGTTTCGCGTGCTACGGACAGAGTTGTAGTAAACCTGGATACAAGTCGCTGCTTAGTGAGCTGACCGCTAGTTGGCGGACCGCCACTTTGTTTACATCAATATAACCACACGTGTAGCTTATTGCTACCATTATTTTTTTTTTAGATGTCAGCGTGTTTAAGTTGTTTCATATTCATCATTTTCTATAACTATGTTGTCGGGAGGAAGAGTAGAAAAGCTTAAAAGTAGAACAAAAATAATGTATATTTAGTGTTCAGGTATTTTACAGGCTAATATTGGATAGTGTACAGCACTATATTATTCCTCTCCCTTTCGTGGCTTACGGTCACATCATGTTCAAACACCAGTTACGGTACGATCACCAAAGTTAAGCAAGGTCGACCCTGGTAAGTACTTCGATAGGTAATAACAGGTGCCGTAAGCTTTGATGTGCGGGTGGTGCAATGAATAATGACTCGGAATTGTTAATCGGAGAGCCGAGATCAAATTCCTGATGGGTTCGTTATATTCACTTTCGCACAAATACGCTTGGTTAAAGGTATGAATTCACCTCTTCCCTCGGCTATGAGTTAATTAGTAAGACTTACATCATTAAACTATTATAATTTCCCCCCACCAAATTCTTACAATTTAAAAGTATTTTCCCTGGCTTTAAATAACCTGCAAAGGATTGATAAGCCCTAGAAAACGAATCAATCTTTCTTTCGCCTATCGTCCGCTTCAAACGAACAGGAGATGCATTGTTTCGTCATTAGGATTGGGCTTCCAGTTACTTCCAAAATTTACTTCCACATTATACTTTAGATGTCTCCAAACTGAACTTTGAACTCTGAAATGTTATTCATAATTAAGTCTTGACATCTTTAAGTCTAGAGTTAACTGTTATCTTTCCCGCACCGCCCTAATAACTTAACTTCTTACCCTTTTTAATACTCAGCACCATACATTAACTGTCTACATTGAATGGTTTTTAGGTCTTGTATTAGGTGAACTTTATTAAGAAAAAATGTAATTGTTGATACTACCAGCTATAGACTTGTCGTCAGTAACTACTAATAATCAACATTATCAGACCGATTTTTCCCGCTTTTATCCGTTAAAACGAAGTATGCGTTTATTGTGCAGAATCAATCACAATAATAATCGTCAAGTCAAAAACAGGGAACGAGAAAAGCGTACTTTCGGATCAACTACCATCTTAAAGAATTTGTGAAAATAAGAATTTTTCCAACGATTTGTTTATTGTAATAGCAGATTAGTTTAGACAAGGCAAAAACGAATACAAAACACAATGAAAAACACAAACCAGAAAGTAAATACATGATTATTTTTAATATTGAATTTTTTTTTATACAAGAAGGATTAAGCCCGTTATATCTTTTTTTTAAATATGTATTTATTTTTTTAAATAGATAACAAAATCAATATAAGCAGATAAACAGATGTTTTACAACATTACATGTAATCATGAAATAATCAATGTTTAATTATCACAGCGTGTAAGAATGTTCCCATTTTCTAATACCGAATGACAACGATAACATTGGATATCAAAGCAAACATGGCAACTACTGTTGAAAAAAAAAAACCCTCCGATCAGTGGTTAACTGGGGCAAGGAATGGCTTGTAAATTTGAAAACATCTAAAACAAAACTTCTTTCATTCAATCATCACATAGAACCTTTTTTCTGCCTGCGATCAGCATGGCTGATGTTAAACTTCAGGAGAGCAACACTCTACGCCTTCTTGGCCTCATGCTTTGGCCACCTGTTTTCCACTGACATGAAGTGCCGTGATTATATCGAACTAATTGCTTCGTCTACTACAAGAAAAGATGGTTCACTGCGTCGTGCTAGAAAATCTTTCTCATCAGAATCCATCTTGCACATCTATAAATCTACTATTCGTCTGTGCATTGGATACTCTTACCAAATCTCGAAATTCATGATAAAATCCAAGGGTCTGTAATATAATCGATTCTGACCAGGCATTTCGACTTCAGTCACATTCTCACCGACGTGACGTGGCTTCCCTCTGTCTTTTCTATAAATATTTTCATAGCAACTGCTCTGATGAACTTTTTTTTTATCTGGGCCACACCTGCATGAATTTAAGCATGCAGCTAGATTGGCAACTAGGCCGCACCGTTTTATTTTTGAAAGAACTAGATGCAAACGACACATCTACTCCAACAGTTTCTATTTTTCGCACTTCCCACCTGTGGAATTCCCTTCCGATTTCTTGATCCCCTGTTCACTACGATCTTCATAAATTTAAGTGCAATCGCCAACTTCTGTCTTCTTACATTATTCGGACTATTGTCTTCATCTTTGTCGCCATATTTATTACAACGTTTCTGCCGTTGTATCCTCCGGCCTTCAGGTGGTTGGAATGTCGAACTGAACCCTTTATTTCGCTCAGTGGGGTAGACCTGCCATGTTTAATGGAAGTCAGTTGTCAGTTATCTCCTGTTAATTCCGCTTCCGGTATGGAACTCACACTTTTTGGGTCCTGTCAATGGATCTAACGCCTTTATCCACTGTGCCATGTGTCCTTGAGGACATCTGTGCATGAATTTCTGGATATTATAAACCTAATGTCTTCAGCAACCATTTTTTACCAGTGCTCATATTGCAATTTTTTGCTGTTATCATGCATGTTTTTACCAGAGCTCATATTACAATTTGTGTTGTTATTATCGCTTTTCTCTGGCACTCTTTATTACTGGTTCCCATATTGTATTCATTTCTATGCTTGGTCGTCTCAGGAGATTTTTGTGGCCTAGCATATGGCGACAAAGATGAGGACAATAGTCCGAATAATGTAAATAGTGTACGTAATACCTCATCTCAGAAATATAGACAGATTCTCTCTTCTTGAAACCCGTACCTTTTTGTCCTTTCCTCAATCCCTCCTAATTGTCAGTCTTCTCATTCTCTTTCACTTTTACTCCATGTAACCCCGACCTGCGTTCTAATGTCGTTACCGTCATACATAACGTGAAATGATAAAAAAAAGAAATAACATGATTCTTTACGAAGATAAAAGATACAGGTGATGAAATCAATCTTTTCATTAGTAATCTAAACTTATTTTTAAAAATATTACCAGAAGATGAAAGTTCAAAATTTAGAAGTGAATTTTCAAAATTTGCCCAATCTGACAACTGATTGCATTGTTTGGGAAGGAGATTATGTCGTAAAATAAACGTTTGTAGCGTAAGATAAATTATTAGGATGCATACTTATTTAATTACTTACAACTTCCTATCTATCTATCTATCTATCTATCTATCTATCTATCTATCTATCTCAGTCTGCTCATATTTATCTATCAATCTATCTATCTATCTGTAGCCTTTTTTTTATCTATCTATCTATCTATCTATCTATCTATCTATCTATCTATCTATCTATCTCAAGCTGCTAGTATCTATCTGCCTACAGGCAGTTTTGTTTTGGAGGTGTTAAAAATTTACAAGTTAACCACCGATTGGAGTTCCTTTGCGAGAGGAGTTGCCAGGTTTACTTTGTCGGGTCTGTCGGACTTGCTACTAAGAGAAGAGTAAATGGTTGTGTCATCTGCATAAATGCCTAATTGGGAACTAATGACATCGACGAAGTCATTGATGAAGATCAAACGGATAGCTATACTACATACATAAAAGTATATATACCAAGAAAAGTAATATTCTAAGTGTAAAGTTGCTCAAGGAATGAAACGCGTTGGCATAAAAGGTTTTCCATTTATTTTTTCAGAATACAGGCAGTAGCACTCTTTCTCGATGGGACTGGGGTCATTACTAGGTACCGGGGCTTGAGCAATTTTTCACAAAAGTGATAAAAACATAAACAAAAAAGAAACTAAATGAGATCGGCTGTACTATATATATATATATATATATATATATATATATATATATATATATATATATATATATATATATGTCGGTTAGTGTGTGTGTGTATTTCTAAAGAATTTTTAATCCGACACATTTATTTCTTCAAATATATCTTCCAGGAAAGTGACTCATTGCGCCTTCTCGGGCTAACCTTCCCAGCTGCCATGAAATGAAAAGACTATATTGAATCCATTGATAGGTCAGCTGCTAAGAAAGTCGTTGACTGTGTCAGGCAAGACAGGCTTTCTCTCTTAAATCTGTCTTGCATAACTGTAAGTCTGCTATTCGTCCATGCTTAGAATATCGCTGTCATATATGGCCCGGTACCCCTGCTATTTACCTGGAACTCTTTGATAAGATCCAAAGAAGAATCAGCAATATTATTGGTCCTGATCTAGCGGCTCGGCGTCAGTCACTTGCCCACCACTCTAAGGTTGTCTCCCTGTGCCTTTTTTTAAATAAATAACTTCATGGTCATTGTCTGTATGAGCTCTTCATTATGGTATTGTTTTATTTTCCCTCCCCCACAGACAATGGATTATACATATGCGGACTAGTTAGGACTTTCATAGAGACAATGAGGTATTATGGTGAATGTAGTAAGAAAGGTAAGTAAGAATGGGTTGTTTTGGTGTTAGGATTATTGTTGTATGTTTTGGTCAGTGTTTGTGACTAGCTAAGTTTTAAGTTGAGACAGATGAAGACCGTCCTTTTCTCCATTCCCCATTACAAATAAATATCACTCTTCGCTATGGTACCTAGAATTTAAGTGCAATAATAGACTGCCGGCTAAATCTCCTCAATTTATAGTTGAGCTAGCTACATGTAGCCGAACTTATATGCTAACAGTTTTTTTTCTTGGATTTCTCGCTTGTGGAACTCCCTTCTGGCTCCATGCTTTCCTGCCAACTTTCATATGCAAAAATTTAAATACTATACCAATCGCTTTGTCTTTCTACTCATTACTAATGCTTCTGTTCCTAATCCCTCCACACCCTGTAACTCATTGCGTCTTAGTGGCTGTACTGCCTTAATTGGAGTGATGCCGATTAATATATATATATATATATATATATATATATATATATATATATATATATATATATATATATATACACTTTTAACGGAAATATTTATGCAAAATAAAAGAAAAATCAGAACATCGTTCAAATGAGTTTCTGACAATTTTAGTTTGTTTGCACATACATCCACACACACGTACATCCTCGGTCACACACACACACACACACACACACACACACACACACACACACATATATATATATATATGAAGAAATATAGTCTTAAAGTGTGCTATATTTATGGGATAAAGTGATCAATATCAGAGATAGAGCGTGTGTAAATATAAAAGTGGACATGGAAGTCAGCACTTAGAGGCGACAGTCTGTTTCATGCTAGTGCAATCGTCAGGTGACCTGACGATTGCACTAGCATGAAACAGACTGTCGCCTCTAAGTGCTGACTTCCATGTCCACTTTTATATTTTTATATATATATATATATATATATATATATATATATATATATATATATATATATATATATATATATATATATATATAAACTTTATTCTTACCAAAGCCACAAGATATGCATCCGTGCGCATAAATAAAAGAAAAAACAGGTGGTAACATAAAAATGTTGCATAAAAATTCTGGATATATGAAGCTACATATATATATATATATATATATATATATATATATATATATATATATATATATATATATATATATATATTAAAGAAAAACAGACCACTTTAAGGCTCCATGTAATAATTTATTTCATCATAGCCCTTTTAAAGGACGCTGGATCATCAGACTTCACTTATATATATTTAGACTATTTATATTCGGACCATTGTCCTCATCTTTGTTGATATTATCATAACGTTTCGGCCGTTGTGCCCTCCGGCCTTCCTCAGGTGTATATCGATCCGGGTAACCGACAAGGAATTCTAAACTGAACTTTTTATTTAATCTACTGGGGCAGACTGTTCTTGTTTCACCGCCCATGTTTAGGGATATCGTCTAATTCATATCTTCATTTAGAACTGTTTGGTTATTTCTCGCCCGAGTCCAAGTACACACTGCCCGACCCAG
>OZ038503.1:31628435-31645935 GCA_964036315.1 Acanthosepion esculentum | reverse complement strand
TATAAAACCCGGTATGACAGAGTGGACCAATATCTGCGCTGGAAAATATGCAACTTCTACGGGAAAGAAACTGAAAGAAACTGGTATGAACACCACTCAGACCCGGTTACGGAGATATGACCTGTTACAATTCTATGAAACTACACAATACACACTGACAGAACAACCAAAGCCAACCTCCCAGACATTGTTATTAAAGACCACAAACAAAATAGAACGAATATAAAATAGAATATAGGAAAGACAGAATATAAAACAGAATATAGGATAGACTGAGTACAATATAGAATAGAGAATAGCCCGAATATAAAATAGAATAGAGAATAGACCGAATATAAAATAGAATATAGGATAGACCGAATATAAGATAGAATAGAGAATAGACTGAGTATAAGACAGAATAGAGAATAGCCCGAATATAAAATAGAATATAGGATAGACCGAATATAAGATAGAATAGAGAATAGACTGAGTATAAGACAGAATAGAGAATAGCCCGAATATAAAATAGAATATAGGATAGACCGAATATAAGATAGAATAGAGAATAGACTGAGTATAAGACAGAATAGAGAATAGCCCGAATATAAAATAGAATATAGGATAGACCGAATATAAGATAGAATAGAGAATAGACTGAGTATAAGACAGAATAGAGAATAGCCCGAATATAAAATAGAATATAGGATAGACCGAATATAAGATAGAATAGAGAATAGACTGAGTATAAGACAGAATAGAGAATAGCCCGAATATAAAATAGAATATAGGATAGACCGAATATAAGATAGAATAGAGAATAGACTGAGTATAAGACAGAATAGAGAATAGCCCGAATATAAAATAGAATATAGGATAGACCGAATATAAGATAGAATAGAGAATAGACTGAGTATAAGACAGAATAGAGAATAGCCCGAATATAAAATAGAATATAGGATAGACCGAATATAAAATTGACTATAGGATAGACCGAATATAGAATAGAATATAGAATAGACTGATATATAAGATAGAATAGAGAATCGAACGAATATAAAATAGAATATAGGAAAGACCGAATATAAAATTGACTATAGGATAGACCAAATTTAAGATAGAATAGAGAATAGACCGAATATAAAATAGAATATAGGATAGACCGAATATAACACTCGGCATGACTGGCTGGGCTAATATCTGAACTGGGAAATTTACAATTGTTATATGTTTATCACTTTTATCATGTTTAGTAATGGGTTCTCGGTTCCTTCTCTTAAAATCTTCTCAGATTTTTATACTCCAGTAACCCCTTGCGTCATAATGGTCATTATCGCCGCCTTTCTTGGAGAGAAATAATTTAAAAAAAATGACTTAAAAACAGAACGTGCTTTCTTCTTAACATGGTAGTTCCTCCAGACTTATCTTTGAATATCTTCCAAAAAAACAAAAACAATAAAACTATCAGAACACGAAGATCTTGAAGATGAAATCTCAAAATTGTGGCATACGTAGACATCAATATTTCCAGTTGTTGTGGGCCTGGGCTTGACTGGAAAATGTTCTGCTAGACTCGTTTAAGAAGAACTTGTCCTAAAGAAAT
The DNA here is from genome assembly GCA_964036315.1 of Acanthosepion esculentum. NCBI lineage: Eukaryota > Metazoa > Mollusca > Cephalopoda > Sepiida > Sepiidae > Acanthosepion > Acanthosepion esculentum. Next base: position 31,644,353 of record OZ038503.1, on the reverse strand, counting down.
GCAAAATGTTCTTCTCAGATGTACAGCTCGCACCATACGAAGGTATGTGTATGCATTTCTAGTTATTTTAAACACGTTTTCAGTAAAAAATTATATGATGCTATTTCTAACCTTTAACCGAAAAAAAAATGATTCTACAATAGAAATCAAAGGAAATGATAATAAATAATTATAAATCGTTCTGCTACCAAATAATAATATCATCAAAACACTAAAAGGAAGGTGAAGTAGATTTGATTAAACAGAATGGCACGAAAAGAAAGATTTAGTAAAAAACAACTAAAAAAGACTGACGAAAGGCGACATCTAATTGCATATACTTAGGGCCTTTCCTAAACTGGTCAAGAAAATAGAGAAATCTGAATAAAGAAACTACAAACATAGTCTAGAGATGAAGCCGATAGCTCTTATGCGAAAAGAAGAAGGACGAGGTCGAAACAAGTAAGAGCTAAATGGAAAATTAGTTACAGAATCCGGAAGTTGTAGTAGGACTGAAAAGGGGGTAGCATTGGGGTTCCAAAGCTCCAGAGTAAAAGTAAAAATTAAAGGAAAAAGAACCTCACGAGAATTTCAAGAGAAAAAAAGGAACTGAAGGCGATGTGATACGGACATATATGCGCAGAGGACACTTGATAAAAGAAATCAAATCCCCTTGACTCGCAGATAAATGGATGATCATCAAGATGTAAAGACATAATAGTATGAAAACAGATGAAACTGTCAATATATTATAGGAAATTATCTCAGGATTGGTACAAAAATATACATGACTGGGTTGGAAGAGTGATCTATTAGGAATTTTGCAAACACAGTATTTGATGATGCCACTGCATATTCATAAACCAAAATTTTCTTAAGCAATATAAGTAAAATTATACGGGACTTTGGAATTTAAACAAACCACCTGGATAATGATGACCAACGCCAGTCATCCTAAAAAGAGAACTAAATAAATCTGCCACACAGTGTATATTGTTATTTCAGAAGAGCGTGATGGGGGAATTGAAAGAGATTTTTTGGGTTTGATTTGCTTTTTATGGTTTATCAACTCGTGTGTGTTACTTAAATTTTGAATTGTAAGAATACCATAATTCCCCATGTATAATACGCATAAAAAAGAAGCAAAATCAGGGGTGCGTATTATGCTCCACTACAAAAATTATTTAAAAAATGCCGTAAAATAAAATAATTAGCATAAAACTGAATTAGAATAATATTACTCTATGTTCAAAACCATTTTTTAAAATAAGAGCGGGAAACGCTAGCTGTAATGGAATTGGAGAGGTACAATTTATAGTGTATGATTACCAAACAAGGGGTGCGTATTATATATGAGTAGAAGCCTTTTCCCACACTTTCAGCACAATTTTAGGTGTGCGTGTTATGGATGAAGGCGCATTATACATGGGTAATTATTTTGGGGGATTGCATAGTGCATTAACAATCTTTGAGAATAACAATGATTTTACAATATACAAGTCATACTATTTAACCCATAACTAAGGGAAGAACATGACTATATACATTTCCCAAGGGTATTTGCGTGTAAGTGAATGTCATGAACCCGACCGGAATTCGAACTCGGCTGTCCGATTTCTCATTCTGTGTCGCTTTCAATTACACCACTTGTGTGCATACCACTTGAAAAAGAATGAAACTTTTAGATAAATATCTGGACTTTACCAGACTACTGAAAAGAAAAGAGTAAAAAATTAAATGAACTCTTTTACTCATCATTGTCAATGTGCTTGGAACAGTTTGGAAGATCTTTGCGAAAAGACCGCAAGAACTGGAAATCGGAGGATGAACTGAAGCATGAAGACAGCAGGATTGACAGGATTCCAAAAGATAACGAGAAACAGACTTGCTGTCACTTGATACCCAGGATCGATAAACAGATATGGAATTAGTGAAAACGATTAATAATACGACGAAGATATGCCGGATAGACTCGCGTATCATGCGACCTCTGAAGACATAATATTGAAGCTAATTTGACTACCATTAATGGATATAGTTTGGTCAATGGCTTAGCCAGGGCCAGCAGGTCATACGCTAATTTTGGTACCTCGTGTATGACGCGACCCCCTTAAAATTAGCTTCAAAATTAGGTCTTCGAAATTCGCATGATACGCGAGTATATACGGTAAATGAATTTAGCAAGAGATGCAAAAATAATTGTAGTTATAAGGACGTCGCTTTTTTGCGAGGACAGAAACATATAGAAACCATTTAAACAACAGTTTGATTAAAGGCAACAACATGCCTAAAAACGTACAGAAGAGAGTAATCATTTTTACTCTTGGTCTTCTGGACGACCTGCCAGTTAACTCTAGTTAGAGTTGTGTAAATAATAATAATAATAATAATAATAATAATAATAATATGGTAGAGCATCCGTTGGTGTCGAGAGACCATGGATTAGCGACGAAGAATGAAACCTTCTCCAGGGCGCAAGCCTTTTTTTTTTTAAAAGATAAATCGTCAGTTGCCCATGCAGCACATCTGCCCTCTCCACGTCAAGGATGGTGTCCAAGGGAAAGGTAGAATCCAATACAGTTTGGCACCAATGTCGTCTCAGGAGTTGACAGAACGAAACTGAACATGATTTCGGACTGTCTTAGAGACCCTGACTCCGGATTTGAATTTCAGAGTTTTCCTTCTCCTAGTCTGGTTGACAACCATGGCAACAGTCAAGACAGCTCCACTATTTACCCATAGTTAGTGGGTTTTCAATTCAGAGTTTTTCCTCCTCCTAGAGCGGTTGCCAACCCAAGGCTATGGAACCTAGTCTGTCCTGCCATTTACGCATTTATTTATGGAGGTTGGGTAGAGAAGAAATGGATTCATTCCTTTCCCAAGGGTATCAGGGTATTAAACATAAGTGTATATTATGAACACGACTAGAATTCGAACTCGCCTCTCCCATTCCGCTATCCGAGCCGCAATAATAATAATAATAATAACAATAACAATAATAATAAATTGAATGACATTAAAAGTTTGGACGCCAAGACCAAAATAGGCTTACCCAAATGAGGTTGCACCACCCGAAATCAGATGTTGATAGGCTGTACGAACCAAGAGGTTTAGGAGGCCGAGGACTAATCCAACTAACTATAAAAACTACAACAATCGGATTGGAAGCATACCTCAGAAAAACCAATGACCCTCTTCTACAAATAGTAAAACACCAGATTCACTCCATGAACAAAGAAGCTGCACTCTTCAAGAAAGAGCTTAATATTCCTAGCAACAAAAAACAAAGCGAATATCCTCTAAGTCAAACGTGTAAAACAGAAAGTAAAACAACTTGGCCAAATGAAATTACAAAAAAAAAAAAAAAGAAAAAAGAGGGACAAAAGGTTGCATGACAATTACCTAAGAAGATCGAAATTAGCCGATGTGGACCAATAGAAAACACATCAGTGGCTGAGGAGCACCGGGCTGAAACTGAGACAGAAGGCATAATTATTGCCGCTCAGGACCAAAGCCTCGCAACCAGATCCTATCACTGTCACATAATCAAAGATGAAACTAACCCGAAATACAAGATCTGTGGGAAATTACAATGAAAATGTCGACCATATTGTCTCAGAATGTCCGGAACTGGGCAAAAAATGAATATACCCACAGACATAACAAGGTAGCGACATATGTGGACTGGAAGATATGCAAGAAGCACAAAATCGAAACCACTGAGAGATGGTATGAGCACCAACCAGATACAGTTACCCAAAATAACGATGTAACCTTTTTACAGATAGGAACATTGAAGCAAATAGGCCGAAGATAATTGTCAAAAACGAAAAGAAAAAAACTTGCCTACTAATTGATATGGCTTGTTCAGTGGACTGTAACACCGCTAAGAAGAAATTTGTAAAAGTACCGAAGTATAGATTCCTGAAAATAGAAATACAAAAACAAATGTGAAAATTGAAAACAAGAATAGTACCACTCATAGTAGATGCGCTTGGAATGATAAAAAAAGGAACACAACAACACATTGAAAATATCACTGGAAATCCTAGTTTAAATGAAATAGAAGAACTGTCTTGGTAAGTACAGCCCACACACTAAGAAAAACCATGTCCATGTAACGCTGGTGATATTATGTGAGTTAGAAAAACAAATCATGAAATGTAGCCATAACAAGACACCACTACCTGCCTTAGGTCATCCCACAGACTTGGTAGATAGTTTGATCATAGACGAAATCGAAATATAATAATGTTGATAATAATAATAATAATAATAATAATAATAATAATAATAATAATAATAACTTCTGTTTGTCAAGCGAAAAGTAAGATTGCATGGAAGTCTGATAGCCAATAAGTTAAAAAGACAAATAATAATAATGATGAAGTTAGATTCTGAAAAAAGGTAAGATTTTAAAGCAATGAAATAACTTAAAGGATAAATAGAAATTTAAACCAGTTGAGTGACAGGGAAAGAAGTTAATGATTATTTACAAAGCTATAGAGAGATGATCGACTCCATCACGTACTCCAATTTTGCTGTGATGAGGCTTACGTACAAAAGAGAACAGATCATGACATGCATATATTGAATAAAAAGATGGCTGATTTATTTCGCAATTTTATAGTAGTAAATTCGGATAAAAGTACGAGACTAAATTTTTTTATACATAAAATAATTGTTTAACCATTTCCGAACTCTGTCAAATCGGCCGGCTGAAAGGTATGTGGTTTCGGAGACCTCGAACATTTGATCTTCTCTCATGGATGTAAGGGACTCTTCCTTCTCACTCGCAAATCAGCGAATATATAAGTTCCTGTCATCTGGTTGTTTTGTATGTATATGCCTGGAATTCAGCTGGATTGACTCCCTGTTTTGTGTTCGCGTAAGCATTGACATGTTTTGCGGCCCGATTCTGTACAATGTGGCTATGAGGTTGCCTTCAATTCAAACGTATGAAACGTCTGACTCTTGTGACGTTCCGATCTGATACAGAAAAACTTTCAAATAAAAGGTTCTCTAACTGGCGTGAAATTCTATTCAGACCCCTAGTATTTTCCGACGTGAACCACAAACGACAATTATACGATATGTCATCCCTTGTTGGGTTATTTAATGTCGAAATGTGTATGGGGCACTCAGTGCAGATCAAACTCCCTACTCAGAAATAATGTTCAACCAGATAAGCCTCGTTAATCATTACCCTCTGCTAATATGCTAGAATGAAATGACCTGAAGAAGTTTATATATACACATGAGATATATTAAAAGACGAATCAAAATGGTCTGGTGCCTTTGCTATGTATTTAGAGATTCTAGATATAATACAAAGAAGAATCTGCAATATCATTGGCCCTGACTTGGCATCTCGGCATCAATCACATTCTCACCGCCGTAACGTAGCTTTTGTGCGTCTTTTCTATAAACATTTTCGTGGTAATTATTCTGACGATCTTTGGTACCTCAAGTTTACGAATTTAATTACTATATTGGCAGTTAGGTCCCATCATTTCCAAGTTGAAATTGATAGATATAAACTTAAATTCTCTGCTAACAGTTGCTTCTTAGATTGTGGCGCTCTCTTCCAGTTACATTACTTCCGAGTCAACTTTGGTCTTCAAAAATTTAAATACAATGTCAATTGTTATCTTCTTAACTCCTCTTTTTTTATTGTTCTTTCTCTTTAATAGTCTTTTTTTCTCGTATTCTCTAACACCCACTAATCCCTATGTCTTAGTGGCTTTATTGCCTTGCTTGGGGTGAAATGATCAATGAAAAAAATAAATATATCAGTAATAATTATTTCACGCCTAAGACTGAGAAAAACTAGAAAAACTAGAAAATGTAGTTGATATCATTTTTGTGATAACGCAGGATATACCATAGGGGAAGCTTACACAATAAGAATATGAAAAGGGCATGATAGAGATGGAACAGTTACATACTGATAATAATGCAAACAACTTAGGTTCAACTATGTAGAATTACTATGTGTACAAATTTTATGAGCACAAATCATAGGATGCTCTAGAGAATAAAAAAGAAAATATTCTAGAATTTTGAGATTCAGACTGAAAATTTGTTCAAACGATGAGAACAGATCTGGTTGTGAATAAAGAATGAAATTTTGTCAAATCGTGGACGTGGCTGTTCCGGCAGACCACGGGGTGAATATCAAAGAAAGATAAAACAGAAAAATAGCAGGACTTCACTTGAGATTTGAAGAAGTTGCAGAACATGAAATACGTGGCTGTATCCACAATAATTTGAAAAAAAAATTACTATAGAGATTGGATAAATTGGAAGTGTAATAAAATAGTCTTCATATAAAGACCACATGAGTGCTACAGTTAGGGTCAGCAAAAAAGTTTGAAAAAAATTTGCTTTTATGTGACCCTCTCCCAAAGAAAGTCATCATGCACTTGATATGAAAAGGCAAATAATGATAAATAATTCAAACTACCAGCGCATTAATGAAATTGATACTGAAACAAAAAGTAAACTTATAATTAACACCAGAAAGAGACAGGGGACATAATGAGAAAAGCTGGCTTAGAAAATTTGATACTCACATGGCATAGTGAAAGCAAGAGAGACAAAGGAAAGAAACGAATAACCTGTCTAACGATCTTCTGTAAATGTTTGGCAGGACAGGAATTAGAAGAGATGGCGAAAAGATAACATTTACTAAGAGCTGCAAAAGACAGGGAATTGTGGAGTGACAAAATCGCCTACGTCCTGAAGGGATACGCTACATAGAAGAAGGTTGAATTGTTGAGTAATTTTTGATTGTTGGTTGGTTGATTTTGTTTAGCGGCCTATCAACATCTATTTAATGCTGTTGTCTAAATATTTTGAACAGAATTTTATGGCTTCAACTAAATATATTTTGAACGCAATTGCATGCCTCCACCTTCGTTCTTTTTAATCATTTCATCCCAAGCAAAGCGGGAGTGTCACTAGCACGCAAGGGGTTACAGAAAGTGGAGGCGAGAGTAAAGAGGCGTGATAGAGGAAAGGATGAAGAGAAGGACGGGGAATAGATCAAGGCATCTGGAGATGTCGATTAACATTGTATCTGAATAGTTGGATACTATAGCTATCAGGGAAACAAGTAATAAGAAAGGAATTCCACAGACGGGAGGTGCGAGTCTTGAAGCTATTGGAGTAGAAGAGACGGTTACGTTTAACAGTTTCGATAGTGAAAGGGTGGGATTGAGATGCCAACCTAGTAACACGCTTAAAATCATGCAGTTTGGGAACCAGCGAAAATAGCTCGTCGGAGCAGTTATCGTGAAAGTATTTCAAGAAAAGACAGAGGGAAGCGACGGCACGTCTGGAAAAAAAACTGACTGTAGACAGTGAAAGGGTGGGACCGAGATGCAAGCCTAGTTGCACGTTTAAATTCATGCAGTCCGGGAACTAGCGAAAGTAGCTGATCGGAGCAGTTACCGTGAAACATTGGTCATTTTGCTATAAGATGCGCTGTTGGTAATTTCACTATAAAATGTTTTGCGCGTTATTTTGATTTAAAAATGCTTTGTTAGTAATTTTACTATATATAGGTATTGTTGGTAATCTTTTTATATAAATTATATTGCTGACATTTTTATTATAAAATTGTATTTTTATTCTTTCAAAATGTCTTGTTTTTGCTTAGGGTCCTATATTTGTTCATAGCTAGGACCTTAACAGGTACGACCACCGTAAGTCAGGGTGGATCTTGGAACGACGACAATTAATAGATAGCTCCACACACCTCAAAACCTCCAATCTCCCGATTAGATACCCTGCTGCCGGGTGTAGTTTATCGTCGACTTGATATGAATCCAACAGGTTCTACCAAATACGACTTGTTTAAAAAATTGCTAATAATAATTGCAGGAATGACGGCAAGGTATACATTCAGGAAGAACTGATTATTACAGTGTAAATTATCTTTCTGTATAAAAGCCAGTGCCAGTTGCTTTATTGCGCCCGATACATGTCAAACGCTGTTTAATAGAAAGGAAACAGTCAAACAGAGGATTGCTGCTAGCAGTAAAGTAGAGGAAAGACTTTTAAATTTTAAGAAAGCGAACCGCTGAAGAAAGTAAATAGAGAAAAGGCCATTCTTTTCTTGCTTTGCCTTTCATTAAAATTTTTACCAGAACGTCGGACTGTTGGAAAATTTAATAACTATTGTCACAAGATTAAATTTTATCTTACAGCATTAGACATACTTCCTTCAGTATCTGCGATAAGTATGGAGCAACGCGGAACATTTCAAAGAGAACTCTTGATTCTATAATTCAGATATTTTCCTTGACATCCAGGCCAGAAGGGAACGGATTACTGATCCAACTGGGCACAGGTAGTATCATATATTATAATAAAACCTGTGTCCATTTGCATCACTAATCAAGAAAAAAATTGAATTTTACAATCAAAAGTTGTCTTTGAAATTTCGACAATGTATATGTGTTTCACGTTGTTCCCTAATTATCGCAGATACTGAGGGAAGTATGTCTGATGCTGTAAGAAAAATTTTAATCTTGTAACAAGTTATTAAATTTCCCAACAGTCCGCAAGAGCCATATTTCATGCGATAGATTTGCCCACTTCTGATCTTGAATGATTAGAAGTGTTAACACCGAAATATTTTGTCTTCGTTAATGAAGACGGCCTATAGTAAATGTCACGTTCATTACCACAGAACTGCTTAATTGCGTAACCATAAGCAGTTGGACATCGGGAAAGTGATTGTCAAAAATTATTGACAAAGTATGTCAGAAAATAGCGCCATACTCGCATTTCTATAGAAAGAGGTAGAAGAGTGGCCGTTCAAGACAACTTTAATTTCGCCTTGTGAATCCCTGTTTCTGAGCGGGAGTATAAGCGGATCAGATATTGAGAGGGATTTCTTTTGAAAGATTTGAAGGATGAAGCAGCCAAGGCGACTTGAGAGTCATATCTAGGTACTTTGGAAAAATCGATTGAGCTGACTGGTTTACTGGACCTAAGAGTATTTCAAACTGGGTTCCACCTGACAGGGTGTAGGATGCTTTTATAAAAACCCTGACACCCTATCGATCATATTTGGCTGTGATGCGTGTGCCTGGCATACCATTATCAGATTGGGTGTCATGATCATTATATTAAGTGTCGTATATTTGTACACCAGCATCATTTTGTTGGCACGATGTTTTCTCAGTCATCATCATCATCAAAACAACAACAATAACAACAATAATAATAATAATAATAATAATCACAACAATAATAATAACAAAACGTGGGAATATCGAAAAAAGATACTGGAGTGTCAATTTTGGAACAAAATAGTGTTAACCATTATTGAATTATTACTCTTATTAATTAATTAATTAATTTGTGTGATATTACTAATAAACTATAAGTTTAGTTTTAGTTTTTCCTTCCGCTTGTGCTAATAGGCGTCGCGGGGAGACACAGTCGTCTGTCAGAGGCAAGGTGACTGGCCTGTAGGGGAGATATCTCGTGGACTCTGAGACTGTCTAGCACTGAGTCGCTCCAGCGTTTTCTTGGTCTGCCACTCTCTCTCCAGCCAGAGTACCTGAGGGTGTATGCTCGTAGGGCTGGTTGGTTGATAAGCATACGAGTGAGGTGCCCGAACCACTTGATCCTCTGTCGTTCGATGTGTTGTATGATTGGTATTGCTCCTACCATATCTCTTATGGCCCCATTCCTGATCTTGTCTCGCCTGGTCTTGTTCATTGTTTTCCTCAGGCATTTAATTTCACAAGTGATCAGTTTCCTCTCAAGGGTTTTTGTTAGGGCCTGGCACTGGTATGTCAGCGTTGGTAGGAAAATGACGTTGATGATATTTGCCTTGGTGCTCATGGAAATGCTAGGATGTTTTAAAAGAGGAGAAAGTTGGTAACTGACTGCGTTGGCTTTCTGACATCTGGTCTCGATTTCTCTGTCTAGTTTGCGGATTTCCGTAAATATGCTGCCCAGATATTTGAATTCACTGGTTTGCTTTAGCTGGGTCCCATTGATGTTAATGTCCACTTTTTATGGTCTCTTGCTGAGGGTCATGACCTCGATCTCACTGACACTGATCTTCATGTACTTCTCGCAGCTCGAGTTGAATTAACTCTAAAATGCATATAATTATGCGCTTAACCCTGCGTTAGCCACCTCGGATTGCCGAAAAATAGCGGAAAAAACCACGTCTGCCTTCCACCGAGCTACAACTGCGCCACACTGCATGCTACACACCTTCACTAAGTCAGGAGATTAGTGTCTTTTTTAATTCAAGAGATAGGTTTCTTCGTAAACATGATAAAATTTTATCGATAGCGTGTTCTTTATGTTGGGCAGTTTGGTTTACGTATGCATATGTCTATGAATGTAGATGTGCGGAAAACGAGACTACAAATGTAAACATGAGCTGGGAACATGGGAAATTACCTTGGGTTCGCTGTTAGAAGCAAACGAGAACAAAGCAGGAGGTTGCTTCGAAAAAAGGAGCCAGACGTAGAGGCTTTGAAAATCCACCCGTGTTAGGCGACAGAAAGCGAATGAATAATAAACGAAAATCTATCTTTGAAATGCGAAACTGAAAGAGCGTGAAAACCCGATTAATATTGAAATGAAAAAGAAATTGCGGAATATTAAAATGGCCGTATTGAACACAATAAGCTGGAAAAATCTCAAGGATTATTCTAAAAGGAATACAATGGAGATAAGAGAAATATGGAAATTTCAATTTTCAGTAATAACCACCAGATAACCTGGAGGATGGAACCATAATAATAATAATAATAATAATAATAATAATAATAATAATAATAATTGGACGCCAAGACCAGAAAAATGCTTACCCAAATGAGGATGCACCAGTTGAAATATTGATAAGCTTTACGTACCAAGAGCTTGAAATAACTAATAACCACAATAATTGGATTGGAAGCATACCACACAAAAACCAATGACTATCTCATACAAATTGTAAAACACCAAATCCACTGCATCAACCAAGAATCTGCACTCTACAAGAAACAGCTTAATATACTTGAAATTATGCCAACAAAAACAGAGCGAATACCACCCACGCCAAACGAGTAAAACAAAACAACTTGGTCAAATGAAATTGCAAAAAAAAAAAAAGAAAAAAAATGGAGGACAAAACGTTGTATGCCAATTACCTAAGAAGATCTAAATTAGCTGATGTGGACCAATACAAAACACCTCAGTGTTTGAGGAGCACCGGGTTGAAAGCTGAGACAGAGGGCATAATTATTGCAGCTCAGAACCAAAGCCTCGCAACCAGATCCTAAAACTGTAACATAATCAAGAATTGAACTAACCCGAAATGCAGAAACTGCCAAAAAGATGATGTAACTGGCGATTATATTAACTCAGGATGTCTCGAACTGACGGAAAATGAATATACCCACAGACAAGGTAGTTAAATATGTGCACTAGAAGAAGCATAAAATCGAAACAACTGAGAGATGGTATGAGCACCAACCACACACAGTTTCCCAAAATAACGATGTAACTATCCTCTGGGACATGCCAATTCAAACTGACAGGGAAATAAAAGCCAACAGAACTGATATTATCATAAAAGAAAATAAATTCCGGAAGTATATGCTTATTGAGATTGCAGTACCATCTGAGAGAAACACTTGCATGAAAATTATCAAGAAATTGTCCATAAACAAGGACCTGCGGATCGAGATTAACAGGATGTGGGGAATGAAAACTGAGACTGTACCAATAGTAATCGGAGCACTGGACTACATGAGAAAAGGAATGAGCAATTTTATTAATACTGTCACAGGAAACATCAACATACAACTTGCCAAGAACATCGCCCTACTAGGAATATCCCATATACTAAGAAAAGTGCTATCAATTAAATGACATTTTCCTATAGGGCCTAAGGACCATAGTTTGGAGCCGGCTCTACAGGATACAAAGCAGGAAATATGACATACACAAATAATAATAATGGTAATAATAATAATAATAATAATAATAATAATAGTATTGGCACCCACTGAATATAAAACCCAGCCTGACAGAGTGGGCCAATATCTTGGAAAATCTGCAACTTTACAGAAAGGAAATTGCAAGAAATTGGTATGAACCCCACCCAGACCCAGTTACAGACATGGGATCTGTAAGAATTTTATGAGACTTTACAATACACACAGGCAGAACAATCAAAGCTAATCGTCCAGACATTGTGATCAGAGACCCCATAAACAGAATGTGCTTTCTTATTGACATGCCGATCTTAGAAAAACATCAAAATACAAGGATCTTGAGGTGGAAATCTGAAAAATATGTCGTATGAGGACATCAATAATTCCATTTGTAGTTGGTACCCTCGAATTGATTGAAGGGATTCCTGATAGGCCACGCCTTAAAGAAATTCAAAACAATGTACTGACAAGTACAGTTCATACATTAAGAAAGAGCTTTTTCTGTGTAATAAATGTGTGATTTTTCTTTTTTTTTATTACAAAAATGATCAGTGGAAAATCTCATGAAGCTGTTTTTGGCCCTAGGTCACTGGCTGGGACCCGGAAAGAAAATATATATATACAACAGAAGTCAAAGGGAATAATAATAATAATAATAATAATAATAATAATAATAATAATAATAATAAGTACTGAACTCCAGAAGTAAGTGAAGAAGATTGAGGTCAATATTGACATTGGATTCTTGCAGAAGACACCATCGCTTGAACTGCTTGTTTACTCTGAAGGGTGCTCAGTTCGTCATGAAAACATACCACCTCATTGGTTGTAGACAGCTGGTACTATGGTTCTATGTCTATCAGATAAACTACTACTACGAAATAATGCATGAAGATAATTACATATGCACATTATTAATATCCCCTCGAGTAATGAACAAAATGACAGGAGATTCATAGCATTTATACTAAATTGTTTGATTGATTGCTCTTACTAACTAATCAGCTGATGGAAGATTTTAAAATGAGCACGTCCCGCACATCACACAAAACATGTGTAAGTTGCATTTCATGCTAACTGCATTTCATGCTAACTGCATTTCATTCGCTTTGTTGCGTTGATTGCCAGTGCAAATGTTTTTTCTCAAGACAAGCGACGTTTGCAGAAAGACGTGTTTTTCTTAATATAATATTCAATAATAATAATAATAATAATAATAATAATAATAATAATAATAATAAACTGCTTGGAAAGATACCCAAAAGCATCGATTATTATTATTTTTATTTTCTTTGATATCTGGCGTTTACACATTTCTTTCCGGGTCCCGCCCAGGGACCTAAGGTTAGAAATGGCATCATGACACTTTCCACTGCAAAGAAAAAAAAGTAAAATAAAATAAAATAAAATAAAAAAATAATTACATAGATAAAGCCCTTCGTAAAGTGCGGGCTGTACTTGTCAGAACAATTTTTTGTATCTCTTTGAGGCATGGACTTCCAGGGATCCCTTCAATCAGCCTACTGGAATCTTTTCCAACCAGTACAAGGGCTCCAACTACAACAGGAATTGTTGATGTTCCCATGTGCCATTATTATTAATTATTATTATTATTATTATAAATGCTCAGATGGTATATCAGGCATGGACCTCATGGATTGTAATCTTAGTTTTTCATACTACTGTCCACGCAATAGAAGGTATGAGAGCCAAATAGTGCAGAATTATTATTGTCAAAATGGTTAGGATGAATGTGGTATGTGATCTGAATGAAAGAGGTAGTAAAAAATGGAAGGTTGTGAGGATGAGTCTGAATTGAAGTACTTAAGATTGTACCGTCCAGGGAAGCAACCTTGTGGGAGTCTGTTCCACAAAGTGGCAATTCATGCGAGAAAGCTGTCCGGGTGAACCGTTTAGAATACGGAAGAAACGAGGATGATTTTACTCCGTGGAAGCAGCGTGGCCTGTCCTCTAGTTCTAAAGGTCTGAACTGGCGGAACTAAGGAATGGAGCGATAGAGCAGCAATAGGCTCCTGCCGTTGCGCCCGCGATAAAGAGATTGCAGAGTGGAGACTATGTCTTCGCCCATAAGATAACATAAAAGATGTACGTGCGTTGTCGCGGTGAATGAGTAAATATTCAGTAAACATTCCGTTCACTACCACAGATTTGCTCGTCAGTTACCTAATCTTAACCAGTTAAGCTTGTCCTCTAGGGCCTGACGTGTTGTACACCTGTGTCCATGAGCCGAATTAGTGGAGAGGGATGGGTTGTTTTTTTTTTAAGTTTGAAGGATTAGATAACCAAGGCATCTTTGCAGGCATATCTAGATACATTGGAAACAATCGGAAACCATATCAAGATTTTATAAGCGTAGCTTTCATGTGACATAAGGCCGCAAGTATGGAGCACCCAGTTAGGATCAAACTCACTTCAGTCGTAATTGATCCAGCGGGACAAGCTTGCTAAACATTACACCACGCCGAATTGTCCGATCAGAGATCATGTGAACGGGTTTGATTACTCGACCTGAAACTATTTCTAACTTGGCCCTGTATATACGGTTATACGCTGCTTTTCTCAAAATCGGTCGAAATAGCACGCATATTTGGCTGTGATACATGTGTTTAGTATACCCTTATCTGACTGGATGTTATGGTGAATATATTGGGCTTCGTATATTTGTGGGCTATTGACATATGAGACCCCACCCTGGCTCATCAGAGAGTCCGAGAGAACAAGTAGGGAATGCAAACAGCGAGAGGGTACCACACCACCACTTTATTGGAAAAGGCTGGTACATGCAATATCTCTGGCTGTGTCTGCCTCTCACAGATTGGACTTTGCAACTACGCGAGACGCAGAAATCAATGGTTTTCCGAGACTATTATGCTGACGACAACCCGAGCGTTTCTTTATTAGCATGCTGGTCTTTCACTCAGCAACAACAACAATAGCAATAACTACAACAACGTTTTTACACGCACACCGAAAAGACAATTCTTCAATTAATATTTGACTGCTATACTCTAGTAATAAATTAATTTAAAAATTGACCTAACAGGGTAGGGTAATATGTTCATTGGAAGATAAGACAATATAAAACATTAAACGATAGAGATAAATGGTATGAGAAAAAAACGATCCAGGGTTAAGACGGCTCACGGGCGTTATCAGACATGCCGATCGCGCGAGACAAGCGAATGTACCATATTTTGTTATTAGGTTGGTGCAAAAATAATGTCGTTTTCTCACATGAAGTTGAACGTCAAAAAACGACATTATTTTTGCACCAACCTAATATAAAATACTTTAAATATAATAAAGAAAAAAAATCTTATAGACATGATTATACAGTCTGATAAAAAAAAAGTATTCAGAAAAGACATTAATAATTTGGCTAGATAAAAAGACCTGGAAGCAAGCGACTGCTGTTTCCTCTGTCAAGATGACTCTTCTGCCAAAAACGTGGCATTTGAACACAACAGTAAGTCCTGTAGTAGCAGAAATCGGAATGATTAAAATGAATACTCGGTGCTACTATAGCGTGAGGTCGACCCCAATATATCGCCTACCCAGGTGCAGCGCGGAGGCCGAGCTCAATAAGTCGCCTACACAGGTGCAGCGCGGCGGTCTACCTTTAATATGTCGCCTACCCAGGTCCAAGGCGGAGCTCTACCTCACTATGTCGTCTATCTAGGTTCAGCGCGGAGGTCTACATCAATGTGTCGCCTACTCAGGTGCAGCGCGGACGTCTACCTCAATATGTCGCTTACCCAGGTGCAGCGCGGAGGCCTTCCTCAATATGTCGTGTACCTAGGTGCAACGCTAAGGTCTACCTCAATATGTCGCCTACCCAGGTGCAGCGCGGAGGTCTACCTCAATTTTATTGTCTCCCCAGGTGCAGCGCAGAGGTCTACCGTGCCTCTCCCTTCACGTGGCCATGAGGTCATGGGTCTGGTCAGGTAATGTTTAA
>OZ038503.1:31578435-31623435 GCA_964036315.1 Acanthosepion esculentum | reverse complement strand
ATGTATGTGTATGGATTCGTGCATACGAGTCTACCCTTTGATGAGAAGGGGTTCCTGCATTTACTTACAGGTCATATATTTTGGGCGCCAGAGAATCCCGATCAGCAAAATAGCCTTAAAGACGATTGGGAGACTCGGATTTACGAGGCCTGATAAAAAAAAGTATCTCAATGATGCTATAAAAAGAAAACTACAACATATATCAATTCGACATTTAATCTCCGTCAACGTAGTCTCCTTCTGAAGCCACAGACTTTGTTTCCAATTGATAGTTTCTGAGATAGTGAACAGCTGCCTTGTCGCAATTTGTTGGATTTCATCGACGACTAGAAGTCGTGTTCCTTTCAGGTGAGATCTTATTTTTGAAACAAAAAAGTCACACTGGGCGATATGTAGGAGATACGGTTGTTGCTGAACCTGAGGAATGTGCTTAGCTAAAAACTGTGGCACAATGCATGGTTAATAATGAAACGTCTCACATTTGATGACACGACCACATTCTACACACTGTCTTTCTAAGTACGGCGAGAAGCAACGGAAGTGACTGAAAATGTTATAACTTAGTGTGTATGCGAGACAAAGTGTAAGCTCAATCTGTACCAAGCGGCTTCACTTTGTGTACTTTAGCCCCGTTACAATGCAATAGTCTCGATAATTCATATATATATATATATATATATATATATATATATATATATATATATATATATATATATATGTATTCAGGGTGTATCAAAAATACTTTTACAAACTTTGGGGGCGAGTACCTACAACTAAATTAAGGACAAAATTCCATATAAATATATATATATATTCCTTCGTTTTTCAGCTAAGTTTAAAGTTTATGGTAGCTGACACTGTATTACCGTAAAGACTAGGTTACATTTGTCATTCGTATACATTTGTGGTTAGTCTGTTTACAACGTTTAATGTGTGTAGTAGAGAGTTAACTGAGAAGTGTCCCGTTTAACAATGACAGGATATTAATATCGTGAGCAGGCAGATAGGATTTTTAGATCCGTTCGCGCGAATGGACGCGAGGCTACACGGCTGTATCAGATTGCGTTTCCACACCGAAGACAGCTGTGTCATCCAAACTTTTGCCCTTGTTTTGGTGTTAGCAATACGCCCCCCCAAAAGTTTGGAAAATTATTATTGTTACACATTGTGTATATATATATATATATATATATATATATATATATATATATATATATATATATATATTTTTAATCATATCACCCCAAGCAAGGCCGGAGGCCACTATCACGCAAGGGGTTAAAGAAGGGTTGGAGGAAGAGCAGATAGGAGTGGCAAGGGAGGGGATGTGGAGAAAGAGAAAGACAGTGGGTCGATCAAGGCAAGGGGGCCACAAAAGATCCGGAGCGAGAGCAGATAGGAAATGAAAGGATGTGGAGAAGGGAAGTGTATAGATCAAGGCAACTGGAGATGTCGATTGACGCTACACTTAAACCGTTGAAGATTGTATTTGTCAGGGAAACAGTAATAGGGAAGGGAGTTCCATAGGCGAGATGTGCGAGACATGAAGCTATTGGAGTAGAAGAGACGTCTACATCTAACAGTTTCCACGGTGTAGGGGTGGGAGCGGGATGCCAGCCAGGTGGGGCGTTTAAATTCACGAGGCCTGGGGACAAGCGAACGCAACTCCCCAGAGCAATTACCGTGGAAGTACTTGTAAAAAAGGTATATATATATATATATATATATATATATATATATATTGCTTTCGAGGATGATGCTGTCTTTTGCAATTGCAGTTCCAGATAAAATTAATATTTGTTCTTTTGCTTTTGTTCAAGTATTTTCGATCCTCTCTCTTTTTGAATGTCCATGTCCTCTGGGAGATTGAAACGCCAATATGAACAGTCTAAGTGGCCTTAAATTCTTACATCAGTCGCACATGCAGCACACCTTTCCGTATGTTGACTTGACAACTGTCGAAGATCGAAACTGTCGTGTGTCTTTGTGCCAGCCTTCGGCCAGCTTAGTAAATATCGACGTATAATAGGCTATTACAGATAATGGACGATAGTAACAGATTTGTGTTACCCAGATACTAAGAATTTGATTCCAATGATGTGCCCCGCAAAATATAATGCTTGCGGATATTTTAGGTGTGTGCAAAGGCGCCACATTTAGCCGTAGAAAAGGTAAATAGAAACAATTTCTTAAAAAAACAAAGGGATTTCCCCATACCTAATATATATATATATATATATATATATATATATATATATATATATATATATATATATATATATATTAGGTAGGGTAAAATCCCTTCTTTTTTTAACAAATCGTTTTCTACCCTCTACTTTAAAAAAGAAAAAAGGGGATTTGCCCTACCTAATATATATATAAAAAGAACGGATTACCCTGCCTAATATATATATATATATATATATATATATATATATATATATATATATATATATATATATATATATATATATATTACCCTGAAGATCCGTTTAGGTGAAACCTAGGTAGGTTGTACCTAGCTCTTTAGGATATATATATATATATATATATATATATATATATATATATATATATATATATATATATATACTTAACAAATCGTTTCCTACTGTCTACCTTTTCTACTCTTTTTTGACGTTTGATATATTATTTTGTCGAAGGACGACTTAATACTGGAAATCGAGCCTTTGTAGGTAGAGACTGGTGATTGCTTGAGGCGTAAAACCAACAGTCCCTATGCAGTATTAATTCTTCTGTCCCCATGTTCTCTCTATAGGAAGGTCGTTCAATATCAGAGATAATGGATTTATAGATATGAAAAATGTGCACATGAAAATCAATACAGCAATGTGGGTGTTAGTTTTATGATGAAAGCGATTAATTGTTTCTGTAAGTCCTCACTCAGTACTGATTTCACATTGCTGATCTATCTATCTATCTATCTATCTATCTATCTATCTATCTATCTATCTATTTAGCTCCATAATGATATCTATCTATCTATCTATTTAGCTCCATAATGATATCTATCTATCTATCTATCTATCTATCTATCTATCTATCTATCTATTTATCTATCTATTTAGCTCCATATTGACATCTATCTATCTATCTATCTATCTATCTATTTAGCTCCATATTGACATCTATCTATCTATCTATCTATCTATTTATTTTTTTATGTCTGAGATCAGTAACGTACACATATCCACACACAGAAAGAGAATGAGAAAGAGAGGGAGATAACTAAATCCACATGGGAAGACGTCTTTGCCTTTCCTACACTGATCTGATTTTGAGGTAATCATTTTTATCTAGACATACCGTATTTCCTTGTGTATAATACGGCACGTGTGTAATTCGACCTCTGTATAACACGCGCCTTTGTTTCTGAAGATAAAAACATGGAATAAATTACATCTTTGCATGTAATACGACCCCGAAGTACAACCATTCCTGTGTAATTTAAAAAAAAAGTTGTAACATATTATCCCGTAAAATTTAAATGTCGTACATATTTTAAAGAATAGAAATGACCCGGATGTTTAACCATTGGGAGTTTCTTCTAATTTCTGTTTCAAAATTTATTTTCGAATTTTCGGGAGAAGTTTCTAACTAGACATAAAATAAACGAATAAATTATTAATTAAAAACAAGATAAAAAGTAATTATCTCAGTCACAAGACTACCATATTTTTTGTGTATAATACGACGTGAGTACATTACGACAACGTGTTTCTTAAGCTAAACACGGAATAAATTACATCTTTGAGTATAATATGACCCCATAGTGCAACCATCACCTATGTATATTATTTTGTAAAGTTGTACCATATTATCGAGTAAAATCTCAGTGTCGTACGTATATTTCATAAAAAATATTCAATTTTCCACGATATTAAAGAATAGAAATGAACCAGATTACGTGTTCCTTCTAATTACCGTTTCGAAAATGCTTTTCAAGTTTTTTGTGCTGAGTGTATTTGCAATATTACTGTTTCAAATAAGAGGTTTTTAATTCTTGAAAATGTGTAATTGTGTATAATACGCCCCCTCACTGCTTTTGCCTTTAATTTTTGTTCAAAAACCTTGTATTATACACAAGAAAATACGGTATATTCCCAACCCAATTTTCAACAGATTAACAAATAAACACACACGCACACATACAAACATACAAGCATATAAATATATATAATATTTAATACATACATACATATATATATATATTAAATATATTGTTTACATATAATTTAAAGAGTTCTGATTTATCACCTATATTATTTACAATATTTTAAGTTCAAGAAACGCACAATGAAGCAAAAACGAAAATAAACAATATAAACAAAAAATACACACAGAATATATATATATATATATATATATATATATATATATATATATATATATATATATATATATATATATATATATACAGATGTCTATATATCTATATGCATATATATATCTGGGATAGAGAGTATATAAATACAAAAAGAGACAATTGAGGTCAGTGTATATATATATATATATATATATATATATATATATATATATATATATATATATATATATATATATATATATATATATATATTTCTTTTTATGACATTTTTATATTTAACATTCTTTTTATAGATACAAATATTTATGCAAATGCTCTGTTTTATAATAAACAGTATTAAACAACATTTACAGGTCTGAATGTCCGAGAAATTATTATTATTTATTTATTATAAAACAGAGCATTTACTTAAATATTTGTATCTATAAAAAGAATGTTAAACATAAAAATGTCTTAAAAATAATTGTCGGACTTTGTCCATTTCATAATATATATATATATATATATATATATATATATATATATATATATATATATATATATATATATATATATATATATATATATATATGGCTAAGTAGATATTCACGCACACACACATGCATACAAACATGCACACAGATAATGTGATTCTGAGAAACATTCTTTTCAGCAATCAATCGATGACGCAGTGAGGTGTAATATTTTCTGTGATTATTCGTTATGCTCCTGCTACTTCGTCTGCTACAAAGCAAAGGCGTGGAATAAAACCCCCAAATTATACAGATACAGAAAATTTTATCCCCATGAGACGCAAACTGACATCTGTATGTAAATCCAATTAATAGAAACTCATAACGAAATCACAACCTCACCATCTTTTCCTGAGCTATTTAATGGCATTTTTCGTAATAACGAGAATGTTTCTCGGGATTACATTAACATTTAATATATATATATATATATATATATATATATATATATATATATATATATATATATATATATGTATGGGTCAATAAATACATGAATAATTATAGTCTTTAGTTAAAACGGCATCACGGCAATAACTGTATTTAAAACAGCTCCTTCTTGTCGCTATCAACCGTCTGATGCTGATAATACTGGTTCCGGGGCTTCCCTGCTGGGTTTTTAACAACCAGCTTCCGTTTTAAATAGAATCCAGGAGAATTTCTGAAAATAAAAAAAAAATGAGTTTATTTTTTAAATGGTATTTACTTAAGATATGAATCATATGACAACAAATAAAACTTAAGATATGAATTATATGACAAAAAATAAAATTAATTATGCACTTATCTGTCCTTACTCTCAGTTCCGCGAAGATACTATCGACTCGTAAAGGGACTTGATAGTAATTTTATTTTTATTATTAATAGTACTAGTAATGAAACCCCGACGTGTGGATATATGAAGTTTGATCAAAAAGTATATGGACTGTTGCTATTGTAACGGAGCTAAAGTACACAGAGTGAGGCCGCCTGGCACAGATTGACTTTGAACTCTGTCACGCATGCACCCTAAATTATAACGTTCTCGCTCTTTTCCGTTGTTTATAACAGTACTTGAAAGGAAAGTGTGTAGAGTGTGGCAGTCTCACCACACCAAAGAGATTCAAAGTGTGACCATGTCAGCGAAAGTTAAGCAGAAAGTCTGCACCAAATTTGTCAAAAGGTTTGGTTACACTTGTGCAAAGATCTACGCAAAAGATGTGTATTTAACACCCGACTTCTGTTGATTAGATATCATTAGTAGTAGAAGTAAAGCTAATTTTAAATCTTAAACGCGAGTTGGTGTTTGTTTATTTCTAGTTTCCCCATATTATTTATTTGCAGATAGATAGTTTATTACATATATATATATATATATATATATATATATTATATATATATATGAAATAACAGAGTTATAACCTTCTCGTTCACTTCCCTTGTTTATAGAACTGCTTGGAAGGAAAATGTGCAGCGTGTGGTCGTATCATTACATCACTGAAGTTCCATTAGGAACCATGTCTTGTGCAGCGGTTTTTATTCAGCATTCCATAGTACAACAATCTCCAGATCCGACAACCCTCATATCACCCTGATCTCTCCCCTTAACACTTTTTCCTCTCCAAAAACAAAATCACCACTTGAAAGGAAGGCGGCGAGGAAATCCAAGAGAATGAGACGGCTGCTCGCTATTCTAAAAAGGTACTTCCACGAATGTTTCCATCAGTGGAAACGACGCTGGACAAAGTGTGCGTCTTCAAAAGACGACTATTTTGAAGGAGATCAAGCGCCGAATTATATGTGTTGTAGTTTTCGTTTTATAGCACCAGTCCCGATACTTTTTGATCAGACCTCGTACATCTGCGAAACTCTGGAAAGCAATATCAGAACATGAAAATAATGCTTTTTAGCAATGTCGGGAAAAGAGATTTGATGAATTTAAATGAGCAATGAGCAAGAAGAGTGGGTTGACCAGAAAGAACATTTTTGAAGAAACTGGTTTTGTGAAAGTAAACACAATCAACATAAGTACCACATTTAAGTAAACAATAAAGATAAACATTTAAATTGGGCGAAGAAATTTATGAATATTGATTTATCAACAGTTATATTTTAGTGAAGACTATATAATTATATTGCACGGATCTGATGGGTTTGTTAGGGGTTGGGTTCTTTATCGAAATAATCAACATGACTTAGAAGTCAGCTGTGAGAAGTGGAATAATATTTTGCGTTAGTTTCGACTAGGGACTTACATAACAGAAATTGATACGTAAGGATTAAAATTAATTTTAAAAAATCAAAGTTCTTGCTTGAAACTTTTATTTTAGATTTAATTTCAAGCTAATAGATTAATTTTAATATTTTCAATAAGCAAAATACTTTGCTGTATTTCAAAAAACAAAATACTTTGCTGTATTTCAAAAACAAATTTAAATTGACCAGAAAGAATTTCTTTTCTTTCTTTTTTTTTGCTAAAATAGCTGATCAGAGTCTTTGGTGATGTGTATTAAGCTTTTCCATTGATTAGGAAATATATCTTTCACTTAATAATAGGAAATTCGTAATAATTAGGAAATATAGTTTTCACTTAATATCATATCAAAGTTTCAAATATAGTTTTCACTTAATATCAAAGTTTCAAATATAGTTTTCACTTAATATCATATCAAAGGCTGAAGTTAATACAGAATTTTGAAAGATTTGAAACCTAATAAATTTTTCTAATTAAAATAAAAAATGAAAACAATTCCTGCAAAAATTTTCTTAAGAAAATAATGTCTTTAATATATCTTATTAAAAAAAACAATGAAAAACTTTTCTGATTAAATAATGTCAGTTTTATTGCATTTTATAGCATATTTTCGGTAAATAGTGTTTCCATTTCACAAAAAAACAAACTGATGATTTTAATTCTACAAGTAGACCTGCTTTTAATTAATTTAAATATAAAAACTCTGGAATTTTAATTCATCGAAATTTCTTAAAATTAAGTAAATAGGGGTAACAGGTGTAAAACAGTATTTTTACCAATATTTTCTAAAAAAAAACATTTCTGTTATGGTCCAAAGTTAGGACCAAGGAAGAACAATACGAACACAAGAGTAGACATAACACAGATATATTACACAGAATAACAATACAAGATGTGGAAAGTGTTAGTATGACTGTCAGTCTGGTTTGGAGTGAACTACTATTGGCTCGACTCGATTCCGTCTCTTCCCTCTCTCTTGAGAGGCGCAGTATTCATAGTGTCAGGAAGCGTTTTTAACGCCAAAAAAGATACAAAAAATGCTTATGCTAATTTTTGGCCAACCAACTAAAGCAATAAAAACAAGATTTTTATCTAAAATTTCGCGCGTGCTAGAAAGAATTTAAAAAATTAATAAAATAAACAAAAAATACTTTGGTGTGTCTCTTAATAATAACATAAACATTTTGACGGTAAAACTTTGTTTTTATCAAGTTTGGAGTATTTTTTAATCACGGTATGGTTTTACTTAGCAAATTTTCTAAGTTACCCAGTTTTGATAGTAAAATAAAAGGTCCCTTCAAAGTTGATGGGGCATCAAGGTAAAAACTAGAGAATGGCGACAAAACAAAATCAAAACAAAATATAAATATAATGGTCCACATCCTTTTCAGATATTAATCCTATAGGAAACTTGTTGGCTATCTTTAAAAGATATAATACTGAGCGGTGGCAATCTGTTTCATGCTGGAACGTAATCTTCAGGATATGTCTGGCATCAAACAGTTTGTCGCCGCTCGGGGATGATCTCAGTGTCCACACACACAGACACAGACACACAGACACACAGAGAGACACACACATACACACACACACACACACACACACACACACACACACACATATATATATATATATATATACAAAAAACCTTCCTTCACCACTATAAGCAAATCTCGTGCTGGTATCGGGCTGTCGGTTCCTAGGAACTGATCTGCTTGACCCCCATACGTCGAATCAACGGGAGAGTCGAGTATATATATATATATATATATATATATATATATATATATATATATATATATATATATATATATATATATATCCAGGTAAGATAAGAACGAATAGAGTACAATTACAACTTTCGTAACATTCAATTTAAAAAAGTGTTCAATGCAAAGTAGAGCAATATTATTTATTTTAGGATATTACACCGAAAAGATGTCAAAACTGTTACACAATTGCAGTCGTGTTTCGATGCGTATCAATGCATCTCATCAGACGATTCTAAACTACTGGCGAGTGAACGATTTATTTCAATTTAAAAGCAAAATACAACCTTTTTTCGTAAAATCTCCCACTGATGCAAGTAAAAATTCTCCCACTGATCCACGTAAAAAAAAATTAATTATATACTATACTAAATTTAATACAACCAACCTACTTGTCCAAAACAACTCTTCTCCGCCAACAAGCATCTTGAAAAAGGAAAAAACAAATTGTATATCAATTTAAATGTCCGTAAGAAATTGTATATGATAAAAATGGCAATACGTACGTTGGCTTTACTACGACAATGCTAACAAAAAGGCTTACATTTTATTTGGCTGAACATAGTTCAATATATCAGCACTTAAAAAAAACACTCATGCACATACTCACAGATTAGACCGATATTAGTTGAAAATACATCTATATTACATAAAAACAATAACAAGTAAAAACTAAAAATCCTTGAGTCCTTTATATAAGTGAATTAAAGCCCAAAATAAATAACGTCAACTATAAGTATAGCAAGAAAGTCCTTAAATGCTTATGAGAAAAAAATTATATAAGTATAAGCAAAAACAAAAAAAGCTTCTTCCCTTATGCTGGAAAAAACAAAACAAAGGAACACGAGAACTTTGAATTTTGAAATCTTGAACCCTGCATAAGCAGTAAAAGACGAACAGTTGAAATGTGTTAAATTCTCAGAAACACACTCACAGACAACATAAACCCTTGAAAATGTCTCAGATGACATTGAAAGTACTTGGGAAAATAAAAACTATTCGAAAGGAAATTTTGGTATTTTTCTTAATTAATTTTCTAAGTCTATCAAAAGATGAATCCGCGAACTTGAAAGGATCACAACGAAAATTAATCGACATGATATGTCTAAATTATTTAACGATAGCTGTTTGAATGATAATATGCTGCCTAAATACTCACAACATATAAGAAATTTAATTTTCAGATGATCACAATAACATTTGTCTTTAACAACAATGAGCAGTACAATATTTATCCTGTAATAAACAATAACCTGATGATGACATTGGGCTATGTCGAAAGTACTCGGAAATAAATATAATATGTATCAACACGGTGATTTTCTCTCGTCTTTCAATGAAGACACAAAAAAAATAATGACACGAAAATAAATTGACAGAACATGTCTAAATTATTCAACGAAAGATTTCTCAATGAAAACATGCTGCCGAAATATATATATATATATATATATGTGTGTGTGTGTGTGTGTGTGTGTGTGTGTGTGTGTGTGTGTGTGTGTGTGTGTGTGTGTGTGTGTGTGTGGTGTGCGTGTGTGTGTGTTTAGGGGTGGGGAATGGTATATACATGTTTATATTCCAGAACAATGTTAGGGGAATTAATGACAAATTGGAAAAATATTTTTTGTGAATGCGTTTCATCAGATTAAAGTGATATTTACGTTGATATCACTGCGCATGTGCACAAAGTAGAGGGGACTCGGAAATTTAAAACTTTGAATTAAAAAAAACAACATATATATGTGGGTATATAGTCGAAACTATTTAATTTAGTTTCTTTTTGTTTGTGTTATTAACACTTTTATTATTATCACATCGGGATAACAGAAGATCTGCCCAGAAATGTGAAATGTGAGAGTGGGAATCAATATTCAAGCGAAGAAGATCTCTAGGAAGCAGTAAAAACTGTTACCGGCAATATTAAATTTGAAACAGTTGAAAAAGTTAATTAAAAACTTGAATTGATATGTCTATATTTCTGAGATGAGGTATTATGTACACTATTTACATTATTCGGACTATTGTCCTCATCTTTGTCGTCATATTTATTACAACGTTTCGGCTTTTCAGTGTCTGTCTATATTTCTGAGATGAGGTATTATGTACACTATTTACATTATTCGGACTATTGTCCTCATCTTTGTCCCCATATTTATTAAAACGTTTCGGCCTTTCAGTATCTGTCTATATTTCTGAGATGAGGTATTATGTACATTATTTACATTATTCGGACTATTGTCCTCATTTTTGTCCATCATATTTATTACAATTTTTCGGCTGTTGTACGCTCCGAACTTCTTCAGGTGGTTGGAATGTCGAACTGAACCCTTTATTCGCTCGCTGGTGTAGACTGTTCTAGTTCCACGTGCCATGTTTAATGGATGTCAGTTATCCTCAATGACACATGACACAGTGGATAAAGGCGTTGGTTAGAACCAGTGACAGGACCCCAAAAAAGTGAGTTCAATGCCCGGTTAAGGCAGTGGAGAACTTGCAGTGGGGAATTAACAGGAGATAAATGAAAGATTAAAAACATGGCACGTGAAACTAGAACAGTCTAACCCAGTGAGCGAAATAAAGGGTTCAGTTCGACATTCCAAACACCTGAAGAAGGCCGGAGCGTACAAACCCGAAACGTTGTAATAAATATGGCGACAAAGATGAGGACAATCGTCCGAATAATGTAAATAGTGTACATAGTACCTCATCTCAGAAATATAGACAGATCAATAAATATGGCGACAAAGATGAGGACAATTGTCCGAATAATGTAAATAGTGAAAGTTTGATAACGGTTATCGTATGTCAAGAAGCCCAGTATTAACGTATAAAATGCTAAATATTAACACTATATATGTGATATTGTTTGTTTTAAATAAAATATATGGTTTTATAGCTTTTATCGAGAAAAGATCATGTTTCTCATTGTAGAAAACAACTTGAAAATATACCAATAGTATATTTTTTAGCTAAAGTATAAGATGCTGAAACTTGCACAATATATTTCATTATCTACTATTCTAGTAATTTGACTAATATTGCTAATAGTGGCTAATAAATAACGACTGTGTTGACTGTTAAACAACTAATTTCTCTTATTGTGTGAGGTGTACTGGGATGTGTAGGTGAACGTGTATGCTTGTATGAATGTATGTATCTCTCTCTCTATCTCTCTCTCTCTCTCTATATATATATATATTTCGGTTTGTTTAAATGTATCTCAGTCTGTTCGTATCTATCTATCCTTCTATCTATCTATATATGCGCGAAATGGTACTGAAAAATTGTCAGCTCGATCAAGAAACGAATAAAAAATTATATTTGGTTATTTTCTAAGTATTGCATTACTTAGATGTAGCGAAAGGCCGAAAGTATGGGGCACCTAGTGAGTATCGAACTTACTATTCAATCGTAACTGATCGAGTGAGACAAGCTTTCTAAACACGTTGGAGTTACCCCACCAGTCAAAAAGAGAAGATTATATTTGATCAGGTTTTAAGAAGAATGTGTCAGGCCGAAAAAAAATTCAGGACATCCTTGTTTAAACACACACACACACACACACACACACACACACACACACACACACACACACACACACACACACACAAACACACATATATCTATCTATCTATATATATATATATATATATATATATGAATAAATATAGTTTTATGGTGTGCTATATTTATGGGATAGTGCTCAATATGAGAGATAGAGCGTATGTAAATATAAATATAAAAGTGAACATTGAAGTCAATACTCAGAGGCGACAGGCTGTTTCATGCTAGAGGCAGTCGTCAGGCCGCCCGACGATTACGTCTAGCATGAAACACCCTGTTGCTTCTGAGTGTTGACTTCAATGTTCACTTATATATATATATATATATATATATATATATATATATATGTGTGTGTGTGTGTGTGTGTGTGTATGTATGTGTGTGTGTGGGTGCATACGTTTTTCACTTCCTCATTAATTTTACCAACATTGATCTGGAATATAAACATTTATATACCATTTCCCCATATATATCTAAATAGGGGAAGAGAGATAGAGAGAGGGACAGAGAGAAAGAGAGATGGATAGAGAGAAAGATAGAGGGGGGAGGGAGAGGGAGAGGGGGGGAATAGCATGTGACTGTGTGTATAGTTGCCTTTTAGGCCCTGACACCATCAAATAGTATCATTTCAATCGGTAGACGAGATTCGAGTTTTGAAAAAAGGCTTGACTTTGTTTTCAAAGACAATATGAGCTCCAATATTCTGGACATTTCTCCCTTTCTCGGACAAATGGGGAAAATGTTTGCTTTTCTGCAATGGAAAGTTACTTACCGGAATCTTTAATTTCCTGATGGCATTTTGGTTTGACAACCTTATCATTTTTTTTATGCCGATTTTAGATTAAGATCGAACATTCATATTGATTTCACATTTTTCGTTTAGATTCCTTTGGTGGAGGTTTTTTTTTTTAGATGTCCGTTTTCCTTTCATCGCTCAATTAGCTTGTCCCAGTCGAGGTTGACAATGGGAGTAACAACGTCTTTCTACCATTCGTCTGTGTTTTGAATATCGCTGCCATATCTGGTCTGGGGCTTCTGTCTTACGTCTAGAGTTTCTTGACAAAAATCCAACGAAGATTCTGTAATGTAAATCACCTTAACCTGGCATTTCGACTTCAGTCACTTTCCCACCGTCCAGACGTCGCTCCCCTCTGTCCTTTCTATAAATAAACACTCACACTAATACTCTTTTGTTAGCGAAAACTCGCATTCTAGTAAAGAGTTATTTAATAAAGATGTCTGGCGATAAGAAAGAGCTTGATGGGAAGTAGGTTCATGCCTTTCATATGGGCTTTATTGCAAATTGAAAATAAACAGACGCAACCAGCGTTCAAATTCTGTTCGACGCAGTCGCTTTTGTCTAATATCACTGAAAAAGCCCGAATGACTTTATTATATCCCTGGCTATGGGTAAAATATTAAGGCAAGACTGGTAGTTTTAAGCTTTGACAGGGGGATTAATCTAGGAAAAGGGAAACCCTGAAATTCGAAACCGTGGAAAAACCTCGGGAAACATTTAACAAGAAAGTCATGGCAGTGCACAGGTTGCACATGATTAAAGGAAGCTGTGGAGAGTCTTGTTCGCCTACGTCGGGACCTGGCATTAAAAAAAGCTTCTGAATTTCTTTACATAATAATTATTCAATTATTGTTGCTTTTATCTTATTTCGGATCATGTGCATCGCAACTCTGAAACCTTTATTCTACGATCGCTAAATAAATGAAAGATAATAAATAAGTCTGTAGCAAGAATTGAACTCACCTCCACAATAAACAGTAGTTGGCTTCATAGTAAAAAAAAGAAAGAAGCATTAGTGTCGCTTACATAAGCCTTTCATGACTTCTCAGATAAATACGAGATCAATCTGTTTGGTTATCGTTAGCACGATTCCTATTCCTCTTTCCAGTAGTGATAAGGCTTTCCTTCGTCATCTTTTGTTTGAAGTAGGTGTGGAATAAACTAACAACATTACATAAAGGTTATAGGTGTTGAATACCCGGGTTTAAGTAGACATCCCTATTTTTAAACAGTGTAATGAACGCCGGACTAGTCACTGTTTTCCCCTATAAAAGTAACGGTAATATTAGCCCTTTCCTTCATTTGGCCATCATTGGCCGAACAGCCAATGTTATGTATCGTTTGATTTTTACAAAATCATTCTCTTGAAAGAAAATAGGTTTCTCAAGTCCACTAAATATTATCGCTCTTTCCAGTAGTGATAAGGGTTTCCTTCGTGACCTTTTGTTTGAAGTAGTGTGGAATAAACTAAAACATTATATTTTAGTTGTTGCTATTGTTGTTGAAAGTCCTCAAATGATGTGGTTTCCTTTATTTGGTAGTTTTTTTTGTTTGCGATTCTGTAATGCTTATCAACAAGTTTTGGAGAACTGTTTTCTTTGCCAGGGGACATACTTTTCACTCGCTTAAAACTGCTCTGTGGAACATAGCCCCACGAGAATGTTTTCCCGATCACTACAATCTTAACCTGTTCAAGTCTAGGGTTAAACGTTATCTTCCCTCTCCTCTCCGTAGAAACTACTCCTGAACGTTACTATCTACCTCGAGTGGCCCCCGGTAAATCTTACCGGAAAAAAGTAGAAAGATACATACGTTTCATTGGCTTAAAACCAGTAAGTACCTGACATCTCCTGCTATCCTCGACCTTTACAAGATCCAGAAAGGCCAGAAATGAAGTACTGTTGTCATATTTAGACAGGAGCAGTCTAGACTTCACTCTTTATAGATTCGAAAAACGTCTACGAGCCTTTGTGGGTGAGGAATTGTTCTCCACCCAGCAACCTATCTCTCACAGGCGGGGTGTAGCAAGCCTCACCCTACTCTATAGCTAGTTCCACGGAAAGCGTCCGGACGAACTACATCCCTTGGTTCCATCAGGTCTAAGCTTCACGGCAAGGACACGCCATGCGAGTTACACTGTAGCAAGCCACCCACATTCCCTCCGTATTCCATCGGTGAAAAGTAAGGTTCACTCGAGCAGCTTCTTCCTGCGAATCACTGCTCTGTGGAATCGACCCCTAAGGGGATGTTTCCCCGCTCACTACAATCTTAACCTGTTCAAATCGAAGATTAACCGTTATCTTCACCTCCTATCGTAACCCTCTACCTCGAGTACAAAGTACCGGGTGAAACTTATTGTAAAAAAGAAGAAGACGTTTTTAATCTGAAAAAGCGGTTGTATACAGCTGATGGTTTAGATATTCTTATTAACGGTTTTGGCACCATGCATGATGTTCATATCACAGTTTGGATCTGACGTGGCTATTTAAGGCCACGCCTCGTGTTTTTAGGTTAATGGTGTGGTTTTGTAGCAATTGGTGGTGTTTTTTTTATTTTTTGTTAATCGGAAATTATCTCTCAGTGTTTGGCGAAACTATCTCTAGCGGACGCCCGAATGCAGGAATATGCAAAATTATAATATGATTATTTTCTCTTTCATCTCGTAAGATGAATGCTGAACATTTCTCGGCTTGAATATAAAGTCATTAAAAACAAAAAACAAAAAAAATATCTCTATCTATAAAAGGCAGGATGTGTGTATGTGTGTGTGTGTGTGTGTGTGTGTGTGTGTGTGTGTGTGTAACGAATGTACGGCCGCAATTTTCGACGGATTTGCACCAAAATTTACATGCACATGCTCCAAGTTAGCGAAAAAAGCCAAGACCGACTTTGCATTTCCCAACTCATATCGATAGTGGAAATAATCGATTTTTTCATGCTTCTACGGCAGTTTTCATGTAGTTTGCGGCCATTTACTACTGGCCAGAGCGAGAGCATATAGCTGGCTGCCACGAATAGGCAGGAAGATTCTATTGACCAGCGTGAGAGCCAACAGCTGACTGACACGAATGTTAACTAGCATGCTAGCATGCAAAAAAAAAAAAAATCGATAGCTGCATTCGTCACAAGTGGGAAAAACTTAAATCTGCATGGCACTTTACTCCAATTGGCTCATTCGCTTGCTTAAACTCAACGTTGATTCTGATTCTGCAGAACTGGGTTGGGTGTGAAAAAGTATTTGTTGTTAACATTCTTTTTTCATTCAGTTTTTCCAGTTACGAGTCCTTTTTTAAAGTTGATCGTTTTGTGTTCATTTTGTTTAGTTCTTTTTTCGTAACAGATTTAATGTTTAGTATAGAGCTTAGAAAAAATTGGCAATGTGAGATAGGCAATAAGTAAGGCATGTAGCAACATCAGCACGGCAAAGGGCACTCCTTTAACGGCAAGGAAGGGCAAAAATATTTTAAGTAAAGTGATAGCGATTGCTGTATGAGTCGTACGATTTTTGAATCAAGCACGGGCAACGCCGGGCCATGCTGCTAGTATATATAGAATGCTTTACTATTATTCCGATGGTTGGAAGGTCGAACTGAAAGGACACATGGCACAGTGGATAAAGGCGTTAGTTAGATCCAGTGACAAGACCCAAAGAGTGTGTGTTCAATACCCGGTTAAGGCAGTGGAGAACTTGGAGAGGTGAATTAACAGGGGATAACTGATAACTGACATCCATTAAACATGGCACGTGGAACTACAACAGTCTACCCCAGTGAGCGAAATAAAGGGTTCAATTCGACAGTCTGACGACCTGAAAAAGGCTGGAGCATACAACAGCCGAAACGTTGTAATACAATGGCGACAAAGATGAGGACAATAGACCGAATAATGTAAATAGTGCACATAATACCTCATCTCAGAAATATAGACAGATACTGAATAATATGCTTTGTCATCTGATCTGATTTTAGGAAGTTGCTTTGAACTTTCCAGAATATCCTGATATTTCTATCACCTCTTTTTAGCAACACTTAGGTCGTTATTATACGACCGTTAAATAAACATTTATTAGACGTAAAGCTATAGGCTAAATAGATATAAAGTAATGATGGAAAGCAAGAAAAAATGACCAAACCTCAAGTGGAAAAAAACAATGAATGGTTGTTAGCAAAAGGTACAGTTCAACATGTAAATTAAAAATTGGGGATAACAAATAAAAAAACAAAAAACAATTTAAATACCAAGGATCTTTTTAAAAAGAGGGCGGAAGAAACGACACTGAAATCCAAGGTGTATAAGGGTAGCAAATGGTGCCTTCAAAAGCTAAGCAAAGTATCAAGAAACAGAAAAATGTCGTTAAACCAAACAAAATAGTACTGAACTGTTACATAACACCAGCACCCCCAGAATGTTGTATTAACATAAGACAGGTGCAGATTATGAGGATATATAACGATTGATTCTAGATTTTAAAAGGTTAAGATTGTAGCGACCGGGGAAGTATACACTCGGGAGTCTGTTCTACACAGTGGTAGTTCTCAAGAAGAAGAAGCTGTCAAGTGCCGAATTGGTGGTGGAACTAAGATATATAGCGCGCCAGAACATTTTCTGTAGTTGTTCTCGGGGAAAAAGCTGTCTGAGAGAAACTTCCTTTACCAATGCTATAGGAAAGGTAGAGATCTCGGTAGAGATCTCGGTAGAGATCTACTAAATGACGTTGTTGTAAAATGTACAAGAAGGGAGCAAGAGATACATATTATGAGGATATGTAGGATAGATAACAGTTGTAATAATCTGGGTAACTATACTCTCGGGAGTCAGTTTGTGGAACAGACTCCCGAGGGGATACTTTCCGGGTTATTACAATCTTAAACTCTTCAGGTCTTCAAGACTAGTTCCACTCAAACAGCTTCTTCTCGAGAACAGCTAACTTGTGGTTCTCGGGGAAAAACTGTCTGAGTGGAACTTCTTTTTTACCAATGGAATACTGGGGGAATACAAGTCTCAAGATCCGCTCGAGGTAGAGGACTACTAAACGTGGTTGTTCTAAGGGTTTACATGGAAGAAGCAAGAGGTGCATATTATGGAGATATGTAGGGTAGATAATGGTTGACCCTAGACATGAAGAGGTTAAGATTGTAGTAATCTGAGAAGTATCATCTCGGGAGTCTGTTCCACAAAGTTGATGTTCTTGGGAAGAAGCGGTCTGGGTGGAACTTCCTCCTTACAAATGAAATAAGAAGATAGAGGGCTACTAAATGTGATTGTTCTAAGGGAGTCTGTTCCACAAAGTTGATGTTCTCGGGAAGAAGCGGTCTGGGTGGAACTTCCTCCTTACAAATGAAATAAGATGATAGAGGGCTACTAAATGTGGTTGTTCTAAGGGAGTCTGTTCCACAAAGTTGATGTTCTCGGGAAGAAGCGGTCTGGGTGGAACTTCCTCCTTACAAATGAAATAAGAAGATAGAGGGCTACTAAATGTGGTTGTTCTAAGGGAGTCTGTTCCACAAAGTTGATGTTCTCGGGAAGAAGCGGTCTGGGTGGAACTTCCTCCTTACAAATGAAATAAGAAGATAGAGGGCTACTAAATGTGGTTGTTCTAAGGGAGTCTGTTCCACAAAGTTGCTCTTCTCGGGAAGAAGCTGTCTGAATGGAATTTCCTCCATACCAATGCAGTATGAAGAGAAAATAGGATGAGTTAACCCCGTGTACGTGGTATGGTGGGTGCTAGCTGTGATGGTCTAAAACTGGTGGGACTAAGGACTGTAGCTCGTCTAAATATTTGCCACGAAAATGGCGATATAGTTATTTTCATCATTTTACACGTCTAAGAGCGTCTTCTTGTTTCGTCCACAACAAATGAGTTAACAACAGAGTAAGTGCACGCAACTATGCTTTACCCAATTGTGAGAAATGTAAATATTGGAAGAATTTCAAATTGATTTATTTCTCTGGAAATATGAGAAAGGCCGACCAGGATTTCTCATTGAGAGAATGCTGAAAATTTGGCAATATTAGGACAGACAAACTGTAGGGCGTCAGCACTGACGAGGTTGGAGAACTAAAGAATCTAAGGAGATCCATTACGAGTTGTTTCTGTGAACTGTCCGTCCGGGTAGACGAGCCAAAGAGTCACGCACGTCGATAATGTTAATCTTTTATTTGATTCGCAATCCGAAACTGGCTTTTATATTACGTAGGCAGTAAGTCGGGAGCTTCTTGATTGCGAGCAAATTCAGACCGGAGAAAATAGAATCCGATTAAAATGTGTGAATTGATTTGTTTTATTTTTTTAAAAGTTTTATCAACCCTTTTGCGTGTTATTTAAAACCAGAAAATATTTTTAGACTGTAAGATTTTTTTTGGAGATAATAATGGTTTACTGATACAAGTTCTACTAATTAACTCGTAGTTGAAGGAGAAGAGGTGGATTCGTAACTTTGCCAACAGTATTTTGATTGACTGATTCGTTTTCTACGGCTTATCAAACCTAAAAGTATTTAGATTGTAAGAATTTGCTTGACTTCGGTGAATGTACGAGAACTTCTCGCCTGTAGGACACCCTTCTGTTTTTTTGCTCCCCTGTCGCCTGGTGGAGGAATGGATAGCGGCTCGGATAGAGGAATCGGAAAGCAGAGTTCGAATTCTAGTCGAATCCATTACATTCACTTACGTGCTAATACCCTTGCGAAAGGTATGAATCCTCTTCTTCTCCCCCAGGTAAATAGCAGGACAGACCGCGTTCTATAGTCTTGGATGGCAACTGGTCTACCGCAGAAAGAAATGGCAAACTACTGCGGGTAAAAAGTCTACCACGTCAGTCATGTATCGAAAGATACATGATAGCCTAAGCGTTTATCACGCATGACACATCAATGATGTTGGCGTCACTTAGTTCTCCAACCTCGTCAGTGCTGACGCCCTACAGTTTGTCTGTCCTAATATTGCCAAATTTTCAGCATTCTCTCAATGAGAAATCCTAGTCGGTCTTTCTCATATTTCCAGTGAAATAAATCAATGTCACTTGGTGTTGTTGTCCTTTGCCGGGCTAAGGGAGTACATGGTTCCTGGGCGAGTCTACATGATACTCGTCTCTTTCGGACCACGTGGAATCGATGCCACTTGGTTTTGTTGTCTTGCCGCCTACAATCTTGAAAAAATTAAATGCAACGTCAATCGCCATCTTTTGTCTTCCCGAACCTGTTCATTTATTGTCCTTTCCCCAAAGTTTTCTCATTCTCTTCAACTCCCAGAGTCTTAGTAGTATTATCGCCAATTTTTGGAGTGAAATGATGAAAAAAGTCCAACAGTCATGGAAAAAGTAGTAATAATGAGGGAAGCATTGTTGAAAGGAAAAATTTATAAAGAATATTTAAAAGTTAGTAACTATTGCGCTTTAAGAGGGTCATTGTTGCGCAGAGGACACCTAAAAAGAAACACGAAACTCGTCAGAAAATCATGGAAAAATGCACCATTACTAATATGAAAGCAAATATAGACTAAACATAGAAAAACAAGAAATGTTGCCTCTGTGGAACCCAGTCGAGTATTAGGGGGCGTGCCGAAGAGGTCTATTCGGTTTTAAGATTCCGATGAAGTTACAGATATCAGGATGCTGTGGAGTGCTATTTGTGAGACGGTACGGCTCAACATCTTTCTAGAGGTCACGGATCTCATGCTTAAACAAAATGGCGTGTGCTTCTGCTGAGGGGGCGTGACTGCACCTTTTTCCAGAGATCTTCCAAATCACTTGTGGAACCGATGTCACTTGGTGTTGTTATTCTTTTCCCCGCGAGGGACGGAATCTACACGATACTCGTTTCTTCCTGGCCACTTGTCGAATCGATGTCAATTGGTGTGGTTGTCCTTGGCCGGGCTAAGGAAGTACATGGTTCCTGAGCGAGTCTACACGATACTCGTCTATTCCGGAACGCTTGTGGAATCGATGTCACTTGTTGTTGTTCTTTGCCGGGCTAAGGGAGTACATGGTTCCTGAGCGTGTCTACACGATACTCGTTTCTTCCTGGCCACTTGTCGAATCGATGTCACTTAGTGTTGTTGTCTTTTACCGGGCGAGAGAGTGAGCCTGCACGATATTCATCTTTTACGGATAGCTGTCGGAATTGATGTCTCTTTGGATTGTTACTCGTTGCCGCGCTAGAGAAGGAGTTCTCGACGATACTAGACTTTTATAACATGATATTTGTTGCATCAGTGTAAGTATATCCTGGATACTTTATCAAAATTGGTTTACTTGTGCTAATATTGACTTTTGTGATGACATCCGACATAGTGTACATTCATTACGTACTTCGCATTTGAAACTTATTTAGTAGAGTGCTTTTTCGTATGTCTCAAACATACTCAAAGTAGTTCTTGTGCCTGATGTGTTCATTCTCAAATACGGCCTCTGACTTTGCACATGAAGAATATATTAAATTAATTCGTCGGCTGATACAAGACAAATGATAGATAAGGCATCGAGTTTCTCTTTTGCTGTTTCATCACTTAACTCTACGAATCTAGTTTGTTCGAACACAGCTGTATGATTAAATCCGCTGGCCTGTTTTCTTAACCGCAAACTTGAGTCATGTTCTTAAATAACTTCGTCACATTGAGACTTTCATGTGGGTGTCATGCATAGCGCCAGACCAGTTCAGAAATGACTAAAGTGCCATCTGTACACAATCTTTTTCTCAGATCAGTGGTTAAGAATACTTTGAGCGAATGAAGACTGAAGTGTTTGGCAAAGATCATCCTTCTGTGAACATTGTGAACTGGCGCTAAGACATAAAAAAAAAGTAGTTCCTCTTCCCACTCATTATAAATGATTACTCTTTCCTCTTCCCACTCATTATTACTGATTACTCTTTCCTCTTCCGACTCATTATAAATGATTACTCTTTCCTCTTCCCACTCATTATTAATGATTACTCTTTCCTCTTCCCACTCATTATTACTGATTACTCTTTCCTCTTCCCACTCATTATTAATGATTACTCTTTCCTCTTCCCACTCATTATTACTGATTACTCTTTCCTCTTCCGACTCATTATAAATGATTACTCTTTCCTCTTCCCACTCATTATTAATGATTACTCTTTCCTCTTCCGACTCATTATAAATGATTACTCTTTCCTCTTCCCACTCATTATTACTGTTTACTCTTTCCTCTTCCCACTCATTATTACTGATTACTCTTTCCTCTTCCCACTCATTATTAATGATTACTCTTTCCTCTTCCCACTCATTATTACTGATTACTCTTTCCTCTTCCCACTCATTATTAATGATTACTCTTTCCTCTTCCCACTCATTATTACTGATTACTCTTTCCTCTTCCGACTCATTATAAATGATTACTCTTTCCTCTTCCCACTCATTATTACTGATTACTCTTTCCTCTTCCCACTCATTATTAATGATTACTCTTTCCTCTTCCCACTCATTATAAATGATTACTCTTTCCTCTTCCCACTCATTATTACTGATTACTCTTTCCTCTTCCCACTCATTATAAATGATTACTCTTTCCTCTTCCCACTCATTATTACTGATTACTCTTTCCACTTCCCACTCATTATTAATGATTACTCTTTCCTCTTCCCACTCATTATTAATGATTACTCTTTCCTCTTCCCACACATTATAAATGATTACTCTTTCATCTTCCCACTCATTATTACTGATTACTCTTTCCTCTTCCCACTCATTATTAATGATTACTCTTTCCTCTTCCCACTCATTATTAATGATTACTCTTTCCTCTTCCCACTCATTATAAATGATTACTCTTTCCTCTTCCCACTCATTATTAATGATTACACTTTCCTCTTCCCACTCATTATTACTGATTACTCTTTCCTCTTCCCACTCATTATAAATGATTACTCTTTCCTCTTCCCACTCATTATTACTGATTACTCTTTCCTCTTCCCACTCATTATTACTGATTACTCTTTCCACTTCCCACTCATTATTAATGATTACTCTTTCCTCTTCCCACTCATTATTACTGATTACTCTTTCCTCTTCCCACTCATTATTACTGATTACTCTTTCCACTTCCCACTCATTATAAATGATTACTCTTTCCTCTTCCCACTCATTATTACTGATTACTCTTTCCACTTCCCACTCATTATTAATGATTA
The DNA here is from genome assembly GCA_964036315.1 of Acanthosepion esculentum. Classification (NCBI taxonomy): domain Eukaryota; kingdom Metazoa; phylum Mollusca; class Cephalopoda; order Sepiida; family Sepiidae; genus Acanthosepion; species Acanthosepion esculentum. The sequence goes on along the minus strand of OZ038503.1, from coordinate 31,600,059 downwards.
CTCTTTCCTCTTCCCACTCATTATTAATGATTACTCTTTCCTCTTCCCACTCATTATAAATGATTACTCTTTCCTCTTCCCACTCATTATTACTGATTACTCTTTCCACTTCCCACTCATTATTAATGATTACTCTTTCCTCTTCCCACTCATTATTAATGATTACTCTTTCCTCTTCCCACTCATTATAAATGATTACTCTTTCCTCTTCCCACTCATTATTACTGATTACTCTTTCCTCTTCCCACTCATTATTAATGATTACTCTTTCCACTTCCCACTCATTATTAATGTTTACTCTTTCCTCTTCCCACTCATTATTACTGATTACTCTTTCCACTTCCCACTCATTATTAATGATTACACTTTCCTCTTCCCACTCATTATTACTGATTACTCTTTCCTCTTCCCACTCATTATAAATGATTACTCTTTCCTCTTCCCACTCATTATTACTGATTACTCTTTCCTCTTCCCACTCATTATTACTGATTACTCTTTCCTCTTCCCACTCATTATTACTGATTACTCTTTCCTCTTCCCACTCATTATTAATGATTACTCTTTCCTCTTCCCACTCATTATTAATGATTACCCTTTCCTCTTCCCACTCATTATTAATGATTACTCTTTCCTCTTCCCACTCATTATTACTGATTACCCTTTCCTCTTCCCACTCATTATTAATGATTACTCTTTCCTCTTCCCACTCATTATAAATGATTACTCTTTCCTCTTCCCACTCATTATTAATGATTACTCTTTCCTCTTCCCACTCATTATTACTGATTACCCTTTCCTCTTCCCACTCATTATAAATGATTACTCTTTCCTCTTCCCACTCATTATAAATGATTACTCTTTCCTCTTCCCACTCATTATTACTGATTACTCTTTCATCTTCCCACTCATTATTAATGATTACTCTTTCCTCTTCCCACTCATTATTAATGATTACTCTTTCCTCTTCCCACTCATTATAAATGATTACTCTTTCCTCTTCCCACTTATTATTACTGATTACTCTTTCCACTTCCCACTCATTATTAATGATTACTCTTTCCTCTTCCCACTCATTATTAATGATTACTCTTTCCTCTTCCCACTCATTATAAATGATTACTCTTTCCTCTTCCCACTCATTATTACTGATTACTCTTTCCTCTTCCCACTCATTATTAATGATTACTCTTTCCTCTTCCCACTCATTATTAATGATTACTCTTTCCTCTTCCCACTCATTATAAATGATTACTCTTTCCTCTTCCCACTCATTATTAATGATTACACTTTCCTCTTCCCACTCATTATTACTGATTACTCTTTCCTCTTCCCACTCATTATAAATGATTACTCTTTCCTCTTCCCACTCATTATTACTGATTACTCTTTCCTCTTCCCACTCATTATTACTGATTACTCTTTCCTCTTCCCACTCATTATTACTGATTACTCTTTCCTCTTCCCACTCATTATTAATGATTACTCTTTCCTCTTCCCACTCATTATTACTGATTACCCTTTCCTCTTCCCACTCATTATTAATGATTACTCTTTCCTCTTCCCACTCATTATAAATGATTACTCTTTCCTCTTCCCACTCATTATTAATGATTACTCTTTCCTCTTCCCACTCATTATTACTGATTACCCTTTCCTCTTCCCACTCATTATTACTGATTACTCTTTCCTCTTCCCACTCATTATAAATGATTACTCTTTCCTCTTCCCACTCATTATTAATGATTACTCTTTCCTCTTCCCACTCATTATTACTGATTACCCTTTCCTCTTCCCACTCATTATAAATGATTACTCTTTCCTCTTCCCACTCATTATAAATGATTACTCTTTCCTCTTCTCACTCATTATTACTGATTACTCTTTCCTCTTCCCACTCATTATTAATGATTACTCTTTCCTCTTCCCACTCATTATTAATGATTACTCTTTCCTCTTCCCACTCATTATAAATGATTACTCTTTCCTCTTCCCACTCATTATTAATGATTACAATTTCCTCTTCCCACTCATTATTACTGATTACTCTTTCCTCTTCCCACTCATTATAAATGATTACTCTTTCCTCTTCCCACTCATTATTACTGATTACTCTTTCCTCTTCCCACTCATTATTACTGATTACTCTTTCCTCTTCCCACTCATTATTACTGATTACTCTTTCCTCTTCCCACTCATTATTAATGATTACTCTTTCCTCTTCCTACTCATTATAAATGATTACTCTTTCCTCTTCCCACTCATTATTACTGATTACTCTTTCCACTTCCCACTCATTATTAATGAGTACTCTTTCCTCTTCCCACTCATTATTAATCATTACTCTTACCTCTTCCCACTCATTATAAATGATTACTCTTTCCTCTTCCCACTCATTATTACTGATTACTCTTTCCTCTTCCCACTCATTATTAATGATTACTCTTTCCTCTTCCCACTCATTATAAATGATTACTCTTTCCTCTTCCCACTCATTATTACTGATTACTCTTTCCTCTTCCCACTCATTATTAATGATTACTCTTTCCTCTTCCCACTCATTATTAATGATTACTCTTTCCTCTTCCCACTCATTATTAATGATTACTCTTTCCTCTTCCCAGTCATTATTAATGATTACTCTTTCCTCTTCCTACTCATTATAAATGATTACTCTTTCCTCTTCCCACTCATTATTACTGATTACTCTTTCCTCTTCCCACTCATTATTAATGATTACTCTTTCCTCTTCCCACTCATTATTAATGATTACTCTTTCCTCTTCCCACTCATTATTAATGATTACTCTTTCCTCTTCCCACTCATTATTAATGATTATTCTTTCCTCTTCCCACTCATTATAAATGATTACTCTTTCCTCTACCCAGTCATTATTACTGATTAATCTTTCCTCTTCCCACTCATTATTAATTATTACTCTTTCCTCTTCCCACTCATTATTACTGATTACTCTTTCCTCTTCCCACTCATTATTAATGATTACTCTTTCCTCTTCCCACTCATTATAAATGATTACTCTTTCCTCTTCCCACTCATTATTACTGATTACTCTTTCCTCTTCCCACTCATTATTAATGATTACTCTTTCCTCTTCCCACTCATTATTAATGATTACTCTTTCCTCTTCCCACTCATTATTAATGATTACTCTTTCCTCTTCCCACTCATTATTAATGATTTCTCTTTCCTCTTCCCAGTCATTATTAATGATTACTCTTTCCTCTTCCTACTCATTATAAATGATTACTCTTTCCTCTTCCCACTTATTATTACTGATTACTCTTTCCTCTTCCCACTCATTATTAATGATTACTCTTTCCTCTTCCCACTCATTATTAATGATTACTCTTTCCTCTTCCCACTCATTATTAATGATTACTCTTTCCTCTTCCCACTCATTATTAATGATTACTCTTTCCTCTTCCCACTCATTATTAATGATTACTCTTTCCTCTTCCCACTCATTATAAATGATTACTCTTTCCTCTTCAAACTCATTATTAATGATTACTCTTTCCTCTTCCCACTCATTATAAATGATTACTATTTCCTCTTCCCACTCATTATTAATGATTACTCTTTCCTCTTCCCACTCATTATTACTGATTACTCTTTCCTCTTCCCACTCATTATTACTGATTACTCTTTCCTCTTCCCACTCATTATTAATGATTACTCTTTCCTCTTCCCACTCATTATAAATGATTACTCTTTCCTCTTCCCACTCATTATTAATGATTACTCTTTCCACTTCCCACTCATTATTAATGATTACTCTTTCCTCTTCCCACTCATTATTAATGATTACTCTTACCTCTTCCCACTCATTATAAATGATTACTCTTTCCTCTTCCCACTCATTATTACTGATTACTCTTTCCTCTTCCCACTCATTATTAATGATTACTCTTTCCTCTTCCCACTCATTATAAATGATTACTCTTTCCTCTTCCCACTCATTATTACTGATTACTCTTTCCTCTTCCCACTCATTATTAATGATTACTCTTTCCTCTTCCCACTCATTATTAATGATTACTCTTTCCTCTTCCCACTCATTATTAATGATTACTCTTTCCTCTTCCCAGTCATTATTAATGATTACTCTTTCCTCTTCCTACTCATTATAAATGATTACTCTTTCCTCTTCCCACTCATTATTACTGATTACTCTTTCCTCTTCCCACTCATTATTACTGATTACTCTTTCCTCTTCCCACTCATTATTAATGATTACTCTTTCCTCTTCCCACTCATTATTAATGATTACTCTTTCCTCTTCCCACTCATTATTAATGATTACTCTTTCCTCTTCCCACTCATTATTAATGATTACTCTTTCCTCTTCCCACTCATTATAAATGATTACTCTTTCCTCTTCCCACTCATTATTACTGATTACTCTTTCCTCTTCCCACTCATTATAAATGATTATTATTTCCTCTTCCCACTCATTATAAATGATTACTCTTTCCTCTTCCCACTCATTATTAATGATTACTCTTTCCTCTTCCCACTCATTATTAATGATTACTCTTTCCTCTTCCCACTCATTATAAATGATTACTATTTCCTCTTCCCACTCATTATTACTGATTACTCTTTCCTCTTCCCACTCATTATAAATGATTACTCTTTCCTCTTCCCACTCATTATTAATGATTACTCATTCCTCTTCCCACTCATTATTAATGATTACTCTTTCCTCTTCCCACTCATTATAAATGATTACTCTTTCCTCTTCCCACTCATTATTACTGATTACTCTTTCCTCTTCCCACTCATTGTAAATGATTACTCTTTCCTCTTCCCACTCATTATAAATGATTACTCTTTCCTCTTCCCACTCATTATTAATGATTACTCTTTCCTCTTCCCAATCATTATTAATGTTTACTCTTTCCTCTTCCCACTCATTATTAATAATTACTCTTTCCTCTTCCCACTCATTATAAATGATTACTCTTTCGTCTTCAAACTCATTATAAATGATTACACTTTCCTCTTCCCACTCATTATTAATGATAACTCTTTCCTCTTCCCACTCATTATTAATAATTACTCTTTCCTCTTCCCACTCATTATAAATGATTACTCTTTCCTCTTCCCACTCATTATAAATGATTACTCTTTCCTCTTCCCACTCATTATTAATGATTCTCCTTCTAATTCTTCCATACACAGTAAACGTTGTCTTTGTGTTTTATTGCCTTGCATTGGGTGAACTCGATTAAAAACACAAAAACATATGTAACTCGAAGAGAAAGTAATGACATAATCAAGATGTTAACATTCTTCATTACTTCAAATAAAAGGTTATAAAGAAAACCCTATCAATACTTGAATTAGCGATAACAGTTTCTGGACTTGAGAAATCTAACACATTGAAAAATTGCTTTAAAATAATGATTTTATAAATTTCAGCCGACAGTACTACTGGCTGCATGGTCAGTGAAAGCCTAATGTTTCCTTGTAGGGAAACGGTTAATATTACATCATTACCACCAGTAAATTACAAAGGGAGATTAATCTTTACGTTCGAGCTAAACTAATTGCTCAGTGCACGTAAAACAGAAACCAACTTTGTCATTGCGATAATAAGATGAAAGGTGGAAAAGAAAATGTTCTTAGCTAAGAAAGTCGGGGAAGTGAAGCATATTGTGTCTATATCTAGTAGATACAAACAAGCAGCAGAAATAATACAAAATAAAAAAACGTAGTAAAATCATCATGATAATGCTTTTTCTAAGTAATTTGGAAAACCGAACACTTTTATTTAATAATCACCAGAAGCAACAAACAATTGAAAACAGTAACGACAACGCTTTATAGAAGCAAATCTATGAATATTAGAATCTTTTGCCAAATGAATAAGAACTCAGAATCACTTGTAAAATGGGGCACTTAGTGAGAAACGAACTCATTTATCAGTCGTAATAGATCTAGCGAGACAAGCTTGCTAACCATTACAATACGTTGAGGTGCCCAAATGATTTTCTAAGTGTAGCTTAGATGTGGCACAAGGCCGAAAATATGGGGCACCCAGCGAAGATCGAACTTACTGTTCAGTCGTAACTGATCTAGCGCGTCAACCTTGCTAACCATCACATCACACCGAGGTACCCAAATGATTTTTCAAGAGTAACTTAGAAGTGACACAATGCCGAACATATGGGGCACCTAGTGAGGATCGAACTCACTTTTTCAGTCGTAACTATTTTAGCGAGACAAGCTTGCTAACCATGACACCACGCCGATGTGCCCAAATGCTTTTCCATGTGGCACAAAGGCGAAAATATGGGGCACCTAGTGAGGATCGAACACATTTACAGTCGTAACTGATCTAGCGAGACAAGCTTACTAACCATTACATCACGCCTAGGTGGCCAAATCATTTTCTAAGCGTAGCTTAGATGTTGCACAAGGCCGAAAGCATAGGGCACCCAGTGAGGATTGAACTCACTATTCAGTCATAATGGATCTAGCGAAACAAGTTTAGTAATCATTACACCACGCTGCGGGGCCCAAAAGTTGTTATATTAAGACTACAATACTTAAAGATTCACTCACATTGGCTTTTCAAATGCCCTGTCATGTTAGCGTATTCAGAAAGTGTTAACCTTTACAAGATTTATTGAAATATTAAGCAACAATAGGACGGAGTAAAGCTGGTAAAAATATGATAGTAATAATGAAGATTGTATCGACCCAAATTGTTGGGACAGAAAGCAATAATAAAAGTAGTGAGAAAATAATAGTAACTAGCTTAAAAGCCGAACTCTCGGACGGCACTTAAGCTATCTCCTGCGGAGGGCTCTTGATTGGGCCTTCTTCATAATAGGTAGGGAGAAGTAGATGCGATAGGCAACAATAAACTACAGAAGAACTCGAAATTGATAGTCGAATTTAAGTATTGCATTAATATTTAAGCTTACTTTTTAAAAGTTCAACGATAATTCTGGAACCGCATAATTTAAAGACAATTTGATGTACGTAGGTCCTCACTTTCCGCATAAACAATTATTTTTATTTCAGGGGTGACTTTCGCTAGATTTTGCAATTAATTTCGATTATTCTGAAACTTATTTCCAAGTTATAAAAGTCGTTATCGTACAAACAAATTTGTCCCAAAAAATCACGTAAAAAATCGCCGAAAACAATCACAGGTTGTTTTGGTTTGTTTTGTTTTACGGCATATCAACACCTCAGTGGGTTCTTTAATGCCGACAACGTTTTTAGGATATTTTCGTAGGAATAGAATATGTATTCTTTGGTTTAGATTGGTTCGTTTATTTTGTTTTACGGCATATCAACCTCAGTGGGTTATTTAGTGCCGACAAAATTTTTAGGATAGATTCGTATGAATAGAATATGTATTCTTTGGTTTAGATTGGTTTCGTTTATTTTGTTTTACAGCATATCAACTTCAATGGGTTATTTAATACCGACAACATTTTTAGGATAGATTCGTATGAATAGAATATGTATTCTTTGGTTTAGATTAATTTCGTTTATTTTGTTTTACAGCATATCAACTTCAATGGGTTATTTAATACCGACAACATTTTTAGGATAGATTCGTAGGAATAGAATATGTATTCTTTGGTTTAGATTGGTTTCATTTATTTTGTTTTACGGCATATCAACCTCAGTGGGTTATTTAATGCCGACAACATTTTATTGCTTGTAATATGTTTTTCTTGAAAAATCTATTTCTAGAAATATTTTCTTCTTCAAAAATTTATTTTTGGGAATATTTTTTCTTCAAAAATCTATTACTGGTAATATTTTTTTTTCAAAATATGTTTGTATTGCTGTTAATATCTTTCTTTCAGTCTTGCTGCTAATAATTTTTTCCTTCAAAAATTTATTGCTCGTAAAAGTTTTTTACAAAGAATTTCTGATATTAAAACCTATTTTTACACTTTCATCGTGCCCGACCCCAGTTTGGGGTCCAACTACTTGTCCATTGCAGGACAGGGTGGACCTGGGGACACTAGCAATCCTGAAAACCTCCCGATCAGAGGCCCTGCTATTGGATGTAGTTTATTGTCTCACCCTGGACGCAGATGTAGTTTATCGACATACCCAAGCCAGAAAGCAATTAGAGTAACGAAAACTTGGGAATCCATAATTTCAGGATTGCAGGTCCGGATCCGGCCCAGAATGTTTTAATTTCCTTCCGGAGTCGTCCTGATTCCAAAATGGTATGATATGTTGGACTACGGCTTCTAGAAGTAAAGTTGAAAAAGTGTGACACAGTGACACACTGACATTCGCATTTATTATACAGATAATGAAGAACTTAAAATGAAGAGGGTAAATAAACAATAAATAATTATATTTATTTTTATATAATTTCTGGTAAAATTTAGTTACTTCCGAGAATATTAATTTAAAAAAAATCATTATCGATAATGAAGGACGCAGAGGGTTACAGGGTTTGAATGTGTATGCGAAGAATTTAGTTAGGAGAAGTGAGGAAAGGGCTATAAAGGAAGAGGCTTCATGAAGATAGAAGATGGCGATTGACGTTTCATTTAAATTTTTTAAGATTGTAGTTGGCAGAGAAGCAGGAAATCGGAAGGGAGTTCTACAGTTGAAGAGCGAGAAAAGAAATCTATAGATATAGAATTAATCACTTTTTTTACCTGTTGAAGAAAATAGAATGTGGCGATTGACGTTGCATTTAAATTTTGATGATTGTAGTTGGCAAGGAAGCAAGAAATCGGAAGGGAGTTCTACAGATGAAGAGCAAGAAAAGAAATCGATAGATATAGAATTAATCACTTTTTTTACTTGTTCAAGAAGACAGAAGATGGCGATTGACGTTGCATTTAAATTTTGATGATTGTAGTTGGCGAGGAAGCAAGAAATCGGAAGGGAGTTCTACAGATGAAGGAGCGAGAAAAGAAATCTATAGATATAGAATTAATCACTTTTTTTACCTGTTGAAGAAAATAGAATGTGGCGATTGACGTTGCACTTAAATTTTGATGATTGTAGTTGGCAAGGAAGCAAGAAATCGGAAGGGAGTTCTACAGATGAAGAGCGAGAAAAGAAATCGATAGATATAGAATTAATTACTTTTTTACTTGTTCAAGAAGATAGAAGATGGCGATTGACGTTGCATTTAAATTTTGATGATTGTAGTTGGCAAGGAAGCAAGAAATCGGAAGGGAGTTCTACAGATGAAGAGCGAGGAAAGAAATCTATAGATATAGAATTAATCACTTTTTTTACCTGTTGAAGAAAATAGAATGTGGCGATTGACGTTGCACTTAAATTTTGATGATTGTAGTTGGCAAGGAAGCAAGAAATCGGAAGGGAGTTCTACAGATGAAGAGCGAGAAAAGAAATCGATAGATATAGAATTAATTACTTTTTTACTTGTTCAAGAAGATAGAAGATGGCGATTGACGTTGCATTTAAATTTTGATGATTGTAGTTGGCAAGGAAGCAAGAAATCGGAAGGGAGTTCTACAGATGAAGAGCGAGGAAAGAAATCTATAGATATAGAATTAATCACTTTTTTTACCTGTTGAAGAAAATAGAATGTGGCGATTGACGTTGCATTTAAATTTTGATGATTGTAGTTGGCAAGGAAGCAAGAAATCGGAAGGCAGTTCTACAGATGAAGAGCGAGAAAAGAAATCGATAGATATAGAATTAATCACTTTTTTACTTGTTCAAGAAGATAGAAGATGGCGATTGACGTTGCATTTAAATTTTGACGATTGTAGTTGGCAAGGAAGCAAGAAATCGGAAGGGAGTTCTAAAGATGAAGAGCGAGAAAAGAAATCTATAGATATAGAATTAATCACTTTTTTTACCTGTTGAAGAAAATAGAATGTGGCGATTGACGTTGCATTTAAATTTTGATGATTGTAGTTGGCAAGGAAGCAAGAAACCGGAAGGGAGTTCTACAGATGAAGAGTGAAAAAAGAAATCTATAGATATAGAATTAATCACTTTTTTTACTTGTTCAAGAAGATAGAAGATGGCGATTGACGTTTCATTTAAATTTTGATGATTGTAGTTGGCGAGGAAGCAAGAAATCGGAAGGGAGTTCTACAGAGGAAGAGCGAGAAAAGAAATCTATAGATATAGAATTAATCACTTTTTTTACCTGTTGAAGAAAATAGAATGTGGCGATTGACGTTGCATTTAAATTTTGATGATTGTAGTTGGCAAGGAAGCAAGAAATCGGAAGGGAGTTCTACAGATGAAGAGCGAGAAAAGAAATCGATAGATATAGAATTAATCACTTTTTTACTTGTTCAAGAAGATAGAAGATGGCGATTGACGTTGCATTTAAATTTTGATGATTTTAGTTGGCAAGGAAGCAAGAAATCGGAAGGGAGTTCTACAGATGAAGAGCGAGAAAAGAAATCTATAGATATAGAATTAATCACTTTTTTTACCTGTTGAAGAAAATAGAATGTGGCGATTGACGTTGCATTTAAATTTTGATGATTGTAGTTGGCAAGGAAGCAAGAAATAGGAAGGGAGTTCTACAGATGAAGAGCGAGAAAAGAAATCGATAGATATAGAATTAATGCCTTTTTTATTTGTTCAAGAAGATAGAAGATGGTAATTAACGTTGTATTTAAATTTTTGAATATTGTAATTGGCAGGGAAGCAAGAAATCGGAAAGGATTTCTACAGATAAGAAGTACAACAAAAGAAACTGTTAGAATAGAAGTGACAACAGTAGAATGGTGAGAGCTTAAATTCATGTAGACGAAACGTCAAGGAATAGAGCGCATCAATCAGAACAATTTCCATGAAAATATTTGTAGGAAAAAGCGGGAAGCCATATCACGTCGATGAGAAAGTGACTGAAGTGTTTGATTAATAATACGGAGCGAGGAAAGGCGAAATACGTAACTACTTTCCGAACACCTCAATACTTTGTAACATTTATCGGTGGCTGTAGATTTTCAGGAACACACTCGCTCACACACCCACACTCACTCACATACACATTCACACATACACACACTCACTACTTTTAGGCTGATCAGAAACGATTCGGTTTATTACTTACCTATCTTGCCGTAAAGAGGCAAGTCATGTGACGGCTGTCACGTGAGCACCTCCCTCTCGCTGTCCCAGTCAATCGTCTGTTGCATGTGTACGGTTCTCATGAGTCGCTGACTGTACTCCACCAGATATTTATGGATCTTTTTTAGGCTAAGCCGTTCACGAGGATCCTGCTTCCAGCATCCCATCATGATGTTAAAAATGGTGGACGGGCAGTGGTCTGGTCGTTGCAGAATTATACCCTCGTTTAGAAATCTTACCACCTTCCAGTTGGAAAGAAAAATGAAGAAAAGAAAGAGAAGAAAAATTAGATTTAAAAAGATATAGAAGTTAAATTCTGTACTGGTATTATAATTCTTTTGATATTGCATAAAGAATCGACTGAGAAAACCTTTTTATTTTTATGTGCTAACCATTAGTCTTCCGTGGCCGAATTGATAAAGACGCCGTCCATCAAAAATAAGCTCCTGGCATATGCAATGCAAGTTAGTATTCCACAGGAATATATTCTATATTCATTTCATGATCCTTACTTTAAACATAACTCTCAACAATTACTTCATTTATTGCTCCAATTAATCTTTGACCCTTTATCATAATCCATTATCCTCTGTTCTGTTATCCATGCATACAAACTCGTTAAATAGGATACTTATTGTTTAACCCTTCGGATTTTATCTCCACTATGTCCGGTGAGTGTCAAATTCTTCATACTTATTTCCTCATTAGGTATCATAGTAAATTTATCTGTCGTTTTCTAATTGTAAATAGAATTTTCCTTTAGCTCTTTTTTTTAGCTACCTGTTTGATCCCATGTCCTGTGTTTGGCATTCTTCGCATTCGTAGAGAGAGCCAAATATCACCGTAAACTCTGAAGGAATTGCCCGGCATTCATTACCATATTGAAAATAAGATATTACATAGCAATTCAGCATTCTTTTCTTAGTTTCTAACGACTGTCTCTTAATATTTTGCTTAGTTTATGAAAGGTATTATGAGATTGGCCAACATTCACTGCTATATTGGAGATTACATATTACATAGCAATTCAGCACTCTTTTTTTCTTTAGTTTCGAACGACATTTTCCTATCCGTAAATTCTTTGCTTACTTTCTGAAAGGTGTGACGAAATTGGCGAGTCATTGCTGCATTAGGGTAGTTAGATATTGCATATCAGTGAATACCTCTTTTTTTGTTTCTATCTTCGAAGAGACAGTTGAAATTTTGTTTACATTCAGGAATGTGGATATTGGCCAGAATTCAATGCTAGATAGGAGATTAGATATTACATAGTAGATTAGCTTTTTTCATGTTTGTAACGTTATTTTACGATCTCATAGTGCTTACTTACATTATTTACAGTCGGAGTAATTACTACCACGACGTTTCAATAGTTCTCTTTTATTTATCAGTCAATCCGAGTAATCTTCAAGGGATTTCAAACTGAATCCTTTATTGTCTATATCGTTCCTATTCCTATTCTGCTGTCCATATCTTGAATATCCTATCTTTGTTAATTTCTTTTTAGTCCTGATTTCACAGAACCTGAATATATCTGTACTATCCGGCCCTGGGATTGAACTTACAGTTACTATGTCACTGTATTCATTACCCAATCTCTTTCTCGTGTGACAAGTCTGAACCTAGAAAGCGGAACATTAAATCTGATGTTCTTTCTCCCTTTGCTGCTGCAGTCTTGCTGTGGAGCTTGGTTGCCTGCACCACCGTTTCCCTTTCGTCTAAGAGACTGGAAGACATCTTCCGCTATTCATATGCCCGTTGGGGTTTATGTGTCACACTTTCCGGCGGCTGTTACTACACTAACCGGATAGTAAAATGTTTTTAATTGTCCGATGTTCACGTTCCCATTACGTCGCTCACACCTTGGATTGCCTCTTTTGCTGACGACCATGTCTTGTCTTCTTACAGGAGTAGTTAGTCCCTTCTTCTTGCTTTCAAATACTACGTTGTCTAAGAGTTTTTTTTAGTTTCCACTGTGTCATCTGCTTATATTGTTAAGATTATGTTAGCTGATAATCAATACTGGATGACCTTATTTTATGTACCGTGTCCTTTCAGAAAGTGGGCGAATGTTGCTCTCCACAACTTCCTTTCCTTTTTACCTTTAAGTAATGTTTGTCACTTTAGTACCCACCAGTCCCTGTTCTATAATCTATTTACACAAGCTCGTAAAATAGGTTATTCACTGTTTCCCTTCGCCTTTTTTGACACCGATATATCTTGTGTGCGTCAAATTCTCCAAGCCCTCGTTATGTTTCTCGGTAATTTCAACTATCTCTTTTTTATACTAAACACAATTGTTTTTTGTTTCCATTTTCCTTAAAACTTCCTCGTGGCTTACATACACCAACCATGGAATTCTCAGCATCCTTCTGTAGAACCGCATCTACGTTGCCTTAAGCCACCTCCTAATTATGTGAGAAAAATAGTCGAATATTCACTTTCACACGGAACTATTGATATTACATAGCTGTTTAAAATTTTTTCTTTCTTTCTAAGGTTTTCTGTTTATTAATACTGTAATATTTGAAAGGCATATTTCCCTATACAACTCTACCTACAAATTCTCGTGTCACATTTTTCATCGTCTTTTAAAAAAAATTCCCAGATAGTTAAAGTTATGTACTTATACGATTCTGATGTTTCAAACTCGTAGCTCCCATCATGATTCTGCCTATTAGTGTCCCTTTTTGATTCTGCCTATTAGTGTTCCTTTTTTATTCTGCGTATTAGTGTTTCTTTCTGATTCTGCGTATAAGTGTTCCTTTTTGATTCTGTTTATTAGTGTTCTTTTTGATTCTGTTTATTAGTGTTCCTTTTTTATTCTGTGTATTAGTGTTCCTTTTTTATTCTCCGTATTAGTGTTTCTTTTTGATTCTGCGTATAAGTGTTCCTTTTTTATTCGGTTTATTAGTGTTCTTTTTGATTCTGTTTATTAGTGTTCCTTTTTTATTCTGTGTATTAGTGTTCCTTTTTTATTCTGCGTATTAGTGTTTCTTTTTGATTCTGCATATAAGTGTTCCTTTTTTATTCGGTTTATTAGTGTTTCTTTTTTATTCTGTGTATTAGTGTTCCTTTTTTATACTGCGTATTAGTGTTTCTTTTAGATTCTGCGTATAAGTGTTCCTTTGTGATACTGCTTATTAGTGTCCCTTTTTGATTCTGTATATAAGTGTTTCTTTCTGATTCTGTGTATAAGTGTTACTTTTTGAACATTACATCCTTTAGCTTTCTCTGCATCCGTGGGGAGATTTTCCAGCATTCACAGCAAAAGAAGTGGTTTGATATCATTCAGCACTTCAGCGCTCTTTTATTTGTTTCTGACAATTCTTTCTGTTTCTTACTTGTTTTGTTTAGGTTTTAGGTTTTGCAATGCATTTTTCGCTTTTGGATTTCGGTGTCAAAGATTAAATAAATTCGGTAGTCAAATGAATCCTTATTTAAACTAATATCCATTTTTGATATGTGTTTGCTGCCAAAGTTAAAATAGTCAATGTGTTGTACCTGTTTTAATCTTTGTTCTGTATCACTGGGCAGGGAGATGTATGGGGCTTAGTATTACAGGAATTAAAAAAAATATACAGAGTTTAGTGTTTCTTTTTCTGCTTAGTGATTTATCTCAACATTGCGTTTTAGTTTTGAGTGAACACAGCAACAGAATGGCGTGTATGAAAAATAAAACATATACTGACCTCTTCATTCGAATGTCCATAGTATGGTTGTTTTCCAAAGCTAAATATTTCCCAGAGGACTACACCGTAGGCCCAGACGTCCGACTCAGATGTAAAACGACCATATTTAACACTTTCTGGAGACATCCAACGAACGGGCAACATTCGGGAACCACCAATCTTTGATAAGAATGAAAAACAAGACAATTTAAAAAAGAAAAATAATTTTTAAATGATTCGCTGATCAGACAGCATTATCAGAAAGAAAACGGATTCTATTTTAACCGAAATAAATATTGGCGAGACAAAACATGATTCGCCTTCGTTATATGAACGCTGGGTTCTTTTTTTTGTTTAGATTTATTAGATTTTAAATATTCTCAGTTTTTTATTTATATACTCATTTCTTTTAAGATGTTCTCGTATCCTGAAATTGTTCCAACACCATTTTGGTATGAATGATGTAATAGACTGAAGAACACTGGTTGTATATTAACCGCAGGAGATTCGGAGATTATGGTACCCATAATCAGTTAATCTGCCGTTAAACAAACAGACAATGAGACAGATCAGAAGTTGTCATAGTCAGATAATCTGAGGACTGGAATCCGGGCCGATTACTCCATTCAAGCAGAAAGACTGATGTAGCAGCCCGGGTTAAAACTCTCTCAGAATATACCCGATTATAAGTTAGCCTAGTCCAGAATAACCCCCGCAGTATGATTGGGGCTAGCCTATATCATGCCACAGGGTATTTAGATATACTAGTCTAAACTATACCTGTATCGAGGACAGATTATTCGTCCTTTTCTATTAGTAACAATAACTGGTTTTCTTAACTACATTATTATGTGATGACTCCAATACATACCTACTACTGTTCACGGTGGAGTAATGGATAGCGGCTCGGATTGAGGTAATCGGAGAGCCGAGTTCGAATTCCAGTCGAATCCATTATATTCACTTACGTTCTAATACCCTTGGGAAAGGTATGAATCCTCTTCTTCTCCTATCTATCTTATTTCTTTCTTTCTGTTCATTATCTATCTATTTCATTTCTTTCTTTCAGTCTGTTCATTATCTATCTCATTTCTTTCTTTCTTTCTGTTCATTATCTATCTCATTGCTTTCTTTCTTTCTTTCAGTCTGTTCATTATCTATCTCTCCCTCTCTCTATCTATCTATCTATTCATGTCAGTCAGCTTATCAATCTATCTGTCTTCCCCCCAGCTATGGGTAAATAGCAGGACCGACCGTGTTCTATAGATGACAACTGGTCTACCGTAGAAAGAAATGGCAAACAGCTGAGGGAAGAAACATCTGCCTCGTCAGTCGTGTATCACGCATGGCGCATAAGGAACTGACTGAATGTTCAAACCAAGGAATTAGAATAACATGAAGGGCTTTAGAATGCACCGAAGAAATCACTGAGGGAATGGGACACGTCCCGATCCATAGTATCCGTGATTATCATCTGTGGATACAATAATATATGCCTAGTAATTATTACAACAAGACGCTATTTACCTAGATTCAAATGACTAGTTAGTGACGTTCACGCGTGCGCAAGTACATGCACAGAACCCCCCCCCAAAAAACAATCGAAAACATTCGATCAGGCAGACAAAAAGAGAACCTACGCACATACTGATAAGCATATCTATTTACGAGTGTATGTAAATAATTACATATATACACACGAAATGCGGTAAAATACAAGGATGTATAAACACACGCACACAAATACAAACGTTTATTATTAATATTTACCGTTTTGCATAAATAACAAAAATGGGCAAATTTTTAAGTACGAATACAAAATGACTGTCTGTTTATCACATCCCAGTGGCTTTTAAATGTTTTTAGAATTTTTGTCAGAATTTCTGGGATGAGAAGTTATTATTTACATCTTTAACATGCGGACTACTGTTTTCATTTTTGTTGTTGTTACTATCACAACGTTCCGGCCATTGTTCTCTTCGGCCTTCGTCAAGAAAGTCCGAATTGAACGCCATTATTTAATTAACGAGGGTATACTGTTTTTGTTCCACTGTTCATGCCAAGGGATATCTCGTCTAGTTCTTATTTTTAGTACGGCTCAGTTATAGCCAGGCTCTGTTTTCAATGAGTCCAAGTACACACCGACCGGTGCAGGGATTCATATTACTGTGACTTCTATCTATCTATCTATCTATCTATCTATCTATCTATCTATCTATCTATCTATCTCATTTCTTTCTTTCTTTCTTTCTTTCTTTCTGTTCATTATCTATCTATCTCATTTCTTTCTTTCTTTCTTTCTGTTCATTATCTATCTATCTCATTGCTTTCTTTCTTTCTTTCAGTCTGTTCATTATCTATCTCATTTCTTTCTTTCTTTCTTTCTTTCTTTCTTTCTGTTCATTATCTATCTATCTCATTGCTTTCTTTCTTTCTTTCAGTCTGTTCATTATCTATCTCATTTCTTTCTTTCTTTCTTTCTTTCTTTCTTTCTGTTCATTATCTATCCCGTTTCTTTCATGCTTTGTTTGTTTGTTTGTTTGTTTCTTTGTTTGTTTGTTTGTTTGTTTGTTTGTTTCTTTCTTTCTGTTCATTATCTATTATCTATCTATCTCATTTCTTTATTTCTTTCTTTCTTTCTTTCTTTCTTTCTTTCTTTCAGCCTGTTCATTATCTATCTATCTATCTATCTATCTATCTATCTATCTATCTATCTATCTATCATTGCATAGAGTGCAAATATAAAACAAAACTTCATCTGTATGTGTGCGACTTTTGTTCGATTCAGGCTGCAATTTTTTAATCAATTCTCATGCATTATTCGACTTTGACTATTTTTTCTAGTATCCCTCATTTCATTTTTTTAAATTAATTCCAGTATTAATTAGTTACGATAGCATGACTTGGAGCGAGCCTGCAGGAACGACTGAGCAGGGATGGCGCCTTGTCAGAACGAAAAGTTTTGTGTAGATCATAGGAAAGAAGGAAAAAAAACGGTAGTGCACTTTTCAAAAGAATAAATTACGACGTGCTTAGAAAATGGAAGTAAAAGAAAAAGAGAAAAAAGAAAGCGAGAGACAGAAATGACAGAATGATAGAGAGAAAGCAGATGAAAGAGAGAGAGAGAGAGATAGAGAGAGAGAGAGAGAGAGAGAAAAGAATGATGGATGAGAATATATGCAGATACATCAATAAATATGAAGACCAATGATGAAAAATAATTTGTTATAACAAACAAATGCTTTATTTTCAACTTTTTCTTTCTTTCTTTCTTCTCTTCTCTCTCTCTCTCTCTCTCTCTCTCTCTCTCTATATATATATATATATATATATATATAATGATAAAAATATAGTTTTGATGTATCATATATTTATGGTTAAAAGTGCACAATATCAAAGATAGAGCATATACAAATATAAAAGCGGACAACACCAAGCAGAGACAGCCTGTTTCATGCTTAAACGCAATCTTCAGGCCAGAAGATTCCGTTCAAGCATGAAAAAAACTGTCGCCATATATATATATATATATATATATATATATATATATATATATATTGAGGGGTCTCCCTTTTTACACAAATGGACTCACCATGGAGTATACATGTACTACCGCCAAGTAACAGTAGTAGAACGTAGAGACGGTCGGTAGAATAACGTAGCGGCAAAAGTCACAGTCACAAGCACGTAGACTCAGTAAGAAGTCAGACAGCGATACGTTGATACCAAAGATTATCTATATATATATATTTGTCTACTAACCCCGAATTCCTGGAACTACTAACCTGTATTACCAGTTTGTATTATTACGTTAATACATTTATTTCCTATATATCATTCTTGGCGTTTGTTATTATTTGATACCGGATTTCATCCCGGAATCCACAACAATATATATATAATATTTATTTTAAAATTATAACATTAACGTGTTATAACATCACTATAAAAATAGGCATTTCGTTCCAACACGTTATATTTATACCGACTTTGTATCCGTATATATATATATATATATATATATATATATATATATATATATATGTAGTTTATTCGAAAATTCTAACATAACCATGTTATACAATCACTACAAAAATAGCTATTTTGTTTCAACACTTCTGGTGTCTTACCAAGTGATGATGTTGATTAAACACCGTCACTTGATAAGACACGAGAAGTGTCGTAACAAAATGACTTTTTTTGTCAAAATTTTATAACATATTTATGTTACAATTTTCGAATAAATTACATTTGCTCTACTCTGTATTAGGCAATATTTTAAGAATAGTTTTTTTTGGTTATTGAAATTTATTCCATATACACCGATTCTGTACTCATATATATATATATATATATATATATATATATATATATATATATATATATATATATGTGTGTGTGTGTGTGTGTGTGTGTGTGTGTGTGTGTGTGTGTGTGTGCCTGTGTGTGTATGTGTGTATGTGTCTGTATATATATATATATATATATGACGAAAATGTGATCATAGGAATAGGCATAGGAATAGTGACCTTCAGTATCATAGTGCGATCTTCTTATTGTGGAGATCTGGCACGTTGGAAGGAATTAGACACATTCTTCACCATCTTCAGCGATGGATCTTATATCCGAGTTCCACCTGAGGTTTGCAGATGTTCCAGGCAAGGGGTTTCATTGAGAGTACAACCATCTATCATCACTGAAGAAGGCCCATGTCTTCTCCGAATGAAATGTTACTCGCTTATTTTTGTAGGTATTCAAGGTTACAAGTCAGTTCTTCCTCCATTGAGCCGTGCGAGCTTAGGTCAGAGGCTAGATGAGCTGCCAAACCCTTACCCTCTAGATTTTGGCAGGTGCACCCATAAAGCATCACATCGTCTTCATATACTAATAACCTGAGAATGCCTCAAAGTAGTTTGTTAATATCAAGCAGAAAGACGGTACAACAGAGGCTTTGGGGAACGTTTGCATTGACCTTCATGAGCATCAGAGGATTGGCCATAAACAACAACCTACCTGATAGGAAGGACTTGATAATTAAGAAGACACTTCCAGAGATGCCATAGTTGGAGAGTTTGTGTAGCAACCCCACCTACGCAAAACCTTGTGAAAAGCATTTAAGATATATATCGTTTTCGCGATGGATCTATTATCAAGAGTTTCACTGATTCTATACGTAATGACAGTAAAGGCATCAGCAGTGGACCTAGAGGAACGAAATCCAAGCTCTTTGTTAACAAAGAATAATAATACGGGGAGGTTTGCCTATTATGTAGAAAACGGTATGCGTAGATAGAATTAACATTTCAGGAAAAAAAGGTTAATTTTCCCATGTAACTCGGCTTTCATAATGAAACGGGGTTAATACTAAGGTTGTTGAAACTTTAGACGTTAGGTTCGGTTTCAGCAAAAACGTCGTTAGAGAAGACCAAACACATATTTGTGTTATTCAAATATACTGTCCAACTCGACCCCAAAAGTATATCGAAAAAACTGCCGAAAACAATATGGCTTATTAACCAACTTCTCGAACGAAATGACATCCAATTCGGTGAAGGGCAAATAGGCGGCAGCATTGGTATGGAAGCAGCACACACACACAAACACACATACGCATATATATATATATATATATATATATATATATATATATATATATATATATATATATATATATATATATATATATATATATATATATATATATTTGAATAAATTGTGTGAGGTACAGAACTGACAAATAGCTAGAAAGACATAGAATTTATTACTAATGGGCATAATGTGAGAGGAAGTAAAAAATAAGAAAAAGGACAATCACTCAAAAGACCAACCGGTTTCGTTCCCTAGCTTATCAAGGTCTACGGGGAACTTTTTATTCTATAATAAATAGCTAAATTATGACACAAGCAAAATTCATACAATTAAAACATTAAAATTGACAATGAATTATCTGTATGAAAGAAATACATTTTCTTAACCCGAATAATACAATTTTCTGCCAAAAAAAAAAAAACAAAATTTAAAAAAAATGATATATAGCAGAAAATAGAGATGGAAAAGGTGGGGAATAAGAATAGAGAACACTAGAGCGTGATTATATGGAGACCAAGGAGGCAGTCCCTTTGCTTGCAAAGAGACGGTCCCCTTGCTCGTATATACAATGATTCAAGCGCTCTTAGATGAAATAGGGAGTGCGAACTAGCTAGCACCGCGAA
Organism: Acanthosepion esculentum; assembly: GCA_964036315.1. Taxonomy (NCBI): domain Eukaryota; kingdom Metazoa; phylum Mollusca; class Cephalopoda; order Sepiida; family Sepiidae; genus Acanthosepion; species Acanthosepion esculentum. Next base: position 31,579,088 of record OZ038503.1, on the reverse strand, counting down.
CAAGTTCGGACTAAAATTGGTTGCGCACACTCTGCTATTTATCAGGTGCTCAGTGATGGCTGAACCGGAAGTATTCACCAATTGGCTACTACTAGCTTCCGGATTGAGGACACGTAAAGGGACATGTTGCCTGATCCTACAATCTAAACGTTGGGTTGTTCTTCCTATGTAGCTGCTACCGCAGCCGCATTTATATGTGTAAATAACAGAGGAGACATGATGGGGAGGAAGAGGATCCTTACGCATAGACGGGAAGGCAGTGCGAGTCACAAAATGAACTCTCAATTGGGCAGAGAAATAGCAATATATATATATATGTATAATTCTAAAAATGTGTGTGTGTATGTATGTGTGTGTGTGATACGATGTTGTTTATGTGTTTCTACAGTTTTCATCCGATTTCGATGGCATCTTTTTTGTTTGATAGATAATTCTTTAGTGCCGGTTTTGAGTCCAAATTGTTGGCGACAATGGCTCTCCACTACTTCCTGTTCATTATAATTCTCAGCAACGTTTTACTACTTACTATCTGTTCTTATATATATTTCATAAAAACTTTCATAAAAATAAATAGTTTAAATTATTACAATAATATTATTTATTATTATACAGTTCTCTTTTCAGGGCCACACCCCCCATTACAATTGCTACCC
>OZ038503.1:31428435-31573435 GCA_964036315.1 Acanthosepion esculentum | reverse complement strand
CAGATAGACAGATGCAAAAATACTGAATAGATAGATAGATAGATAGATATGAATAGAGTTAGATAAGTAAATAGATATGACTAGAAATAGATATATGGATATACCTATCCAGCTACATAGGTATGAAGAGATAGATAGATAGATAGATAGATAGATAGATAGATAGGGAGAGTATATATTGTACTTTCTCTTGCAGTTACCTACCATACATAGTTCGATTGATATATAGATAAATATGAACAGATTGTGATTAGTGTGAAGGTAGATTAGTATTAGATAGATAGATAGATAGATAGATAGATAGATAGATAGATACGGGCGGCGTTGATTAAATAATAATAATTGGAAGGAAGGAAGGAATAAAGGAAAGAAGGAAGAAAGGAAGGAATCAAAGAAAAAATAAAGATTTGTAGGAAGAAAGGAAGGCGAGTAGCCAAATCAAAATATAAAAATTGATTAAGAAAAATGAAAGGAAAACACAATGGAAAAACTGAAGAAAAGAAAATCAGACGGAAAATGAAGATTTTAAATCGGAAAGAACGAAGGTAGGAAAGAAGGAAGGAAATGACGATTGCAGATGAAAAATCACAGGAAATTGCCGCTGTCGGTAGGGGTGCAGGTAGAGGGAAGGGGAATAAGGAAGAGTTTCAGGATATGTTAATTCGCCCACGTGTCTGACTGATATTTTTTGAAAGCAAGGCCAGGGAAGCAATGTGCATGTCACACTTCAATTCATTTTTTCTTCCTTCAAAAGATCTTTCTTCTTTTTATCTGCTACTCATTATCCAGCCGTGGAGGAATCGTAATAGCTTAGTTCTCCCATCTCTCTTCTCTATCTCGCTATTTGCAAATCAACTCAATAAAAGTTTAATAGATTTCAAGAAGGCATTAAACAAGTGTCTATTTACACTCACCCAGATTCAGTAATGGCGCCTTAGTCAACTTCAAACTATTTGTCACCTACTTATTTTAACTATACTTCCAATTTTCGAAACAGTTGTTACACAATGGGTCCCTGCTTGATTGGCTTTGAACTTCAAGTGGGTTGTAAAGGATTTTATCTGCACCTGAAGCATTGGTATTTTATATCAATCGACAATAAAATCGACATGCCAAAGCTTCAAAGACACTAACCGTAATTCAGTGATAGCGTCAAATAAATAAATGAAAACTGTAGAGATTGGCCGGAACGTAGAGAAGTCCGATCGGGGCTCATATAGGCTGCGTCATGGTTAAAGTTAGAAAGAAGCCGACCAATGGCGGTTGACAATCTGGACTTCAAGGTAGAATAGTCAGAGGTGCCAGTAAGAAGCTGTCGCTTGATATGCAGAGTCATTGTCATGCAGTGGAGATATATATATATATATATATATATATATATAGAGAGAGAGAGAGATAGAGAGAGAGAGAAATAAGATTGATAGATAGGCAGACTGACATGAATAGATAGATAGATAGATAATAAACAGACTGAAAGAAAGAAAGAAAGAAGGAAAGTGTTAAGGTGTTCCCCTTTTTACACAAATGGACTCACCCAGTGTATATTTATACATTTATTTTCCTCATCCATTCCTGACGTTTGTTATTCATTGATATCGGATTTCATCCCGGAATCCACAACAGAAAGAAAGGAAGGAAGAAGGAAAGAAATGAATGAGATAGATAGATAGATAGGCTGACATGAATAGATAGATAGATAGATAATGAAGAGACTGAAAGAAAGAAAGATAGATAGAAAGAAAGAAAGGAAGGAAGTAAGAATGAAAGAGAGAGAGAGAGAGAGAGAGAGAGAGAGATGCAGAACAGGAGATAGTCGGAGGTCTCACGCGTCGAAGGGAGGAGCTGGTCCTTTAGTTTGTCGTGAGGGAACACAGAACTAGCAGGGAAGTTGGTCCAAGTGGATAAAGAATCCAGTATCATTTTTTTTACAACGAGGTTCACCCTTTACAAGGCCCGGGGGCCATACGAGGTAGAGGGTTACGTTTAGAGGCCATTTGTGTGTATAGAAGTGGAAGAGAACGGTTAACCCTAGACTTGAACAAGTGGAGATTGTAGTAATTGTGGAAACACCCTGTTAGGAATCGATTCGACAGTGGTTCGCCGAAAGAAACTGCTTGATTGGAATTTACTTCTCACCGATAGAAAACGGAGGGAATATGGGTGATTTGACACTATGTAAGTGGCATAGCGTGCTTTTGCTGTGAAGTTTTGCCTCGGCGGGACCAGGGAATGTCCGAGAACTTTCCGTGGAAGTAGCGGTAGAGCAGCGAGAGGCTTGCCACATCCAGCTTGTGGCAAAGAAATTGAAGGCTGGAGAATAATTCGTCATCCATAAGGGCTCGGAGACACTTTTGAACTTTATCAAGGCTTCAGAGTGAGGTCTGGGCAGCTCTTGCTGAAATATAACAACAGTATTCCATTTTGGACCTGATCTAGCTCTTGAAAAGGTAGAGGAAAACATGAGGAGGCAGGTACTTACCCTAGCGCTACAGGGAGCTGACCATTTTATCTGCATCCTTAGCGATTGATTGTAGGTACCACTTCAGGTCGGGTGTGAGTCTGAGGCCCAAGAGTCATTCAAGACACGGTGCTTCCCCGATAGGACCTCCATTCATTCTGATTGGTGGTAGATCAGAATCAGATCGGCAATGATGAAATGTAACTCGCTTGGTCTTCAAAGCATTAAATGTAACAAGTCAGTTTTTGCCCCATTTGGTAGTTTGTGCAAGATTGGAAGAGAGTTTAGTCTTCAATCTCTGACCATCGAGAGTTTTAGAGGTGCGCCCGTATAAAGTCGTATCATCGGCATAGATGTTTACAAGTGATCTGAGTATATTTTTAGGCAGATCATTTATCTAGATAAAAAAGCGTGTTGGTCCGAGGAGTGACCCTGTGGGATGCCTGCGTTGATCTCTAGGGCACCGGAGGACTGGACATTAATAACTACCTTCAGGGACGTATTTGTTAAGGAAGATTTTATGATCGAGAAGACCCTTCTGGTGATTCCTTAACGGGAGATCTTGTGTAGTAAGCCTTTGTTTCACACCTTATCGAAGGCCTTTGCGATATCCAGCGCTATAGACAGATAGCAATGGACTGTATGTACGAGTTCAACCCGAGGTTGGGTGCGAATTTCAGCCCCAACAGTCTTTCAAGGCACTGTGCTTCCCCGAGAGGACCTCCGTTCATCCTGATTTTTGGGAGTTTGGGGTCACATCGGCGATGATGGAAGGTAGCTAGCTTTGTCTAGGAGGCATTGAATGTAAACAACCAGTTTTTACCCGATTGGTTAATTTGTTCAAGATCGGAAGAGAGATCAGTCGCCAATCACTAACCAGCGAGAATTTAGGAGTTGCGCCTGTATATAGTCGTATCATCGGCATAGATATTTACAAATGACCCTAGTATAGGGATCCAGAGGATTGGCCCTTAATAACTACCTTCAAGGACCTACCAGTTAGGACAGATTTCATGATCGAGAAGACTTTTCTGTTGATTCCATAACTGGAGATCTTGTGTAGTAAGCCTTTGTGCAACACCTTATCGATATCTAGTGCTATGGTCCTCGAGGTATGTTTGTCGTCAAAATAGGATTAGTGGTTTTTTTTTCACGTCGTGGCGATGTCTCGCCTTCCGTTCGTTTCTTGAATGTACACCGGGCCTTTTCAGGGACTTTTTTCTCATACCAATGCAAGTAGGAATCGAAACATCACGCAGTTGTATACCATCACAATCAGTAGAAATTCTTTTTGGGACCCCCATCTGTAATATCAATTTAAAAAAAAAATTTTGATTTCGTGCACGGTCAGAAATTTTGATTTCGTGCACGGTCAGAAATTTTGATTTCGTGCACGGTCAGAAATTTTGATTTCGTGCACGGTCAGAAATTTTGATTTCGTGCACGGTCAGAAATTTTGATTTCGTGCACAGTGATTTTTTAGTTTTGAAACAAGCCTGAAATTTTGAGAGACATAAATTTGTTGGCTGCGTGCTGATATATTTTAGGTGGCACAATGTTTTGCCAAAAAAAAAAAAAAAGAAAACTTTCTATGACGTTATTGTGAATGCGACAGTCACGCTGCTCGGTCAATAGCGTCTCATTGCCGACTGAATAACCCTACGGGGGAGTGGTTGCTCCTGTATGCGAAGTAGAGCCACCTCTGATTGATTATCAGATTATATCAAGGCCGTTCAAAAAGTACTCGAGAATTTCAAAGCGGTTTAATACTTTCCGGCCAGATCTGATAGAATTAGATGTGACTTTTCTAATATTTGCTCTTTTTTTTAAATTTAAGTTTCCACACTCACGAAATCTAAATGAATACTGAACCAATCAAATTAAACTATTTTTTGTTGGGAGTTGGCGGGTATCTAAACAATGTAAAATTCACACGATGTGAAACTGCATTGGAAGATAGGTGTTTTGCTTTTCGTTATCTACTTGTTTTTGTCGTACATTTTTATATTGGGCCAGAACAAATTGAAACTGTGGGATCAAGGTATTTTTTTATAACAATTGAAACTGTGGGATCAAGGTATTTTTGTAAGATGTAAAACTGCGGGATCAAGATAATTTTATAATAAGTGAATATATTATTTATAACAATTGAAACTGTGGATCAAAGTATTTTCATGACAATTGAAACTGTGGGATCAAGGAATTTTATAACATTTGAAACTGAGGGATCAAGGTATTTTTTATAACATTTGAAACTGTTGGATCAACTATTTTTATAACAACTGAAACTGTCGGATCAAGGTATTTTTGTAACATTTGAAACTGTGGGATCAAGGTATTTTTATAACAATGGAAACTGTGGGATCAAGGAATTTTTATAACAAATGGAACTGTGGGATCAAAGTATTTTTTATAACAATTGAATCTGTAGGATCAAAGTATTTTATAACAATTGAAACTGTGGGATCAAGGTATTTTATAATAATTGAAACTGTGGGTTCAAGGTATTTTTTTAACATTTGAAACTGTGGGATCAAGGTATTGTTGCCATCAATCATTTCTTCAGTGATTAACGAGCACTCTTTTGCAGCTGCGTCCTCCTCACCATCCTAAGAAGGAGCATATTTTCATTTTTATTAACATCAATTGTAAGAAGACAGAATGTATGGATTTCAGCTACGAACTGGGGGCGCTTAAAACCAAGGACGAACATTAATCTAAATATCTGATACGTGTTTTTAACAGACGACGAAAAATGTGGCACAGAAAACCGAAGAAGCATTGGAATAGCGAAATATGCTTTTCAGAAGCTAAAAAAGAATTAAGAAACATGAAAATTTCGACAGAAACAAAGAAAATCATACTAAAACGCTGTGTGATATCAATTTTCTTATATGAATAATGAATAATATACAATTGCATCACAGATGAAGAGGTGATTTGAGGCAATTGAAATGTGGTTATACCGTTACCGAGAATACTGTTGTCGGATCATGTGATAAACGAGGAAGTTTTAAGGAAAATGGAAACAAAAAAAGACACTTGAGTTTAGTATCAGAAAGAGAAAGTTGAAATCTCTAGAATGTATGATGAGGAAAAACGACTTAGAGAATTTGACACTCACAGGACATATTGAAAAGAAGAAGGACATAAAAAACATCGAGTGATTTATCTAACGATCATGTGTAAATAGATGGCAGAACGTGGATTAGAAAGGATTGTAAAAAGGCAACCATTGTCAAGAGCTAAAATGATAGGAAATTGCGGAGAGCCATGCTAGCCGAGCCCACGTTCAGAAGGGACACTTCATAAAAGAAGAAAAAGAAAAAAAAATATTACTTATTAGCAAATACGTCGGGCCCAGAACATTTCAGCACACCAACGTAAGTATTTGTTTCTCAGGGAAAGAAATGAATTATAACGAAAAAGTAATAATATAAGAAGCAATAATTGCTCGACAAGGAATCTAATTATTAATAACAAAGCAGACAGCGGGATTACGGGGTGGGGGGTGCAAAGGCTATGATCTCAAGTATCAGGTCATGGAAGGATGACCAAGGGATAATCTCTCCGGGGGATTTCTGTCTTTGAAGTTCGTAAGTTAAAGAGCGATACGTTGTCGACCAGGTTCAACACTTAGCTGATCTGTTGGTCGTAATTATATAGCAAGCTGCTAGTACGAGACAGGAGAATAGGAAAAGATTGCTGACTCCGATAATTGGCGATTCTTGAATGTAAATACACGCTGCGTATCAAGACATTGGATTTTCTCAATCACACCTTCAAGTATTACAATTATTTAAGCTTAAGCAGTAGTTGATCTCACATTTATCCAGACCAAATAAAAGAATTATCAGATGACGCTATAATAATAAAAATTGATCAGGACAAAAAAGGAAAAAAAAAGACAAATTAATGACCAGATAAAAGATAGCAATGAAATAGAGAATCAAGATGGACATAAAAATGTTTTAAGGAAGAAAATAAAGAGAACATAGAAGGAAACAAGACAGAGAAAGAAGAATTAATATTTGGTTTATATATATATATATATATATATATATATATATATATATATATATATATATATATATATATAGGCTTCTGAAAAATTTATTTCGTTTGATCACTCGTGGAGGAAGTGTGGGTTTGTAAACAGTGACTATTACGGCTGATAATGCAAGACTCTTCGGTAAAAAGAACGAGTCCTCTCGGTCACTGTGTGTTTATCTAAAAATAAATACGCTGAAATTCACCATCATGGCTTAGTGGAAGAATCTCCAACTGGCGTCAACTCAGCCGGGTTTCGTTCCTAGCAAGAGGCAACTGGACGTCTAGTCACACTGAAGAGCTGTGATACAGCAAAACAGTTTGTCTGTGGATGACAATGTATATATATCTATTGTATCCGGATCATTCACCGTAAACATTTTTGCTGTAGGAAAACTCACCTCAGGAATTTTCGCCGGTAAGGATTTTTGCCGTAAGACAACTTTGTCGCATTTGTTTTTTCGATACCCTTATCTTGAACGTCCCTTTTGGAGTAACGTTCAATTTAATATGCGAAGTACCTTGTTATCAAGTATATACGGATATCTTTTTTACTGTGTCAAACATCAGAAACGAAATTAAAAAGTAAACATTTATTTAAAAAATAAAAGACCAAAAATATATCAAATTAGCAAAGAAATAATTTAAAATGTGTGCAAATTTCCAGCAATGTTTCGTATTATGTGTTTTTTGTGTTGGACTGTAATAAAGCATTTTTCGTTGAAGTTTTAATTTGATATCAATATATATATATATATATATCATTTGTACTGCATCTCCTCGAACTAAATCAGACTTTTTTTTTTTGCTAATGTCTCTTCTTTTTCAAGTACGCAATTAATTTAGTCAAATTTGGTGCATGTTAGTATAACTTCGCTTATTAAAATGTTTTATTCGAAGTAACAATAGTGTGAGCCAGATATACTTCATAACAATGTACTTCGAATATTAAAAAAATGCGGCGAAATTGTCTTACTGTAAAAATCCTATACGGCAAAATATTCTACGGTGAAAATTCCTGAGGCAAGTTTACCTACAGCAAAAATGTTTACGGTGAATGTTCCTAGAACCGTTATATATTCGTTCGTTTTTTACTTGAAGTTCTGCGAATGATCTCAAAGAATAATATTTCATAACTCTGGTCATCCCATGAAACTGTTGTTTAATGTTATTGAAATTTTATTTCCGATTATACACGCCTCATTCAGATGGAATGTCAAGTAGACAAGAATGAGCATGTTCAATATGTTCTGTTTGCTTTTAAACAAGGTCACAAAGCAGCAATGAAACATTTGTGCTGTGTACAGAAATGACTTCATTACAGATAGAACGATGGAAAATGTTTCAAAACAACCAAATGGTCATTGCTAAACTCTGTATATTGAACAAATGAACAGGCCCAGAGAGGCAATTCAGCTGAACCGATGTGACTGGCGATACAGTGAGATCATTCAACATGACAATGCTCACCCCCACATCACTAACATGACCAAACATGCAATTAAACAGCACAGTTGGGAAATTCTGCGACAAACTAATAAATTTAAAAAAAATATTTTGTCGAACAGACTAAAATTGATAATAGTTACAGTCCAGATGATTCTTTTAATAATGTCATGTCTCTTCAGGATGTAGGCGATTATTATTCAACAATCCTTTTCTTTATTACCTGTAAATTGTCATGACTTCTTGAAAAAGATAGTGGAGTGGATTCTTATTGCCTTCTTTAGTGTTTGGAATTCAAAGTTTGAATTTTGTTTCTTAAATTCATTACCACTGAAGGCCAGAGAACCCAATCTATCCTGTTATTTAACCCACAGCTGGGGAGAAAAGAAATAGATATAGTTATGCTTTGCCCAAGATAACTGGCATTTGCTTATCTGTTAGGCAGCCAGTTGTATCATTTAAAATAAATTTATTCCATATCTTGGTATTTCACAATAGGTTTCTGTTTAGAACACTTATATTCAAAATACAGGTTTAAAAACTTAGATGGTTATATTTTATTTGTTCGAAAATAGATACAGTTATGCTTTGCCCATTGATTATAATTAAAAATTCTTTCGTGTCAAGGTTTTGATAAAGAATGCATTTTCTTATTTTCATCTCAACCATGCAAACTTTATATACAATTTTCTAGATAAAACGAAGACCCCCTCCAAAAAAACAAAACAAAAAAAACAACACCCAGACACCCATGCTCATCTACAAACACATATTAGGTTGTTACATGTATTCATTCATTTTTTTCGGATGTTCTGCGAATGATCTCGAAGAATAAGTTTTCGTAGCATCCTTTGCTTTTTGGTAACTCTGGTCATCCAGAGTTACCATCCATCTAACGTTATTGAAAATTTACTTCAGATTAGACAACCCTTTGAAATGGAATGCCAAGTAGACAAGAATGAGCATGATTGATATCTTCTGTTTGCTTTTTAATCAAGGTCACAAAGCTGCCAAAGCTGCACAAGATATTTGTGTTGTGTACGGAAATGAAATGCTTCAAAACATCCAAACGGCCAATGCTAAGCTGTACGTTGAACAAATAAATAGCTTCAAAGAGATACAGTGTGATTATTCAACATGACAATGCACACCCTCACACTGCTAATATGACCGAACATGCAAATAAAGAGCTCGGTTGGGAAGTTCTGCCACACCCATCATATCCTCCTGATTTAACATCTTCAGACTAACAACTTTTTCAGCCACTTTCTAAAGATTTGAGGGGTGTTTCATTCAAGAACGATGTAGAGCTTAAAAGGTGGCATGATGCATAAACCTAATGATTCATATCGTCGAGGCATTAAACAGTGGATCATTGGCAGGTGGTCGTAAACAATGAAGGAGAATACATTCTTGAATGATTCATCAGAACTATTAACAAATAAGTAGTAAAATAGATTATGAAAAACGTGAACACTGTAACAACATACTTTATTGCCTTGCTTAGGGTGAAATGATTTTTAAAAAACAAGTTGCTTTTATCATTACCATAATGTTTCAGCTAATCTATTCTACAGCCCATATTTGTTCGTTTTTTGATGTTCTAAGAATAATCTCAAAGGATATCTGTAGCATTTTTTCTTCTTAGTAACTCTGGTTATCCTGTGAAACTGTTGTCTAACATTATAGAAATTTTACTTCAGATTAGACAACCGTTTGAAATGGATTGCCAAGTAGACAAGAATGGGCATGTTTGACATCTTATTATCATTGCTTTTAATCAAGTTCCAAAGCTACTCAGGATATAACTTCATCGCCGACAGATAGATAGATATATTAATAAAGGATGAATTGATTTATATTTCGTCTAAGTCAAATATTCGCGGAGACACCAAGAATCAGGATTAGATAAATCTTTTGAATTATTAACAAATATTATATTTGTATTCCTCATAAAAAGGCGCTTATCATGGCCTTCAATCAAATTTCAAATTCCAAATTTGTAATTCAGTAAAATCCGTTAAGAACATGACAACATTTAAATATTCCAAAGCTTTATAGCGATATTCCAAGCGTAGCTTTGATGTGCACAAAACCGACAGTAGGGGTCACCCTGTGAGGCTCGAACTCACTACTGAGTCGTAATTGTAATTGCGAGACCGGCTGTCTAACCATTACCCCGCCTCGAGGTGCCCAAAATGTGTTATAATATGACTATTAAAAATCCTTTCTTTACATTAGATTGTTACATACATTCGTTCGTTTTTCTGATGTCCTGCGGGTGATCTTGAAAAATAATCTTTCGTAGCAAGTATACACGAATGAGCATGCTCTATATCATCTTCTGTTTGCTTTTAATCAAGGTCACCATGCTGCCAAAGCTGCTAGAGACATTTGCACTGTGTACAAAGATGGCTTTATTCCCAAAAGAATGTCACAGAAAAGGTTTTCTCGTTTGAAAGGAGAGACAGTTCGAGCTCACGAACTCTACACGTTCTTACCAACCTGTTCAGTCTCATGAGCATCAATTGCACGCACTGATTAAAGAAGAACCAGACCAAACTACTAGGGATTCGGCTTAGAAGATGGCCAGCTCTCATATTGCTTCTGCTCGTCATCTTCGCTCAATGGTGAAGGTCCAGAAATAAGTTGCATGTTGTGCCACACGCATTGACCGAGAGAAACAAATCCCCAGCATTCTTCTGTTTCTACCAGATTATTCGATCGACACCAGGCTACTAGTGGATAAAAACAAAGATTCCTTTATAGTATAATCACCGTGGATGAAAAATGGTGAATATGAAACAGAGAAAAGAATGGGCCTAGTCTCGACAAGAAGGCAAAGCCCCAAACCAAGCCATAGCTGTATCCACGCAAGCAATGATCTACGTTTGGTGAGATTGAAATGACTAATTTACTATGAAAAGTTTCAAAACAATTAAATGGGCAATGATAAGCTGTACGTTTAACAAATGAACAAGCTCTAATTCAGCTGAAAAGACCTGACTGGTGATACAGTGTGATTATCCAACATGACAATACCCCCCTACGTCGCTAACACGATTAATCATGCAATTAAATAACTTATTTAGGAAGTTCTGTCATGCCTACCATATTCTCCAGATTTAGCCCCTTCACACTACCACCGTTTTAGATCACTTTCTAACAATTTGAGGGGTGTTTCGTTCAACAACGACGTGGAGCTTAAAACGTGGTTTGATGAATTTTTCTATTCAAACGCTAGTAATTTCTATCGTCGAATCATTGAACAGTTAGTGGATTGTTGGCAGGAGGTCGTAAATAACGAAGGGAGAATACATTGTTGAATGATTCATCAGAACTATTAATAAATAATAAGTATTGAAATAAATGATAAAAAAACGAACGGATTTATGCAACACTTAATATTTTTTAATCTTAGGTTACCTTTAGTTAGGTTGGCATAAGGCTACACGCGTAATATAATCGGTCTTTAGCGATTCTCTTGTTCTTTTCTCTCGGGTAAACGCTGTGTGCAAATCCATTTCGGCAAAACCCCTCGTGAGTCGCATACTACACAAATAACGAACGAACTCGTTAACCATTATTCAATGTCGAGACTCTCATTAAAAATGTTGGGTTTTGCTTTGGCAAACATCTAGACAGAGGATCGAAGTCAATACTCAGTCATAATGATTTACAAGACTGGCTCGTTAACCATTACTCGATGCAAGCAAAGAGATTATTGGAAAGAAAGAGATTATAAAATAGAGATAAAAATTGGAAAATTTAAAAAAGAAATTAAGAAACAAAGAAAAAAAATTAAAGAAATATTAAAAAAAGAAAAAATAAAGCTGGAAAATTTAAAAAGAAAGAAACAAACAAAGAAAGGAAGAAATATTTAGAAAGAAAGAGAAAAACTGTAAAAACTGAGAAAGAAAGTAAGAAAGGAAGGAAGGAAGAAAGAAAGAAAGAAAAGAAGAGAAAATACATTTTAGAAAAGAAAAAGACAAATTAGAAAATTTATAAAAAAAGAAAGAAAAAGAGAGAGAGAGAGAAAATAAAGAAAGAGGGAGAAGTACAATTTCAAAAGAAAAAGAAACTGGAAAATTTACAAATGGAAGAAAGAAAGTAAGGAAGGAATAATGAAAAGAAGAAAAAGATCAAGTTTAGAAAAGAAATTCGAAAATTTAGAAAAAAAGGAAAAAAAAGAAAGAAATAGAGAAAGAAAGAAAAAAAGGAGTGAGAAGTACAATTTCAAAAGAAAAAGTATGAAATTTACAAATGGAAGAAAGAAAGTAAGGAAGAGTGTAAATGAAGAAAAAAGTAAGTTTAGAAAAGAAAAAGAGTAATTCGAAAATTTAGAAAAAAAGGAAAAAAGTACGAAAGAAATAGAAGAAAACATAAAGTAAGAAAGAATGAAAGAACGTAAGGAATCAGGAGAGAAAGAAAGATTTAAAAAGAAAAAGTAATATTGGAAAATATGAAACGAAAAAAAAAAGAAAGGAAAGAAGAATTAAAAAGACCCAGTTTAGAAAAGAAAACGAGAAGTTGCGAAATTTAGAAAAAAGAGAGAAAGAAAGAGAAAGAAAGGAAGAGCGAAAAATTTTAAAAGAAAAAGAAATATGGAAAATTTAGAAAAGAAAAAAGAAATTAACGGAAAGAAAGAAAGATAAAAATAAATGTAGGAAAGAAGAAAGAATAAAAGAAAAAAGACGAAATTTCGAAGAAAAAACTATGAGTGAGAAAGAATAAAAAGACAGCGAAAAAAAGAAAGAAAGGAAATAGGTGAAGAGAAATAGAAAACAAATTGCTGAATAAAAAAGAAATAAAGAAAGGTGGCAAGAAAGTAAAGGGACTTCGAACATGAATTAAAAAGAAGAAAAGGCAGAAAGAGAGGAAAGAGATAGAAGAAAAAGAAGAAAAAACTAGATTAATTGATAAATAAATAAAAATTTAGCAAGTCTTTGTTTATAGCAAAAAATAATTTAAAAAAACGCAATGAATATTGAAAACAATAAATAGAAAAAAGTGAGTAAGGGAGAAGGCAGTCTCGATCAACGAGTGGACATGCACGTGTCTAATAAATTTTGATCGAAATAAAATAGAAATGGAAGAAAGACAAATGCTTTAAAGGCGCAGGCAGCAGGGGGTTTGGAGAAGAAGGAGCAGCAAGAAACAAAACGTCGACAGTAATGAACGATTTCTACAATGCAGCATTAACAAAAGTTAAAGCCGACAAAAGGAGATCTGTGAATCGTTTGACTGCAGTAGGACAATGGAGACGATTTTTGAGTGAACCACATTGGCGTCTTGTCTCTTCTGCTCCAGAAGTTACACTGGGCAAAAGGTCAGTCGTCCTGGACATTTTCTTCCAGCGTTTTGCAATTTGCCGGCCAACTGGTTGATAGGGAGGGGGGAAGAATAGCGAGGGTGGGGTAGGGAGAAAGAGGGGGATAAGGGATGGGAAGATAGCGCGCATGAGAGAGAGAGAGAGGATATATATATATATATATATATATATATATATATATATAAATATAGACAGAGAGAAGGATAGAGTGAGAGCGATTACAAATGGCCTGCCAACTAGTTGATAGAAGGAAGAATAGTGGGAGAGCGGGAGATAGAGGGAGAGGGAGAAACAGAGGGTGAGAGAAGGGATAATGGAAGAGGAGATAACGAGCGTGAGAGAGAGGGGAGGATATAGAAAGAGGGATGAATAGCGGGGGATAAGGAGTGGAGGAGATAGAGGGAAAGAAAGAGGGAGAGAGAAAGAGTGATAGAACGCGCGAGTGTGAGAGTGGATATATATATATAGAGAGAAAAGGATAGAGACAGAGGGATCGCAATTGGCCTGCCTACTAGTTGATAGGGGAAGAATAGCGGGGGATAGAGAGGGAGAGGTGAGATAGAGCGAGAGAAATTGATAGAGAGATAGGGACAGATAGAAGGAGGGATTGGAATTGGCCTACCAACTGGTTGAGAGGAAGAGAAAATTGGAGAGAGAGAGAGATAGAGGGAGAGAGTGGAGGAGAGTGAGAGAGAGGAGAGTAATGGAGCGGCTCAGAGAAGTAAGTAATACGGATATTTGGAATCATTAACCATAGAACGTCAATAAATTGAATTTCATGCCTTCAAGATTTCTTTCAAAAAGCTAGACGCTATATTTTGTTTTTATTTATATTGCTTCTCTCTCCGGTCTCGATAGAGTTCAAAATCGTCTCCTCCGCCTTGTGCACAATGAATTATTTTCCAACCATCAAAAACCCGAAATGTTGTAAGCCTCTGGCTGCTCTATCGCTATTTCCATGGCTAGTGTTCAGTCGAACAACATTTCTTAGTTCCACCAGTTCTAACCTTGACTGCTAAGACCCGCCATGCCACACACATTGTAGCGAACCACCCACATTCCCTTCCTATTCCATTGGTGAGATATAAATTCCACTCGAACAGCTTCTTCCTACGACCCGCTACTTTTTGTAACCGTCTCCCAAGAGGATGCTTCCCCGATCACTACAATTTTAAGTTGTTCAAGACTAACGTTATCTGTTATCTTACCCACATATCCTCATAAACCGTGCCCTTTACCGCTTACTCTGTAAATCTCTACCTTGGGTTTGTTCTTAGGACTTGGCAGCTGATGCGGCGTGATGGGTAGCAAGAGAATCTAGATGGCCAGTTCACCAGAGTGATCGAAACTGTCCGTATTCGTAAAGCATTCTAGTTTATAACTAAACTAAAACTTAACATTTAAAGTGATTACACCCCCCCCCCACGCGCATCCAAGATTACAGCACTTGGTTTTCGCAAGGGGTCACCCATATATCTACTGACTAGTTGCTTAACGTCGGTGATCTTTTGAGAGCCGATGTTTTCAACGTGATATGGCCGTAAACTGGGTTCTGTACAGTATCTCTACAGATGAAGAAGAGACTTGAATCGACAGAGATTCTGTTCTCGAGAAAAATACTGAGATTAAAAATGACAATAGCATGTGAGCAATGAGGAAGGTTTAAAGAAAAACAGTAACTAATACACATAATCAGAGACAGCTGAAATTTATGGGACGAAAAACAACGAAAAAGGCTCGGAGAATATAATACACACAAGGGCACGCACTCGCAACAGCGAATAAACCAAACTTCAGTTTCAAATAGACGGGGCAACTGGAAATTTTAAAATAATTTTTTTCTATAAATTTCAGTAATTAAAAGCTTTGTCTTAGAAAAGAAAATTCCAATATTTTTTAATTAATGGGGTAAGTGAAATATTGTGGCCTTGCTAGGGCCAGAAATAGAGAGGAATTGAGTTAAACAAATATATTAACACAAACAGTAATACAAACATATACAAACGAGAGTGTTACAGCAAGAATGTTCGGTCCGACTGTCAGAGCTGACTGCTGGAAACTTCCCTCTCCAAAAGGCAATACCTGCTCCTATTTTTAGCTGTTAGAGTCCATGTGTGTGTGGGTAAATTACCATAACATGAAATAAGGCTTTCTGTGTGGATTCTTCTCCAAAACTAAATAAACGCCCCGGTCCGTCTATTTGAATCTCAAAAGTCCTTGACCAGTTTGGGGCAATGGATGGCAAACTTGGAGAAAGATGGATGGAAAAATATCAAAACATTTTGAGTAAGGAAAGACAGGAATGACCTCCTGTCTTTCCTTACTCAAGAAACCAGAAAAAACTGGACATTAACATCAATGGGATCCATCTAAAGCAAACCAGTGAATCCAAATACCTGGGCAGCATATTTACTGAAAACGGCAAACTGGACAGAGAAATCGAGACCAGAGGTCAGAACGCCAATGCAGTCAGTTACCAACTTTCTCCTCTTTTAAAACAGCCTAGCATTTCCATGAGCACCAAGGCACATCTCATCAACGCCGTTTTCCTACCAACGCTGACATACCAGTACCAGGCCCTAACAAAAACCCTTGAGAGGAAACTGATCACTTGTGAAATTAAATGCCTGAGGAAAACAATGAACAAGACCAGGCGAGACAAGATCAGGAATGGAGCCATAAGAGATATGGTAGGAGCAATACCAATCATACAACACACCTCACTCGTATGCTTATCAACCAACCAGCCCTACGAATATACACCCTCAGGTACTCTGGCTGGAGAGAGAGTGGCAGACCAAGAAAACGTTGGAGCGACTCAGTGCTAGACAGTCTCAGAGCCCACGAGATATCTCCCCTGCAGGCCAGTCACCTTGCCTCTGACAGACGACTGTGTCTCCCCGCGACGCCTAATAGCACAAGCGGAAGGGAAAACTAAAACTAAACTTAGAGTTTATTAGTAATACGAGCATACATCCTCAGGTACTCTGGCTGGAGAGCGTGAGGCAGACCAAGAAGACGCTGGAGCAACTCTGTGGCACTTTCAGAGCCCAGGAGATATATCTCCTCCAGGCTACTCGCCTTGCCGCTGACATACTACTGTGTCTCCCCGCGACACCTAACAGCGCAAGCAGAAGGAAAAAAATAAATTAAAACTAAAAACAGGAATGTGTGGAGAGCCGTGGTCACCCACGCCTTGAATGGGCATATCACATAAACAAATAAAAGAAGTGATCAAATATATAGGACATACGGAAAGATGGATGCAATTTATTAAACCTTTTACTGCACATTTAGCTTACTTTTTATGTCATTGGAAAGAGAAAAATGTCCTAGTCAGGCAATTATAGTACTTACTCTGTAATAATCGCAGGTGTAGATGTCTCTCGACATTCCGAAATCAGATATCTTTACTGTAAGTCCTTCACCGACCAGACAGTTTCTCGTGGCCAGATCCCTGTGCACAAAATGCTGTGACGAAAGATAGCACATTCCACTTGCAATTTGAGTACCAATGTCAATCAATTCCATCTGCAAAAATACAATAGAAATGAATAAACAGATAATAACAGAATTATGGCAAATCTTATATTCTCAAACAAACGATCTTCTTGCGTGAAAACGATAAACGACAAAGAAAATTGAACCGCGATCGTCTATATATAAAATTCTATGACTTCCGTTTGTATGTCCGTCACACATTCTAAAATAGTCATACATTGACCGAGCGAAACCAAATTTTGGTGAGAAATTTGCAAACAGATAAGTGGGTACACAATACAGTTGTTTTTTTAGTAGGATGCGTAGCTTAGTACAATAAATTTTAAGTAATTTTTTTGGAAAAATTAAAAATTTTATTATTTAACATAAAAAAATAATCCTACTATTTTCAAAACATTCATTAAAATAACAAATACTTATTTAATAAAAATGTAATATTGTTTTTTGCATATATTTTCTTTGAGTTTTTATATATACAAGAATCCAATTTCCAGCTCGCCATGCGTTTGTGAGACATATGAACAAATCACAAAGCCAAACGTTAATTTGACCCTGGAAAGAAATATCTGCGCTTGGCCAGTTGTATGTTGCATGTTCAAGAGTAAGAAATTCTAAGAATTTATGCTTCAAGTAGGGTTATTGTCAAAATATTTTTCCAAACAAATCAGATGATTCAGTTTTCATAGATTCATTGATCCCACTGCCAACGTTCTATGTTCAATTTGTTTAATTCGCTGAAGAGTGTCGGGCAGAGGTTTACCGCTGACATAAAGTGGAAAGATTATATTGAATCCATTGCTAGGTCTGCTGCTATGAAAGTTGGTTCACTGTGTTATGCTAGACAATTTTTCTCACCAGAATCTATCTGACACATCTATAAGACTACCATTCGTTCATGCATCAGTATTGTTTTCACATCTGAACGAGTGCTTCTGACATGAATTTAGAGATTCTTGAAATTGTTTAAACCGCGAAGTAGGGTTATTGTCAAAATATTTTCCCAAACAAAACAGATGATTCAATTTTCATCGATTCATTGATTCCACTGCCAACGTTCTATGTTCAATTTGTTTAATTCGCTGAAGAATGTCGGGCAGAGGTTTACCGCTGACATAAAGTGGAAAGATTATATTGAATCCATTGCTAGGTCTGCTGCTATGAAAGTTGGTTCACTGTGTTATGCTAGACAATTTTTCTCACCAGAATCTATCTGACACATCTATAAGACTACCATTCGTTCATGCATCAGTATTGTTTTCACATCTGAACGAGTGCTTCTGACATGAATTTAGAGATTCTTGATAAAAGCAAAAGAAGAATCTGCAATGTTATTGGTCCTGAACTAGCATCTCGGCTTCAGTCACCTTTTCTAGCTTTGTGATATAGACCCCCTGTATCTAATTGGTTGAAAAGTTTTTCCAAATGATACACATTAATTTGGGGGGGCTCTCAGTTTCCTCAGAAATTGGAAAATTTCATTTTCGCCCGTTTTCATCACATGCTTAGGATTTCTTCCAATGGTTTAAGGAATTTCATTGAAACTTTTCTGCACTGCACTCTTGTTCTTATTGTCTTTCAGAAAATGCAGAGTTTTACATGGTTTTAACCAAATGATAATATGTTATATGAAAAATGAAAAAAACTGCCCTCAGAAAAGCAGCGTGAGAGATCTGTTTTATCATTGTTTTTTTTTGGGTGACGTTTTTGATATACACCGGAAAATGAGAGAAGATAAGATGTGTTTTCATGGAGGAAACAGAATTTCCGGATTTTGACAGTAAAAGGAGGTTTTTGTACATTTAAAAAAATTTCAAGTGACAGTTAAGAATCGATTATTATTGTTGATATCAAATTTATTAGCATGAAATTTTGCAGTGTTAGGATATCTTAGAAGCGTCGTTGAATTTAATTAAATAAGAGATTAATTAATCAAATTTGAGAGACTCATGGTTGTGATGAAGGTAAAAAATCCAAGTTTTTTTTTTCAGTGAGAGATTCTGTAAAAAACAAGAAAGTTCTATGTTTTCGAAATTTTCAATATCTTCAGAATCTTCAGAGTGGCGTAAAATCTGTTTGAAATGAGGCAATATGCTAGAATTTTCAGCATTAACTCCTCTCGTGAACGTCAACAAATGGTGACAATTTGGATGAAATCTGAGCATCTTCAGGACGGACCCTTGTTGAACTTGGATGGAATAAATATTTATTGTTGGTCATTTTACTATGAATATGTATTGTTTTTTTTATTTTAATATAAATATGTATTGTTAGTCATTTTGCTATAAATCTATATCGTTTGCCATTTTTTATATAGTGCTGGTATTTTTGCTATAAAAATCTATTTTTATATTTTTATAGTGTTTTGTTTTTGTTTAGAGGTTCACTATTTGTCCATAGCTGGGATCCTAACAGGTACTACCACCCCGGTCAGGATGGAGCTGGGAACAAGAGCAATTAATATGTGGTTTCACGCCCCTCAAAATCTCCAATGTCTCGATCAGAGGCCTTGTTATCAGATGTAGACACGTATCATCAAATACTCTGTTTGTAGCAAGAAATAGATTGACTGATCACCATTCAGAAAATAATGAGGGCCCACAAGTCATATGCTTCAATAAACAGAGAAGATAATAAAATCCTTTACTGAACAGTACTAAAAACCCTGGGATACGACGGTTCGATCGTAGGCGTAAAAAGAATAAATCAGGGGCCATAAATAAATAAATATAGGGAGTAAGATACAAGATTGAAAAAGAATCGATTATTATTGTTGATGTCGAATTTATTAGCATGACATTTTACACAGTGTTAGGGATATCTTAGAAGCGTCGTTGAAGTTTGATGTGCTCTTTATTGCTTATTCAGTCAACTGTAGTATGTCGGTTACAAACGTTATGGAAAATTTAAAAACTTGAAAAATGGGCGCCATAGAAAATGATGGAGACAAAGGTCGGTAAGCGTTTGGAAGTTGATATTTTATGTCGTCTATCTATCTATCTATCTATCTATCTATCTATCTATCTATCTATCTATCTATCTATCGCAGTTTGTTCATTATCTATCTATCTATCTATCTATCTATCTATCTATCTATCTATCTGTCTGTAGCAGTTTGTTCATTATCTATCTATCTATCTATCTATCTATCTATCTATCTATCTATCTATCTATCTATCTATCTAGTGAATAGATAAATGAAAAAAAAGTTCAATTTATTATTTTCCGGCACGATGTTTCTCAGATAGATTTATTTGAATTTTTTACTTCTTGGTATATATATATATATATATATATATATATATATATATATATATATGTGTGTGTGTGTGTGTGTGTGTGTGTGTGTATGTGTGTGTGTGTGTGTGAAGGAATATAGGCTTAAGATATGCAATATTTATGGGATAAAGCGCTCAATATCAGAGATAGAGCGTGTGTAAATATAAAAGTGAACATAGAAGTCAACACTTACAGGCGACAGTCTGTTTCATGCTATATGCAATCGTCAGGCCACCTGACATCTAGCATAAAACAGACTGTCACCTCTAAGTGTTGACTTCTATGTTCACTTTTATATATGTATATATATATATATATATATATATATATATATATATATATATATATATATAGAGAGAGAGAGAGAGAGAGAGAGAGAGAGAAAGAGAAAGAGAAAGAGAAAGAGAAAGAGAAAGAGAGAGAATGATAGGGAGATAGATAGATATGAACAGACTGAGATAGATAGATAGATAAAAACAGACTGATATATATATATACATACATATATATATATATATATATATATATATATATATATATATAGAGAGAGAGAGAGATAGATATGAACAAACTGAGATAGATAGTCATGCAGGTCTTTACACGTTAAGATATAGTGATAGTATTGGAACAAACTGCGATAGGCATGTTTAGGTGAATCAGAAAATAGATAAATATGAACATATTGATAGAAAGCGAGTCAATTGAATATTGAGTCAAATAGATTAAGAGCCGGGGCCTCCGGTAGACGTTAAATGAAGACAAAAGCGCCGAGGGAGGTTGTGTGGACTCATAGGGTATACCGTGTTGGCTCCGATGTAATTATTTCCCGCCAATCACCATCATGGCGGGAGTCTAGTAGCAAAAGCAAATGGAGTTGTACACATTTGAACGTTTTTCTTTTCACGTTCTTTCTTGTTTATTTTGGTCTTAGTCAACATTCCTTCTGTGTGTGCTTTTCATTCCAAGCTGTAACTCTCATTAATTTGCCCAAACAGCTCGTCTGGTGGTACAAATAGAATCTATCCACTCCCAAATGCAGTTGGCCATCGTTCCAAGTTCGACATTGCAGTTGTAATGAACCTATTTACTTCAGCGTCTATAAAAGTGCTCTTCTCCGATGTAAAATCAGATCGCCACTTAAAAGTCTCGGTTTTCGTTGGAATAAAAGGGCTATTAGTCAATTTGAGTATTATTTTCCCTTTGAAAATATCAATGCCAATCTATTTCGCATACGCATGATATGAAATATCGAATAAAAATATAATTATAAATTATAAAATACCAAACTAAAATTATGAAATATTGAACAAAATTCCAAGCATTTTATTAAATACCGAACAAAAATATGAGCATGTTATGAAATATGAAACGGAAAAATGAGCACGTTATGAAATATGAAACAAAAATATGAGCATGTTATGAAATATGAAACGAAAATATGAGCATGTAATGAAATATGAAACGAAAATATGAGCAATTTATGAAATCTGAAACGAAAATATGAGCATGTTATGAAATATGAAACGAAAATATGAGCAATTTATGAAATATGAAACGAAAATATGAGCATGTTATGTAATATGAAACGAAAATATGAGCAATTTATGAAATATGAAACGAAAATATGAGCAATTTATGAAATATGAAACAAAAATATGAGCAATTTATGAAATATGAAACGAAAATATGAGCATGTTATGAAATATGAAACGAAAATATGAGCAATTTATGAAATATGAAACGAAAATATGTGCATGTTATGAAATATGAAACGAAAATATGAGCAAGTTATGAAATATGAAACAAAAATATGGGCAATTTATGAAATCTGAAACGAAAATATGTGCATGTTATGAAATCTGAAACGAAAATATGAGCAATTTATGAAATATGAAACGAAAATATGAGCAATTTATGAAATATGAAACGAAAATATGAGCATGTTATGAAATATGAAACGAAAATATGAGCATGTTATGAAATATGAAACGAAAATATGAGCAATTTATGAAATATGAAACAAAAATATGAGCAATTTATGAAATATGAAACGAAAATATGAGCATGTTATGAAATATGAAACGAAAATATGAGCAATTTATGAAATATGAAACGAAAATATGTGCATGTTATGAAATATGAAACGAAAATATGAGCATGTTATGAAATATGAAACGAAAATATGAGCAATTTATGAAATATGAAACGAAAATATTTGCATGTTATGAAATATGAAACAAAAATATGAGCATGTTATGAAATATCGAACGTAAATTATGAAATATTGACCAAAACTATGAGCATGTAAGTGAATATCAAAGGAAAGTTATGGAACATCGAATTAAAGTTCGATATAAAGAGACAGAATTTCTCACGGAAAACAGATACCATGTGAATTTGTGCCACTTGAAAACACTTCAAGACTCACAGAACCAAACTGATTTATAATGCAACTATGCTGAGCATAGTTTGAACAAGGTCTTCTTTTATGTACCGTGTCCCTTCAGGACATAGGCGATCATGGCCCTCCACATCTTCCTGTCCCTTGTACCTATTAATAAGTTTTTTCTTTTGGTTATTTCTCCCAAACCGTATTCTACCATCGATTTACTCAAGTACGTTACGCGCTGCTTTCCTCTGTCCCGCTTTTCCAAGCCTTCCTTCCTCCTTAAGTGTCCCTTAAATTTCGACTACCACTTCCTGATGGTATAAATTTCTTTTTTGTTTTCATTTTCTCCAAAACTACGTCGCTACTCTCATGCTCGATCTATGGTATCCTTAGCATCTTTCAGTGGAACCACATTTCTGTTGCTTCGTCCCCTTTTCATCTTTGAGAATATTGTCCAGAATACAGGAGGAAAGATATTACGTAAGAGTTCGGTACTCTCTTCTAGTGTCGTCTTTGAGGAGACTGTCCAGCATTTGCTGCCGTTCAAGAGGACAGATATCACCTAAGAGTTCGACACTCTTTTCTTTGTTTCTGTGGCTTCAAGTGTCATCTTTGAGGAGACTGTCCAGCATTCGCTGCCATTCAGGAGGACATATATCACATAAGTGTTCGGTACTCTCTTCTTTGTTTCTGTGGCTTTAAGTCTCCTCTGTGAGGAGACTGTCCAGCATTCGCTGCCATTCAGGAGGACATATATCACATAAGTGTTCGGTACTCTCTTCTTTGTTTCTGTGGCTTTAAGTCTCCTCTGTGAGGAGACTGTCCAGCATTCGCTGCCATTCAGGAGGACATATATCACATAAGTGTTCGGTACTCTCTTCTTTGTTTCTTTGGCTTTAAGTCTCCTCTGTGAGGAGACTGTCCAGCATTCGCTGCCATTCAGGAGGACATATATCACATAAGTGTTCGGTACTCTCTTCTTTGTTTCTGTGGCTTTAAGTCTCCTCTGTGAGGAGACTGTCCAGCATTCGCTGCCATTCAGGAGGACATATATCACATAAGTGTTCGGTACTCTCTTCTTTGTTTCTGTGGCTTTAAGTCTCCTCTGTGAGGAGACTGTCCAGCATTCGCTGCCATTCAGGAGGACATATATCACATAAGTGTTCGGTACTCTCTTCTTTGTTTCTTTGGCTTTAAGTCTCCTCTGTGAGGAGACTGTCCAGCATTCGCTGCCATTCAGGAGGACATATATCACATAAGTGTTCGGTACTCTCTTCTTTGTTTCTGTGGCTTTAAGTCTCCTCTGTGAGGAGACTGTCCAGCATTCGCTGCCATTCAGGAGGACATATATCACATAAGTGTTCGGTACTCTCTTCTTTGTTTCTGTGGCTTTAAGTCTCCTCACAGAGGAGACTGTCCAGCATTCGCTGCCATTCAGGAGGATAGATATCACGTAAGAGTTCAGTACTCTCTTTTTTGTTTCTAATGAAACTTTTCTGTCTCTTAATGCTCTGTTTAGCTTTGGGAATCAATGAAAATCCTCGGTCACAAACATTTGTGAATTCATGGTAGGTCAACCATCGTTAGCTTCTGAACAATTTAATCTACTCAACTGTATTCAAAAAGCTTGGGTCAACCCATTATTTGCTTTCTAAACATTTCCGAACTGTGCCCCGCCCTGGGTATGGCGTAAACTACATCTTGCATCAAGATCAGGAGGTTTTGAGGAGCGTGGACCCACCTGTTAATTGCTGTTCTTCCCAGGTCCATCCTAACCTGGGGTGGTAGCACCTGTTAGGGTCCCAGCTATGAGCAAATAGTTAAGCTCCTAAACCGGGGTCAAAGCACTATGAAATTATTTTATAGTAAAAATACTAGCAATACATTTGACTCTCGACAAAAACCTCTTCACAAAAGTATGTCAAAGAAACCTGATCTACAAACTGAGTTCTTACAAAAAATACATATTCTATTCATACGAACACTTGTCGGCATTATATTACCCATTGAGGTGTTGATATGTCGTAAAACAAAATAGTCCAAACCAAACCCAACTGTGCCGCACCCTGGGATCCTCCCGCCAGGCTGATATCATCAAGATGTCATTTCGTTACTGGATTTCCTACCTTTTATTAGAATAGTGTAATAAATGAAGTGACCTACGAGTGTTTATTATCAACTTTCGTTTGTTAAGAATTGATTGTCCTACCTTGTTTAGTTTTACGGGAGCATCTGCGGCACCAATCTGTGGGTCGTTTTTCCTTAAGACTTGTGCCAGGTCACCGTACGTCATGTACTCAAAAATCATGTAAGGCGTTTCACGGGCATCTGATGAAAAAAAATATAGCGAGAAAACAGCAAATAGATATGCATTTACACAAATAAAACTCGTCTGCAGAAAGATGAACATTTCGACACAAACTGTATTCAGCATATCGAGGAGAAAAGAATTGTGTTTTCTTTTAAATTGAGAGCGCTCGAGAAAAAGCAAAGGACTTTTGGTGAGATTTTAAAATAATAATGTCGAGGCTGGAGAGGAAGGAGTAGGTAACTGCAGCCCTGATATGATTTTAAAATTAATTTTATAATATTAATCTAGTAACACGCTTAAATTCATGCAGTCGGGGCACCAGGAAAAAAAACATCAGTGCAGTTACCATGAAAATATTTGTGGAAAAGACAGGAGGAAGCCCACACCCAAAGCAAAGGACTTTTGGACCGATTTTAAAATAATAATGTCGAGGCTGGAGAGGAAGGATTAGTTAACTCCAGCCCTGATATGATTTTAAAATTAATTTTATAATATTAATCTAGTAACACGCTTAAATTCATGTAGTCGGGACACCAGGAAAAAAAAAAACAAAAAAAAAACTCATCAGAGTTACCATGAAAATATTTGTAGAAAAGACAGAGAGAAGCCGCCACCAAAAGCAAAGGATTTTTCGACTGATTTTAGAATTAATTTTATAATATTAAAAATATTAAATGAGTGTTTTATTTTTTTTAAGACATCACAGTAATGGAATTTTCGTTGGCCACATTTAGCTAAACCCGATTTAATAACTGCCAGCGAACAATCTCTAATTTCAGACAACGTTGTTTATGTTACTTCCAGTTTATATAGTTTTGAGAAGACATAAATTAACTTCTCTCGGCAGTGGTCTGGTGACTCCGCTCTTCTACTCACGGTTCTCAACAAAATCCAAATTCAAATATGTAATGTGATCGGGACTTGGGGTCAGGACTTGGGGTCAGGACTTGGGGTCAGGACTTGGGGTCAGGACTTGGGGTCGAGACTTTCTCACCGAGTGGCTTCTCTGTTCTTTCTATATTTTCATGGCATCTGCTCTGACGAGCCATTATTTATTTAAGCGTGCTAATACGTTGGAATCTCGAACCCTCCTCTTTTACTGTCGAAACAGTTAAATATAAACACCTCTTCTACGACAAAAGCTGCTTCTCTCGCACTTCCAAACAGTGGAACTCCCTTCCTCTTACTTGCTTCCCTGAGTTTTGTTTTGGAGGTGTTAAAATTTACAAACTTTTGCAACATAGGGAACGTTACTGAATACAATAATCAAACGAACGTTGGTAATGAACGATAATACTTAGGACAAGAACAACACATATAAGATTCGCCAATGGCGCGTAGAAGTAGTAGTCAGATGCTAGACGTGAGTCAAGTGAATTCCACAATGAATATCCAGCTGCAGGATATCTACCAACCGCCCCATGCGGTCAGATGTAGCATAAGACCGAATTTAATGTGTGGTGTCCGTGGCCGTAGGCTCGGCCATAGATTCCCATAAAACGGGGTCGAACAGCTACTTCCCGAGACGAGACCCTGTCCCACGACACAGCCTCGTCTGGGTATCCTCCATGCTCGGAGCCAGAGAGTCCGACTAACACAGCTGACCAACATACAGTATTTAGTACTGTATTTATGTGAATGGGGACATACACATTATCGTCCGTAGGCATGCTACAACAAAAGCATTTCTTGCTCCAGATAAATTCTGATTGGTGGTTCTTTTCAAGAACAGTTGACAGATTTACTTTGTCAGATCTGTCTAATTTGCTCCTAAGTGAGGAGTAAATGGTTGTGTCATCTGCATAAATGCCTAATTGGGAACTGATGACCCCGGAGATGACGATCAGAGAAAGCTGTCCGAATGGAACTTCTTTCTTTCTAATGGAATACAGAGTGGATGGAGATGATTCTCCACTACGCGCATTGCATGGAAAGCTGTAGTTGTAAAGGTCTGAACAAATGGGAGTAGGGAATATAGCTCGTGGGAACATTTTCCATGGAAATAACGATAGAATAGAGAGAGGCTTAGCTGTAAAGGTCTGAACTGGTGGAACTAGGGAATGTAGATCGCCGAAACATTTTACATGGAAATAGCGATACAAATGCGATAATTTCGTAATGTTGCGTCTGTGGGAAAAGGATTGTAGGGTGGGAAATTATTCACCCCTTTCAAGTCCGCGTAAACGCTTTTTTTGTTGAATTATGAAGGCTAAGGTAGCTCCACCCCAGATATGGAGGCAATAGTCCATTGGCACCGTTCTTCACACACCTCAAAGAAAAGAATATTAAACTATTTTAAAAATTATTTATTTTAATTTTATAAGTAAGTGTTTTAGGCAAACATATGTAAATAACTTAGTAAATGTTTATAAATTTGTGAATAAAAATATTTTTATATCTATTTCTTTAAAAATCGGAAAAGGATAAATATTGCATTTCGTTATTCTAAATACAATTGTATTAGTTTTTAGAATGTTGTAAATATAAAATCAACTTGTAAATAAACAATTTAATAAATAAATAGTGTTTAATTTTTTATTGTAAATTTTCAAGAACAGAATGGGATGAACTTTACAGAAGAGTGAAAAAAAAAATGAAAAAGTGCTCTTAGAGTAATTGAAACAAAGAATAGATTCAATTATCAAACTCATACTTTGAGAAACTTTTGCAACGAATGCCAAAAAATTGTGCTGCAGTAATCAAGGCTAAGGAGGATATTTAAAATTTAATCATAAAATTCTTTTAGTCATAATAAAATTTCTAATAAAAATCACATCTCACTTTTTTAACCATGTCTAATAAGCTCTTATTTTATGTACAAAACAACTACTTTTTCGGCCCCAAAATGACGATGGTTCGCCTCAAACATTTGAACTGTAGTGTATGAGTGGACAATTTTGAATTTCCGGCAAGGTTATTTAGGCTCCCCTCTTTTTCATGTCATTTGGAAAGGCATGAATTCACTTCTCCCTGCACTCCTATTACCATATATATATATATATATATATATATATATATATATATATATATATATATATGTTATAATTATTTTTTTTATTCCTTCTCTACGTAAGAGTTCTCATGTTTCAAAAATAGTAGCTAAAATACCAGCTCTATTTCATCCTCAAGCGAATTTTGGAATAACTGATCTCATAATTTACGGAGCTTTATAAGCATATACATTCGTAATATGAATTACATGAAAACAGTGAAACCAATTATTGTAATAAGGGGCGAAAGGGTGAACATATTGTATCAACATATTAGTTACTTTCGGAAAGAGGTTAAGTTAAGGTAGGGTCAGGGTGTCTATTTTCAAGTGAATGATGACATCAGTTTGACGATTATCGTCTGGTCTGTTTCAACGACAGAGAGTTGTTGGCATTATTGTTACGCTGTTAAATTCGTATTTGTAAACTTAAATTTTTTCTAAAAGGTAGCTTGTATATAAATACGTCGTATTGAACTACAATTTGTTTTTGACGACTTCATAAAAGGGTTTTCTTATCTTATGATTGGGTTGAGCTTTTAAACCTTTTGCTTGAAATTGAAATTGTTTATAGTCTATGAAATTTTAAAATTTTTAAGCTAATTATTTAAAGCGAAAATTTGTTGATGTCAGCAAAAAACCGTTAACTCATCTCTATGATTTATAAATTTTTGTTTTTTAGAAACTTAATAATGTGTAGTTTTTCATGTACGCATAAAGGGCATGGTTTCATCCCAGGTTTTACAAGTTCTTGTTCTATTTATTATTTTTCATTTTACTTTTGGTGTTTTATTTGTTTCTTTTAAATGTTAAAAATATTTAGAGAGGGATGTCTGATTTCGATTTCTAATATTACTAAAGAAGCTTTTGTATTGTCTCCACCTAATTTTAAATTCATTCTTCGTGGATCCTATATATATCATTTCAATGTTAGAACTCTCATTGGATGAGATTGTGCATTCGTATACCACAGATTCTATGCCGCATTTATCTTCTAACGGACAATTCTTCTGGTTTCTACAATCACATAATTTTTCATTATTTTTGTCTAATTTTAGTTTAGGGTTTTTATTAATAATATTTTGGCATGCGTGTTCTTCCAGGGTTTTATTATAATGTTTTTTTTTTATAATTCTTTCTAGATTTTCAGTGCAGCTTTAGCTTAATTTTAAGGTGATTTTATTAAAGATCTTGCTAAGTCTGCTATCAGTAAGAAAGTGTTTTTCAATTAAAGCTAGGAATTTTTGTCCTAGCTTAATATTAACCATTTGTTTGAATGGAGGGTATACCAAATGATTTTTCTTTTCCTGTGTTTATTCTGGTTAGTCCTATTGTTTCTATAAATAATGTTAGCATTTTTGTATTCACTATTTTTAGAGCTGTGTTGTGAAAATTACTGTGTTGTTGGGAGATTTCTTCGTTTGTGGAGTTCATGCTGATTTTTTCTCTATTGAAAAGGGTATATGCTTAATTATAGTTGGAGGGTGGTTTGCGCTAGGGTATACATACAAGGGGGTTAGCGTTAGGTTTTCTGGAAGGTAGGTATACGTTGTTCATTAAGTCATGAGTTACGTCGAGGAAGTTTACCCTTTTCAAATTTTGTATTGAGGGTAGTTTTTAAATTTATTTTTCAGAATTCATTATATATTATCTTTCTAATTTTATCTATTTTAAAATTTGTGGAATTCCTCACTACCATGAGCCCACCATCGCTCTATAGCCCGATGTCCTTAATGTCTAATTCACAGTGCGGGGTTAGATTGTATAGTATAAATAGACCGACAAGGTGCAGAGTCTAAAGATCCCATGGTGATATCAAAATGGTCTTCAGTGATTTTAATCCATTGGTCACAATTATGAATGAGGACAAATTTTTTGGCACTAATTATTATGTTCATTTCTTCCTCTGTTAGGTCCATAATAAACATAATTCTTAGTCATCGGCGAGATAATCCCTGTTGCAGACACTTGCTCAGGCACAATAGTGTTTCATTAGATTTCACAGAACCAACTTGTGGTTTAAATTGCAACTATGCTGATTGAAACATGGTTTCACATTCTAGAAGAGATCAGGATGTGCTGAGAGTTCCTACCCAAGCACCGAACACAGTTTTCACTCACATGGCTTAGGTGAAACCATGGGATAGTTTACAGGCACTTCCTTACGAAGGCGCGCACTGGGATAAACTTCACAAGCAGATATTATCAGTAAGTCTCCTCAATCAAAAATGAACCATGATTAGATTTGAATCCGGGTGTCATGCTCCGAAACTTCGTATTATGTTAATTTCTTTCTTTCTCTCTCTGTGTTTATATATATATATATATATATATATATATATATATATATATATATATATATATATATATGTGTGTGTGTGTGTGTGTGTGTGTGTGTGTGTGTATGAGCATTACACCGATTTTTACATGAAATCTAATTTAACTATACTCTATCACAATTACGCAATATCTATCTATCTATCTATCTATGTGAGCCGTTTCGTACACACACACACACACACACACACACACACACACACACACATATATATATATATATATATATATATATATATATATCACTGTCTAGTCATGCTTATCGTGTACTATTCATATTTATGATACGAAGCTTATCTCTCTGTCTATCTATCTGTTACTCTGCCTACCTCTCTCAGATTGTTCATATCTATCTATCTATCTATCTATCTATCTATCTATCTATCTATCAACGTTTATCACTTGTAATCTAATTTTAACTCTATTGTGCAATATATATTCTTCGGTTTAGTAAACTGTTAAGTTCACAAATTGCCTGCCCATCCTAATATGCCTAATATTGCATATAGCGATTGATTCGCATTTTATTTAATGCGATACCCGTAGCATATCATTGATTGCAATACGCATATTAACATGTAAAATATACAAATATAAAAAAAGATGGACGGGTATTAGAAAGAATTCGATTTCGAAAACTTTATTCGTCATCCTTATTTTTCCATTAGTTTTCTTTACCTGTTTCCTTAATCTGCGTTTCGTTCAAAAGTTTTTGTTCGAAGACTTTTTGAACGTTACAGTAGAGTGGTTGGAATGAATAAAGCGCCGTCCACGTATTTAAGACATGGTCTCATGACTATGACTTAAATACGTGCACGCGCACTGCATTTATTAAAATATGTAATATACGAAATATCTCTCTCCCTCCTCATACATATATATATATCCGGTGCAATGATAACGAAAATAATATATAAATTCCAATGTTTGCAGGAGAAAATATATACTATTGAACTTTTGAACAACACCCAATTATTAAATCAAAGATATGAAACCACCGTTTTTTGTAGACATATTGAGGATCTAACATTACAATCATGCTAAATTCTTAAATCTCAAACTCTAAACGTTTAAAATTATAACTCAGCTCCGTTGATATACTTCCTACACTCTTATATACCTCTCCAGTAATTTATCCTAGATTATGATTTTTAAAATATTTTTGCGCATGTATATTACTAGTAATACTTTCAGATAAATTGTTTTATACCCATACTTATTCTACACGTTATACTTTCCGATAATAGGTCAAAATTAGATTATAAATGTTATATTAATATCCCATACATTTTTATATATTTTTCTACTTATATTTTAATTTCTAAATAAAAACTATTTTTTAAAACACAAATAACTTATATACACAGCATACCAAGAAGAAATCACCACTTCTAAATTGATTAATTTACAAAACACTTTCATTGATTACAGAATTAGTAGCTCTAACTCCAACATAAATATATGCAATTCAGATTTAGCTTGTTTTTTTTATAATAACCAAAAAATAAAAAAATATTTCCAATTACTCATATAACTATCGTTAAAATTTATCCCTCCTACTTCTTTCATCGTATTACTATCTCCTGTTCCCTCTTTTCTTCCCCCACCTCTCACTCTTAGGACACTTGTGAAATGCTGTGCCTAAACTTTTGACCGTTGTTATCGACAAGGAATCATTTAACACCTCACCCATCCTTCAACAAACTGCTATCAACGAGCACTATTGTATCACTCCGTCACCGTTTTGCTTAATGAAAAAACAAATGGAAAAAAAGGAAGTGACGTTTCACATACAGCTTTCTGACAAGCAAAATTGTTCATAACTATTTTTGTTTTTCATCAGTTGAGGTGTAATTGAAATGCACCGAAACGATATTGCATTTTTGTAGTGAGTAAACTGCTTTTTTCTATATGATAAAATTATAACACACACACACACACACACACACACACACACACACACACACACACACACACACACACACACACACGCTAAGGATCGGAAGTTCATGAATATTGAAATAAAGTTCATATATATATATATATATATTATTCGAGGATCATTTTCAACTTATTCAAGATGATCTTCGCCCTCTCTAACCTTCT
The DNA here is from genome assembly GCA_964036315.1 of Acanthosepion esculentum. NCBI lineage: Eukaryota > Metazoa > Mollusca > Cephalopoda > Sepiida > Sepiidae > Acanthosepion > Acanthosepion esculentum. Next base: position 31,541,240 of record OZ038503.1, on the reverse strand, counting down.
AATTTTCTGTCCTGAAGTAACAAGCTGTGTCACAGGTTTCACTTACGGTTTCATTTTCAAGTCTTTTTTCACTGTTCTTTTGACCGTCATAGCTGAAACTCCTCTCTCACGTGCCAAACGTCTCATGGATTGAATTGAGTATTTTCTAATTGATCTCTTTATCTCTAAGTTGAAATGATGATAACCCTTCCTGTTGTGACCTCCTGATTCAGTTTTCCTATCTACTGTTCCCTCTTTTTTAAACATATTCACCGTTCTCTTGATGGTTCGTGAATGGACTTTGATGATTGAAGCCAGAGTTTGAATGATGGTACCTGAATGATCCTTTTCCTCTCACCATTGCTCATTTGGGAAGATAGTAGGGATAACGCAAAACGATTATGACCTGTTCTCTTCTGAATAACTCAAAGGGTTTTTCAGTGATTCTTACAATAAATGGTGTCAAGACGGTTAAACGTCTTATCTGAAACCCTGGAAAAAATGAACTCTATTAGTTTAGCGGTTTTTAGATATTAAACATTTTGTGGGATGGACAGTTACGCTGTTACACGATTTGGACAATTTTGCTGTTATACTGAAATGTTGTGTTCCTAAAAGTATTAATCTAGAACAGAGAAAAGGAAGAAGAAAGCGAGAAAAGACAGACAGATAAAGCTAGAAAAATAAATATTCGAATAGATTTCACAATCGGCTTTAAAACAAATCAAAATAAGTAGACTTCTTAGCTGTGAGTCCAAGTATCCACAACGATATATATCAAGTGTTCAGAAAACCAACGACAACTCACTTTACATAAACGCTACTTCTAACTACCCAACTCAGCATAAAATTCCATAAAATTTCTATGAGCCATAAATTATCCCCGACAATTGGTTAAATGAAAAGATTTTCAAAGAAGCAAAAACCAATATGAAATATCACTTTTTGGCAAAATTTACATTTGGATTTCGCAGAAAAAAGTCAGCAGAAAGAGAAGCATCATATCGTTGAACTGAAACTATAATATAATATATAAACATGTTAAAATAAATATACGCAAAAATTTTCCTCAAACGCATCGACAAATCCTTCCCTAAACCAAGCAAAACGCTCAAATACTCAAAAGAAATAATTTACAACTTTCTCTAAAGCTGCACCGAAAACAGGCTACAAACCTGCAAAAGCAAAGTGAAAAATCACTAGTACACGACAAATAACTACAACACTCTCCTATAACCGAAAAATGAAGCACGGATGCTCACTACAAGTTAACTGCTTGCAAAACAACGTAATATAATACGCTACGGTAAGATCTTAAGAAAATTCAGAAAAATATATATGAATGAAAGATATCTGGAAAAGAGACGCTACCAACATAAAACGATACAAAACCATCAAAGAATGTATAGAAACTAACAAAAGACTAAAAAAAAAAGTTAAAACACACTAAATAAAATATTAAAACAGATCCAACTTGCAGGAAGAACTCAAAATGGCGTAACCTTTGCCTATAGGGGAAAATATCGATAATCACCTTTCCAGAAATTATAAAATCTTTGACAAAAATGTAATTATATATATAATACAAACATAGAAAAATATGATAACATATCGATATAAGCAATTACACGCACACACACACACACACACACACTATAAATGTGAAAATTTCTATTTTTTCAAGTAAGCATAAGAAACAAGGTTCATTTAATGATCTTACAAGTTCTAGTAATTTTGATGCTTTCCATTTTATCGTAGGAGTTTTATTAACTTCTTTTAAATTCAAAAATATTTAGAAAGAGACGTATTATATTCATAAGTACTATAAGATATGAAGGATAAGTACTATTGGTGGAGGATAAGATATGAAGGATAAGTACTATTGGTGGAGGATAAGATATAAAGGATAAGTACTATTGGTGGAGGATAAGATATGAAGGATAAGTACTATTGGTGAAGGATAAGATATGAAGGATAAGTACTATTGGTGAAGGATAAGATATGAAGGATAAGTACTATTGGTGAAGGATAAGATATAAAGGATAAGATACGTTTATAAGTACTATAAGATACAGGGGTTGGACAAAATAATTGAAACACTTGTTAAATTCAAAGAAAATTTTTTTAATATGGGGTTGGTCCTCCTTTATCCTCACATACAGCTTTAATACATCTATAAATGGAATCATATAGCTTCCTGACTTCATTCAGAGGAATTTTCAGCCATTCTTCCATTAACACCTGCTCCAGCTCTTTAAGACACAACGGTGGAGGATAGTGGCTCCTAATTTGTCGCTCCAAAATGCACCACAAATGTTAAAAAATATTGACATCTGGAGATTGGGGAGGCCACTCCATATGTTCTAGCTCACTTTCATGCTCTTCATACCAATTCTTAATCACTCGAGCGGTATGTATTGGAGCATTATCATCTTGGAAGATGCAGCCACCACCAGGGAATGAAGTCTAGGTCATGGATGAACATGATCTCCCAAAATGTTCAGGTAATCCTTGCTGTTGATTCTACCATGCAGGGCAACTATTGGACCGAAACATTTCCATGATATGGCGGCCCAAACTATCACTGATCCACCTCCATGCTTCACTATTGGAAGAAGGCAGTCAGGGCTGTAAGTTTCTTTGGGCTGCCTCAAACATATAAACTCGCTCTGAAGTTGGGAAAAGAGAAAAACTGAACTTGTCTGAGAATATGACTTGCTTCCGTTGGTGTGCATACCAGGCATTGTGATCTCTGCACCACTTCAACCACTTCTGAATTTTGTGAGTGGAGAATAGAGGTTTCCTTACGGCGGCTCTTCCATGACATCCAGCCTTATGGAGCTCACGATGAACAGTTTAACTAGAAACTGGACTATTCAGATGATTATTCAACTCAGCAGTCACTTTGGCCGGGGTAGTCCGATGTTTATCTTACGTATTTACAATAGATATAACCTGCAATTACGAATGTTTTAGTTAAAGTTCTTTAATATAATAGGTCTTTGAAATATAGGAGTGGAATTTGCACCTGTTCCAATTATTTTATCCAACCCCTGAAGGATACTATTGGTGAAAGAAAAGATATAAAGGATAAGATATGTTTATAAGTACTATAAGATATGAAGCAATTATATCTATTGTAAATACGTTTATTTATCTAATTGTCTTTGTCTTATTTATTTTTATAATTTAGTAAAATTTAAGCTAAATGCGTGACCTCTCTGAGTTCGAAAATGGGCAAATTGTTGGAGCTCGGATGGCAGGAGCCTCGATCACTAAGGTTGTGAACTGTTTGGTTTTACAAGAACTAACATATCAAGAACTATGACACAATTCGAGAAACAGGGAAAAACCTCTAGCAACCGTAGCAATTCGGGCCGGACTTGCAAAATTACTGACAGGAACCGACGTGCATGAAACGGAATGTGGCAAAAAAATCATCGGACTACTGCAGCACAGACGGTGCAGACCATCAACGAGCTGGGCTGGGAACTGCTCCCTCATCTCCCTTACAGCCCAGACCTTGCCCCTTCAGACTTTCACCTGTTTTGGCCCTTGGAAGCGTTCCCGAGAGGCACGAAGTTTAAGTGACGATGAAGTCAAAAGTATTGTGAGCGACTGGCTGAGACATCAGTCCAAAGATTTTTACGCTGAGGGAATACGGAAGCTTGTGCACAGATGGGAAAAGTGTGTGACAGTGCTGGGAGACTACGTTGAAAAAAGAAAAGAAAAAGTAAGCTTCTATTTGAATTAGAAGTTCTTATACCGAAAAATTCACCTTATTTATTGAATGACCCTCGTACACACACACATACACACACACACACACACACACATATATATATATATTCATCTCTATATCTATATATAGTTAACACACACCCAATGAGATCTATAAATCAACAGAAAAAAAAGAAGCTCGAACTCACATCAAGTCCACCGGACATAACCGCATCGTTCCCCATAATCTTTTTATTTCTAAAACCTGACTATATGGATGGTTATAATCCATGTGTCTGTTATGAATACGCCATTTTGTTTATTGTTGGCAACAATTTTCACCCACCCACAAACACATACACGAACATAACTGAAGTCAAATATATTCTTACCGTGAATGACGATCCCTAATAATTTCAAAATATTATCGTGGTCAAAAGAACTCATTATTTCCACTTCTCTTTCAAAATCCTTCTTCACTTCATTGGACACTTCTTCTTTAAGGACTTTCACTGCCACTTTATTTGATGGTCCTTCACTAGCTGCCATCTCTCCTAAAAAACAGACAATATGAAATCAATATTCAAGAAGGCCGAAAAGTGTGTTTTATACCGTAAAGAATAATATTCGGTCAATATTCAGGTACATCTAAAAGAGCATCTTATACAATAGAGAAAGATTTGCAATCAGCATTCAGGTAGGTCTAAAGGTGCGTTTTATACAATAAAGAAACATATTTGATCCATATTCACATGGTCTAAAGGTGCGTTTTATAGAGAAAAATATGCGATCATTATTCAGGTAGGTCTAAAGGTGCTTTTTATACAATATAGAAAATGCGTTTAATATTCAGGTCTAAAGGTGCTTTTTATACAATATAGAAAAAATGTGTTCAATATTCAGGTCTAAAGGTGTGTTTTATACAATATAGAAAAATGTGCGTTTAGTATTCAGGTCTAAAGATGCTTTTTATACAATATAGAAAAAATGTGTTTAATATTCATTATGGACAGCAGAGAAACGCTGAAGATGCAGAAATAATAAATTTTAAATGCTGACATTTTGAAGTAAGATATACATATATATTCCAAGTCGTATTTGTTCGTGTGGAATGAAATGAAGATAATAAACACAAACATTGAAATCAGGCTTTGCTGATCATATATAGAGGAAAAAACATTTGTTATTAATCTCTGTGGAATGAAGTCAAGATAATAGACATAAACATTGAAATCAGGCATTGCTGATGATATATATCGAGGGAAAAGTGTCCCTCAGTCCCTCTGGAATGAAGTCAATATAATTGACAGAAATATTAGAATCAGGCATTGTTGATCATATATAGAGGAAAAAGGGTGTTCATCAGTCCCTGTGGAATGAAGTCAAGATAATATGCAGAAACAGTGAAATCAGGGATTGCTGATAATATATAGATGAAAAAAGTTTGACTACAATTCCTTATGAAATGATGTTAAGGTAATAAACGATGAATGACTGGAAAATATGTTAACGGAAAAATCAACGTTTATATTATGCAAGCCAATCTCCTCAGGGTTAGTATGGAAATAAATAATAGTATATTTTATTAAGAATGAAAGGACACTAAGAGATTCTACGACTTGAGTCAGGACACGTACATTCCATCCATCTGAGTGCAGATATTAGGTTTAATATTCCAAAATTAAACGACTGGATTGTTCAAAACTTTAATCCTCGTGAATTAAAGGGTTGGTTAAAAAAGTCTTGTTCTTCTGGTGGCAGTTGTGAGTTCAATTTCGAGGTCTGGTAGTGACGAGCAGTCATATACTTTACTTCAGTGGAAGAGCGAATAATCTTGTTAGTATTCAAGTTATGAAAAATTCCCTAACCTCGGAAAAGGAGATGAGAATAATCTGTCCTTGTTGATTGAATAAAGTATTCTGTTCAAAATTTGAAGTGGGTTACAGAGTACGTCAGACACCTGCAGAGCACAGGGGATGAAGTATTAAGAATATGACAATCGAGATGGAAATTAAAAAATACAATGCTTTAGTAATCAGGATGCAATCGATTCTGGCTTTCCCCAAATTAATTTTTTTATTAGCAGTGAATTGCCATGAATTCTTCGGAAAGATAGCGAAGTGATTCACTGTCGCCTTCTCCTTGGTCTTGGATTCAGACTTTTCCTTCACGTAGAGTCCTCTCTGCTATTTGACACATAGCCGTGGGAAGACGAGATGGATTCATGTCTTTCTCAAGGGTGTTTATGCGAAAGTGAACGCAGCAGTCTAATCCAGGATTTGAACGCGGCTCGACGAGCCCATCTTCCGTGTCGATAACGGGATTGTCCGGATTATATGTGATACAACAATTATCATTACTTATTTTAATTTTAATGAAGAAAAATTATTGGAAATGTTTACACACGCCTAATTCGTTGAGTTTTGTTGAAAAGATGTAAAATTAAGATCTGAATTTTTTTGTACTATTGCTCACCATATACAAGAGCCACTCAAGGTAGCGTTTTACTTACTGAAGTTGTTGGAAGGGCGAAAGTAAGAAGAACATATGATGGGGATATGTAGATTTGAAGATTGTGGTGATCGGGGAAGTATCCTCTTAGATCCGCTTGTTCAATAAAGTAACAGTACTGAGGAAGTGAGTGCCCGGGGGAACTGCTTCATTACTAATGGAATACGAAAGGAATGAAGTTGAGTCGACCCTATGTAGCGGGCATGACGGATCATAGCTGCGAAGGTCTGGGTTGCAGGAGCGAACATATGTGGCTGGTATGAACATTTGCAATGGAAATAGCAAGAGAGTAATGATAGGCTAACAACGTTTCGTCTGTGAGGAAAGGGGTTGTAGGGTGGAAAATAATTTATCACCCACAAGGCTGCATAAACACTTTTGAACTCTGTCAGGACTGGAAAGTGAGGATTATGTAGCTCCAGCCCAGATATGGCAGAAATACCTAATTTTTGGTTTGATTTGGTTCTTGTAATGATAGCAGGAGGAGCGTGTGTTACAGAGTATCCCGTCGGGAGTTAGATTTTTGCCAGGTCATAAAAATGGCCGAATTTTTGTTATAAAGTCAACAGGTGCCCATAGCCTATTCCGAAGAGCTGATTGGATTCGTGGTTCTCAGATGGACATTTGATTAAATAGCAACCAGTGTTTTGGGCAAGCATCAAGTCGCAAAAACAACTTCCAATTTATATTCCGTCTCAGTCTTCTTCGAGCTATAAACACGTTCAAACCTTTCAAATGCTTAATATGAGGCCCTTTTTTTCCCCCAGAAGCTGCGTTCGTATATCGGCGGCTATAACTGGTGTGGCTCTCGGCAATTTCATTTTCAGCGAACGGTGAAATAGAATCAGAAGCAATGTATATATAATTACGAATATCTTGCCATGAGAGGACCGCCGTAATAGACCTTTATGCAGCGCGTCTCTTTAGGACGTGGGTGATCATGGCTCTCCACAACATCCTAGGGGCTTACGGCCACATCACGTTGAAGCACCTGTTCCCGTATGATAACCGAAGTTAAGCAACATAGAGCCTGGTCAGTACCTAGATGAGTGACTGTGAATACCAGGTCCTGTAAGGTTGAATATGCGGGTGGTGTAACGGGTAACTGACAGGAAATGGAACGATTATATTGAATCAGTTGCTAGGTCTGCTGCTAGAAAAGCTGGTTCACTGTATTGTGTCAGACAATTTCTTTCTCGACAGAATCTATTTTAACACATTTATAAGTTTACCATTCGCCATATATTGAATATTACTGTCGCATCTGGTCTGGGGCTTCTGTTATGTATTTAGAAAATCTTTATAAAATACAAAGAAGAAACTGCAATGTCAGCGGTCTTGACCTGGCATCTCTGCTTCATTTATTTCCTCACCTCTGTAACGTAGCTTCCCTGTGTCTTTTCTATATTTTCATGGTAATTGTTCTGAGGTACTTTCTTCTTTGGTACCTAGACTCTATGAATTTAAACACAATATTAGATCGGTTGCTAAGCCGCATTATTTTACAGTTGAAATGGCTAGATGCAACCGTAAGTTTTAAGCTAATAGTTTCTTCTCCCGCACTTCTCACTTGTGGAACTCTCTTCTGACATTGTGCTTTCCAGGCATATCGCACTGAAACCTTTCTATATAACCACAGAACTTAAGCAATGTCAACCATGTTCAGTACCTAGATGGATGACAGATTTAGAATACCAGCTGGGATGTGCGGTGGTCTAATGGATAATGACCCAGATTTGCTGATCGGAGAGCCGAGTTCAAATGACAGTTGGGTTCGTTGTATTTACTTACGCACAAATACACTTGGGAAAGGTATGAATCCGCATCTTTTCTCCAAAGCTATGGGTTAATTAGTGAGACTTGTACCATAAAACCATTATTATCACAAAAAATCTTACAATCTGAAAACATTTTCTGGTTTTAAATAACCTGTAAAGACTGATAAGCCGTAATCAATCGCACTTCTCACCTATGGAACTAACTTTCAATTTGTTTCTTCCCTGCCGCCTACAATCTACAAAAAATTAAATGCAATGTCAACCGCCATCTTCTCTCTACCTGAATTTTTTAATGAGGTAAAATATAAATATCATAATTAATTTATCGAGTTTAGAATAATCCTCAACAGAATGCAGAAATCACTGGACGGCCGTTTCATCCTATTTTGGGAGTCATCATCATTGCGCATCCACTGCAGAGAATCGAACCCATACCGTTAGGATATAACACAAGCGTCATACCCAAAGGACCAACCGGTCTCGGTGACGAAAAGGTAACAAACCAGACTTGATATAGCGCGACAAATTCACAAATTCCGTATCGTCACTCATTCGAGTGTACTTGTACAAACGGACTGTGCCCCCATGAGTCACGTCTTCTATTCCCCAAGCCGCTCCATCCGGTGCATTAGAAGCCGGTTCAAGAAAGGATATATATATATACAGAAATTAAGGGGGATTTGAATAATGATAATTAATTCATCGAGTATAGAAGTATCCTCAACAGAATACAGAAATTTCTCTCTCTCTCTCTCTCTCTCTCTCTCTCTATATATATATATATATATATATATATATATATATAGCATTTTTGTGTATGCATACTTCTTTTATGCAAGCTCTATTAAAGACGACTGGCGAAGTACTGCGATTAAACTTTTTATTCAGTCTTTCTTGAGTTCGTATAAGAGTTGTCTAAATGTTCTATATATCCTAGCACGTTCGGTTATTCTATTAGACATTATCAAGAATGATTTTTAAAAACTTTTTTACTGAATATGTAGATCTGTTATATCCCGTACCTATTAACATTAACGGGTATGTCCCAATGGACATTATTTTAAGTGGGGGTAATATGATGTCTTATAAGTCTACCACTAACAGTGGTTTACCTACTTCATGCCGCTGGCGAGTATTGTACTTTGTTGATGATATAAAGATTACCATTTCATTCGCAAACTCAGTTTCGGTTATTACTCATTCAGTAACCCTTTCTAGGTTACAACATTATCTATAGTGATGGGAAAGATTTTTTTATTGTTTAAACACAGCCAGCACATTGTGGCCGTGTTTATAATTAATATTATTGATTGTTGGCTATTTCTTTGTTTATTGTTAATGCAAAAACGGCTATAAATAATGGATTTTTTCGGTATATCTACCTATTCTCGCTCTCTCCCACCCCGCTACCTTTCTCAGTCTGTTCGTATCTATCTATCTATCTATCTATCTATCTATCTATCTATCTATCTATCTATCTATCTATCTATCTATCTATCAGTCTGTTCGTATCTATCTATCTATCTATCTATCTATCTATCTATCTATCTATCTATCTATCTATCTATCTATCAGTCTGTTCGTATCTATCTATCTATCTATCTATCTATCTATCTATCTATCTATCTATCTATCTATAAGTCTGTTCATATCTATCTATCTCAGTCTGTTCGTATCTATCTATCTATCTATCTATCTATCTATCTATCTATCTATCTATCTATCTATCTATCTAACTATCTGTTCATATCCATCTCAGTCTGTTCGTATCTATCTATCTATCTATCTATCTATCTATCTATCTATCTATCTATCTATCTATCTATCTATCTATCTATCTATCAGTCTGTTCGTATCTATCTATCAGTCTGTTCGTATCTATCTATCTATCAGCCTGTTCGTATCTATCTATCTATCTATCTATCTATCTATCTATCTATCTATCTATCTATGTCAGTCTGTTCGTATCTATCTATCTATCTATCTATCTATCTATCTATCTATCTATCTATCTCAGTCTGTTCGTATCTATCTATCTATCTATCTATCTATCTATCTATCTATCTATCTCTGTTCCTATCTATCTATCTATCTGCCCAAATCGTCCAAATATTCTTCAGTGGAAAATGATACCGACACTTCAAACTTGGTCGTCAAGTCGTTAGACTTTTTCGACATTTTTCGGCAGCCTTCAACAAGCAAAACATCTGAAAATGTTGAACGCTTGCGAGACTCAATCAGGGGATATGGATGATTGACGGATATTTTCCCATCAGATTCGAGTTTTGATTTTCAAGGCAGAGAACTAAAAATATCTAAATAATAATAGCAATAGTAATAATAACCATTTCCTGGAATTGTTCTCCGTCCAGTGCTGAAGTCGGTTGAAGTTTATAAAAATGTTTCTTTTAGAACATTTTTTCGCAAAATAGGTTTCTCAATTTCACTGTCATAGTTCTTTTCAGTACTGATTAGAGTTCCTTCCTAACTTTTTGTTTAGAGTAGCGTGGAAGGTTTTTTAAAGCTTTAAATTATAATTTATATTATAAATTTTTATACTATAAACATATAAAATACCAGCAATAAATAAATACTACTAATAAATAAATAATATATAAATAATAATTCAATAATTTAATAAATTTAATAATTTAATAAATTTAATAATTTAAATAATGAGTTAATAATTATTAATAACTAATAGCTAATAATAGTTAATAATTAATAATATATATTAATTATGTAATAGTTAATAATTATTAATAATTTAATAAATTTAACAATTTATAATTTAATAATTAAATATTAATTTCGTAATTAAATACTACTAATAAATACTAGTATAAAAATACTATACTTTTTATTTATAATTTAAAAAAAAATTAATGTTTCTCTTAAAATATTTTTTGAGAAAATAGGTTTCTAAATTTCAGAGTTATCGTTCTTTTCAGTACTGGTTAGAGTTTCCTTCCTAATCTTTTGTTTAGAGTTGTTGGAAGGTTTTGTTTATGCAATTATTTTCTCTTCGTGTTACATGTACCAAACATTTTAGCCGCTGCTGTTGTTGAAAGCCCTCAAGTGAATGTTCTATTATTTGGTACAGTTCGTCGATTGTGATACGGTGGCACCAATCTGTGAGATCTGATCAAGGATGGTCCCCGGTAAGACCTACAGGATTCTTTCGCTGGAAGCTATTTTCAAGCAGAGATCGGAGAAAGATGTTGCATAGAGCTTGTAGTTTAGGTATTTCTTCAGGCTCCTTATATTCTTTGGCATGATATAATTAATGCCCCTTATATTATATTAGTATTAAAAACATAAAAAATGAAATAAATAAATCAGTCGCATTCTTTTTAAGCAGCTTCGTTTCACCTATAGGACGTAAATATAATACAAATTTAAACAGACAGATCTTGCCGATTCTTTTAAAGCAAACTTGTTCATATATATATATATATATATATATATATTATGAAATGGACAAAGTTCGACAATTATTTAAAGATATTTTTATGTTTAACATTCTTTTTATAGATACAAGTACTTAAGTAAATGCTCTGTTTATAATAAACAGTATCAAATAACATTTACCGGCCTGAACATCCGAGAAATTTTCATAGTAAATATTTGTCCTCCACAGGATTCGAACCTGTATCCTATACGGAACCGTCATATAGCCTGACGTATCTTAACCGTTTCGGCCACTAAGGATCGTTCGGTTGGCAAATGTCGAATTTACTGCTTATAAACTTCAATCTTCCACGAATCTTAGTCCCCTTGGTATTTAGATTAATCCCCAAGAACGCTATTTTATTGTTGATTCTTCAGAAGCCATGAGCAGAAAAGATTTAAAGACACTTTGACATAAACATATCAGGGCAGAAAAATTATTATTGTCACGTGACTTCTGCTCAACCAATCATAGAACTGACTGCTTCCTTTAAAAAAAGAGTAGGCTGAAAAATCCACTGTCGATGTAAAATTATCTTGTCTGCCTGCTACTAATTATTTTTGACACAGAAGAATTAGAGAAAGAGGTAAACAGTGAAGAGGAGGACGCAGAAAAGAAAGATTGACAGAAAGCGAAGGAAGCGAGAGGATAAAGGAACAAAGAGGTAAAATGCAAAGAGGTCCGAGGACAGAGAAAAAGAATAATAAAAAAAGAAAGGCGAAAGAAAAGAGAGAAGAAATGAAGGAAAAGAAAACAAGTAGCTGATAAAAACAAAAATAAGATGTAAAAAGGCAATGTAAAAACAAGTATAAATTAAGTGAAAAAGATATATATATATATATATATATATATATATATATATATATATATATATATATATATATATATATATGTATAACGATGTTAACGAAGACTAAAAAATGAAACAGAAAAATAATAAAAAAAAACGTGGGAAAGTGAAGGAGAAAAATCAGGGGAAGAAGAAAAGTGAAAGTGAATAAGGCTGTGCAGAATAACAAGTAGAAAGACAAAAGGAAGAAAGAGAAGTTAAAGCGAAGAGAAAGAAAACGTAGATAAGCAGAAGAATCAGATGAAAGGGAAAGTATAAATAAGAAGAAAATGAAAGTGTCGAAAATAAAAAGAGAAGAAAAAGAATAGTGAAGGAGTAAAATGAAAGCGAAAGGGAAGATAAATTGAAAGGTAATAAGCAGAAAATAAAAATGAAAGAGAAGTAAAAACGTGAAAATCAAGTGGAAAATAAATGATGAAATGAAAGTGAAAGTGAAAGTAAAAGTAAAAGTAAGGGACTACTTAAAAAGTGAAGACGTAACAGAAAAAGTTGGGAAAAGCGCAGATAAATGAAAAGAGATATAAACGGAAAGAATAAAATGAAGATATGAAACCGTGAAAGAATGATAAAAAAGATTGGAGAAGAAGAAGAAGAAGAAGAAGAAGAAGAAAGAGAAGAAGAAGAAGAAGAAGAAGAAGAAGATACAGAAAGCTAAAAATGAAGATGTTATAAAAGAAAGAGATTACCTTTGAAGACTTGACCGAAAGCTCCTTCCCCAACCAATTCTAGCAACTTGATGGAATTGACGGGAATCTCTTTGACAAAGAACTTTTTACCGGTGATGTCATCGCTGTAAGAACTGTAGTAGCTGGGGTTCTTGTTGATGACATTCATTCGATCCAGAAGTTGCATGCTGTCAGCAGTCTTAATCACTTTCTCGTTTTTGACCCGATAGTGCTTCTGGTGCATTCTGCGCAAAAACAGCATCACACAGAGAAGACTGATGATGCAAATGACAACAATTGGCAGGAGGATCTGAAGAATCAGGTGCAAAGAGAATGTTTCCCCGTTGGGCTCGGTTATTAAACTTCCCGGTACGTCCTGTCATGAAAAATAAATAAAAAGGAAAATAACATTTTATTTGATTTTCATAGTAAACAATATTTACGAGAAGCATTAACAAACATAACGACATGCCTTAACAAATAAAAAAAAAGGCAGGCTTTCTGTTATTTCTTTATATTATATTCCAAAGTTTTACATGAACCTGTTTTAGTGTTTTTATTATTAGAATTCACAGTTACCCTGATGACAAGAAACATTAAGAGACAAGAAATCCAAAAGACCGTTCTCTTAGGCACTGCTCGCATATTAAAGCGCGATTCTGTCCAACCAAATAATCTATCACACCCTTATGGTAGCCCCAATTCCAAAAGATGAACTTCGCTCCATGAGTGACGAAAGCAGGCCGTTATGAAAAATCTCTGGATACTAGTACTATCACTACTACTATTAACTTATTTATTATGAGTGTTGTAAAAATATATTCTATCAAATATAAAACTACATATGACAACCTAGGTAAGTTTGCTGAATACAGTAATCACACGAAGGTTGGTAATGAAAGCTAATACTTAGGACAAGAACAACACATATAAGATTCGCCAGTGTCGCGTAGATGAAGTAGTCTACTGTTAGAAGTGAGTCAAGTGAATTCCACAATGAATCTCCAACTGCAGGATATCTACCAACCGACCTACGCGGTCAGATGTGGCACAAGGCCGAATGTAATGTGTGGTATCAGAACCAACAGGCTCAGCCAAAAATTCCTCGTAGACCCCGTATAAAACGTGGTCGGGTAGCTGTTTCCTGAGACGAGAATCTCCCCTTCGACGTAGCCTCTTATGGGGATCCTCTCTGCTCGGAGGCATAGATTTTGATCTGCACAGCTGGAGACGGATCTCCAACTGCAGGTTATCTACCAATCGCCCTACGCAGTCAGCTGTGACACAAGGCCGAATTTAATGTGGGGTATCCGAACTGTAGACTCGGCCAAAAATTCCCCGTAGACACCGTATAAAAAGGATTCGGGTAGCTGTTTCCCAAGATGAGACTCTGCCCTTCGACATAGCCTCGTCTGGAGATTCTCTCTGCCCGGAGGCATAGATTTTGACCAGAACAGCTGGAGACGAATCTCCGACTGCAGACCAACATACAGTATTTACTACTGTATTTATGTGAAGGGGGACATATCCATTATTGTCCGTAGGTATCCTACAACAATTAGCCAACTTGTAACTTTTATGGGAAGGAAACTTGAAAAAATGGCACGGACAGACTCAGATCTGGTTGAGGCATAGGGTCTGTGGTGATTTTAGTTGACATTACAAGACACTCAGACGACGACGACCAAAGCTAATTGCCCAGATCACATAGGGATCAAAGGCCACAAAAATAGAATGCGCATGCTTATTTCCACAGACTGGGGTGCAGGTTTGAATATCTTCAAAAACTCTAAGAGTGCAGCGTGCATGAGGTACAAATAAAAAAAATTCACACATGTGGACATTAATAAATGAAGTTGTATTTCGGGCCCTGGGTTTGATTGGGAAATGTTGTGATAGACTCATGGAAGGGATCCCTGACAACGCATGTGTTAATAGTCCTGGGTATGACGATAAACTACATCCGGCAGCTAGGACTCTAATCAGGAGATTGAATCATCGATATAGCACTAGCGGTGGACATAAGCAATGGACTATCTATCTATCTATCTATCTATCTATCTATCTATCTATCTATCTATCTATCTATCTTATTCTGTTCGATGTCTAGCTATCTTTCTCTCTCTCTCTCTCTCTCTCTCTATCTATCTATCTATCTATCTCAGTCTGTTTCTTATCTATCTATCTATCTATCTATCTATCTATCTATCTATCTATCTATCTATCTATCTATCAGTTTGTCCCTTATCTATCTATCTATCTATCTATCTATCTATCTATCTATCTATCTATCTCATTCTGTTCGTTATCTATCTATCTATCTATCTATCTATCTATCTATCTATCTATCTATCTCATTCTGTTCGTTATCTATCTATCTATCTATCTATCTATCTATCTATCTATCTATCTATCTATCTATCTATCTATCTATCTCATTCTGTTCGTTATCTATCTATCTATCTATCTATCTATCTATCTATCTATCTATCTATCTATCTATCTCATTCTGTTCGTTATCTATCTATCTATCTATCTATCTATCTATCTATCTATCTATCTCATTCTGTTCGTTATCTATCTATCTATCTATCTATCTCATTCTGTTCGTTATCTATCTATCTATCTATCTATCTATCTATCTATCTATCTATCTATCTATCTATCTCATTCTGTTCGTTATCTATCTATCTATCTATCTATCTATCTATCTATCTATCTATCTATCTACCTATCTATCTATCTGAGACCTCATCGGTGTCTTTCTTACAAGAAATTGCAATATTCTCGACGTCTCATTTTTATTTAGATGCTTTTCTCTTGTTACAAAATGCAGTTCATGTTTCTGTAACAAACCCAGAAAAACACGCTTACACAACACTCGACACATTACTAAAATGATGTCGGCCACCATGGAAGTTCCTCATCTTAATTGCCTACAACATTTTCGTGTACGGTTATTAATAGTTTCAAGAAAAATTAATTGGATTCCAATTGGCTTTAAATGTCTTCAGCAAGATGAATACATTGCCAAATTAGAAATGACATTTACGAAACTTAGCGCAATTTCGAAACACACTCCAAGTGAACGAAATGAAACATATCACAAGATTGTCTTTCTCGAGCCTTGCTATTGCGGTAAAAACTAAGTTTATACTTTAAAAAGTCCCATTTGAAATCACAGGTTTTTAGGTGGGATCGAACGCCGACCACTGCATCGATTTCAGCCGGCAGCCAAGCATTAATCTTATTCGTCTATGACCTTTCCGCGTACGAATATCAATTATTTCAAGTAAGTTAAATTGGATTCTAATTGACTTAAATGTTTTCGTCAAAATGAACACGTTTCCCAAATGGATTAAGAATGATATCGATCGGGTTTTTATTCAATTCTATATCGATTGCATATCGATCATTTAATTAGTTTATGGTATGAGTTGCGATTTATGAAATAGGAAGGTACATGTGAACTGGCTGTTTCTTTGTTTAGCGTTTTGAGTTATTTAAAAGCAATCAACTGTTACGTTGAAAGTGTTGTTCTTTGTTTGTTTTATTATATTTTTTAATGGGATATACCTCCAAGACTTAGACGATCATAGCTCGCCGCAGATGGCTTTTCTTTTTTGTCCGTAAATTGCCAGGATATTTTTTGGGTGAAAGAGACTGGAGCGCTTTCCCGTTGCCTGCTCCACAATTTTGAATTCAGAGTTTTTATTCTCCTAGACTGGCTACCAACCAAAGGTCATCAACCCAGCATACACATAGCTGGGGTGACTCTATTAAGCTGGCCGAAAATTTAGTTCCTTTAGTAAGCAAAAAATTTACTTAACCCTTTGAGCCTTGTGTTCCTGAACAAACTTAACCCTTCTGTCTGAGACCCTGAGTCAAAATTCGCAAATAATTGGTAATGTTTTACACTAGATATAAAAACAGTTACAAGTGTTTACCCACTGTTCAACCGCTGGCTTGGTATTACGTCATTTTTCTCTACCACCAGTAAATCGGTGGTCAGGGCTCAAAGGGTTAATAGACCGAACAAACTTTTGAACAACTCAATATTTAGGATTTTTAATTGTGCTAAAAAGCTTGTTAGACGCTCCCGTAGCCTTTCACGTACTCTAATGGTAATAGGACCTGATAAACACGTAGAAGTCTTATAATTGTTTTAGTTCTTTGGTCAAGTTTGGATGTATGTCCAACTTTTCACATTCTTTTAAGTTTAATGTTTGCTTTCGTGGATCTGCGAAATCTGATGTCTCCCATGATCAGTCACAACGGGAGAACCTTTGACGATGGCTTATTGCAAAAACTGCGGTTCCGTTGTTTGTCTCTTCTGTATTGTTTTATGGATGAGGCAACATTTGGAAAGAGATGGAATAACAAATTTACACAGCAAACATTTCTGGGCAGGTCGGAATCCCCATGATACAATACAGGCTAGACAACAGCATCAGTTTACGATTAATGTGTAGGCTGAAACTGTAATTAGGCTCCAAGCACGTCATGTAGAAGCTGACTACAGAGACTTTATTTCGGACACACTTCCAGACCTGCTAGAGGATGTACACCTGCTAACAGGAAGATACCGCGTGGAAGTATTTGAAAGGGACCGCCAGTCAATGATCCGAAGGGTGCATGCTCGTGTAGAAGCAAGCAGAGAATATTTTGAACATTTGTTATGAGTTGCTGTGTTGAGGTACAGCGATGGCCTTTTAGACATACGTGTATATGGCCTTTGGTCCTTGTTTTGGGGTGAGGAACGCGCCTCAAATATATATATATATATATATATATATATATATATATATAGAGAGAGAGAGAGAGAGATAGAGAGAGAGATGGAGAGAGAGAGAGAGAAATAAAAAAGACAATTAGAAAATATTTCTTAGTCATTGCCGACGCGTTTCGTCAATCTGAGTTTATCAATCAAGTATAATTACATGAAATTCAAAATTTAAAAAGGAAAACGCTCCTGTATCCAATATCCAGAAAGAGGCTACACAGGAGCATTTGCTTTTTAATATTTCGAATTGATGTAATCAAACTTGCCTTCATAAAGTTGGATTGATGAAACGCGTCGGCAATGACTTAGAAATATTTTACAATTGTCTTTTTTATCCAAATTGTCTTATCTTCAGAATTATTCGGAGAAATTTAACACAAACACACACACACATACACACACACACGTATATATATATATATATATATATATATATATATATATATATATATATATATATATATGTATGTATTTCTGGAAAACACCATAACAGACACATATATGTATGTATGCATATGTATGTATGTATGTATGTATATGCATGCATGTATATTCATAAATAGGTACTTTTGATTGAATAGCAACGGGAATTATTTGTTTAAGTTTACTTAATATTTCAGCGGTTCTAACCAGTTTTCTGGTTTGTGGGGGGAATTTCAACATGAATTGTTAAATATCTTGTTAGTTCTTTCACCTTTCGTCAGCCATTATTAAAGATCTTTTTTTTTTTTATATATAATGGATTACGAAAGCCGAAAGTGTGTAGAAGACACAGGCATTTTATATCCAAATTCTCTTCGGAAACAAGAAAATGTTATTTGAAAATGGAGAATGGCCGAAGGGATATCGGATGTGAATAGTCGTTTTAAAGTTCCATGAAAATCGAGAAGGATCTAATAGCTAACCGGAAATGAATAGTGGCTTAATGTTTTTCGAAAATGGATAAAGTCCTAATGGATATCGGATGTGAATAGTCGTTTTAAAGTTCAATGAAAATCGAGAAGGATCTAATAGCTAACCGGAAATGAATAGTGGCTTAATGTTTTTCGAAAATGGATAAAGTCCTAATGGATATCGGATGTGAATAGTCGTTTTAAAGTTCAATGAAAATCGAGAAGGATCTAATAGCTAACCGGAAATGAATAGTGGCTTAATGTTTTTCGAAAATGGATAAAGTCCTAATGGATATCGGATGTGAATAGTCGTTTTAAAGTTCAATGAAAATCGAGAAGGATCTAATAGCTAACCGGAAATGAATAGTGGCTTAATGTTTTTCGAAAATGGATAAAGTCCTAATGGATATCGGATGTGAATAGTGGCCTAATATCTATTGTTAATGGAGGATGGGTGAATGGCTACTGGAAAGGAATAGTGGCTTAATGGTTAATGCCAGTGCAGAACGACAATGGAATAAATTCTTAATGCTTATCAAAAATTAAAGAATGGCCTGATGTCTGTCGGAAATGATTAGTGGTTAAATGATTATCGAAACGAGATTGGATAAGACAATAGTGGCTTAATGTTTATCGAAAATGTGTAATGACTATCGGAATAAAACACTGACTTAATGCTTACTGGATATGAACTGTGACGCCATTTTTATAGTAATTGTACCGATTATCGATTCTGAGAACCTTTCGTACTCGATTTCAGACTGATTATATTACTTTAATATTTATACTCTTAAGGAAGGCATGAATCCAAGTCTTCCTGCATTATCTTCAATAACTAGCTCTTTTAACTATATTTTATTTACTGACCAGTGAGAGTCATGAATTCGTAGTCACGTCCAGCATTCTCTTCCGTGACTTCACGTGGCTTAGCGTTACCTATGGAATGACACCTTGGCAGATGACCACTATCAAGTCACTGGAATTGTTTCTTGAGATTCCATGAAGGTCATGATAACGGACTGTGATAATAAATTCTAGTATGACAACTAATGCTCAAGCCATAATGCAAAAAAATTATCTTTATCTTAGACTCTAAACTTCTGCGATGAGAAATTATCATAGCTTACATAGTTTTCTTTCGAACTCTTTTTCCTCGTGCTTTTTGTTGTTATCACAACGTTTCGACCTTTGTGCTCTGCGGCCTTCGTCAGGCGTGTGTCAATCCGGGTAACCATCAGATGGATAGAAGAACGCCATAGAGTAGAACGGCCGAAACATTGTGATAGACTTTTATAAATTCTCGTAAGGATCAATTTTGTCTGCGTATCCCCAATTTTTCTTCTATATTCCGCCTCCTACAGGAAGTTGGCGATCATGTCTCTCCCCAACTTCCTGTCATTTATAGCTCTCCATAAATCTTTCTCTTTTTGCTAAACATTGTTCTGTCATTCATTTACTCACGCTTGCTAGGGTCGTTATGCCTTGTTTTCTTCTGTCCTTCTTGTTTTCAAACTTTCCCGTGAGTATCAAATTTTTCAAGCCCTCTTTCCTCATTACATGACCTAGAAAATTCAACTCTTACTTCCTGGTGTTAAGTATAACTGTCATTTTGTTTCGGTTGTCTCTCGACAGATATTTATGCAGATGACAACCCTTTATTCCTGTCTTAGTAGCAAATCCGATATATTTGGAAAAACTAAACCTGGCAACTACTCTTGAAAAGGGTCTCCAATCAGTGATTAACTGGGGCAAGAAACGACTTTTAAATTTTAACGCCGCCAAAATAAAAGTGCTTTCATTTGATCACCGTGGAAAACCTTTTCTTCCTGCCATCAGTAGAGCAACACATTATGCCTTGTTAGCCCCAAGTTTTTCACTGACATGAAGGGGAGCGAATATATCGAATCAACTGCTTCGTTTATTGCAAGAAAAGTTGGTTCACTGTGTCGTGCCAGAAAATCTCTTCAGAATCCATCTTGCATATTTATAAATCTACCATTAGCCCGTGCATTGGATACTGTTTCCATCTCTAGTCTGGTGTCCCTGCTGTACATCTCGAAATTCTTGATAAAATCCAGAGAAAGGTTTGTAATGTAATCGATCCTGACCAGGCATCTCGACTGCAGTCACTTTCTCACCGACGTGACGTGGCTTCCCTCTGTCTTTTCTACAAATATTTTCATGGCAACTGTTCTGATGTCGTTTTTTCTTTGGTGACTCGACTATATGAATTTAAGTGTGCTACGAGATTGGCAACTAGGTATCACTCTTTTACTGTTGAATTAGCTAGGTTCAATCGCTCTTTCTACTCTAACAATTTCTTTTCCCGCACGTGAAAACCCATTCCGATTTCCTGTTTCCCAGATAGCTACAATCTTCAAAAATCTCAATGCTTTTTTCTCAGGTTTCTCATTGTCTTTCATTTTGACTCACTGTTATCTGCTTCCTGGTGACATTATTGTCCTGCTTGGAGCAAAACGATAAAAAAACATCGTCATTGCTCACATATTCAGTCTATGGTATTCTCAGTATCCTTCTGTAGAACCTCATTTCTGCTGCTTCTAGTCTCTTTTTTATATCTGAGGAGATTGTCTAGTATTAACTGCCATATAGGAAAATTAATATTACTTAACAGTTCAGTACTCTTCTTTGTTTCTAATGGAGAAACAATCATTTCCTATCTGCTTTTTATCATATAATCAGTAATATTTAATTAGCATAACAATTTTTAAAATCATATTTTAATAAATATTTATTCTGAATTATTTATTTTTCATTCAAATTTTTTAAAAAATAGTTTTATTTTTAATTGAAAAGAATATTTTAATAAATAATTCTTCGGTGTTATTTAATGTAAATATTAAAACTTGCTATATATAAACCATATTTCTGTTGATATTTTTTCATTCATCGGTCTTTGAAAGAAAGAATTTGTATGTACTTGTCAAAAATCTAGCTAGCTAATATATTTTAGTCTTTAGATCATCTCTTTTTCTCTGTCTATCTATCTTAGTCTTTACATCTATCTATCTATCTATCTATCTATCTATCACTGTTTTTCCTTATCTTTTCATCGCATTCTATTCTTATCTATCTATCTATTTTAGTCTTTAGATCATCTCTCTCTCTGTCTATCTATCTTAGTCTTTACATCTATCTATCTATCTATCTATCTATCTATCTATCTATCTATCTATCTATCTATCTATCACTGTTTCTCCTTATCTTTTGATCGCATTTATTCTTATCTATCTATCTATCTATCTATCTATCTATTTTGGTCTTTAGATCATCTCTCTCTCTGTCTATCTATCTTAGTCTTTACATTTATCTATCTATCTATCTATCTATCTATCTATCTATCTTTCTATCTATCTATCTATCTATCTATCTATCTCAGTCTATTCGTATCTATCTCAGTCTGTTCGTATCTATCTATCTATCTATCTATCTATCTATCTATCTATCTATCTATCAGCCTGTTCGTATCTATCTATCTATCTATCTATCTATCTATCTATCTATCTATCTATCTATCTATCTATCTATCTCAGTCTGTTCGTATCTATCTATCTATCTATCTATCTATCTATCTATCTATCTATCTATCTATCTATCTATCTCAGTCTGTTCGTATCTATCTATCTATCTATCTATCTATCTATCTATCTATCTATCTATCTCAGTCTGTTCGTATCTATCTATCTATCTATCTATCTATCTATCTATCTATCTATCTATCTATCTATCTCAGTCTGTTCGTATCTATCTATCTATCTATCTATCTATCTATCTATCTATCTATCTATCTCAGTCTGTTCGTATCTATCTATCTATCTATCTATCTATCTATCTATCTATCTATCTATCTATCTATCTATCTATCTATTCGTCTTATTCTATACGTTATCTATCTATTTGCACATGCCCTTCTCTAGTTCTCAGAATACCGATCTTTTGCAATATGACCACCGTATGTATACATTTTCGTGTACTTTTCATTTCTTTCATTTCAACTTGTCACATCCAATTTTACTTTGGAAAAATATCAGTTAGTCGCCAATAAATATTCCTTTTGCTGAATTTTCTAATCGTCTGCAAAACAATACATTTCTCCCGACGTTTTCTTTTTTTTTTATTCATAGATGTTCACATATGTCCAACGACCACTCCTATCGTCTAGCTTTTAAAAAAAATCTGAATATATCAGTCGTATTAGTTTGCGGGAAAATCTTATTACAATTGCATAAACACGGACAAATACGCCTACCAAATAAATACTAGCTAACAAGGTATATAATCTATTTTTTGGAAAAAAAAGGTTACTGAACTGTTATTTAATATCAATCCTATTACATAGCAATGAGTACTGGAAAATCTCCACCCAGATGTCGAAGAGACTTGAAGCAGCAGATATGTCGTTCTACAGAAGGATGCTGAGAATATCATGGATGGAACATGTGAACAACGAAGAAGTTTTAGAGAAAATATAAAAAAAAATATTAAATATAAATCTTTATTTGAAATATTTTACATGCAGGCACTTCAAAATTTGCACTTTGAGTTAACGTTAATAGGAACTGAAAAAACATTATTTAGGTAAGAAAATCATGTACTGAAAACTTTAATTAAAAATAGGAAAATTTGCGCTGGGTACCATATACCCATGGTTAGTGTTGTAGGGTTAAGATCAGGAAGAGTCAGTTGTAATTTCTAGGATTCATAACGAGGAAAGAGTGCTAGGAAACTTTGATACTCACAGGACAGGTTGAATGTAAGACAGACTAAGGAACGCATAATCTACATGGGAAGCTTGAATATATGGACCCTGAACAAGGTACGGGAGAAATGGCGAAAAGACAAAAAGAACAGGAAATTGTGGAGAACCATGATCGCCAACGATCTGAAAGGACATGGCACATAGAAGAAGAAGTTGGAACGTTTTACGCCGATTACTGGGAGAAAGAGAGAATTTAATAAGAGCTACAAAGAACAGGAAATTGTGGCGAACCATGTTCACCAACGTGCTGAAGGAACATGGCATATAGAAGAGTAAGGCAAAGGGTTTTACGCAGATTGTAGTACATAGAGAGGAAGATACAAATGTATCACTTGAAAAGACATAATTTATTAAGAGCTACAAAGAACAGGAAGTTGTGGAGAACCATGATCACCATGCTGAAGGAGCGTGGCATATAGAAGAGTAAGGCGAAGGGTTTTAGGCAGATTGCTAGGAGATAGAGAGGAAGATGCAAATGTATCACGCGAAAATACATAATTTATTAAAAGCTACAAAGAACAGGAAGTTGTGGAGAACCATGATCACCATGCTGAAGGAGCGTGGCATATAGAAGAGTAAGGCGAAGGGTTTTAGGCAGATTGCTAGGAGATAGATAGAAAGATACAAATGTATCACGCAAAAAGACATAATTTATTAAGAGCTACAAAGAACAGGAAATTGTGGAGAACCATGATCACCATGCTGAAGGACCGTGGCATATAGAAGAGTAAGGCGAAGGGTTTTAGGCAGATTGCTAGGAGATAGATAGGAAGATACAAATGTATCACGCGAAAAGACAATTTATTAAGAGCTACAAAGAACAGGAAATTGTGGAGAACCATGGTCACCAACGTCCTGAAGGGACATGGCACATAGAAAAAATTTGGAATGTTTTATAACTAGATGGGGAGAAAGATATAAATGTATTACTCGATGGAATTCTGGAGAACATTGATTTGTAGACAAAAAGAACACTTGACAGACTATATATTGTTTTTTCAACTGAACTCCAGAGAAACCATTGGGAAGCAACATGTTGAATAAATATTTGGACATTGAGAGAGAACAAAATAAATAAATAAATAAAATAAAAATAAAAATTGCAGATATTTAGGCAAAATTTTGCTTCAATGGCTTGACGAATTGACCGAGTAATAAAGTAGGTAAGTAGACATTTGGGCGAGCAACTCCTCCATAACTAATGCTTTGACAGTAATGATCGCGCAAAATTGTTGTTACAACTTTAACAGAAGTTTGCATATTTTGACACAATAATTTTCCTATTCATCTTTATGGAACTGGAGCAACTGGATCAACTAGAAACTGAGAACTTTGTCTGTTTCCAAGCATCCCGATACCGTAACAGTGACAGCATTATTTACACATGTAGCGGCACGTCTGCCTAGAATCAGTGTCGTTCTATCAGACTTTTGAGTCGGCATCAAAGTGTAGTATCTGTTCCTTACATCACTACTGTGTTTCTGCCTTCGGACAGTTCATTTGGTCAGCTTTGGGTGATACCAAGTTCTGGGGTTTCCTACATTAAGGCTGCACCACCCTCATTACACTAAAGAGCGAGGGTTGGTGGACACTAGAGTCAGCGTGGCAAAACTATGCAAACCATTAAGAAAGTGAAAGTCTGAAAAGATATTTGGTGGTAGGCGAACATTTCCCTCAATGGTTTGATTGGCTGACAGAAGAAGAAAATTGGTGATTGAACATTCAGGCTAACACCTCCTCCATGATTAATGTTTTCAAAGTTATGAAATGTCTGTTACATCCATTGTCAACCTTAATTCAGGACAGATATATTTATTCATGGTGAGGTAAACTTTTATATTATGCTCACTTGCTTATAGGCTGAAGTTGAATGCAGTGTGATGTCAATTTCTATCTATAGGATTTATATGATTATTTGAAGCTAAATAAAGGGAGATTACTCTGTTATAAGCCAAACTCCAACTGCATTTAAATTTTTAAGTTAGCTTTACTTCTGCTTCTACTAATTCCTAATCAGTAGGAGTTGAGTGTCAAATGAGTTTTCAGCATACATGCCAAAAAAATAAATATTTTTTTGCAATGTAGTGAAGAATTGTTCAGGATGCGAGAAGAAAAGGAAAAGTTCTTAAAAGATTAATCATCTTTTAATGTTTATTTCATTAATTTGTTTTAATTTATTTCTATATAAAAATATACAGAAGAAATCAAGAAAAGTTCAAGTGTCATATCTGACAATCTGACTCAAGATTTGATTAATCAAACATTTATCCCAGATGAGCATTTTGACCCAAAATAACCAGATAGGTCACTTGAACTTTTGATTTATTGAGTATTATAGTCTGCCTATATTTCGGAGATGAGGTATTGTAATTATTTACACTATTTACATTGTTCGAACCGTTGTCCTCATCTTTATTGTCATATTCACAATGTTTTGGCTGTTGTATGCTTCGTGCTTCTCCATGTGATAGATGCTGGAATTTCGAACCAAACCAAACCCTGCTACTCCGTTGTTTGTCTCTTCAGTCTTTTTTACAGATGAGCTGACATTTGAACTCAAAAATGAAAGATTCGTAGACATATATTTATATAGACCTGGGCACCTCGACGTGGTGTAATGGGTAGCAAGCTTGTCTCGCTAGAACAATTACGACTGAGTAGTGAGTTCGATCCTCACTGGGTGCCCCATACTTTCAGCCTTGTGCCACATCTTAGCTACGCTTGGAAAATCAATATATTTATAGAGTTTTTGGTCCTTGTTTGGGTGTGAGGGACCAGCATCCAAAGTTTGTAAAAGCATTTTTGATACACTGTGTGTGTGTCTGTGTGTCGATGGAGCCAATCGCTGTTGCAGGTGCCTACTCAGTCACATTTGTGTTTGTTCAACATCCACAGAGCCCACCTGTGGTTTATACTGCAACTTTGCTGAGCAGACCTTAGTTACAGTTTCTGGTGTTATCTAGTGTGATCTACTGTCTGAACAGGGCCAGCCTGCTCAAACCCATGGTCATGATGACTTGTGACTTCATGCTGGCACAACCATTGATGGCTTCCAAGGGCTTCTGTCTATCCAATTTCACTCACAAGGCATGTCATACTCACAACGTTCCGGTTTTTATACGCTCCGCTCTTCTCAATTCTCCAACTTATTTTGGTAAGCTCGGCTGTGGCCAGGTATTGAACTCACAACTCCAAAGCAACTTGGAGAGTTGAGTTACTAAAGGGAGATAACTGAAACTGAGATATCCAGAAAATGCATGGCACGTGGAACTAGAACAATCTAGACCGGTGGACGAAATAAAGGGTTCGCTTAGAAATCCCGACCTATATCCTCTGAAGAAGGTCGGAACGTACAACCGTTGTGAATATGACAATCGTCCGATCAATGTAGACAGTGTAAATTGAGGCAAAACTGTCAGAGCATCTTTACGAGAGGTTAAACATTAATGGCTACGAGAATTGTAACTCTTGTAGGCATGCAGAGGAAAATTTCGTAGAATGAATTCATGAGTATAACTTGACGACAAGTAAGTGACATTAGCTACCCGGGTGATAACCCCATTTGCTGAGTAACTCCCGAGGAGTCCAGATGTAATTGCACGCAGCGTTAAGAAGGGGTGGAATCTACATGGTTCCAATAATGGACGTAACAACACCATCCTCCTGGTCGTTTCCCCTTCGGCAAATAATACAATTTAAACCATCTCGATTTTTACCTGTTCACATTGCTTGTTTCATCCATATGTGTTATAGTTTCTCTGTGTGGTGCAAATAGTTACAGACATATACATATTTGTATATAATTTCTGGTATTTCATATTGGTATATAAAGTATTTTGGACCATAATGTATATTTGTCATTCCTTTCTTTCACCTTTCATTGTCTTTACTTCCGTTGTGTTAAGCTGTTAGAATACCTCTGCTACATCAATGCCTATGGCAGGAAACTATCTAGTATCTATTTCCAAGCACACGATTACCGTAAAAGTGCCGCCATTATTTACAAATAGAGTGACATTTCTGACTAGAATAAGAGACACGCACTTCACGGGTTTCGGGTAGTTTTACTCTTTTCGGAGAGTTAATGAATAAGCTTCTAGAGGGATGTAGTTCCAGGTACCCCAGCCTTACGGCTGCACCTTCCTCACTACACTAAAGAGGAAGGGTTGGTAGATAGTAAATCCAGTCGCTGGAACTGTTCAATTTCTGGCCTTGGTTATACGTGTATAAAATCCCAACTTTTAAAACCAGCCTATTTTCACGTCCCGCCAACATGGTGGGGTCTAGTGTAATATCTATACAATTTGGTGAGAATATATATATATATATATATATATATATATATATATATATATATATATATATATATATATATATGTGTGTGTGTGTGCATATATATATATATATATATATATATATATATATATATATATATATATATATACAAATGGAGCGAAATTTCTAACTAGAGTTAAAGACAAGTACTTCCTGAGTATCGGGCTGTTTTTCTCTCTCTTCGGGCAGTTAATGAAAAAGCTATATATATATATATATATATATATATATATATATATATATATGCGAGTGTTATTCGAAGGCGTCTGACACCAGTATTATTCAATGGTGTTACTATAGTTGTATCTGCGATTACAAAATCTCTACTACAGCGAGCATCAGAAAAGTAACGACGAGTATTCCTTGAACTTACACGAAGATTCCTTGAAATTACACGAGGATTCCTTCAATTTACACGAAGAAAAGTACAGCGGAATGGAAGAATTAAAAGTATCATGGTTCAAATGTTGAAGCAACAAAAACTACAAGATGAACAACAATTACAGCAACAAAAACAAAAGAGAAATTACAATTACAACTGGATCAACTGCAGTTTTTTGAGTTGTTTACAAAAACGATGGACGGAAAACTTCAGATTCATTCACTCCAGATGCTGTTGCTAATTCAGTCAGCGAATTTGCGTACAATCCAGATGAAGGGATAACTTTTCCAGCTTATTATAGAATATAGGAAGGGATCTTCAAAAGGGATCGTTCGCATTGGCATGGTGAAAAGAACGTTCGGATATTATTAAGGAAATTGTCCCCTGCTGTACATGAAAAATATGTAAATTATATTTTGCCGAAAAAACCAGGAGAGATAAATTTTGATGAGACTGTTCTAATAATATCAAAAAATTTTTAGTAATAAGAGTAAAAATATAATACACGGTGGCAATGTCTTAACTTAGTAAAGTCCAGCGATGAAGATTTTTGTCATTTATGCAGGAGTCGTGAATGTGAAAAGTTCAAGTTAAATGAATTAACTACGGATGTATTTAAATGCCTGGTATTCATACAGGGTTTAACTTCTAATAAGGACGCGGCGATAAAGAGAAAAAGATAAGAGAAAAACTACAAACGTTTTTCAACTCCTAACAGAACAGTAAAAAAGACTATAATCACCCCTCAATACCTAATACTTGTCATGGTTGTGGAGGTAAGCATTTTAAAAGTGATTGTTTGTTCAAGAACAAAAAATGTTATGTATGTGGGAGATTAGGACACAAAAGTACGTGTTGCAGATACAAAAAATGGAGAAAAATAAAACGTAACGATAAGAAGCCTAAAAGGGAAATTAACATGACATCTCAAAAGAGGAAATTTGCTTTTATTATTAATGATTTAAAAATAAAATTGCAGCTAGATACAGCATCTGATATCACTATCATAAATTAACCGAGATGGAGAAAAATTGGTAAACTTCTGATAAAGTTGCGTATGGAGTCTCAAGAAAGAGATTGAACTTTTTGAGAGAAATTCAGCTGTAACTTTTCTTTTGTGGGAAAAACCAAAAAAAGCGTTGGTGTTTGTATTAAAGAATACTGTTAATTTGTTTGGAACAGACTGGATTACATTGTAAAAAGATAAATATTGTTACCTTCGGTCCTAATACGGTAACGGAAAAATTGAAAAATGAACTGAAAAAGAAGTTTTCTCAGAAGGTCTACGGGCATGCCCGAAAGCAAAAGCTAAGTTTGATTCAAAAGACAATGTAACATCGACATTTAAGCGAAAAAGGAGTGTACCTTTTGCGGCCTTAGGTCCAATTAATGATGAATTGGACAGACTAGAAAAATTGGGTGTGATATCAAAAATAGACTACTCCGAATGGCATCAACAGCAGTCTACGTTAAGAAAAAGGAATAATAAAATCCGCGTTGTGCTGATTTTTC
Source organism: Acanthosepion esculentum (assembly GCA_964036315.1). NCBI lineage: Eukaryota > Metazoa > Mollusca > Cephalopoda > Sepiida > Sepiidae > Acanthosepion > Acanthosepion esculentum. The sequence goes on along the minus strand of OZ038503.1, from coordinate 31,511,601 downwards.
AACGGGGTTATATGAAAGTTTAACAATATAACTACCCGTTTCCAAGTCCAGAGGAATTTTTTGCAAAATTAAATAGTGGTAATTTTTTTTCTAAATTGGACCTATCAGACACTTACCTACAAGTACTAGTAGACGAAGGCTGCTCAAAATTATTACCAATTAACACACATAGAAGTTTATACAAATCCAACCGACTTCTTTTGGGTATAAAGGTAGCACCAAACATATTCCAACACATAATGGATACCATACTTGCCAGTTTGGATTGTACTCAAGCATACTTGGATGACGTACTTATTAAAAGTAAGACCAGAAAGCAAGATACAGAAGATGTAAATTATTTGAGAAAATCAAAGAATATGAATTTAAGAATGTTGAATGAAAATTTCAATTGTTTATGTCCAGTCTTAAATATCTAGGACAAATTATTGATGAAAATGGTGACCGGATTCTTCAAGGGCGAGCGCGATAAAGGACATGCCCGCTCCAACAGATGTAACAAAATTACAAGCATTTTTAGGGTTTTGTAACTACTATCATACATATATACCTAATATGCACGAATTAAGAGCACCCTTAAATAAACTGCTAATATGTGAAATGGAATTGGACAGATAAATATCAAAGTGCTTTCGAAGAGATCAATAAAGTCTTAACATCGGATTTGTCACTGGCTCATTTTGACCCTAAATTAAAGATTGTGGTTGCATCAAATACAAGTGATTCGGGTATTGGAGCAATGATACTACACAAATATGATGACGGAACAACTAAAGCAATAGCCCATGCTTCAAGATCATTAATTGCAGCTGAAAAAGCTACAGTCAGATAGAAAAGGAAGCATTGGCCATCATATTTGCTTATGAAAAAGTTTCACAAATGCATACATGGTAGAAAATTCATACTACAGACAGACCATCGTCCATTATTGTCCATATATGGATAAAAAAATTGGTGTTCCCACACGTACAGCAAATAGACTGCCGGGCTGGAGAATTATAAATATAAATTGGAACTTCTACCATCCAAAAAATTAAGTCCTGCAGACGGATTGTCTAGACTAATATCAAGATTCTGCGAATTACTTGAAGACACATAAGGGCCGATATTAAAATTAATATTGTATTATACAATACTGTAAGAGAACTGCCCATAACATTAGAGGAAATAAAAATTAAGGCGGAAAAATAAGAGTCTATAATGAAAATGAAGGAGAAAAGATCTAAAGGAAAAAATATCATTATGTAATGATGTACTTATGTACGCAGAGAGTGTGGTGATACCAACATCATTGCAAACATCTTATGTTAAAAGAATGTCAATGAGGACATCCAGGAATTTCTAGAATTAAATCCTTAATGAGGTGTTATACTTACTGGCCAAAATGGATCAAGACATCGAAAATTTAGTGAAATCATGAAGAGGTTGTGCTTTGGCAGCGAAGTCACCGCCTATCAAAATTCAACCTTGGCGAAAACCGATATGCCATGGTCCAGAATGCATATAGACTTCGCGGGGCCGTTAAATGGAGCATACAATCTAGTGATAGTCGAAAGTTACACTAAATGGCCAGAAATATTAAAAAGTAGAAGACCGACTACCGAGATTTTTGCAAGGTTCAGTGTTTCATTTCAGAAAACAGGACTCAATTTACGCCTATTTTTTTTGTAAATCATTAGCAATAGAACATATTACAACTTCTCCATATCACCGAAGATCAAACGGACAAACGATGCATTTAAAAGGGTACTAAAAAAGTCGGAAGGAGAGGAGTCAGATGACGTAATGATTCAGAAATCTCTGAGTGTTTACAGAATAACACCAAACCCGAACACCGTGTCTGGAATGTCGCCTTCAGAGTTGATGTTCTCCAGGAAGACTGTCCGTTTTCAATAAGTTATTACCAGAATGCAAGGCGAGAACATTAAGGAATAACAATACAAGTAGATACTTCAAGACTGTAGATGAGGTATAATCAGTCAAAGCGTAGTTTAACTGATTTAAAAAGTTCCCGAAAAGAGGTACCAATGGAAATTCTGCATGACATGTTTAATGTACCTACGCCATCAGAAATTGTTGAAATATGGATTTATGGCAAAAGAAAAAGAATTCCAACAGAATTTCTAACTATTGAACCAAAGCTGAAGAAGTATAGACTCCAGGGGAAGTCATCTCAAACGGGAGGTGTTATATATAGGAATAAAGTGTCGCTGCCGACACTGGAGTTTGAACACAGATCACCATAGAGCAAACACAGGCGATCCCATTTTAAATAAGTAGATCACGTGATGGTAAAGGAAATGGGAATTTGCATGGCGCCTAAATGGTCACTATCTGGATTACTTTGGAAGTAATCTCTGCCTCCGAGGAGAGATGAACCCAGACAAGGCTATGCCAAAGGGCAGAGTCTCGTCTGGTAGACAGCTAACCGACCCCGTTTTAACGGGGTCTACGGAGAATTTTTGCCCGAGCCTACGGACTCGGATACTCCAAAATAAACTTAGCCTTGTGCCGCATCCGACCGAGTGGGGCAGTTAGTGAATATCTCATTATACGGATTGCTATTCGGGTCATTATTCGGTGGTTACTTTTCAAGCGAGTATTTTTGAACAAGTACAAATAGTGCGTCTCGCACCAGTACTGTTCAACGGCGTTACTATAGCTGCATCTGCGATTACAAAGTCTCTACTACAACGAGCATTACGAAAGTGACAACGAGTATTCATTGACATTACAAAAGTGCCAACGATTGTTCGTTGATATCACAAAACTTTCTCACCTCTGTCATTTTTACAAATATTTTCATGGCAATTGTTCTAATGAGCTTGCCTCTTTGGTCTTCTCGACCGCACGAATTTAAACGTGTTACTAAATTTGCAAATGAGTCTCACCGTTTTAGTGTTGAAACAGGTAAATTATAAGCATAAATTCTATTCTAATAGATTCTTTTCTCACACTTCTCGCCTGTGGAACTCCATCTCGATTTATTGCTTCCGACAATCTTCAAATATTTAAACGCGACGCCAATCGCCATCTTCTGTCTTCCTGAATCCTCTTCCGTTATTGACTTTTCTCCTCAGTTCTCAATAAAGTCTTCTCTTTCACTTTTACACCTATAATCCCTAGTCTTAGTGTCTATATCGCCTTGCTTGGGGTGAAATGTCTAAAAGAATTTAGTTGGTACGCAGGTTTTTAGTAGATATTTTTGTATTTAACTTTGGAATTAATGTCTACCTGATCACGTGTCTTCTTACAGGAATAGAATCTTTATGTAGATAACTATTGCGTTTTTACAGCGTGCATGTTTCCTTTGTTCTATTACCGAATAAAATCTAGTGTGCTCCGATGCATATGCTGACACTGCCGCGTTTAGTATTTCGACAATGCAGCGTAACAAAAATAACGGAATGCCACGCGTCTACCAGCAGTAATTCGACAGGATAGACGATAATCATTGAAGTGACATGAGCCTAACGGATTTATTTACACGCCGTCGGCTACAAAGGAGTAACCACGTAATCAACGGGGCAACACATTCATTGATGCTCTTCAAGCTCGGATGGACAGCGCAGCACGCAAGAACAACTAAAAAGACAACCTTTTACTTGAATGGAAGTGCATTTACTAGAACTTTAAAGATATTTACTACGCTCATTCGAAGGATGATCCGAGATATTCCTTGTGTTTATTGTGACGTTTATCAGGGATGCGAGATGCGTCCTGGGTATGACGATAAACTACATCCGCGTCCTGGGTAAGACGATAAACTACGTCCAGCAGCAAGGCCTCTGATCAGGAGGTTTTCATGAGCGTGGAACCACCTCTTAATTGCTGGTGTTCCCAGGTCCACCCTGACCCGGGGTGGTAACACCTGTTAGGTTCCCAGCTATGGGCAAATAGTTAACCCTGAAACTGGGGTAAAAACACTATGAAAGTGTAAAAATAGGTCTTAATACCAGAAAATCTTTGTAAAAAAAAATTATTACCAGCAATAAATTTTTGAAGATAAAAAAGTATTACCAGCAATACATTAAAAAAAAAATTATTACCAGCGATACATTTTTGAAGGAAAAATATTACCAGAAATAGATTTTTGATAAAACAAAATATCACCAGCAATAAATATTTTGTCGACATTACATAACTGTTATAGTGAAAGACACCTTGTCTAGATAATAGACTCTCCCATCTATTATAAGTAGGAGTCAGTAGTAGTCGAGGGGAAAAAAAGTAGTCAGCGACCACAACTCGATTACTCTGCGTAACACTTTATTACAAGTTCCTAACGTTTCTGTACGTTTAACCTATTTAAGACGCCTTTAGTCCGAATACAGTTTCCACTAAGGAAATAACTCCACAAGAATAACCCATTGAGGTTGATATGACGTAAACCAAACCAAACCAAACCAAACCAAACCAAACCAAACCAAACCAAACCGGGATACGAGATATTTAGGTGTTTGTGGGAGTGAATAGCTATTTTCTTTCCAGTTTATCACCCTGAGCAATGTAGTAACTGATGAAGGAAAATGTGGGGCGGATATCTGAAGGCTCCTCGGAAAGGTGCTTTCTAGAAACTAAACAAAGTATAAAAACAGGAAATTTTCGTTAGAAAACAGTGGGCTTGCGCAAAAGAGCTAAGCAGAGAAATTTGGTTCTTGATCGCCTCTGAATGATTTTCAGATCAATTAACTGCATTGATATTAGTAAGAGGAAGATGAAAGCAAAAATATCACAATTCCAATTAAAAAGTAGGGGTTTAGCTAAGTACCTCCATTTTCTCGATAAAAGGAGCATAGCATGATGAAAAAAGGCCTCAAACTTGACAGGATTCATACACTTGGGTCTAATTTTAATCCCTCATCAGAGAAAGCGTTTGCATACAGTTTAGACATTTCAGAACAGGTTTGGTGGCATGCATTACATCCATATGAAAGGCTCGATTTGACGAGACTATTTAAGAACATATCTCCAATTTTTTAGGTTGATGTTTTGGTTTAGTAGCAGTTTGCGGTGTTGGGCGAAACTACTTTTAATACAGTCTATTCTCTGCTCAATTTCCTTGTGTCCTATTATAAATTTGTTGTAAATGACGAATACACAGAGAGTCACCGATAAGAATAGCCTAAACGTTGTCTCTCTATATCGGATATAAATTGACTCATTGTCTCTCTATACCGGATATAAATGGACTGGTCGTCTCTCTATACCGGATATAAATGGACACGTCGTCTCTCTATACCGGATATAAATGGAGAACGTCGTCTCGCTATACCAGATATAAATGAACACGTCATCTCTCTGAACCGGATATAAATGTACTCGTCGTCTATCTATACCGGATATAAATGGACTCGTCGTCTCTCTATACCGGATATAAATGGACACGTCGTCTCTCTATAACGGATATAAATGGACTCGTCATCTCTCTATACCGGATATAAATAGACTCGTCGTCTCTCTATACCGGATATAAATGGACACGTCGTCTCTCTATACAGAATATAAATGGAGTTAATTTATTGATTTCTTTTAAATATCAGAATTTACTGTGATATTTATACATGCATGGTTGAAAATGAATAAAAACTTTGACGTATTTAAGAAATCCTGTCTATAATAAAACAGTTGATATGAGATCATGTCTGTGATAACACAGGTGATACAAAGTCCTGTCTATAATAAAACAGTTGATATGAGATCATGTCTGTGATAACATGTGATACGAGATCCTGTCTATGACAACACAGGTGTTATGAGATCCTGCCTGTGATAACACAGGTGATATGAAATCCTGTCTGTGATAACACAGGTGATACGAGATCCTGTCTATAATAACACAGTTGATATGAGATCATGTCTGTGATAACAGGTGATACGATACCCTGTCTATGATAACACAGGTGTTATGAGATCTTGTTTGTGATAACACAGGTGATATGTGATCCTGCCTGTGATAGCACAGATGTTATGAAATCCTGTCTGTGATAACACAGGTGATACGAGGTCCTGTCTATAATAACACAGTTGATATGAGATCATGTCTGTGATAACAGGTGATACGAGACCCTGTCTATGATAACACAGGTGTTATGAGATTCTGCCTGTGGTAACACAGGTGATATGAAATCATGTCTCTGATAACACAGGTGATATGAAAAGCTATTATCATAAGATGATGATTTTTTTTATCTATGGCTAAGCTAGCTTGATATTCTTTTCATCTATTTAAAAACTTTAATTTCCCAGTCGTTATTTTCCCAGTGTTTATTTTCCAGTTCATGTTTATTGAACCTTCGTTGAACGTAAAACGTTCTGAGCGTTGCAATAAAAAGCAACAAAAAGTAGGTCAGAGGAGAAGCAGTAAAACAGTAATGATGAAAATACATCATCTAAGAAATTCAGACAGTTTAATTATCATCCCCCCTTTCTTCTGGCACACGACGAAATTGCTTTTGCCTTGTTATCGTTTAATGATAGTGATAGAAAATCTTTAATTTCCTTGGTAAGAAAATCTGCTTAAATTCTATTTTTAATGAAATTTTAACGGAAGGATTTTATTCAGAAGAAGGAAATTAGAAATATTAATATTATGATAATGATCTTTCACCAATAATTATATTTTACAAGTCTTTTTTCAGTTCTCGTCTGGATAATGGAATCGGTAGAATGTGAATTTCGGCTGAGCTGTTTATGCACGACTAGCAGTAATAACTTTCGAAAAGGCATTGACCTAATTCTCCTTGCATGGAGGTGTTGTAGTGGTGTCAGTAAAGAAAACGGAATCGAAAAACAGACTTGAAATTTTGTATGAGTCTGTTCATGGTCAATGAAACAGTACTATCCGCAAGAAAGGCATGAGTTTATATTTCCCTGCAATAACTATATATACTAAATGTTTCACTCTCCTTTCCTGTTTTCTGAAGAGGAGTCGAAATTTATATTTTGTTCCCTTTTTAGGATTAAGTTTCCGTCTCTTTATGAAGTCTTTTTTATTCTCTTTCACTCCCAGTAGCTCCTTGTATCTCAGTGGCATTATCGCCTTGCTTGGGATGAATTTATATATATATATATATATATATATATATATATATATATATATATATATATATATATATAAAAACCAGGGGGACTGATGAAGTGGTGTCACTGTAGCAAGCACTGTTTATGCTTAAATTACCCCGTGGCATATTTAGGAAAGGCATGAATCTATTTCTCCCTGTAATCTATATATTTATTAAAATGAGGCACGTTGTGGTATAAGTAAAGAAAAACAGAAATGGAAACATGAGTTCGAATTTCCTGTGAGGCAGTTCATCCCCAATGAACCAATAATATATTTAAGAAAGGCATGGATCTATTTCTCCCTGTAATGTATGCATTTATTAAATGGAGGTGAGATGTAGACGCATCAGTAAAGAAAACGGTATCGAAAAAAACGAGTTCGAATTTCGTTAGGCAGGCCGTCCTCAATGAAACAATAATATATTTAGGGAAGGCATGAATATATTTCTCCCTGCAATTTATCTATTTATTAAATGAAGGCGTATTGTTGTGTTGTCAGTAAAGAAAACGCAGTTGAAAAAAAAAAAGAGTTCGAGTCTTATGTGAGGAACTTAATTCTCAATGAAACAATATACATGGTATCCAAAAAAGTTCTGTCCGTTTTTAAAAGAAAAAAAGAAAACGCATCACAGTATGTGTAACTTATATTTAGTATTCGAAGTAATCGCCATTGGCATCCAGCACCTTCTGCCAACGTGTCTCCAGCTGTTCAATGCCCTTGCGGTAGAAATCGTGGGGGGGGGGGTTGTGGCAAGGAGGTCCGTGAGGGCTTTGCACAAGTCTGCTTCATTGGTGAAGGATTTCCCACGAAAATGATTATCCAGAGAGTGGAAGAGGTGGTAATCGGATGGCGCAAGGTCAGGCGGATAAGGTGGATGGCACAAAGTTTCCCACTCAATTTGCTGTATGGTATCCCTGACCACTCGCGCGACATGCGGCCTGCCGTTGTCATGGAGGAAAAGCACACCTTTGCGATTCACCAGTGCTGGCTCCTTCTGGCGCAATGCCTGTTGCACACGTTTCAATTGCTGCGAGTATAGGTCTCCAGTGACCGTTTGGCCCGTTGGTAGCAATTCATAATGAACCACTTGACGACCTGTCCACCAGACACAAAGCATAATCTTGCGTGGGTGCATAGGCGGTCTTGCGGTGTGAGGGACAGCATCCCGAGGAGACAACCAATGTCTGGAACGCTTGGGAGTTTTGTACAGAACCCACTTTTCATCACTGGTAAGCACTCGATTGAATAAAGATGCGGTACGGTGGCGAGAAAGCAGCGATACACAGGCTGCCACTCGTTGTCCCTTGTAGACCTCCAACAGCGTTTGCAGAACCCACTTGCTCAGTTTGTACGTCTTACCTAGGCGGTGCAGGTGAAGTCTGTTTCATCGGAAACGTTGAACTGTCTTGCAAGTTCACCACACGTTAGACTACTGTCCTCTTCAATGGCCGCCTTCAGGACTCCGTCATTCAAGACCTGTGGTCGTCCACTGCGAGGCTCATCATGGAGAGACAAATCTCCCGACTTGAATTTTCGAAACCAACGCCTTGCAATACGTTCATCCACAGCACTATCCCCAAACGCTTGACATATTCGGCGACTTGATGTAGCTGCTGATAAGCCCACTTTGATGTTGTAAAGCAAACAGCCCCGAAATCCTTCTCTCAGCTGTCCGGCTTATAACTGATGCGGTGCGCGTGTATTTTATAACGTCTGATGTTCCTATTTCTGGCTGTCCGAATTTGAAAACAATTGCTACACGCATTTCGTATATATTTCAACTTAATTCAATGACTAATCAAAAAACGGACAGAACTTTTTTGGTTATCTTGTAATTAGGAAAGGCATGAACCTGTTTCTCCCTGCAATTTATTTATTTATTAAATGGAGGCGTATTGTTGTGGTATCAGTAAAGAAAACGCAAGCGAAGAAAGAGTACGAATTTTACATGAGACATTTTATGGCATGTCATGATAGCTGAAGGAGTATCTGATGGAGGAGTGTGAAGTTGAGCAATAATAGGGGTAAAAGATGTTAAACCGGTTGGGGTGGGATTTCCAGCAACAAAAATGTTCCTTGGTAGTGTTATTCTGTAGGAAGCATATTAACAGAGGATGAAAAGTACGGCACCGAAATCCGAAGGCGCATTGGGATAGCAAAGTAGTAAGAACCAGAAAAATATCATTAGAAACAAAGAAAAGATTACTGAACTGTTATGCAGTTTCAGACCTCCTATATTGCAGCGAATGCTGGACAATTTCCTCACAGATGAAGAGGAGGCTTCTTGAAGCAACAGAAATGTAGTTTTACGGAAGGATGCTAAGAATACCATGGAACGAACACGTGAGCAGCAACGAAGCCCTGGTGACAACGACAACAAAAAGATGTTTATACTTAACATCAGGAAGCGACAGCTGAAATTTCGGGGGCATATAACGAGGAAGGATTGCTTCTTAAATTTGATACTCACATGGCAGACTGAAGGCAAAAGCGACATCCTACTTGAAGACCATCAGTGAATGGATGGCAAAGAGATGGTTTGGGAGAGATGGCAAAAGGATAAAAGTTATTAAGAGCTTCAAAGGACAGGAGAGCCATGATCTCTAACGTCTTGAAGGAACATAGCACATAAAAGAAGATGAAGAAAATGGAAAGAGTATTCCACTAATCATTGTTTGTTATGTCGGGTGGGGTCTGCTCTCAGTAACAGTCTAAATAACAATGTCAATCAAAAAGCCACTTTTTGATTGACATTGTTATTTTCACTTGGGTCGAAAACATTTTTCGATGTTTCGGTTCTCAATGAAAACCAAGTCTATATAAAAAAAAATCATGTTAAAGTACATGTTAAGTAAAAGTGTAAGAGCTAGGTTTTTATCTGTAGATGGGTAATAAAAATTTGTTTTCATAAGTCGAAATTTGTTATTTTTAAAACAAAAGACACGCGGCCATTAATGAAATGAGGCCGCTTATATACTTTCAATGAATTTTGATCATTGGCCCTAAAACAAAACAAAACAAAACAAACAAAAATTGATTTCTATACAAAAAAAAAAAAAATATCTATCAGGTTTAATTTCCGTTGCTTTCATAATTAACTTAAATTAACGATAGCGTTTCTTTTTGTGCATTTAACCGATTTGTTAAATTTAATCAGAGTAATATTTTTCGTTTGCTTTTCATTTTTTTTTTTTAGCAGGCTCTCTTGTCCTTGGCCAAGGATGACTGAGATAAAGTGTTAGTTGGTTTAATAATACGAAGAAAAGAAGCTTCGTTATAAGTTCAATGACAAATGTAATGAAACTCATATAATGAAGCAACAATGCGACCGAACATACGCGCATGCGCATAAAACAAGTACACATGGTTAAATTCATGCAAAAATAATTTTTCCCGCCGCATATACATATATTATCAGTCGCTCACATACCCGGATTTTATGGGTACAAAAATTAAAAACTGATTAAAATTGCAGTTTAAGTAATCCATTGCATTTTTAAAAATTCATTTTCGCTTAAATGTCTCATGTGAATCAGTTTTATAAAAATTTATTAAAATCCCCCCCACCCTTAAAAGATGTGTTTGAGAAATAAAAATAAAAAATTCATGCAAAAACCTATATTCTTATCTACTTAATAATTTATCAGCAAAATTGTTATGGGAACTTACCTATAACGAGAATGGACTCTTCCTGACTCTATAAATACTGCGCCTCTCTGAGAGAGAGAGAGAGGGAAGAGAAATGAGTTGAGTTCTAACGAGTCAAGACGTATTAGTTCACTCTAAACCATACTGACAGTACATACTAGCACTCTCAACTTATTGTATTGTATTTCTGTTGTAATATACTGATTTTCCAAGCGTAGCTCAGATGTGGCACAAGGCAGAAAGTATGGGGCACCCAGTGAGGATCGAACTCACTATTCAGTCGTAATTGTTCTAGCGAGACAAGCTTGCTAACCATTACACCACTTCGAGGTGCCCAAAATAGTAGCGATTTTCCAAGCGTAGCTTAGATGTGGCACAAGGCCGAAAGTATGGGGCACCCAGTGAGGATCGAACTCGCTACACAGTCGTAATTGTTCTAGCGCGACAAGTTTGCTAACCATTACACCACCTCGAGGTGCCCTAGTGATTTTCCAAGCGTAGCCCAGATGTGGCACAAGGCCGAAAGTATCGAGTACCCAGTGAGGATCGAACTCACTACTCAGTCGTAATAGTTCTAGCGCGACAAGCTTGCTAACCATTACACTGCCTCGAGGTGCCCGTTTCTGTTGTAATATATCTTTGTTATTTTCTACTCTTGTGTTCGTGTTGTTCTTCCTTGGTTCTGCCTTGGACCATAACCGTGGTGCGAGGATAATGGATCATAACAAAAATATATTCGGAAACGTTTTTTTTATCAAATATCTTTTTGTTTAGATGGAATATTTAAAAGCTATCCCTGTTCTATATTCTGATAAAAAGAGGCTCATGCGCAACTTGGGAGAAAATGGCCGCTAAATAGTTGCACCAAAACTAAACCGTTTATATTCTCAATTTTCTTATGAGCAACATCTGCAGAAAGAAGATCGAAATGAAATCGAACAGACAATCTAAAAATAACAATTAATGAAAACAATCAGTTTAAGTTTTTAGTAAATTTTAGTAAAAACTCAACCTGATTGTTTCATAAATCTTTTGCGTGCAATCATCTGGAGCACATGTTTTCCTCTTAAATTATGATTTATGAAAACTATCATTGGCTATACAGGATGCGTCGGAGCGACAAAAGGTCTACTTTTCTAAGAATTGCTTCTGTCAAACGATGGGTTGTCAACACTACGACTTATGTTCAGTCCTTAAGAGTGCCTGCACTCAAAAAGCCGAGAAGTGGACCCACAGACTTTTGCCTACATATGACCAATGTTCAGCATTTTTTAAAATAATTCTCTCAAAGAAAGAAGAAACACTGTTTCAACAAATATTTATGGAAATCAAAGAGATGTCCGCTTGAACAAATATACTGACCAACTTGGACTCAAAGAATGTTTTTTGCAACATTTATATACAATTTAAAATATATCTCTCCAGTTTCTAAAAAGCAATGAAACCGATTCGAGCTCTGATAGAGATTTCTTTTTTTCCATCTTTCGTTTTTTTTTTTTTTTAAATACGTAATTTGTGTAAATTTTACACCTCCTTACGTCTACAATTAGTCCGTGTGTTGAATGTTCCTACCCGATTGTTCCACTGTCAGTAGCAGATTACGTCTTAGTAGCATTATCGCCTTGCTTGGAGTGAAATGATAAAAAAAAAAATGAAAATGACTTTTTCCAACTAGTCTTTCATTTCGCCATTTCTTTAATCGATAACGTTATGGGAGCTCAAGCAAGGAAACTATGAAAAACATCGCTAAAAATATAAGGTGTTTATAGTCAAGGTACAACAGACTCATTATTACGAAATTGGTCTGCAAAGTTCCATTCTGAGGAAAGGTCCTTTAAGATGAACCCAAACAAAGGCGTTCATATGACTTTGACGATGAAACTTTGAAGTCATTAGTGTAAAGCAACCTACGGCAAAATTCCGGGAGCAATGATCTTAAACATTTCACCATCTACCAGATGACGACAGAAAAGATAGGAAAAGTCATCAAACTGAGTGTTTAGGTTTCACACACTGTTAGCAAAAAGAAGAAATAAAGAAGAAAAATTGAAAAATGGGATGGATAAATTGTAGCCAAAATTACGCAAAAATGAAAATTACACTGACATCTCATTTTAACAGACATATTTACCAAAATTTAAAAAAAAATATATATCTTGAAATACTAAAGAATAAATTTATTCAATAAAAGCACCATTGGCTACAACCATGGTCTACAGACGACTTCGGAATCTCCTGCAACACTTCTGGACGCGGTCTCCTTGTGTAAGTTGGTGTATGCTGCCATAATCCTCAGTTTATCTGTGGCGATACAAGCAGTTTTATTGGTCTCTTGCTCAACAACGCCCCACACATAATAATTAAGAGTGTCGCAGTTTGGGGAGTTAGGTGGTCAGGTGTAAGGGGTGATGTGGTCGCAGAAATTGTCTGACACCCATGACTGGCCTCTCCTGCTTGTGTGGCATGGTGCAAAGTCTTGTTGCCAGAGACAGGTTTTTCCAGCTGCCAGGCTCTTGACTCAGCAGCACTACCTTCTCAAGACACTTGATGTAGGCCTCCGTGTTGAGTCTGAGACCCTCACCAAAAAATTCGGGAGTTCTTTTCTTATCAGAACGTGCTGAGTGAGGCATCCGAGCCGCCTTACCTTCGTAATCATCATTAGACTCATCCACCTACTTTCAAATCCTCTGCACTGCCTCAGAGTGACACCCAAACAATCTGAAATGTTCGTAATGGAGCTTCAAGTGTAAATGCCAAGCGGTGCAGCAGGCCGTTTCCAAATTTCTGTCGGGGTGAATTGCGTCATGGTGCGCTTTTTTTTTCACAGACGGTAACCAGTTGACCATACTATCCTGTTCAGTTGACAAAATCAAAAGTAAACAACGTGCATGCGCGAAATTAAAAAAAAAAAAAAAAAAATAAAACAGCGACAATTTACCCATCGCACCGTGTATAACAGTGTAAACAATACTATTTATTGGAAGACTAAGAGACGGAACATTTCGAGTACTGAAATGTTATGTGATATCTGTCCTTTTGTGTGGCAGCAAATATTGGACAATCTCCTCAAAGATGAAGAAGAGACTTGAAGCATTAGAAATATGGTTCTATAGAAAGATGCTGAGGATACCATGGGCCGAATATTTGAGCAACGACAAGGTTTTGGAGAGAATGGAAACATAAAGGAAATTTATACTTAACATCAGGAAGAGGCAGTTGAAATTTCTGGGGTACGTAATGAGGAAGGAGAGTTTGGAAAATCTGATACTCACAGGGATGATAGAGGAAAAGGGGAACAAGGGAAGGCAACGCGTGATATACTTGAGCAAATGGATAGCAGAACAAGCTTTGTGGGAAATAACAAAAAGAGAAAACTTGTTAAGATCTACAAGGGATAGGAAGAAGTGGAGGGCCATGATCGCCTATGTCCTGATGGGAAACGATACATAAAAAAAAGGATTGTAAACATACAGTGACAAACTAACGGATAAGACCTTCCCTTCGGCCAGGGAGAACTCAGACCATGTACGTCTCTCTCATGTCACTCTCATACGCCACCCCAGTGCCCATCTATATTTCACGACATGAGGCCTTCTGACTCTGCCTTTCTAAATCTCTGCCATCCACCAACCGAGGTTCGAAACTGGCCGTCGTCTTGACACCTTCTTCGGGCGGGAAGCAATAAAGAATTCTGTGACTTTACTTATATAAGCGATCGGTTGAAACTTCCTAACTTCCGTCTAAGAGAAACGATCTCCAACGTTTTCATTTTATTTATTTACACTACTTTACTTCAGGCCAGTGACCGCTTTGAAGCCCTCATTTCTAGCGTAGTCATAAAATCGGGCCCAGATGAAATAATTCGTAATTCACTTTACTTCGTGGGTGACACGAGCTCACGTTTATATCACGTTGAAACCCCGGTTCTCGTACAATCATCGAAGTTAAGCACTGAGATGGGTGACCACTTGGAAATGCCAGGTGCTGTAAGGTTGAATATGCTGATGGTGGAATGGATAATGGCACGGAATTGTAAATTGGAGAGCCGAGTTCAAATTCCAGTCGTGTTCGTTAGATTCACATAACATTGGGAAACTTATGAATCGAACCCTCCTCCTCCCAGGAATGGGTTAATTAGTAAATCATTATTATCTCCTAAATACATTCGTATATAAATTTTTTAGAATTTCAAAATATTTCCTAGCTTTAAATAATCTTCAAATGTTGTTAAGCCTTAAAAAACAATAACAAATCATTCAAATCCATTGTGTCATAAGATGATAAACAAACGAAACAACAAAATCAACACTTTATGAGGGAGAATCCATAACAGTTTTCTAGATCTTGGTCTTTAGACCAATCCGTCTTAAAATTGGGAATTAGTTCGTGTTGAAAACTTCTCAGCACCCACCTCATATGTATGTGCGTGTGTGATGTGTTGAGTCTGACAGAGAACTGAATACAATGAGCAAGTACCGAGAACGTTGATTGAACCACAAGACGAAAATAAACACCAACAGGAAAAACAGAATTACATATGCATATCTCGTTGATTGCTTTATTTGCTGCGAGATTGGCTTTTCACATTGGATGTATTCTTCAAGTAAACTATTTTCCACACTCTTTATTCTAACTACATACTGTTTATATATATATATATATATATATATATATATATATATAACCTAAAGAGCCAGGTAAACCTACATAGGTTTCACCTAAACGGCTTTACTCGTTTTGGAGGCTTTTTCTTTGGACTCTGAGCTTGAACTCTGGACGATTGTTTTAGCCTCAATTTCATGTTCTTAGTTCTTTCTTTTTTTTGTTCCTCATTTTCCCTGGGGCACTGGTTTGTTCTACTACAAGCCGATATACCCAAGGTTTTTCAAAGCGAGTACCACTACATATATATATATATATATATATATATATATATATATATATATATATATATATATATGAAGAAATATAGTCTTAGAGTGTGCTCTATTTATGAAATAAAGTGCTCAATATCAGAGATAGAGCGTGTGTAAATATATTATATATATATATATATATATATATATATATATATATGTGTGTGTGTGTGTGTGCGCGTGTGTGTGTATGTATATGTCTGTGTATATATATATATGTGTGTGTATGGATATTTAGGCAGTACATCTTTATTCAAACATGTTTCATTAACTAATATAGAAATATTGTGTCTATTTTTATACTGATCCTTTCCAGCTGTCTAACCAGTTTTTTGATGTTAAGATGAAATTCCTCAAGGAAGGCGCCATAGTTTTTTTTCTAATTCAAGTACTTTCGGCTTTTTGTAAGATCATCTTCAGGGGTAAATTACAAAAACTTATCGTAACTGCGATAAAATCTGCATTCCGTTGCGATGGTGATCTTTAAAAGCACGCGTAAACGCGCACAGTTTTTTTTTAAGCTTATCACCCCAAGCAAGGCTGGAAGCCACTAGCACGCAGGGGGTTACAGAAAGTTTGGAGGAAGAGCAGATAGGAGTGGTAAAGGAGAGGATGTGGAGAAAGATAGTGGATCGATCAAGGAAAGGAGGTTACAGAAGATTTGGAGCGAAAGCAAATAGGAATGAAAGGTGAAAGAATGTGGAGAAGGGAAGTGGATAGATCAAGGCAACTGTTGATGTCGATTGACGTTTAAAGTTATTTCAGAATTTTTAATTCATCCGTTGTAGTTATGGATTTTTTTTCAGTATCAGGAAACTAACCGGAAATTGGTAGAAATGTAGAATGGCATTAAATGTTATATGCACTTTAATATTTTTTTACGAGATTTGTAATAAATTTTGTTCAATGTCGGTTAGTTAATTTTGATATACAGGGCCTCGAGAATTTGAAGTTTATCTTTATTATTTCTGTGGTGTAGTATATATATATATATATATATATATATATATATATATATATATATATATTATCGGAGATTAAGACAAAAACGTTAAAAATCGCTACACAATAGCAATCGTATTTCAACACTACAAATGAGAACTCTTCGGGCGATTGTAAATTACTGGTGAATGAAGGATTAATTTAAAAAACAGTACTTCCTCTTTTTTTGAAAGAGACAGATGAGACGAAAAAAAAAACGGAATTAAAATGAGGCTTGTGGGTTTACCATGATTAACCAATCAAATATGAGACCTACGTTAAAATCTAAACCAAATGAAAATATTTACACAGGTCATGAAATGAAGTTGTCTATATAGAATTCTAGAAAATTACGTTTGCAACTGATACAAATGATTATATTATTTCGTAAAATATAGGCAAGTATGACGTTCAACTTTCACAGTAAATTAAGGAGAAAGGGGAGATAATCTAGTATAATGTTAACTATCTATATACTCGGTCATGTTTGTACATAAAATTTTGTAGTTGATAATTAAAAGGCTTCTTTAAGAACCCGGTAACCCCCCCCCCAAAAAAAAACAAAACAAAAACACACACACAGAAAGAAGAAAGGAAATCATAAATTCAAAACTTCTTTGGTAAATTAATAGCAACCGTTAAGTAAAGAACATCCATATAAGATGTTAATAATACAAACTAATCAATATAAGATATTAATAATATTAACTAGACATCTACTCATTCATATAAGATGCTAATAATACTAACTATGCATCAATACAGACTATATTAAATCTAAATCAGTTTTGCACGACAGAATATTAAACCATATAAGGTGCACCGGAGTACATCTACCAATTCTTACTATAATAAAAAGTATTATCAAATTCGAAATTTAACATATTTTAAGGTAAAAGGTAAACAATGCCTACAATTTACAGATAGTTCACTTCTTTAGTTTAAGAAGGGGTCTTTATCAATAAATTTGATGATTTCTAATTTTTTAAGTAAGCATAAGAAACAAGGTTTATTTAATGATCTACACGTTCTATTTTTTAATTCTTTCCATTTTACCGTAAGATGTTTTATTAACTTCTCTTAAATTCCCAAAATATTTAGAAAGAGGTACTATTTTTATTAGTACTATTGGTGAAGAGTAAGATTTTTTAGCTCTACTCTGTACTGAGCCCTCTTTTAAAGTAAATGTTACGGACAGTGAAATTATATTCCATTTGTTCTTATCCTACCTATATATATATATATATATATATATATATATATATATATTGAAGCTTATTTGAACAAACAAATATATATATATCGAAACCTATTTGAACAAACAAATAAAATAACAAACACGGCAAATAACTTATTTTGCTGAAACCAATAATCTAATTACATAAGTGTTGAAAAAGCAGTACAAAAATATAATTCTTGAGATCACCTAAGAATCATCATATACTACAAGAATTCTAACCGCAAAAAACTATCCTTCAAAAGACTAAGACTGTATACCAATTGCTTTGTCTTTTGAAAGGTAAAAAGGGCATGGACATATATTGGTTATGCTAACATTTCTCTCGCGAAGATAAGTTTGTCACCACTCGGAACAAGTAAACATATAACACAAATCTATTTATCTATTGTCTTTTGTAAGACGATAAAATACACCCGGCAGCAAGGTCTCTGATCAAGATATTGGCGGTTTTGAGGAGCGTAGAACCACACCTTAACTTTTGTTGTTCACAGGTCTACCCTGATCTGGGTGGTAGCTCATGTTAGGGTCTCAGCTATGGGAAAATTGTGAGTCTCTAAACCAAAAATCAACAGTTTATATTTATAAAACAATGAGCAGCACTACATATTCATAGCAAAATGACAATCAATTTAACAGTAATATATATATATATATATATATATATATATATATATAACAAAATTGCCAACAATTTATTTTATTATCTACAAACTATATATCTAAAAAATATATAGTATAACATTCTGTACAAAATACCTGTATTTGAAAGCATAAAATTACGTACAAAATATTGAGATTTCGGTATTAAACAGAGGTTGATCTATCTATCTATCTATCTATCTAAGTCTGTTCATATCTATATATATATGTATGTATGTATCTATGTACATAACTATCTCAGTAAAGTTCATATCTATCTATATCTATCTATCTATCTATCTATCTATCTAAGTCTGTTCATATCTATATATGTATGTATGTATCTATGTACATAACTATCTCAGTAAAGTTCATATCTATCTATCTATCTATCTATCTATCTATCTATCTGTCTAAGTCTGTTCATATCTATATATGTATGTATGTATCTATGTACATAACTATCTCAGTAAAGTTCACATCTATCTATCTATCTATCTATCTATCTATCTATCTATCTATCTATCTATCTATCTATCTATCTATCTATCTTAGTCTAATCATAAACATGTATCCTATTGTTCTTATATCTATCTGATTCTTTTCCTATCTATCTATCTATCTATCTATCTATCTATCTATCTATCTATCTATCTATCTATCTATCTATCTATCTATCTATCTAAGTCTGTTCATATCTATATATGTATGTATGTATCTACGAACATAACTATCTCAGTAAAGTTCATATCTATCTTGCCCTCAAATCCCAGCATTGCGTATAGAAATGATTTACTTGCATTTTATTTAAAGTGCTGCCTTCCGTGCAATGCCGCTATTCATAATTTGAATTCCCTGTTATCGCCAGCAGAATGTCTTGATTGATTGCAACACCAACTTTAACAGGTAATATATACAGATATTAAAGGCAGGTGGATGGGTATTAGAAAAATAGCTATTTCGGAAACCTTATCTTTTTTTTCCCTTATTTTGTCCTGGCCAATTTTATTTGCTTCACTACCGCTTTTGCTTCAAACTTATTCGTACGTGAACGTTCGGAATATCACGGCAGCCTGATTGGATTGATTAAAGTACCACCTACGTATTTAAAACACATTTCAGTGACCATGGACGATGCATTATTCCGATTTGCTGCTTATTAGGAGAGTCTTCCAACGAGAAAGTTGGGATAGACATCAACCACAAGACGAAGAAAAGATTCACCAAAAAAAAAAAAAAAATTAATTAATTAAAAAAAAAAAAATTAATGAAATTCCTTATTACATTCCTTGCTGTTCGGACCAAGATGCTTATCTCAATTTGTTCTCTCGACGTTCCCTGTAGCCTTATCGGAATCTTTATTCAAGCACTTCATTCAATTCACGGGGATAGAATGTTTTAGTTTCTTTTTCCATGCTTAGGATATATTACAGATCAATTAATACTTGCCAGTTTTAGCCTTGATAGAGAAAGAACATCGTTTACGCGGTCTTGTGGTGGGTGATTTATCTTCGACTCTACAGCATCTTTCCCCTTAGTCGCAACACTGCAAACATATCACTACTCTATCTCTATATCCATGACAAGGGTTCACAGGAGCTCTATTCATTAGTTTCACCAGTTCAAACCTTTACAACGTTCATAATTCTAATCACCCACATTTCTTCTGTCTTCTATTTGTAAGAAGAACGTTCCCGAAAAAGGCTCCCAATTTGTAAGGAGATTTTTTCCTGAGGAATGTTACTCTTTAGTACAAATTCCAGCATGACTGATTCCGTGAGCACTACAATCTAAACTGACTCATGGAAAAGGGTCACTCACTGCATATTCTCTTAATTCTCAGATTCTTAATTTCCTTCAATCTCCTCTTACATTCAATTAACCTCTACCACGAGTGGCTCTTGAGACTTGTATTGGCGGAACCGTTAGTATATAAAATGACATTTCCGTTATCTGTTTGTTTCTTTAACTTGAATTACTTAATATCGTAATTGAAAAGCTATATTCGTTGAAATGTAAAACCTACTTTTTCCCGGCCTGGGTAAGACGATAAACTACATCCGCGTCCTGGGTAAGACGATAAACTACATCCAACAGCAATGCTTCTGATCTGGAGGATTTGGGGAGGTTTTGTGGTTGCATCTCTTAATCGCTGATGTTCCCAGGTCCACTCCGACCCGGAGTGGTAGCACCTGTTAGGGTCCCAGCTATAGAAAAATTGTTGATCCCCAAACTGAGGTCAAAACCCTATGAAAGTGTAAAAATAGGTTTTAATACCAGCAATACATTCTTGTAAAATGTTATTACCAGCAATAAATTTTTAAAGAAAATATTATTTCCAGCAGTACATTTTTGAAAAATATTAATAAAATAAAAAATAATTACCAGCAATACATTTTTGAAAAAAAAAAAAAAATTAGCAGAAATACATTTTTGAAAAAATAAAAATTTTGTCGGCATTAAACAACTCCATTGAAGTTGATATGCCGTAAAACAAAATCCCCCCCACCAAAAAAAACTATTTGTTTTTCAAATATTAGAATTGAAACACTTTTTGTTAATGACACAAAGTTTAAATATCGTTTGAAGAAGCATTGTTATGTTGAGATTAACTGTTAAGAAGAAATAAAGTGATATAATTCTTTTTCATCTCTTAACATTGATCAAAGCAGATCTTTGATAAGTTTAAAATGGTCAACCAAAAAACAAAACTACCAGTAATATGAGAGAACACGGTGTAAAAGTAGACTTTATGATGCAATCTCGCAGAGTTCTGGAATAAGATACATGGAAAGAATGATAAGAATTATAAAAGCTGCAAAGACTTGATTCAGAACACAGACCATAACTTATTATTCCATATGCCGTTTTCCTTCAGGACGTGGACCATCATGAATCCCTAAAATGTTTTCTATTTGTTTTCTCTCTTAATCCATGTTTTACCAAGTATTTACACAATTCTTCTTCTTCTTGCTGTATGACTTCAGAACGTGGGCGATCATGGCTCTCCACAGTTTCCTGTCCTTTGTAGATCTTAGTAAGTTTTGTCTATTTGTTTTTTCTCTTAATCCTTGTTTTGACAACCATTTACACAATCTGGTTCTTCTTTTTCCTGTGTGCCATGTCACTTCAGAATGTGGACGATCATGGCTCTCCACAATTTCCTTTCACTTGTAGCTCTAATAAGGTTTGTCTATTTGTTTTCTTTCTTAATCACTGTTCATTTACATAATCTGTTTCTTCTTCTTCTTCTTCTTCTTCTTCTTCTTCTTCTTCTTCTTCTTCTTCTTCTTCTTCTTCTTTGTGCCGTGGGACTTCAGGATGTGGGCGATCATGACCCTCCACAATTTCCTGTCCTTTGTAGAGCTTAGTAAGGTGTGTCTAATTGTTTTCTCTCTTAATCCCTGTTCTTCCAACCATTTACACAATCTGGTTCTTCTTTTTCTGTGTGCCGTGTCACTTCAGAATGTGGACGATCATGGCTCTCCACAATTTCCTTTCATTTGTAGCTCTAATAAGGTTTGTCTATTTGTTTTCTCTCTTAATCCCTGTTCTACCAACCATTTACACAATCTGTTTCTTCTACTTCTTCTTCTGAGTGACATGTGACTTCAGAACGTAGGTGATCTTCTTCTTCTTCTTCTTCTTCTTCTTCTTCTTCTTCTTCTTCTTCTTCTTCTTCTTCTTCTTCTTCTTCTTCTTCTTCCCTAATCCCTTTTCCCCAAGATTTACACAAGCTCATTAGGCATGGGTTACGCGCTGCCATCCTCTGTCCCTGTTGTCTTTAATATGTCTTACGAGTGTCAAATTTGAAAAGACCCCTTTCCTCATTAATATGCCCTAGAAATTTTCAGCTTTCTCTTTCTGATGTTAAGTTTCATTCTATTTCTATTTTGTGTAAAACTTCGTCATTGCACACATGTTCAGTCCATAGTATTCTCAGCCTCCTTCTGTAGTCTCTTCTTCATCTGTATGGAAGTTGTGCAACATTGGGCTGAACCTAGACTCGAAGGGGTTAAGATTGTAATGGTTGGTGATGCATTCACCTGGGAGTCTGTTCCAGAAAGTCACCGTTCTTTGCAAGAAGGTGGGGAATACGAAAGGAATGAGGATGGCTTGCTGTTGTGTCTATATCACGGCAGGTGAAGTAGTGTAACTAGAGAATGTAAGCTACCAAAATCTTTTTCCATGGAAATAGCAATAGAGTAGCTAGATGTTTGTGGCGTTTTGTCTATGGGAAAAGGGTTGTGAGACAGAAAAGGATATATACAGGGTGTCCATAAAGTTCATGTGCACTTTAAAAAATTTATAACTTTATTTGTATTTGCGATAGAAATAATCTGTAAAAAGTGTTATAAAGTTTAATGTACCTAGTTTTAAGTATAGCTAAAATAACTAATGTGATTTCAGGCATTACTGTAAATCGGTTGGCAAATGTTTTCCGTGAACTGCAAAATCATATTACCCTTTGTATTGCTAATGATGGAGGACATGTGGAAACTTAAATAAAATTTCAATAAAACCTTAAAAAATATAGATTTACTTCTTTCTAATCCTTTTTACAAATTATTTCTATCGCAAATACAAATAAAGTTATAAATTTTTAAAGTGCACACAAATTTATGAACACCCTGTATATATATATATATATATATATATATATATGTGTGTGTGTGTGTGTGTGTGTGTGTGTGTGTGTATGTGTGTATGTCTCTGTGTGTGTATGAATCAACATGTAGATAGATAGATAGATATGAACAGAATTGATATGACGATATATATATATATATATATATATATATATATATATATATATATATATATATAGATAGATAGATATATAGATATATATGAACAGATTGAGGTAGATAGATAATTACAGAATCAATATATTGCTATACATAAATCCATTTGTATGAACAAAGTGGAGATATGTTTCTAACCTGTGGTCATCGGGAGTTTGTTTGCCAAAAATGATATTGAACTAGACGGTATGTTTGCCACAGTAAAGAAATTCAGTGATGATCTCAGCATGGAATTTGGCTGAGGTAGATGAGCTAAGCCAGCTTTTAATGTATAGCAATTAGCCCAGAGAAACTTTCTATAAAACTGGATAATGAAATCATAACTCATTAATTGGATTAGAAAGAAGCATACAAATATTTTGGAATCAACGTCGGACATAGAATCCAATATGTAACAATGATAGGAAAACTAGAAAAGGAATATTTTAGATGAGTCATCACCATGATTGTCAGTGACATGACCAAGTGTGTGTAATACATGTTTAATGTAGTTTGAATGTAGCAATCCGACGTAGGAAGTAATTTGTTCAATGTAACAGCACCAATGTCTCGTAGCAGCTATTCAGGAATTCTTAATGTCTTTCATATCAGAGGTTGGCAGTGGATATTTCGAGAGAGAGTAGGAAGACGTAGTTCTGCAGGTCTCCTCAGCTGACAGGTTAGCAGTAGATATTCCGAAAAAGAAAACAAAATGGCCGCCTTTGTACAAATCGGGTCGAATATTTCAAGTCTTCTGATTGGTTAACCTTCTATGGGTGTACTATAAAATGAGTCAGCTCATTTTGGTTTGCTCACTAGTATACTAGTACACAAAAATTGTAACAGTGTGGTCGTAGGGTGTCTAGGGATATGAGCACCTAACAAGTTCCCTCCACATATCGGGGTTGAATGCTGGAGAGATATAAGTTTTTTAAATTTTTTTACCCGTAGCTAGGCGATAATGACACTAGGACGGAGGGGGTTAAAGAGAATGAAAGTGAAAAACAAAGAGAAAAATAGGGAAGATTGGGGAAAGGACAAGAAACAGGGTTCAACAAGACAGACGACGGCGATTGACGTTGCATTTAAATTTTTGAAGATTGTAGTTATCAGGGAAGCAAGAAATCGGAAGGGAGTTCCGCATGTGGGGAGTGTGAGAAAAGAAGCTGTTAGAGTAGAAGTGTCTAGTTAGATCAACAGTTAAACAGTGAGACCTAGTTTCCAATCTAGTGGCATGCTATAATCTATGTAGTCGGTGCACATGGGAAAAAAACTCATCAGAGAAGTTGCCATGGAAATATTTGTAGAAAAAGACGGAGGAAATCCACGTCGCATCGGTGATAATAGAATGAAGTCGAGATGCCAGTTCAGGATTGATTACATTACAGATTTTGTCAAGAATCGTGAGATGTACAGCAGGGCGACCAGATCAGATATAGCAACAGTTTTCAATGCGCGGACGAATGTTAGATTTATAAATGTCTATTCTGTTAGAGTTTTTGGGTACCTTTATGTAATAGTGAGCCAACCAAAATGAGGTGACTCATTTCATAGTTGACCAATAGAAGAGTTAACCAATCAGAAAGCTCAAAATATTCAATTCGACGTGTATAAAGGCAGCCATGTTTTTTTTTCGAATATTCACTACCAACCCCCGAGACCTTCGAAGACTGAAGAATTACGGAACAGCTGCTGCTGCTATTGGCAATATAGACAGATCTAGTAGAGTGTCTGACTCGTGAGTGTTAAACTTTAACGTTGTTTCATTTAAGAGATTACGTACTGCGCCGGATTCTATATTCATAGACTACGGTTAACATGGTCAACATATTCAAGTGTATATTTTTCTTGTGCAAGCAGATCTGCCGGAACCCATCTCTCTCAAGATTAGACTACAGCCGATGTCCTCTAACTTGAAATATCGTCTTGGTCCCAGATCCGTGGCCGTTGATTCCTTGAAGGGATTCCTCCGCTCTGGCTGCTGACTTCAGTCTAAGCAGCCCTCTGTGCTGCGATTCTGTGTTTTCACACCGCTGACTGGATACATAGGCATCCGAGCCATTATGCTAGATATCCATTCACCGTACAAGGATGTTCATCCGCTATTTGATTGTTCCTTTTTTTAAAACTCACTAAAGTCTCCACAACTTCCTATCATTTGTAGGTCTATATCTGTATCTGTATCCCAACCAGTCTCTCTTCTCTCATACATTTACAGAAACTTGTTAGGTAGATTACGCGCAGTTTCCTTTTCTCATCAGGACTTAGGCGATCATGACTCTTCAAAACTTCCAATCCTTTGTAGCTCTCAGTAATATTAATCGGCTTACTATCCTCCCCAGTCCCTGTTCTGACATTCATTTACCCAAGCTCGTTATTTAGGTTTCTCGCGTTCTCTTTAGGACGTAGCTGATCAGAGCTCGCCACAACCTCCTAACCTTCATATCTTTACGTTTGTTTCTTTCTTAATCCTTCGAGTACTTGTTCCGGAATTCATTTATAGAAGTTTGTTGGAAGGTTATTTACAGTTTCGCTCTGTCTCTTCAAGACATAGGGAGTTACTACTCTCCACGATTTCCTATCTTTTGTAGCTCTTTGTCTGTCGCTTTACTATCTCTGTCATCCATCTACAGAAGTCCGTTAGGCGGTTACTCGCTGTTTTCTCTGTTTCTTCCTAACTTTCGTATCTCTACGTTTGTATCCATTCTTTTCCTTCCAGACCCTGTTCTGGCATCTATTTACACAAGCTCGTTAGGATCATGGCTCTCCACAATTTCATATCTTTTGTAGCCTTGTACCTGTCTCCTTACTATCTCTTCCAGTACCTGTTCATCCGTCCATCTACACAAACACATTAGGAGGTTACTCTCTTTTTTCCTCTCTCTCTTTAGGACGTGGTTGATCATAGCTCTCCACAACTTCCTAACCTTTGTATCCTTACGTTTTTCGCCTTTCTATTATTTCCAGTTCCTGTTATAGCATTCATTTACACAACTTGTTCCCCTTTGTCTCTTCAAGGCGTGACTGATCATGGCTCTTCACAATTTCCTATTTCTTGTAGCTGTCTGTTAACTTTCTATTTATTCCGGTACCTGTTCTTCTATCCATCAACATATGTTAGAAGGTTGCGCGCGGTTTCTCACTCTCTCTTTAGGATCTAAGTGATCATAGCTCTCCACAACTTCCTAATTTTTTTTTTGGGCTTTATCAAAAGTTTATCTCCTCTCATTTTTTGTTCTAATATCAATTTACACATCGCCTACATTTCAGCGAATTAATTTGATAAAATTGTCCCTATATGAGTATCAGGAAATAAAAAATTACACTAATACAGCATTTAGACACAACCATTATTTCAGCAATGGTAGAATAGCTAGGAATGATTTGGAAGAATACTGATGAACGCTTTAAAAACCTACGAGGAATCTATCTTTATCGGAAATATAAAAAGATTTAGTTAATGAACACAGACCGCATACTTAGAAAAGCTCTTTCAATAACTTCCTAAGAAAAACATTCATTTACCCGAGGTCTTTGGAAAAAGACTTGGCAAATGATTGTCTGAAAAGCAAATCAACATAAATAACAGGACGAGCAGGTAAGCAAAAAATCCTAATATAAGGATAAAAACTGGTAACACAACTGGAAGCAAATTTTAGAAAACAAATTGAAGGCATTGCATATGAAACCGTATAAACACTATTTCGGAGGTAACAGCTAAAGAGCTGATATTGAATTGTTGATAATGGTGACAGAAGAACGCTATAAGAGCCAATTATATAAAAGCCCAGATAGATAGGACACGGAAAAACAGAAAAAACTTAATATGCAGCGAGATAGATGAGGCAAAATACCATATAATAAACGAATACAGCAAGTGAACAAAAAGAGACATGATTGGTAGTTAATTCTAAATTTAAAAAAATTAGTGTGCTATTTGATCATAAACACAAGTTTTCCTTTTTTTTGCCATGTCCATTCAGGGCCTAGACGATCATGACTCTCTACAGATTCCACTTTCTTTATTATCTTTGAATGGTTACGTCTTTTTGAGAAAGATAGGGGAGTAGTTTCCTGTTACGTTCGCTGATTTAAATTCATAATAGTCTGTCATCTATGCCATTCGTTATGCCAATGCCCACTCAGATTTCGGTGTCGTCCGTTTTTTCTTTTTTTCTTTTTTTAAATGAGAGTCACCCTTTACAAGGCCCGGGGGCCACTCAAGGTAGAGGGTTACGTTAGAAGGCCATTTTTGTGTATAGGTGAGGGAGATAGCATATTTGACGGCATATAAGGCGAACGAATGTATAAGAGGCACCCCAGTTTCAGCAGGGCAAATCAAGAAAATATAGTAATTAGTAAAATTAGTAAAATTATTAGTAAATAGTACAGCCTCGGTTATATTTATGAGGTATTATTTTGGCTAAAGAAGCCATGATTATAATTAAACGAAAAATAGCAGAAAGAAAGAACATGAGCCTGTAAAACCTTTATTATATCCAAAGGTTAAGAAAACAAAATAAAAATCAAGCAATTATTACAAGTGAACAAAAAAGTACAGTTACCATTAAAATTCAATCAAATATTTTCCTTTACATGATCTGTACAACCTGCGTCTTGTAAACGTCTTAGTGGAATAATTAGGATATAAAAAAATCTGATTGTATTGATACCAATGCAATTGGTGTATAAATTTCTGGGACTTATAAACTTAATGTCTTCAGCAACAATTTTTTTTACCAGTGTTCATATTGCAATTAACAGGAGATAACTGATAACTGACATCCATGAGACATGGCACGTGGAACTAGAACAGTCTACCCTAGCCAGCGAAATAAAGGGTTCAGTTCGACATTCCAGCCACTTGATGAAGGCCGGGGTATACAACGGCCGAAAAGTTGTGATAAATATGGCAAAAAAGATGAAGACAATAGTCCGAATAATGTAAATAGTGTACATCATGCCTCATCTCAGAAATATAGACAGATATTCTTGAACATAGACTTTTTCATTCACTGTGAGATGAACGTCGGTTCATAGGAACAGGAGTCGCAAGGTGTGAGTCCCAGAGTATGAGTCGCAAAGAGTCGCAACTAAAACCCATTACCTCATATCTATCTTGCTGGTTAATGTCAATCTTCGAGCTTGCTAATTTTACATTTTCTCTGAAAAAAAAAAAATGAACGACGCACTAATGAGTTATTGTTATCTACCGTACCAATGAACATTAATCCTTATAAATACGTTGGACACTATTCTAAGTGGGGTAGTATGCTGTCTTAGTAGGCCACCACTAGCAGTGGTTTACCTATTCACGCCGCTGGCGAGTATTGTATTTTGTTGGTGTTATAAAGATTACCATTTCATTTCCAACGTCCGTTTTGGTTATTCCTCATTCAGCAACCCTTCTTATACACAACGGTTATAGAAATTCAGTATCCTTGCATAGTGGTAGTTGATTAAGCTAAAGACGCTATGCAGTTTCCTAATTATTAAATAGAAATTGTGACACCCAAAACTTTGCCCTATATATATATATATATATATATATATATATATATATATATATATATATATATATGCGTGTGTGTGTGTGTGTATGTGTGTGTGTGTGTGTGTGTGTGTGTGTATAATACAAATAGAATATAAAGGAAAAGAAAAAATAACGAAAGTAAATAAAAAGAAAACGTATAAAAATGATACCTTGTTTACAATCTCGGAAAGTTTGTTCGGATCAACCACTTCCCCTTCCGTCATATTCGGCTCACCTGAAATAACAATAATAATAATAATGACAATAATTTGGCTGTGATATATGTGCGTGGTATAACATCATCAGATTACGTATTATGATTGCTATATGGGGCGTGTGTATTTGCACCCCAGCGTCATTTTGTTGATATTATGATCTCCGAATTAATACTACTACTACTAATAATAATAATGCGTTGCTTTTATCAAAACCTGTCACGATATCGTCCACACTTAACTGTGATGTATGTATCCGGTATAACTGTTGACCATGTTCACCATAGTCTATGAATATAGAATCCAGCGCAGTATGTAATCTGTTCAATGAAACAACGTTAAAGATTAACACTCACGAGTCAGATACTCTACTGAATCTGACGATATGGCCAATACCACCAGCAGCTGTTCGGTAATTCTTCAGTCTTCAATATCAAAGGCTTGCAATGAATATTGCGAGAAAACATGGCCGCCTTTTATACACGTCATACTAAATATTTTGAGCCTTCTGATTGGTTATGTCTTCTATTGGTGAACTATAAAATGAGTCAGCTCATTTTGGTTGGCTCACTAGTATACCAGGGTAACCAAAAACTCCAACAATAACATCATCACGATAGTTGTCATGTGTTATGGGTGTATATATTAGGCTGTGCATATTAGTCTCCAGCGTCGCTTGTTTGTAATGCTGAACACACAATTAATTATAATGATAGTAGTAATAGTAGAAATAATTATAATACTAGTAATCAACATAATGGTTAATATGTCGCGCATTCAACCTCCCTCGCCAAGAGAATTGGTAACGTAAATGAGACATAAGCAGCGCGGATTTACATATATGCTAGTATTGGCTGTATCTCAAGACTAAGATGGCCCAGCGGATAAAAGCTTTAGTTGAAGTAATCCAAGAGTGACTTGACCCAATATCTGGCCACAACAGAGGTGGACAAAAACTTGGAGAGTTGAGTTACTAAAAGGGAATTAACTGAAACTGAGATATGAAAAGGCATGCCACATGAAATTAGAACGATCTACTAAATAAAGTGTTCGGTTAGAAATACCAATGTATATCACCTGAAGAAGGCCCGAGCGTATAACGGCCGAAACGTTTCAAATATGACAATTTAGATGAGGACAACAGTCTGAACGATGAAAGTAGTGTAAATAGTTACAATACCACATCTCAGAAGTACCTACAAATATAACTACTACTACTACTACTACTACTACTACTACTACTACTACTACTACTACTACTACTACTAATGATTGTTGTGGATTCCGGGATGAAATCCGGTAGCAAATAATAACAAATGCCAAGAATGAATATAGGAAATAAATGTATTAACGTAATGATACAAACTGGTAATACAGGTTAGTACTTCAGGAATGCGGGGTTAGTAGACTAATATATATATATATATAGAATCTTTGATATCGACGTATCGCTGTATGACTTCTTACTGAGTCTAAGTGCTCGTTACTATGACTCTTGCCGCTACGTTATTCTATCGACCGACTCAACGTTCTACTACTACTGTTACTTGACTCTATTACTGACTGTCCGACTTGATTTAACGTACTATTACTCACTCGGGTATTCAGCGGTAGTAGTATATGTATACCTTGGGTGAGTCCATTTGCGTAAAAAGGGGAGACCCCTCAATAACGATAATATTCAACTATTGCACTGTTCATTTATTCTGGGTAGTATTATCAATGTAAAGAATATATATAGTATATACTCGAGTATAGTGCAAGTTTTCTTGATCAGTTTTTACGCAAAAATAGGTGGGGCGTACTATACACAGGTAATTACTTTGAGGAGGTTAAAAATCATGCATTTTCAGTGATTGGTTGCATTATACACAGGTACTTGTTTTTTTGGAGGATTTAAAATTAATTAATTTATCGTAACCTACTTGGTAAGCCGGTATTCTTACGATACACTTGGCTCAACATTTACTTAGAATGACATAGATTTTCATAGCCAGAGTATATACCTTAAATCGTGGGACACCTCGCATTATGTACCTATAATCATGACAAAATGGTTGTCATTGGAAAGGGCAGTACCTCAGCGATGTAAACAATTGCGAAACGAAGATTTGAGATAGGAAAAAATCTATTAATTCTTCATTTATATAAGTTATTTGTTGATTTTAAGTGGCATACATAGTGGATGAGGTTTGGCTCTTTATGTAGCGGCACAAGGGAAGAAACTTAAGCTACACAGGAGGTAAAGGAGCTACCGTAGTTTGGCATGAACGAAAAAAAACAGTACAGTATCTAAATCTTTGCATCAGATATTTTACGATAAATTTTACATAGTAGTGTTTGACATAGCGGTATTATCTGCAAGAAAAGGTTTTTAGCCCCCAAGGACATTCATTCTGGCTTGGTTGCTACATTAGGGAATAACGCTTGAGTTTATCAACGGTGGAAAAGTAGCCAGCTGAATTTAAGATGGGGAGGGAGTGCCTTGGAGATGACTCAAGGACTTTACGTCTTGCGATTGCCACACCCAAGGGAAAAATTGAGAGAGAGAGAGAGAGAGAGAGAGAGAGAGAGAGAGAGAGAGAGTTGATCAACCGCCCTATTCTTCTGATTTGGCTATCATCTGTTCCCCAACATGAAAAACATATATAAAAGGTTAATGGTCAGAGTTGAATCAGACCAGGAAACAGTAGCATTAAAAAGTGATCAATACACGTGTGAAAAAAACAAAGGTAAAAATAACAGGTACAGATTTAAGTCTTTGCTTACATTTTAGACAATTTTTCTTAAAGTGCATATGAGGCTTGATAAAAAATGTGTTTAACTCCACAACAATATATTTACAATACATTTACTTTTCTTCTCTTCCGAATTGTTGTTGTTGTTGTTGTTGTTGTTGTTGTTGTTGTTGTTCTTCTTCTTCTTCTTCTTCTTCTTCTTCTTCTTCTTCTTCTTCTTCTTCTTCTTTATTTATTTTTGAAAATAATAATGTAGGGTTCTTTAGCTCTTTTAAAAAAATTCAAAAAGAGCTAAGGGGTCATTTGATAAAAATCGCCCGAGGATACCGTAAGGTTGAAACCAAGGTAGCGGATTCAACTGACCTCCTGATATATATATATATATATATATATATATATATATATATATATATATATATATATAAATAAGTGTACGAATATTTTCTATGAAAATTTCTCGGACATTCAGGCGGGTAAATGTTATTAATACTGTTTATTATAAACACAGCATTTACTTAAATATTTGTATCTATAAAAAGAATGTATAAACATAAAAATGTCTTCGAATAACACTCGCATATATATATATATATATATATATATATATATATATATATATATATATATACGACAGACAAAAGGTTTCGGGTTACTCTGCATTTCTTTAAATAACACCTTAAAATGATATATTTTGGGATATTTTAAAGTAAAAGAGAAAATTTCAGTACCTACAGTGTATCTGATTTTATTTTTTATTATTTCTCTAGGTTCCTCTTACTATCAAAAAGTTCAAATTTAGATTCGTCTGTCCCCAAAATATTTTGTAAAATTATGCATATTTTCTTTGAGAAACATGATATTTTGTTCTCATCATTAACCCCTCGGTAGACTTTTTGAGATTAACAAAAAGGATGGGGCTTTGATTCAGGTCAAGGGTATCATAAAAAAAGAACAACATCATTCGTTTTTGCTAAGATATGCTATAACATCTGGTTTAGACATAATTGGTAAAACAATTAACCTTTCAGCAAAACAACAATCCAAAATACTCTTCTAAATTATATCAAAATTATCCCGAGTCAAACAAAAATAACATAATTTTAGAGATTATGACTTAACCGGCTAAACCGACTGGCTTCTCTCCCATTGAATTAGTATGAGATGAATTGGATGGGAGAATACACAAAGAGTGAGAGTGAGCTTTTACAGAGATTGAAGAATGCTTGGGATTGTCTGCCATCTATTCTTTTCCAAAAATTGTTGGTAAGAATGCCAAGAATTTGTAATGTAGTAATTAAAGATGAAAACAAAGTCAGATGTTGTTGCATGATAATTTATTATACTTATGTGCTTAATATTTGTCAAAATAAAAGTAAATACACTCTAGTATTCGAGTTGGAATTCCAGTCGAATCCATTACATTCACTTACGTGCTAATAGCCTTGGGAAAGGCATGAACCCCCTTCTTCTCCACCACCAGCTATGGGTAAATAGCAGGACATACCGGGTTCTATAGCCTTGGACGGCAACTGGTCCACCGCAGAAAGAAATGGCAAACTACTACGGGAAAAGATCTGCCTCGTCAGTCATGTATCTAAAGATACATGATCTTCTAAGCGTGTATCACGCATGGCACATAACTGACTGATGTGCTAATACCCTTGGGAAAGATATGAATCTTCTTCTCCACCTCCAGCTATGGGTAAATAGCAAAACAGACCGGGTTCTATAGCCTTGGACTGCAACTGGTCCACCGCAGAAAGAAATGGCAAACTACTATGGGAAAAGATCTTCCGCGTCAGTGATTGAACTCACAATCACTATGCTACCAAATTTACGAACCAGTGCTTTAATCCACGAGACTGTAGTCCCCTAGATTAAATAAAGGGTTCAGTTCGGAATTCGCTGTTGGTTTTCAAAGAAATGCAGGGTGACTCAAACATTTCGCCTTGTTTTTCTTTAAAAATATAAATATATATATATATATATATATATATGAGGGTCAGGCAGATCAGTTCCCAGAAACTGAAAGCCCGACACCGACACATGAGATTTGATTATAGTGGTGAAGGCTTTGTGCAGGGCCATCCGCACTTTTGGGAGGGACGAATACAGGGACCTGGTGCAGCGAATGCCACAAGGTCCCCAAACGACCCTCCGCAGGTTTTGAATTCAGAGTTGTCCTTCTCCTAGATCAGTTGCCATCCAAGGCTATAGAAACCAGTCTGTCCTGCTATTTACCCATAGTTGGAGGGAGAAGAGGAGGATCCACACCTTTCCCAAGAGTATTAGCACGTAAGTTAATGTAATGGATTCGACTGGAATTCGAACTCGGCTCTCCGATTCCTTAATCCAAGCCGTTATCCATTACTCCACCGTACCTCCACTTTTCCACTATATTGCTCCCGTTCCACTTTTCTGCCGGATATACTTGATAAAGTCGAACAAGCCCCACATATCCCCGTCTTTATTATATGTCACTTTATTAAGATGGATGTAAATACATCTGTCTCTTTTCTTCTTTATCTCTTTTCACTTTTCCTAATTTTGTTTGCATGTCTTTTATCTTCCACTCCCTCAATCACGTTTTCCCTTTCGAGAGATATATATCTCCTTCGACCCACACTCATGCCAACAACCCCTCCTGCTACCCATTTAAACATGCCTCCTCATGTAAACATGTGTGCATAAATTAAAAATAGTAATACTGAATTCTTCTTATACTGGGAATATTTGTCACCCAATTATTTGTATGAAAATTTGGATCTGAGGAATTAGATTCGAATTTCGATTCCAAGGAAATAAATTATAATCACGATGAACCCTTCAAGTTGTCTGTTACTTAATATAATTAATATTTGCTCTGTTTTTATATTGAGCTCTCTGGATCATATCCTCCCTGGAATTATCCTTACGGATTACGAAACATATTTACCTATATATATATATATATATATATATAATATATATATATATATATATATATATATATGAAAGGGAACAGTGAAGTCAACACTCAGAGGCGACAGGCTGTTTTATGCTAGATGCAATCGTCAAGCCACGATTGCGTCTAACATGAAACAGCCTGTCACCTCTGAGTGTTGACTTCAATGTTCATTTTTATATTTACATACGATCTCTCTCTGATATCGAGCACGTCATCCCATAAATATAACATACCTTAAAAGTATATTTCTTCATATATATGTAAAATGTATGTGTGTATATATATATATATATATATATATATATATATATATATATATATATATATATATATATATATATATATATATACATGCAATTTTTTATATATATTATTTATATATTATATATGCGCACTACTTATTGGAAAGCGCTCAATATCAGTCATAGAGCTAACATTTTTAGTTGGATTGATGTTAGTTTGTGACCCGGGGTTTCACGCTATTTGCGATCGTCAGACAAACTGATTAATTTTTTAAATTTTGTATTTATATATGGTTGCATATATCGGTGTTTTTATGGAAGTGAGAGGAAAAATGGACGTCGGAACGCCACTCATACTTATGCAAACATACATACACGCACGTACACTCCTTGACGTACGCAGACACACACGCACACGCACACGCACACGCACGCTCACACACTGGAGCTTACACAAACATAAACATATGTGAACAATGTGAGACTGGGCATATATGCGCATCCATAAACATGATATTGTATATTGAAGTGTGTATAAACTATTTAATATGAAAACAAAAATAATTAATGTGCACATAAAAAAACAACTTGTATAAATATTCGATACATGCTTTTTCGTTTAACCGTTACATATGACGTCAGTTTGAACTGGTTCCAATTCCAGTTCCAGACATCTAAAAAAAATCCGCATGTCTAAAGCCAAGAACATCTTTTCTAACATATTGACAACACCCTCTTTTTAATAATGGCTGAGATGGCCGAAAATAGTTGAACAAAAACGAAGAAAGCAGAAAATATCTGACATTTATCCACAATTCTGAATCCTGATACACAACATTAATTGAAAATTGGGAAATGCAGCTAAAACAATTAGATAGACAGACATTGTTGGTTGAATTTAGTAATGGTTTTATGCAGCTTATTTTATTGCTTATATATATATAATATATATATATATATATATATATATATATATATATATATATATATATATATATATATATATATGTATATATATAAAGAAATATAGTCTTAAAGTGTGCTATATTTATGGGATAAAGTGCTCAATATCAGAGATAGAGCGTGTGTAAATATAAAAGTGGACATGGAAGTCAGCACTTAGAGGCGACAGTCTGTTCCATGCTAGTGCAATCGTCAGTTGCCTGACGATTGCACTAGCATGAAACAGACTGTCGCCTCTAAGTGCTGACTTCCATGTCCACTTTTATATTTATATATATATATATATATATATATATATATATATATATATATATATATATATATATATTACATGAATCATTCATACAAAAAGCAGATAGTGAAGTTAATGATATGGCAAGAATCACTCTCGAAAAAAATTTTTATAATAAAATACATTAACCTCGAACCCGTTGATGAATGTTATGATCCCTGTTTATAAATTCCAGTTTTATAAGGTCTTTTTTCTAAGTACGAGCTTTCAATTGTTCCTACTATCATCGTCAGGTATAGAATAGATATGTCTTTTTTACATCCAGGTAATAACAGGACAACGAAAGTTAATATGTACTCCTAAATAGGTTTTTTGGGAAATGTGTTATTGTTAACTGTGGAATATTTTTGGAGCGTGGAATTTTCCAGTTAACAATAACACATTTCCCCAAAAAACTATTTAGGAGTACATATTAACTTTTTCCATATATATATATATATATATATATATATATATATATATATATATATATATATATATATATATATATATATATGTTGCGATGGATAAATTGTCATCTAAACTTGAAAAATAAAAAATAAAGTTAATATGTACTCCGAAATAGGGTTTTTTGGAAATGTGTTATTGTTAACTGTGGAAAATTTTTGGAGCGTGGAATTTTCCACAGTTAAGAATAACACATTTCCCAAAAAACCTATTTCGGAGTCCATATTAACTTTATTTTTTATTTTTCAAGTTTAGATGACAATTTATCCATCGCACACTATATCTATATATATATATATATATATATATATATATATATATATATATATATATATATATATATATGAATAAATATAGTCTTAAAGTGTGCTATATTTATGGGATAAAGTGCTCAATATCAGAGATAGAGCGTGTGTAAATATAAAAGTGAACATAGTAGTCAACACTTGCCTGACGATTGCACTAGCATGAAACAGACTGTCGCCTCTAAGTGTTGACTTCTATGTTCCCTTTTATATATATATATATATATATAATTTATTTATATAGATATATATATTGGGAATTTATTTATATAGATCGATATATATTGGGAATTTATTTATTTACATATATATATATATATATATATATATATATATATATATATATATATATATATATATATACACCTTCTCTCTTTCTCTCTCACACACACATTTATACACATACACATATATTCCTGGCTGCGTCTGAACGAAATCTTCAGAAAAAATAGAGAAGGCATATTCTTAATTTTGAGGTGGAGACTACTCGCCTTAATGGCGTTCTACACGGATTATAAATATGTTAATTTACTTCTGTGTGTAGTATTTACATAATTGTTCCTCCTTTTTGTTATTAATCTATTCTTGTTGGTCTATTTCGGTCGATGGCATTATCAAGTATCATGTGAATCCATATCGTTGAGTGTAGAAATATCTCTGAGAACAGAAATCTTTTTATCGAGTTTCTGTGCCATGAGAGACAATATTTGATATAAGATTCCAGTTATCTCCCCTGCTGCAACTTTTACCCTTTATTATTGGAACTGTTCCACTTGTGACCAATGATATTTTCTTTCCGATGGTTTTTACTTGGTCTTTTAATTCTATTTTAATTTTTAATACTTTTTTTTGCCTTGCGGTTATCAATTATATCCCTTATTTTATAAGCATGTTCTCAGAAAGTACAGAATTTAATGTTGATTCTATGAATTTCTAACCACTCCACCTCATATCTGCTCATGGCATTAGTAAACACATCTATCTATCTATCTATCTATCTATCTATCTATCTATCTATCTATCTATCTATCTATCTATCTATCACAGTCTTTTCATATCTATCTATCTATCTATCTATCTATCTATCTATCTATCTATCTATCTATCTATCTGTCACAGTCTGTTCATATCTATCTATCTATCTATCTATCTATCTATCTATCTATCTATCTATCTATCTACCTCAGCCTGTTCATATCTATCTATCTATCTATCTATCTATCTATCTCTCTATCTATCTATCTATCTCAGCCTGCTCCTATCTATCTATCTATCTATCTATCTATCTATCTATCTATCGAGAGATAGATAATATTAGTTGTCAATGTATATATATATATATATATATATACTACACACTGAAGTAAATTAACATATTTATAATCCGTGTAGAACGCCATTAAGGCAAGTAGTCTCCACCTCAAAATTAAGAATATGCCTTCTCTATTTTTTCTGACGTTTTCGTTCAGACGCAGCCAGGAATATATGTGTATGTGTATATATGTGTGTGTGAGAGAGAAAGAGAGAAGGTATATATATATATATATATATATATATATATATATATTAGTGGTCAATATCCATATATATATATATATATATATATATATATATATATATATATATATAAATATATATATATGTAAATAAATAAATTCCCAATATCTATCTATCTATATAAATAAATTCCCAATATATATATCTATATAAATAAATTATATATATATATATATATAAAAGTGAACATAGAAGTCAACACTTAGAGGCGACAGTCTGTTTCATGCAAGATGCAATCGTCAGGCCACGAGTTCTGTTATTTTATCTCGGCTATTTATATATACGGGTCAGTGGTCCATTGCGGATAGTCTATTTTGGCAGTTATTTTACCGGAAGTCGTTTATCTGTTTATTTATTTATTTGGGTTAAATTATTTTGCTTGTTTTTGTTTATTTTTATTTTTTATTTACTTATATATTTATTTTTTTATTTTAATTTTAATCGGTGTTGTTATTAGCTTAGTTAGAATTTGTTTATATAGCTTATTTAATAGATTTATTTTTGTTTGGGAAGATAATTAAAGCTATTTGTTCAATTTTGGGGTTGATCGTTGTAGTTTGTTCTAACTACTATTTTGGCGGGAACAGTTTTTAATTTGTTTATTACTTCATGTATTTATTTGGATTGATTATCTTTATTTGTTTTTCTAACGGCTAGTTTATCGGGATCGGTTTGTTAGTTTATTTATTTATTTGGATGAATTTAGATCAATTTATTTTACTTGTTATTATTTATTTGTTATGCTGTATATTTTCTCTTTTTGGTTTTCGATTTTTAAGTAACGTAGTATATTATTTTTTATTTTTAACTTTTTTTATCGTTATATAACAGTTATAGGTATTTTTTTTCGTCCGATTTTTGGTTTGATTTTTATAGTCTAACTAATATTTTGGTCATAATGGTTTGCTAATTTGTTTATTATTTACTTTATTTATTTGGGTTCATAAATTTTGTTTCTTATTTTTTATTCTATTTCGTCTATTCTAACAGGTGTAATTTGGTAATTTGTTTGGATTAATTTATTTTGTTTATTTTATTGTCATTTTGTTTATTTATTTATTTTTTATTTTATTTTTTCCGTTTTCGATTTTTAAGTAACGTAGTAAAATTTGTTTTCATGTCTGCATTTTGAGATGAGCTCGGATCTTTTATTTACTGATTTATTTTGGTGTGGGAAGGTAATGATAGCTATTTTTCCTCCAAGCAAAGTTTGCAAGTTTTTGATAACTTTCACTCCTTGTGTCTTAATGGAATTATCGTCTTGCTTGGAGTGAAGTGATTAAAAAAATTATTGACTCGTATTTTTTTCAACTTAATTTAATTTTGTTTCTATTACAACTACTCCGAATATAATTGTAATGTTATGTCTTCATTACATTGACTGAAGATAATACAATCATAGCATATAATGTCTTACTGAATTCTATAGTAATGTCATAAGGCTCTCTTCTGGCGAGCTCTCTCCTGACGATTCTCGGCGTCCGTACATATGCTCTTTGGACGAGTTCAAGTCATATTCTGGAGAGGTGTGTTCATTTTAGATATGTACTTTCTTTTAGTCGATACTTTTTCCGACATGAGTCAACTTCCAACGTTTTCAGTCGGATTACGTTTTCACCCCGGCGTTGCATTGTAATATTAGTTTTAGGAATAGGCACTTCAAATGTTTCGTAAAGTATGTCGATCGGTGAATTAAATTATACTGGGTGGTTATTCTGTGCATATCTAGACCTCAATCGATTTATATTTCTCTTATGACGAACTGGTCTACCTTCGACAATGTACATCATACTACCAAGGCGTCGAATAACTTTTCCTCCCACCAAATTTTCCTTTAGAGCCTTACAGCTTTTAAAGAAGATTTTATCGCCGATCTTAAATGATCTGGTAGTTTCAAATTGTCAACTTTTCTTTTTATTTTCCGGAAGAAATTTGCCAAAAACGGATCTAACTTTCCTAGCAAACATGAACTCTGCAGGTGACATTTTCGCGGTGACGCTTTCATTTGACGTCATTCGATATACGCTCAAAAATTCTAGTAGTGCTATTTCTTCAGCCACCAAGTCTTTAGGTTTTCTTAATGCCCTTTTGAATGTGTCAATAAACCGCTCAGCTTGATCATTCAACCTCGGATGATAAATTGGCGTTATTAACTGTTCAACCGCATAGTTTTTGCAGAAATTTTAAAACACTCTAGAAGTAAATTGAGTTCCATTATCGGATAGCACACTGCCAGGCACTTCACACCTTGCAACATGTTCGCGTAAGAATTTAATTGTTATTGCGGTAGTTGGTGGTTTACACTTTAATATCTAGGGTCATATTTTGAAACTGTCTAACTCAAATAATATAAACCGTTTAGTTGTCCAGTAAAATACATATGTAGTTTTGCCCACAGTTTATCAGTGATCAGCCATGCCTGATAATTTATAGGTAGTGACTTTGCTGCTAATTACAATCATTAGATTTTCTAACTGTATTTTGAATATCTTTGTCCAAGTCCTCAACCATTGTTCCTGTCTTTAAGAACTATGGCGACCCCTCCAACCCTTCCAATTACCGTCCTATCAGTCTCCTACCCCTCTTCGGCAAAGTCTTCGAGGCCATTATCAACGCCGAAGTGATTAATCACCTGGTATCCCACGATCTGCTCTCAGACAAGCAGTATGGTTTCCGCTTTGCCCGATCTACTGCCGATGTGCTTACGGCCATCACTGAATTTGTCTACCAAGCTATCCATAATAACGGCGAAGCTCGTGCCGTGGCCCTTGACATCTCCAAAGCATTCGATAGAGTTTGGCATGCCGGCCTCCTTCGCAAGCTCCAGGGTTATGGTATCACAGGTCGATTGTTTGACCTAATACAATCGTTTCTGTCAAACCGGGATTTGAAGGTTGTTCTCAGTGGATTCATCTCCAGCTCCTATCCCACTAACGCAGGTGTTCCTCAAGGCTCCATCCTTGGCCCTGCTCTGTTCCTCATATTTATAAACGACCTTCCTGACGCCATAGACTCCCAAGTCGGTATCTACGCTGACGACACCACTATTTACTCCTGCCTCAAACACAAATCTAGTGAGGCGGACAAAATTAACCTGGCAGCTCAAATTGAAAAGGACCTCCAATCGGTTGTGGACTGGGGTGAGAAATGGATGGTCAACTTTAACGCCTCTAAAACAAAACTGCTCTCCATTAATCACCACAAGGATCCATCCCTGCATCCCATTAGAATGTCTGAAGACGAACTTCTCGAGAGCTCCTCTCTGCGGCTGCTCGGTCTCACGCTGTCCGTTGATCTAAGATGGAACAAATACATCGAGTCAGTTGCATCATCCACCGCAAGAAAAGTTTGTTCCCTGTGCCGAGCCAGGAAATTTTTCTCCCCGGAATTGATCCTCCAAGTCTATAAATCGACCATTCGCTCTTTGCATGGAGTATTGCTGCCATATATGGTCTGGGGCCCCTGCTGTTTGCCCCAGGGTTCTTGATAAGATCCAGAGACGGATATGCAATGTGATTGGCCCTGATCTGTCATCTCGTCTGCAGTCGCTCTCTCACAGACGCGATGTTGCATCGCTCTGCCTTTTCTACAAGTACTTTCACGGTAATTGCTCCGAGGAGTTGCTTTCGCTTGTCCCTAGGCCTCGTGAATTTAAACGTCCTACGAGGCTGGCATCCCGTTCCCACCCCTTCACCGTTGAAACTGTTAGATGTAGACGTCTCTTCTACTCCAATACCTTGATCTATCCACTTCCCTTCTCCACTTCCTTTCATCTCTCATTCCTATCTGCTCATTCCTATCTGCTCTCGCTCTAAATCTTCTGTGACCCCTTGCCTTGATCGACCCACCGTCTTTCTCCACATCCTCTCCTTTACCACTCCTATCTGCTCTTCCTCCAACCCTTCTGTAACCCCATGCGTGATTGTGGACTCCAGCCTTGCTTGGGGTGATACGCTTAAAAAAAAAACAAAAAAAAAACAAACTTTAGCCAAGAAACGTAGCTTCTCATCAGCGATTCATCATCACTATTCCCCGATGTCCTACGTGGAATTGTTTCAAAATCTATTTTTGTAGTGATAACGGAATTACTAATTTTTCCGTGTACAAAAGTACTCTATCACAAATAAAAAATGCTGTATTATTGTTACCAGGTTTAATCTTAGTCTTACTCCATTTCGACTATGCCATTCATAGTTTTTGATTAAACATATCCTTTTGAGAATGGACTTTGGAATAATCTATCGTGACCAGCAATTCTTTAATAGTGTTACACACCAGGCTTTTAATTTCTCTTTCGGATTCAAGCGAAGTAATCACAGTATCTTCAAAATCTTCTTTACATTTCAATATAAATCTGGACAAGCCATCTGCGTGTCTCATTTTTTTTTTACTGTAGTCTGTTTACAGTATGCATGGGAATCCCTTTCTTAGAACCGAATATTCTTAATAATGGACGATGATCAGTTTGCCGTATGAATTTTCTTCTTAATAACATCCTGTGAAATTCCATCTTGAAATCATAGTTCAGTAAAATATTAGCCTGACGCTGTTGTCTCTTTGCAGTATATATGGGGATCCCTTTCTTGATAACGAATAGACTTACTAATAGACGATGATCAGTTTGAAGTAAAATTTTGCTTCCTAACATCATCCTGTGAAATTATAGCAAGCGCTTCCTTTTCAATTTGACTGTAGCATTTTTCGATATCTGTCAAACTTCTTGAAGCGTGGGCGACTGCTTTTACTGTACCGTCTTCGAATTTATGGTCTATTACCGCTCCTATGCCGTATTCACTCGCGTCCGACGCTACAACTAACTGTCGCGGCGGGCCGTAATGTGTCAGCGATAACTCTGGAGTTAGTAGTTTTTAAATTCCTTCAAAAGCTTTTTGACATACCGCCGACTAATACCATTTCGTATCATTTTTAAGAAAATTATTCAGAGGTGCACGCAATTTGTACACATCTGGCACATTAATATTATAATTTGCGAACCCGAGAAATGCTTGTAGGGTCACCAAATTTGTCGGATAGGCATGTTTTTAATGGGACTTACTCTAACGGGACCTGATCTTCTTCCTTTTTTGCCGATAATCTGACCTAAATATATAATGATATCCATAAATGTTATGGTCCAGGTTCCTTGTACCACGGTGATGGTCCAAGGTAGAACCAATGAAGAATAACTCGAACACAGGTATGGAATAACACAGATATATTACAAACGGAAATATGTACAAAGAAGTAGAAGTGTTAGTAATGACTATCAGGTTTGGTTAGAGTGAACTATGTTGTCTCGATAAGTATCACTATTCCAATGTCTTACAGTAATCGTCTGACTCGACTCTGTCTCTCTCTGTCTCTGACTGACTGCTGCTTCCTCTTGAGGCGTAGTATTTATGATGTCCGGAATAGTCCATTATTATTATGGGTAAGTTCCCATAACAATAAAGAACTGACATTACTATTCACTGAGTTTCTTACTGTAATTATGTGGTCTCTGAAATACTTGCTGAAACAGTTTTACGTGCTGTATTTTCGTACCTCTCTGAATAACTATTACATCTATGTAAGTGGCGGCACCGTCTAGATCAGTCAACATCGTATCCATTATTTGCTGGAAAATACCTGGGGCTACTTTTACTTCGAAGGGTAATCTTTTTTGATAATATCGACACGGTTTTGTTAAACGACACTTTTTCCGGAGTATTCAGCAAAATGAAATTCAAATATTTTTCATGTTTAACGGGGCACAATTTTCGTAACAGAAAACATACTTTCTTTTCATTCAACCATCTTTGACATTCAT
Organism: Acanthosepion esculentum; assembly: GCA_964036315.1. NCBI lineage: Eukaryota > Metazoa > Mollusca > Cephalopoda > Sepiida > Sepiidae > Acanthosepion > Acanthosepion esculentum. The sequence goes on along the minus strand of OZ038503.1, from coordinate 31,467,279 downwards.
CCCTGAAAATGGCTTCGGACCTTCTCAAGTATGACAGGAATGCAATTTTTTTCTTCTGGGGCATAATTAAATTCAATAATTGAGTTAGCAACTGGGTCCGGCGAAAATGAGTTGACCCATTGCCTGTTCCTTACTTTTCCAGGATTGCCTTAAACTGTTCTCGATATTCAATCCGCTCTCGCTGCATTTGTTGTAATAGTTGCTGAATAATTATCTTCAATTCTTCCATAGTGTATTATTTTCTTACAAATAGTCCTTTACTAGGAAGAAAAACATTTTTCAAAAAAGCAGTATAGAATTTATCGACTTTCGCGTCGCCTTATGAATATACACAAACTCCACAAAATTCTTTAACGTGAATTTTGAATTTTCTTCGCCAACTAAGCGAGAGAATTCATTTCTCTTTTTCGGGCGAATTCGAATCCTCGTCACCATTGTGTATGTCTTCATTCCATGGAATGAAGATAACACAATCATGAAATATAATGTTGCTTGGAGTCGACGTAGTCTTAGTGAATTCTGTAGTAAGGATATAAGGCTGGCTCCCGGCTAGCTCTCTCCTGGCGATTCTTGGCGTCTGTATATATGCTGTTTGGACGAGTCCAAATCATATTCTGGAAAGGTGTGTGCATCTCGAAAACATGTTCATAATTGTTTATTATTGTCACTTATTGTTCGTTATTATTATATATTATTGCTTATTATAACTCATTATTCTCTATTTACTATGATATTATCTATGTATTATGATGTTAATGTTCTGTTTTAAACATATATCGCATTACTATTCCTGTATTTTCTACTTATTGGCGTTCTCCATTTTTTTTGGTCCATCTATCGTTCTATCGTTCTTTATATGTCGTATCATTCACTTTTTAAAATTGTGTATTTAATGATAATCCATCCAATGCAAATCCCAAGGTTCACTTAAAGTACGGTCATACTGTGTGAGATTGTAAGGAACGGGGAAGCAAGGCAGTATCATGAAGACGAGTAGGATATATATCTGTTAACACTGGACTTAAAGAGATAAAGATTGTAGTTGTCAGGGAAGCATTCTATCGGGAGTTTGGTTTGGTTCGGTTTGCTTTGTTTTACGGCATATTAACTTCAATGGGTTATTTAATGCCAACAAAATTTTTATTGTTGGTAATGTTTTTCTTCAAAAATCTATTTCTGGGAATATTTTTCCTTGAAGAACTCTATAGCTGGTCATATTTTTTTCAAAGAATGTATAACTTTTTGTATTGCTGGTATTTTTTTAAATTTATTGCTGATAATAATTTTTCCTGCAAAAATTATTGCTGGTAATAATTTTTTTATTACAAAGTATTTCTGGTAGTTAAAAACCTATTTTTACACAAGTTTGGGTGTTAACTACTTGCCCGTAGCTGGGACCTTAACAGTTGCTACCACCTCGGGTCAGGATGGACCTGGGAACACCAGCAATTAAGAGGTGCTTCCCCGCTCCTCAAAACCTCCTGATCAGGGGCCTTGCTGTTGGACGTAGTTTATCGTCTTAACCAGGATGCGGATTTAGTTTACTGTCATACCCAGGACGAATCGGCAGATTGTTCCACGATGTAACAGTTCCGAGGAAGATGCTAAGTGGAACTTATTTATTGATATTTTATTAAAGGGGCATGGGACGGTATACCATCGTGAACACAGCATGGCTGGTATTAGCTGTGAAGATCGTTGAGCTGATAGCACTCTTTTTACTCTTTGCTATTTTTCTTTTATTTCCCCGATGTTTTCGTATCGGTTAATTTAGAGAATATAACACCCTTTTCTGTTTACCGCTTTTCACAATGCATTTTTCTCCATTTACTCTTTCTCTACGAATTTTCTGACATAAAACTTTTTTTTTTCGACAACTTTCTGTAATTTACTATTTATATCGGCACTTCGCAAAGCATTAAATGTAATAAACTGAGTTCCCATTCGTACAGACGGAAACATGATGTGTATCACTACGCCATAACCTTATAAATGCATAGTACGGAATACGCATAGCTTAAAAAATATAGTTCTTCAAGGTATTAACATTTCTGTTTTACAGACACACACAGACACACACACACACACACACACACACACACACAAACACACACACATACATACACACACACACACACATATATATAAATGTAACTTTATTTTATTATTATTAATGTTATCCATTTGTTTGTTGGTTATTTATAACTTTGTGTGTGAAAATAAAGAGTTGCAACCCTCACTCATACACCCAGACACGCACATACATACATATATATATATATATACATATATATATATATATACATATATATATATATATAGATAGATATATATAAATATTGTCAGCCTCACACTCGCACATACATATATATATAACAAATATATATATATATATATATATATATATACATGTGTGTGTGTGTGAGGCTTACAACATTTAATTCTTTATATATATATATAACGAATATATATATATATATATATATATATATATATATATATATATATATATATATGTGTGTGTGTGTGTGTGTGTGTAACTTAACACATATCCCCTTCCAAGCAACCAATAAATCTGTCAAAATGACCAAGGAGATAGTTATTTTGAGATTCAGGAATCTCCCAGCCGCTATTTTAAAAACAGTGGCCGTTTTAGCTAATACAAGGTCTGACCAAAATTAACGATAAAAAACAAGACAGTCATTCATGTTAAGCTATTTTGAATACGTATGTACTAATGAGCAAGCCCAAATGACTTGACTCGCTTTATAGTTCCCCAAAAGAAGGTTAACCAATCAGTAGACGTGGAATATTCAATCCGTCGGGTATAAAGGCGGCCATTTTGATTACTCTCTCCGAATATCCAGTTCCAAACTCTCAGACCAAAGAACAGAAGGAAGAACTACGCTCTGCTACTTTATCGGGATATCCACTGCTAACCTGAACTACGCTTCCCTACTGTCTTCGAAATATTCACTGCCAACCTCTGGATTCTATACTCAAAGACTACCGTCATCATGAACAACAATTAACACCTGTTGTTCACTGCTACTAACAAAGCAGGGAGTTTTTTCTCTCCTGATGATGTCCTGATCAGAGGATACTGAGATCAATACCGAGCAACTGTTTTAACAGTGAAAGCCATCTTCGTGGCATGTGTCCTGTGTTTTGACTCGACTATTTGTATATGATTTGTTATGGGTAACAAGGCCTATTGTATTCCTCCCTCTGTCATTTCTATAAATATTTTCATGGCAATTTCTCTGACGAATTTCTTTCCCTGGTGCCCCGACTGCATGAATTTAAGCGTGCTACTAGATTGGCATTTAGGTCTCACCATTTTACTGTTGAAATAGCTAAATGCAACCACTACTTCTACTCTAACAGCTTCTCTTCTCGCATTTCCAACCTGTTGAACTCCCTTCCGATTTCCTGCTTCCCTGGCGACTACAATCTTTAAAAATTTAAATGCAACGTTAATCTATGCCTTCTTAAATCCGGCTCATATACTGTCCTTTCCCCAGACCTCCCTATTCTCAATGTTCTTTTTCACTTTCTGTAATCACAGCGTACTAGTTGACATTGCCGCCTTGCTTGGGGTCAAATGATTAAAAAGATTCTGGAGGCTGTAGAATAGAAATACTTGTGTATCTGAATGTGCTTATTTGTAACTATTTTAAAACGTTGTTTGTTAACTTTTTACTCATTATTTATTAGTTGTGCATTATTAATAGATTTACTTGTGTTTATGGGTGCATTCGTAGTTTGTTAAATTGTTTATTATTTACTTAATTTCATTAGTTATTGATTTGGATTAATTCATTTTACTTATTTTTTATTATATTTTTTAATTTCCCACACATGGATAGATAGATAGATAGATAATGAACAGACTGAGATAGATAGAATGATAGATAATGAACAGACTGAGATAGATAGATAGATAGATATGAACCGATTGAGATGTGTAATAAGCAGACATTTATTTGTGTTTATGGGTGAATTCGTAGTTTGTTAAATTGTTTATTATTTACTTAATTTCATTACTTATTGATTTGGATTAATTCATTTTACTTATTTTTTATTGTATTATTTAATTTCCCATATATATACATATATATATATATATATATATATATATATATATATATATATATATATATATATATATATGTATAGGGTGTCAATAAAGTTCGTGTGCACTTTAAAAAGTTATAACAATATTTGTATTTTCGATAGAAATAATCTGTAAAAAATGTTATAAAGTTTAATGTACCTAGTATTATGTATAGCTAAAATAACTAATGTGATTTCTGACATTACTGCAAATCAGCTGGCAAATGTTTTCCGTGGACTGCAAAATCGTATTACCCTTTGTATTGTTAATGATGGAGGACATGTGGAAACCTAAAAAAATATAGATTTTCTTCTTTCTAATTCTTTTTACAAATTATTTCTCTCGCAAATACAAATAAAGTTATAAATTTTTTAAAGTGCACACTAACTTTATGGACACCCAGTATATATATATATATATATATATATATATATATATATATATATATATATATATATATATATGTATATATATACATGTATATATATATATATATATATATATATATATATATATATATATATATATATATATATATATATACCTATATATATATATGTATATATATATATATGTATATATATATGTATATATACATATATATATATATATATATATATATATATATATATATATATATATATATGTATATATACATATATATAGAGAGAGAGATAGAGAAAGATAGATAGATAGATATGAACCGATTGAGACATTTATTTGTGTTTATGTGTGCATTCGTAGTTGTTGCATTGTTTATTATTTACTTAATGTTTCTCTGATCCAAAGTTTCAATTATTGCTCAGAAGAAATTATTTAACTGTGGCTAAAATAGTCTTTTAAATGCATTAACAGGATCGTATCTTCGTGTTTACGCAGACTTCACAATATTACTCCAGAATTACTATTACCTTTTTAGCGTTGATAAGCAAAGTGCAAACGTATATATGAACTCCATCCGACAATCAACCTAATGAACCATATAACAATAACTATCACCCGAATTCTAATAAATAGATCGCCCAGTCAGAATTTTATATTCTTTGCTAATAGTAATATAGACTTGACAAACACTGTGGATAGAATAAGTAATCATTTATTGTCAACAACCAGTACAACAAGCATAAAGTTATGCCCAAGGTCGTCGCCAGTCAATCCAGTAGTTGTGCTAGTGTCGGTAGTTCTCGCGTAAGTCTGAGGCGTACGCAACAGATCACAGCTAGACGATAATTACTAGCCTCCCCACGAGGTAGAATGTGGCACTAGGTCGAGTTAAATGTAGGATAATCCGAGTCAGTAGGCCCGGCCAAAAATTCCCCGTAAACCCCGTATAAAACAGGGTCGAGTAGCTGTTTCCCGAGACGAGACTCTGCCCTTCGACTAATTAGATACGCAGATTTCTGCATAGGCTATGTTTAATAGTTGTACGCTTTGTTTAGAATCAAAGTGTTACTCCTCGGCATTCTACATAGGATCAGTGTAATGTCTGTACGCTCTGTCCAGAATCAGTGTCATTTTGCAGCTTTCTACATCGGGTAAGTTTAACAGTTGAACGCTTTGTTTAGAATCAAAGTGTCTCTCTTCGGTTTTTATATAGGACCAGAGTAATGTCTGCTCGCTCTGTCTATTATGAAAGTTTAACTCTACGGTATTTTGCCAATAACCAGTGTAGTGACTGCTTTTGTTTGCTGTGTCTCGGATCAGTGTTTTATTCTTTGGTTCGCGGCCTAAAATTAAATCAGATAACCTATCATTAAATGACAACATAACTTTATGGGTCAGCACTTCTGACGACGATCGATAATCTATTTCAATGAAAAAAGCAAGTATTTAAAAAAAAAAACTATTAATTTTTCAACATAACTCTCTTTAGTATCTGTGGGATCATGTTGAGATCATAGACAAAGAACACTATTGGAAAATTCGTAAACTTAAGGAATCAGCACATATGCTAGGCCACAAAAATATCCTGAGCCGACCAAACATAGAAATGAATACAATATGGGAACCAGTAATAAAAAGTGCCAGAGCAAAGTGATAACAACAAAAATTGCAATAGGAACTCTGGTAAAAAAAAATGAAATGATAACAGCAAAAATTGCAATATGAGTACTGGTAAAAAAATGTGGGTGAAGACATTAGGTTTATAATATCCAGAAATTCATACACAGATGTCCTCAAGGACACATGGCACTGTGGATAAAGGCGTTGGTTAGATCCAGTGACATCACCCAAATGAGTGTGAGTTCAATACCTGGAGAAATTGGAGAGGGGAATTAACAGGAGATAACTGATAACTGGCATCCATTAAACATGACACGTGGAACTAGAACAGTCTACCCCAGTGAGTGAAATAAAGGGTTCAGTTCGACATTCCAACCACCTGAAAAAGGCCGGAGCGTACAATGGCCGAAACGTTGTGATAAATATGGCGACAAAGATGAATAATGTAAATAGTGTACATAACTATCTTTGTTGCGAACAGAGTTCAGTCTGTTTCAAGCTTAAACGCAATTTTTCTGCCATAGATATATGACTTGCATATTGCGTTTAAACATGCATATATACTACTAGCAGCATGTCCCGGCCTTGCCCGTGCTTGATTCAAAAATCGTACGACTCATACAGAAATCGCTATCACTTGACTTAAAATATTTCTACCCTTCCTTGCCTTTAAAGGAGTGCCCTTTGTCGTGCTGATGTTGCTACATGCCTTACTTCTTGTCTATCTCACACTGCGATTTTTTTCTAAGCTCTATACTAAACATTAAATCTCTTACGAAAAAAGAACTAAACAAAATGAACACAAAACGATCAGCTTTAAAAAAGGACTCGTAACTGGAAAAAACGAATGAAAAAAGAATGTTAACAACAAATACTTTTTCACACCCAACTCAGTTCTGCGGAATCAGAATCAACGTTGAGTTTAAGCAAGCGAATGAACCAATTGGAGTAAAGTGCCATGCAGATTTAAATTTTTCCCACTTGTGACTAATGCAGCTATCGATTTTTTGCATGCTAGCATGCTAGTTAACATTCGTGTCAGTCAGCTGTTGACTCTCACGCTGGCCAATAGAATCTTCCTGCCTATTCGTGGCAGCCAGCTATAGGATCTCACTCTGGCCAGTAGAAAAGTTGGGAAATGCAAAGTCGGTCTTGGCCTTCCCGTTAACTTGGAGCATGTGTATGTAAATTTTGGTGCAAATCCGTCGAAAATCTAAAAAAAAAAAGCGAAATAGATAATATAATATGATGTTTATTCAAATTTTCTTGTTTTATTGTTCATTGATATTTTTAAAAATAAGTGGACGAAACTCGTTGGCTAGGATAAGTTTTGCTTTTGGATGCACACACACACACACACACACACACACACACACACACACACACACACACACACGCGCGAGCGCGCGCACACACACACATATATATATATAGAGAGATAAATAGATAGATAGATAGATAATGATATTTGATGGTTCTTGAATTGACTTTGGAGATGGAAACCAGTTGTATGAATGTTGGTACCATTACTAACGGTATGGATGATCTTTTTCCTCTCACTATTGCTCAGTTGGGGCGACATAGTGGAGCTGACTCAAGATGATTTTAACCTGTTCTCTTTCTTGCTGAATAACTCTAGGTTTTTTTTTCTGATTTTTACAACAAAAGATGTCAAGGTGTCTGAACGTCTCATCTGAAAACCTGGAAAAAATTCCATAAGTTTATTTTATTTTTAATATTATACATTTCGTGGATAAATTATTCCATGCCGTTACACTATTTGGACAATTTTGCAGTTACACCGATTATATATATTTTCTGCTTCACAGATTTCTCAGTTTTTTGAAGTAGATGTTTATTCCTTGTTTCCTGTCTGGGAATGGGTTTCGGCTTCTTCTTTGAATCCCAGTAGTCCCTTGTGTCTTACTGGCATTATCACCTAGCTTGGGGTGAATTGATTATATATATATATATATATATATATATATATATATATATATATATATATATATATATCGATTATTGGTAGATATCAAGTTTGGACATAAGTGTAAAGACTACTTACTGATTTTCAGTTTCACGCTTAACGCGATCAGCAAACCATAATTTAGATGTGAAACTAAGTTTCAACGTAGTGTTTATTTCTATGTTTACAATCTCCCTCCCTATCTCTCTATTTATCTATCTTGTGTGTGTCTGTGTTTGTACATGTCTTTGCGTGTGCTTGCATGCTTGTGTGTGTGTGTGTGTGTGTGTATGTGTATGTGTGTGTGCGTGTGTGTGTTCGCGCTTACCTCTGACCGAAAATTCGTCCTGGGTATGACGATAAACTACATCCGGCACCAAAGTCTCTAATCGGGAGATTTGAGGTTTTCAAGAGCGTAGAACCACTTCTTAATTGCTGTTGTTCCCAGGTTTACCCTGACCCCGGGTTTTTAGGGCCCCAGCTATGGGCAAATAGTGAACTCCCCAAACAAAAATAAACACTACATTTTTATAGCAAAAATACATTTTTATAGTAAAATTACCAGCAAGAGATTTTTTAAAAGAATTACCAAGAATACGTTTTTGTAGTGAAATTAACAGCAATACATTTTATGATCTTCAAATTTTTAAAAAATCGGTATCACCCCCATGCAAGGCAGTAAAGCCACTAAGACACAAGGGGTTACAGGGTGTGGAAGAATTAGGAACAGAAACAGTAATAATGAGCGGGAAGAGAAGAGAGCAATCAGGAGGACAGGAGATAGCGATTGACATTGCATTTAAATTTTTGAAGATTAAAGTTGGTTGGGAAGCTTGGAGCCGAAACGGAGTTCCACAAGCGAGAAAATTAACTGTCAACATAGAATTTAGGGTTACATCTAGCTAGCTCAATTGTTAATTGATGAGATCACGACGCTAGTCTAATACTGCGCTTAAATTCAAATAGTCTAGGTACCCTAGCGAAGAGCTTACCCGAACAATTACCATGAAAGTATTTACAGAAAAAAACACAGAGAGGCAACCTTACAGCGGTGGGAAGTGACTGAACCCGAGCCTCCAGATCAAGGCCAATAATATTGCTGATTTCGGTGGATTTTATATGTGGAAGCAATATTCTAAGCACAGACGAATGGTAGACGTATAGATGTAATATAGGTTCTGGAGAGAAAAATTGTCTCGGGCAACATAGTGAACCTACTTTCTTAGCAGTTGACATAGCAAAGGTTTTAATATGGTCTTTATACTTCATGTCAGCAGAGGACGATAGCTCGTGAAGGCGCTATGAGTCACTTTTCTTGACGTTATTACCAACTATATTGATGGAAGACAGAGATGGTATATTTGGAAAATATATATTTTAAAAATTTACCTTCTACTCTGAAAATATAAAATTATGTACAAAATATTTAGATTTCGGCATTAAATAACCCATAAAGTTTGATATGCCGAAAATAGTTAACTTACAAGAACGCTTCGTACGATATCCAAATCGAGGCTCTTCAGTTGTTGCTTGTCTTTCCTTCTTCCTTTTCAACCTTTTCCTTCCTTTATTTTTTAAATTCCTCGCTTTTCTTCCCTTTTGACAAAGCCTCAGCGTCGACTTGCGAAATCACCTCTTCGACGAATACCCGGAAACATTCTGACGTATTTCACTGCCACCGCCAAAATCTCAAGTGTCCCTTCATCCGGCAACTAATACAAATCATTGCATTTCGTGACTATAAATCTAAAACGTTTCTCTCTCAAATCGATGAACCGGCTTTCAAATCCAGTATAACTGTTATGTAATATCATTCTCCTCTTATATGGCAGTCAATGCTGGACAGTCACAAATGAAGGAGAGATTTGAAGCAACAGAAATCTGGTTCTACAGAAGAGTGCTGACAATATAATGCACCTAAGAGTTACAAAGAATATGGAATCGTGGAGAGTCATGATCGCTCACGTCCTGGAAGGACACGGTACGTAGAAGAAGAAGAAGAAGAAGAAGAAGAAGAAGAAGAAGAAGAAGAAGAAGAAGAAGAAGAAGAAGAAGAAGAAGGGGTTTGTGTAAATGTTTGGCAGAACACGGATTTGGAGAGATAACAAAAAGACAAACTAATAGGTACAAAGAACAGATAATTGTGGCGAACCATGACCGCCCACGCCCTGAAAGGACACGACATATAGAAGAAGAAGAAGAAGAAGAAGAAGAAGAAGAAGAAGAAGAAGAAGAAGAAGTGGTTTGGGTAAATGTTTGGCAGAACGGGGATTAGGAGAAATAGCCAAAAGACAAACTTTATTAAGCGCTACAAAGAACAGAAAATTGTGTCGAGCTTTGATTGTCCACGGCCTGAAGGGACACAGCAACAACGAGAAGAAGAAGATGAAAAAGAAGAAGAAGCTTGTGTACATGGTTGGCAGGACATGGATTAAGAGAGATAGCGAAAAGTCGAAATTTACCAAGAGCTACAAAAACAGAAAATGGTTGAGAGCCATGATCGCCTCCATTCTGAAGGAACACGGCACACAGAAGAAGATCTATGTTCAAACTCAAGTGTTGGCAGCGACACCCAAATCAGCAATATTATTGGCCTTGATCTGGCAGCTGGGCTTCAGTCACTTCCCATCGCCGTAAGGTTGCCTCTCTGTTTTTTTTTTCTGCAAATAATTGCGTTCATGTGCCAAGTCTTTATTATACTCGCCCATCGCCTGTTTCTGAATAACATATATTCGAGTTGGGTTAAAAGTTGTGTATCCGCTTAATAAGGAGAATTTAAAGACGCGTTACCATCAAACACAACTTAGTTCAGTGGTTCCCAACCGATTTTGGTCCATGCCCCGCTTTGGTATTTCTAAAATTCTGATGCCCCTCCCCGCGCGCCCGTAATATTTAATTCCTTCATGTATGCCAGTTAAACATGTACGTACATACACACAAAATATTTTTATGTATGCATACTGTATGCGCATCGAATGTATTAACACGTATTAACATTAACACTCTCACTCAGACTCAATTAACTGTTATTAACTCATTCTCAAGTTGCCCCCTTATTCTGTTGATATATTAAGTCGAAGGGTTACCATCCTACACATCCCCCACCAAAATAATACCATGCCCCACCGGTGAGGCCTGCGGCCACGTTAGGAATCATTGACTTAAATTAACAAATATAGATGAAAGTGCTTCTGGAATATCTTTGTAGAAATAGAGTAACACCCACACTGCGTGGAACATGATCTCAGGCTCCCAGCAGGTGTTTTAAACTACAGATGAGTTAAATATGAACATATACAGGCTGTCCGAGAATTAACTATTTCTTTAAATCGGACAATGGTTTAAAAACATTTTTTTTTATTTCTATTCATCATGTTTCATGTGTCAGAAGTGTAAAAATTTCTAATTTTGTTTATAGCTTTATAATTTGCATATATATATATTTAAAATTTTATTTTCATTCCCTTTAATAATGAATACACAAGAACACGTCTTTGTTGACAAGCCCCCCTCCCTCCGTATTTCTTTTCATGGGGTTTCATAAAAACAAATTTTACCGTCAAAATATCAATAGTTTAGATGAACTTAAATAATGCATTCAGTTATCAGTGTAGCAGATCACTCCTGAAATATTTCAAAATATGTTACATCATTAAGTAATAAACATAAATTTTTGTCAGTTTAAAAAAAAGATTTGACCGATTTCATTAAATAGTTATATTCTGGGACACTCTATATAGTTTATTTTCCAGTTCATAATGTAGTAAATTGTGAACCATCGATGGATTTTGTCATACAGTAATTTAGTTTATGTAATAAATTTAGCACATGTGTTTGATTACCAACAATAACTAACAGTAAAATAAAACTAATATAACAATTTATTTATCATGGTGATCCGTCCATCCTGTGACCGGGTACGGTCGTAGCGTCTCTGCGGAGTTGAACACTTGACCACTTCCCTCCACATGGCTCGGTTGCGTGCCAATGTCTGAGTTTTGTGAATCATCTTCCGACGATGTTTATCCTCCGTTCCCGCAAAGAAAGGAAGGATAGTTATTTTCTAGACACTCCTATTACTGTATAAACTTTCGACTCCCTCGGTAAAGTTTATTGTTTTAAAAGTATTATATAGGGATAAAGTGTCGCTGCCAACACTCGAGTTTGGACATAGATCGCCAGTGAACAAACACAGGCGATCCCATTACTGAATTGACTAGACCACGTGACCATAGAGGAAACGCATTAGGAAATCGTGTGACGTCTAAAGGATCGCTATTTCTAGTTTATCCTCTAATACCATTCGGACCGCTATTCTCTTTACTATACTATTTCTCTATGAGGATCATTGTACGGATTATTATTCAAGCGAGTATTATCGAGCAAGTACTATTAGTGCGTGTGATATTCGAAGGCGTCTGACACCAGTATTGTTTCAACGGCGTTACTATAGTTGTATCTGCGATTACAAAGTCTCTACTACAACGAGAATTACGAAAGTGACAACGAGTATTCGTTGACATTACAAAAGTGGTAACGAGTGGTCGTTGACATCACAAAATAGCGAACTAGATAATATCATATGTTTATTCAAATTTTCTTTTTTTATTGTTCATTGATATTTTAAAAATAAAATTATGAATAAAAAAACTTGTTTTCTTAGTTATATATAAAATCATAAATAATAAATATTGCATTGTAATTGGTTTACATAGTTTGATAATTTTGTAATTTTTATAAATTTTTGAATCAAAAGATTTCTTATAAGATTAATTTCTTTATTAAATGATTGATAATAAATCTTTACAAAAGGTTAAAAATAAATATAGGATTGTATTTAGTTTATATATTTTTATAATCTTGTAAATAAGCATTGCCCAAAGGAGATAAAATTGGATACAATAATAGCGGTGTCAAAGGAATAACCGTTCTTTTGAGACGCAGTTTTTTTTTCTGTGGACAGAAATGAAAAACATTGCCAATCTTCCAATCCACTCAGTGGCGTTGTCAGCCAATTTATCCTCTGACTGTCCCTTCTTTTGCTTAAGTTGGCACCTTGTAGGATGGTTGGGGGATGATTGTTGGCACTTATGGAGTACCCATACCTCTTTGCGGCTGCTCGGTCTCGCAATGACTGCTGATCTGAGATGCAACAAATACAGTGAGTCAATTGCTTCAACCACCGCAAGGAAAGTTGGCTTCCTGTGCCGCGTCAGGAAATTCTTCTCCCCGGAATCGATCCTTCGAATCTACAAATCAACCATTCACCCTTGCATGGAGTATTGCTGCCATATATGGTCTGGAGCCCCCTCTGTTTGTTTTGGGGTTCTTGATAGGATCCAGAGACGGATATGCAATGTAATTAGGCCCTGATCTGGCATCTCGTCTGCAGTCGCTCTTTCACAGACGTGCTGTCGCCTCTCTCTGTCTTTTTTTACAAATACTTTCATGGTAATTTGTCCGATGAGCTGCTCTCGCTGGTCTCCAGATTTCGTGAATTCAAGCGTCCTACAAGGCTGGTATCCCGCTCTCACCCTTTCATTGTTGAAACTGTTAAATGCAGTTGTCTCTTCTACTTCAATAGCTTCATATCTCGCACCTCCCGCCTGTGGAACTACCTTCCCTTTTCCTGTTTCCCTGGTAGCTATAATCTCCAACTATTCAAATGTAATGTCAATCGATATCTCCAGTTGCCTTGATCTATCCACTATCCTTCTCCTCATCCTTTCCTCTTCACTCCTATCTGCTGTCGCTTCAAATCCTCTGTAGCCCCTTGCGTGCTAATGGCTTCCCGCCTTGCATGGGGTGAAATGCTTTAAAAAAAATTCCATTTTCTCTTCTTGAAGATAGTTATGATGGTCTACGTAGGGTATGATTAGTATGATTCTGTAGCATATCATTTGTAGTGCATACATTTCTATCTGTAGGCCTGCACTTAAAGTTTCGCTCAAAGAAAGATCGACAAAGGCCATTGCATGTAACAGTCTGATTTTTGATTTCAAGGAGATGTTCTTGTTTTTTTTCAGGGAGTTCTTAGTTTTGCGACAGCTGCCATTGTTTGTGCTGCTCTTGAAATTATCTTATTCTTGAGCCTTTTTCACTGATAATAAAACCAAGAAATTTGAATTGATCAAAACTTTACGTTTCGAACCACCGATTCTTATCTTGGTTCAAACCTCCTTCATATAATTTTCCTTGACAAGTCTGAAATAACAATGAACGCATATATATATATATATATATATATATATATATATATATATATATATATATATATATATATATATATATGTAATAAAAAGGCTTAAACACTAATATTCCATGGTTATAATTTATTACATTGGAACCGTAATTACGATCCAATTCATCAGACCTCCAAATTCAAAAAGAAATCAGAAAAAATTCTTACTCTGTCATGGACATAGAGTTCTACCTGGATTCTACCCTCTTGGATTTTTTAAATAAATATATGTATGATGGTGTATGTATGTATATATATCTATATATTTTTGATATATATGTATATATGTGTATATTGCACACTAATATTATCAATATATATATATATATATATATATATATATATATATATATATATGTATGTATATGTTAAGAAAAATTTGGTAATCCGTATAGGTAGTCCCAAGGAGGATGAAATCCTGAGAGCTCAATGTAAATTCAGAGCTAATAATTTAAAGAAAAACAGACCACTTTAAGGCTCCATGTAATAATTTATTTCACCATAGCCCTTTTAAAGGACGCTGGATCATCAAACAGTACTTCCAAAAGGTGAAACCAAAAATGAAAAATGAAATCAACATTTACATTTTTGACGGGTAGTATTAAGTTTATGTAATTTAACAGAGAAGGTAATGAGGTGTAGTGTGAGACACATGATCGAGTTTAGAGAGGGTTTATTTTAATATTTCTATCTATCATACTTAGTATTAGGGGAGGAGGGACCAGACGTCGATCTATTTAATTGGTTAACTTAACGGAAGTGATATATTGAAAGTGAAGGTGGAGAAGGGAGAAAAAAATAAAAAGAAAGAAGGGGGAAGTAAAGAGAAAGAAGATGTCATTAGGCTTTACTCATAGACAGGAGGAGTGGTGATTTTTAGCAATTTATGTAAAGAAAGATTTTAATGTTTGATAGTAATTTCATTTTTTTAAATCACCGAAGAAATTAATTTGATTTTTCCTAGCAATTTAAATTTTTAACTCTTTTACAAATAATTTAAGGATTTAACAGGAGTTAAATATTATATTTAAAAAAACATTCATAGAAATTACATTAAAAAATCATTTAAAGTATTATAGTTTCCTGATATCAATCTATCAATATTGTAAATGATTGTTAAGGTAACATCTCTATCAGTTTGAATCTAATTCATGAATGTAATTTGTGACTATTTTTAGATGGGTAATCTTTTTTACTTAAAGTTTAGGTTTTAAATTAGGATGGAGTAATATTTGAAGGCAATATTAAATGTTTTGTTTTATCAGATACATATACATATACCACACATACACTCATGTGAATCCCATATAACCATACGTTCATTTACATGTGCAATTACACACATAGGCACATACACATGTATCGATATACACAGGCACCTATGTATATTCATATATCAATACTTACATATATATTTTTTCAAATCTTTACACGTATTTATATTTATATCTATTTAAATTTTTCCATAAATTTCACTGTTAATGTTTAACGTTAAGTGATGCCTTAAGTGTTTAAATATCAAACCAAATATTTCTAATTTTAACATTTTACTATCAATATTGATAGTTAAAAGTAATATATTTAAATTTAAATTAATTTATCATTTTAAACTGAAATTACCTCCAGATGACTAAAAAAAAAATTAGTCTCACAATTTTAATTAGAGAATATTAAGAGAAAAAAAAGATAAAACGTTAATGAAAGAACTTTAAATTCTTCCCTTAGAATACTTTCCATATAGATGTATATTAAAATAATATATAACACACACACACACACACACACATATATATATATATATTTATATGTGCGTGTGTGTGTGAAAGTGTGTGAGAGTGTGTAGGCAGTGTATCTTCATTCAAACGTGTTTCATTGAATAATATAAATGTATTGTGTCTACTCGTTTTGAAACTGATCGTTTCCATTTGTATAATCAGTTTCTCGATGTTAAGAAAAATTTGTAGGATGGTTGGAGGATGACTGTTGGCACTTATGAAGTACCCATACCATTTCCATTTTCTTTTCTTGGCGACAGTTATGATGGTATACGTAGGTCATGATTAGTATGATTCTCTGGCATATCATTTGTTGTCCATGAATTTCTATCTGTAGGTCCGCACTTAAAGTTTCGCCCAAAGAAAGATTGACAAAGCATGTAACAGTCTGATTTTTGATTTCAGGCAGATGTTCTTGTTTTTTCCAGAGAGTTCTTAGTTTTGCGACAGCTGGCATTGTTTGTGCTGCTCTTGAAATTATCTTATCCTTGAGCCTTCTTCACTGATAATAAAACCAAGAAATTTGAATTGGATCACAACTTTACGTTCCGAACCACCGATTCTTATCTTGGTTGAAAAAGCACCTTCCTTGACAAGCGTGACAATCACAATAAACGCATATATATATATATATATATATATATATATATATATATATATATATATATATATATAAAAGGCTTAAACACTAATATTCCATGGTAAATAATTTTTTACATTGGAATCGTAATTACGATCCAATTCATCAGACCTCTAATTTAAAAAAGAAATCATAAAAAATTCTTACTCTGTCGTTGTCGTTGAGTTCTACCTGAATTTTATCCTATTGGATTTTTTAAATATATATATGCATGTGTATGTATGTATGCATATATATTTATATATTTTTGATATATATGTATATATTACCCACTAATATTATATATATATATATATATATATATATATATATATATATATATATATATATATATATATATATATCATAAACAGAGCATCTACTTAAATATTTTTATCTATGTAAATAACGTAAACAATAAAATAATTGTCTTATTCCATTGCGTAGTGTGTGACGTCACTCATATATATATATATATATGATGGACTCTCCCGTCGAACTCGACGTATGAGGGTCAGACAGATCAGTTCCCAGAAACTGAAAGCCCGACACCCGAACAGGATTTGATTACAGTGGTGAAGGCCTTGTGCAGGGCCATCCACACTTTTTGGAGGGACGAATACAGGGACCTGGTGCAACGGATGCCACAAGGTCCCCAAACGACCCTCCGCAGGTTTTGAATTCAGAGTTGTCCTTCTCCTAGACCAGTTGCCATCCAAGGCTATAGAACCCAGCATGTCCTGCTATTTACCCATAGTTGGAGGGAGAAGAAGAGGATTCACACCTTTCCCAAATGAAGAGGTTATAATGGTTCCAACGAGAGAAAAGTGTGTATATTAAAAAGAAGAGAGGTACCGCAAACTTTTTTGGTTGTAATGTGGGTTTTTTAAAAAAAATATTATTCTTTATTTTTCATAGTTTTACATAGTTTTACAACACGTGTTTCTGGTCTTACGACCATCTTCAGGTAAAGGGTGGAGATTTCCACATATTATTAAAAATAATTATATATATATATATATATATATATATATATATATATAAAAGTGAACATAGAAGTCAACACTTGGAGGCGATAGTCTGTTTCATGCTAGATGCATTCGTCAGGCCACGAGTACTGTTATTTTTCTCGGCTATTTATATATACGGGTCAGTCGTGCATTGTGGGTAGTCTATTTTGGCGGTTATTTCACCGGAAGTCTTTTATTTGTCTATTTATTTATTTGGGTTAAATTATTTTCCTTGTTTTTATTTATTTTTATTTTTTATTTTTATTTCTTCTTCTTATTTATTTATTTTTTAATTTTCATTTTGATCGGTGTTTTTATTGACGTAGTAAAAAATTCTTTGTATAGCTTATTTAATAGTTTTGTTTTTGTTTGGGAAGATAATTAAAGCTATTTATTCAAGTTTGGTGTTGATTGTTGTAGTTTGTTCTAACTATTATTTTGGCGGGAACAGTTTTTAATTTGTTTATTACTTCATGTATTTATTTGGATTGATTAACTTTATTTATTTGTTTTTCTAATGGCTAGTATATCGGTATCGGTTGTTAGTTTATTTATTTGGATGTATTTAGATCAATTTATTTTAATTGTTATTATTTATTTCAGTTCTGGGACCAACATTTAGTAACTTCTCCATGGTTAACTTTGAAAATAATATATTTAACACCCCTCAAAATCTTCCATCTACCTAACATGTGTAGATGATCTTAGTCAATAAAAAGTAGATGTAATCCATGAAGTAAAAAAATTTAAATATCTTTGTTCTTAATTTCACATATAAACTTTCTTGATGTGTTGATAGACTCTAATAACAATATATGTACCACTTCCCCATATATAAAAAAGAACTAGCATAAACACTTGCACTCTAATGTATAAAAGTGAATGCCCTCTTACAAAAAAGCTATTATACAAAATTTGATACACCAGGCAAAAGTTAAGTCCCCCAAGAAAAAATTCTACACCGAATTAATAAAATAAATTAATTAATTAATTAATGACTTTCTTAATCACATCCATGATGAGCAAATTAGTCTCGTTATAAATATTTACAAGAAACATTATGTGATCAATAGAAGTTTCGTTCTCACCGTAGATCTTATTAGGCTCATTATGTGATTTTTAATAAGTAACAAAATATATAAATCAATTATGACAGTACATTGTAAGAAAGTTGTGATGGAGTGAGGCGATTATCAACAATAAATAATAATAAAAAAAATATAGAACAATTATAGTGAAATACTGAATTAAAGTCGTATGTCTGTTAGAAATCACGTTCTCACCAGAGACGTTATTGGTCATGATAATGGTGAAATGGCCAACTCCCTTCAGGAAACATTTGGCATTCATTGACCGAAAAGACGGCACGTGGCCGAGTGGTTAGAACGTTCGCTTCCCAATCATGAGTTCGAATATTACTATGGTTGATTTGCCAGTAAGGTGACTTCTTGCTGGTATATGCCTAGGGAGATGATTCCAGCGTGCTGCGCGCCTGAAAACCATACCGAAGCATTGCGAGTGAAATTGGGTTGACAAAATCGTCGGTGGCTGAGATAGCTGTCATGACAAAGGGCTTAAGCGCGCTGGTCTTGTTCAGACTGTTGATCACGCCAAATAACGCGCTCTATCCCATTGATTGTAACTAAGGTCTGCTCATCATAGTTGCGGAATAAACCTGTGTCCTTTGTGGGTGTTGAACAAACGTACCTGAGAAGGCGTCTGCAAGAAGCTACACTCGGATATGTGCGACAAGACATTGCTTATTAATAAATTAACACTGTTTCATCTAATAATAAATAAAACTAATTCTTTGCACACACACACACACACACACACACACACACACACACACACATGTGCCTATATATATATATATTTGAAGAAATATAGTTTTAAGGTGTGCTATATTTATGGAATAAAGTGCTCAATATCAGGGATAGAGCGTATGTAAATATAAAAGTGAACATTGAACTCAGCACTCAGAGGCGACAGACTATTTCATGCTAGACGCAATCATCATATATATATATATATATATATATATATATATATATAAATGCTTTTAAATTCCTTGTGGTTTCTGTAACAAGCCAGTTTCTTTTTAAGTGATTAGCGTTAGCCTACTGCACAACCCCTTCACTAAAGTATCGCTTTTGAATACAGAGTTGTCCTTCTCCTAGACCAGTTCTCACTCAAGGCTATAGAATCTGGTCTCTCTTACTATTTACCCAAAGCTGGGGGGGGGGAGAAGAATAATTTTCATACTTTTCCCAAGGCACGTAAGTGGACTGGAATTCGAACTCGGCTCTCCGATTCCTCAATCCAAGCCGCTATCGATTACTTCACCCTGCCTCGTGATTCTTTGCATAGAGGGAGACTAGATGATATTCAGGAACCTTTAGTAATTTAAAAGTTGACTGTCGCCAATGATAATTGGCGAGTTGTCTGTTAAAATAGTTCGTGAGTTTTTAAAATGCTGTTTCTAAAAACCCATTTCTATCAATAATATTCCTATTAATTCCTGACACTGATAATTGTTATTCTTCTCTTCTTCCATACACAATAGTGGTAATGGTAGTGATCAAAATAGCCGTACCCATTCAGGAAACAGTCAGCATTCATTGAGTGAATAGTCAGTGTTACTGTCGGTTGACATTTATGAAATTTTCTTAAAAGTTTCTTTAGAATTTTACGCTTCTCCAACCCACTAACCGTCATCGCTCTTTCTACTACGGATGCGTCATTCTTTCCAAACTTTTTGTTTACAGAAGCGGAGACAGCTAACATCTTGATTTACCTGGGCTACCAATCTTTGTGATTGTGCCTGTTGGAAGTACTCAAGTTGCATTAAAACGTTTCTTGCGGGGGATGAAATGGTTAAAAAAAAACCTCTCCAGCATTCATGGGTAAAATGCGGCCCGCGAACCACAAGTAGCCCGTGAGCCACACGCGGTCCACGAGCCACATACGGCCACTAACTGTTATCGCTTTTTCTAGTACTGATGCATCGTTCCTTCCAAACCGTTTGCTTATGGCAGCGAAGACAGTTAACATCTTGATTGTATCATTATTTTTCCTTCTAGTTACGTGGAATACCAAGTTTTTGAATGCGCCAGCTAGAAGTGCTCAAGTGATGTGGTATTTGTTATTTGGTAATGCTCCAGAATACTCATTTAAAAATGTTATTGTTGAATCGTTATGTTTCTTTTTTTCATAATAAATATTGTTTAAGAAACGCCTGATAATTATGCACCAACCCAATAATACAGAATGTTTAAAGATTTAAAACTTTGTACATTCTAATTATTATTTATCATAATTAATATCGGGTTGGTGCATAATTATCAAGCGTTCTTGTAGGCGAGTTATTTGTTAATAAAAATTGCTGTATTTTTTACTTTTTTTAATAAAAATATTATTTTATTTTCAGGTTATAAAAATGCGTATCGATAATCATACGCTCTGGAATAATCATTTAAAAATGTTATTGTTGAATTGTTATATTTCTTTTTTCATAATAAATATTGTTTAAGAAACGCCTGATAATTATGCACCAACCCAATAATATGTTGAAAGGAAGACATAGATCCTTCGAAATGACATTGCATATTTTATAAGCTGCCCGTATAAGAATTATGTGACTCAAGTAAATATCAATTAAAACATGTCGTACTTATTTGTGTGGTATTGGTTAATGGACAATGGCCCGGAATGCGAAATCGGATAAACGAGTTCGAGTTCTAGTCGGGTTCGTTACATTCACTTACACGCTAAATCCCATGGAAAAAGGTATGAATCCATCTCATCTCCTCCAACTATGGGTTAAATAGCAGGAGAGACTGGATCCTATAACCTTGGTTGGCAACTAGTCTACTGTGGAAAGAAACGGTAGCGTACTGAAGGGAAATCTGCCTAGCCAGTGATGAATCGAAAGAGACATGATCGCCCAAGCGTGTATCACGGATGACACCTGACTGACCGAGTACTTAATTCGTAGTAGCTTTTTAGAGTAGATATGTACCCGGCCTCTCCACCAAAGCTTGATATGACACAAGGACGTTTTAATATGGAGAGCATACTTATGCTTATGGGCTAAGGACAAAATTGGTTTTGAAAACCAATGTCACGCTGTCATCGGTATTACACTGATCTTCTTTAGTGCAATAAGGGAGGTGCTGCTATAAGGTTGGAATCCCCGGGGCTGAGCAAAATTCCTCATATAAAATGAGAAACATAAATCCACTTACAGCACTGGGATCGCTAACAATAGTAGAGTTGCGAAATCGATGCTCTTCGTAACGAAGCAGAACAGTTAAGTAGTTAACTATAGTATCCACTTCGTCTATTATCAGGGCCCCTCTTAAGTCCAAAGCACAATCACATTTTAACCAGGTGGGGGAAAATAGGAAGATTCAGTCAAATCTCCCGAGCAATCAACATCAGTGGTTCAACCCCTATGCGGACAGTTAATCGCACGCCATCCAGGTCGACCGTAGTCTGGATCATCGAGCCAATGCGAACGATCCTTTCTTTAGCTGTATAGTCTGTGCTACGCCAGGACTACATACAATTTTGAATTCAGAATCACCTGTTCAGACCTTTACAACTAGGACTCGCCGTGCAACTACCACAGTGCCGAATCAGCCTCGTTACCTCCATATTCCAACCAGCCTCCAGTATTATATCACTAATTTTATAGCAGTTCACAAATCGGTATCTATGCTGGTGACACAACTATTTATTCTTAACTTAAACGTAAGTCTTAGCGGTTCGATATGGTTAAATTGGCAGCTGGTCTAAAAAATTATCTACATTCTGTTGTTAAATGGGACAATGAATGGCATGTTAATTTTAACGCCTCTAAAAACAAAACTACTCACTTCTAATCATTTGAGAGAACCCTTTTTTACTTTCTATCAGAAGGCAGCTGCTAACCTCTACCAGAGTGATTCATTGCACCTTTTCGGACTAACGTTTTTCGCTGACCTGGCATCTCGGCTTCAGTCACTTTACTATTGGCATAATGTAGTTTCCTTGTGCCCTTTATATACTATAAATTCTTTCATGGTAATTGTTCTGATGAACTTTCCTCTATGGTTGCTAGACTATGAATTTTATCGCAGTACTAGATTGACTGTAAGGTCTCGTTTTTCAGTTCAATCCTCATTTTGTCGACCGTAGTCTGGATCATCGAACCAATTCGAACGATCCTTTCTTTAGCTGTATAGTCTATGCTACGCCAGGGCTACATACAATTTTGAATTCAGAATTACTTTCTCCTATTATTTTATAATAAACAGTATTAATAACATTTACCGGCCTGAATGTCGGAGAAATTTTCATAGAAAATATTCGTCCTCCGACAGGAATCGAGCGTGTATCCTATACGGGGCCGTCATATAACCGATCGAGCCATGGAGGATCGTTCGATTAGCAAGGTCGATTTTACTGTTTTTAAACTGCAATCTTCTATGAATCTCTCACGTACATTCGTATCTGCTCAAAGAGTATTCATATGTAAACAAACAGTAAAAATCAATCCTGCTAATCGAACGATCCTCCGTGGCTTGATCGGTTAAGGCTATAGAACCGTCTGTTCTGCTATTTTACTCATAGCTGGGGGTGAGGGGAGAAGAAGAGAATTAATACCATTACTATTATGGGTGGCGGCTCGGATTGAGGAATCGGAAAGCCAAGTTCGGATTCCAGTCGGATCCATTACATTCACTTACGTGCTAATACACTTAGGAAAGGTATGAATTCTCTTCTATCCATAGATATGGCTAAATAACAGGGCAGACTGGGTTCTCTAGCCTTGGGTGGCAATTAGTCTATGAGAAAGTAATTCTGCAAAAACTGTATTTAATCCTGGCGTAGCACATAAAATGCAGCTAAATAAAAATCGTTTGCAATGACTCGATGATCGTGACTATGGTCGACCTGGAACTTTTATTTTCCACATATTTAAGAAATACAGAGCTAAATTTTGGTTTCTCTTTTTCTTTCATTCTCGCGCCTCGGTAAACCCTGCCATTGGTTAACTCCTGTACCATGTAAGCAGTAAATAATTGTTTCTTTAATTTTTGGTGTTTAAAAGGGAAAAAAAGTGCTAATAATTATTTCAGTGATTAAAAAAATTGATTAAAGGTAAAAAACGATTTTTTAGTTGAATGTTGTCGTCTGAGAAATTCGAAATATAATTTCTGTTTTAGTTTTTATAGAAGTCTTCTCTTCATTAGCGCTAATGATTTTTTTTTATTTCGTTCAATAATTTAATAATTTGCGTTATTCATTGAAACTGGAATTGTTAATCATTCTAGACAGCGGGCGAAGAGAAGACAAATCAGCTTGTCAGATGGTTCAGCTATGAAAGAAACGAGAACAACAGTTAATTTTCATCGGGGAATTAGCTTCTTTTCAGGTATTTGGTGAGCGTTACAGTTTTCTTTGTGTACGCATGCGTGTTGTTGTGTAAGTGAAATCTTAAGTTGTCTCCCCTTATCGTTCACATCTGCCATTTTCTCTCCTCTATTCGCTGTTTTTTTCAATACTTTGGATTTCTGTCGAGAACGTCCTTGAAACATTATCATTAATCTTAATAATATTTTCTGCTTCACGACAGAATTTTCTCTAGAAATGAATGATGGTGTTAAAATAGAGAAAAAAATCGCCTTCGTTAAATTACTGAAATAGAAAAATGTAAAAAGTAAAGAAATTATTTTAAACCTAACAGCATTCAGATAGTCCTTATTCATATATACATATTATCGTATTTCGGCAGCAATAATTCTTTTAAATATGTTTGGTTTAATAATATAGGCAAGTACTGTCTAGCAATATTTTTATTAAATTTTTCGAATTTCCGAATTAGTTATTTATGTAATCGTTAAATTTTCAAAAATTCATATTTGTTCTCATTTTATATTACGTTTCCCCCCAGTACATTCGTTTTCACGGATTCTGATTTGTGCATGTTTACGTAACAGCTTTTCGGCGTTCTTACGTTTGATGCAACCAGTTTCAAGTCCCCCTAGATGACGTCATTTAAACGGTCAAACTGGAATTTTTATGTGTACTTTTTAAATAGAAACTTCAATAGACGTTCCCCTTAATGTTGGCTACTTTTCCTGTATTAAAACAACCACCAGGATTTTGAGTCATCCTTTGCATTGTATCCTACATAGAATTTAGGTGTTATTTACTAAAAATAATCTTACGTTAATATTATCTTGCTTATTTTTATATATTAATCTATATATTCGCTAATTGCACTCGATTCTGACAAATGACAAGTCAACCTCCGAGAGAGTGTGGTGCATGTCTGTCCAATTACATAAAACAACTAATTCGGAAATTTGAACAAGTACAAAATAATTTGAGTGACAGAACTTGTCGATATTATTCAACCAACCAAACACACACACACACACGCACACACACACACATATATATATATATATATATATATATATATGTTAGGAAATGGACGAAGTCCGACAATTATTTTTAAGACATTTTTATACATTCTTTTTATAGATACAAATATTTAAGTAAATGCTCTGTTTTATAATAAACAGTATTAATAACATTTACCGACCTGAATGTCGGAGAAATTTTCATAGAAAATATTCGTCCTCCGACAGGAATCGAACATGTATCCTATACGGAACCGTCATATAGCCTGACGTGATCTTAACCGATCGAGCCATGGAGGATCGTTCGATTAGCAAGGTCGATTTTACTGTTTTTAAACTGCAATCTTCCATGAATCTCTCACGTACATTCATATCTACTCAAAGAGTATTCATATGTAAACAAACAGTAAAAATCGACCTTGCTAATCGAACGATCCTCCGTGGCTTGGTCGGTTAAGGCACGTCAGGCTATATGACGGTTCCGTATAGGATACGGGTTCGATTCCTGTCGGAGGACGAATATTTTCTATGAAAATTTCTTTGATATTCAGGCCGGTAAATGTTATTAATACTGTTTATTTTAAAACAGCATTTACTTAAATACTTGTATCTATAAAAAGAATATATAAACATAAAAATGTCTTTATATATATATATATATATATATATATATATATATATATTCTTACTTTACCAAAATGCTGGTATTTTTAATTTTGCGCTGTTTGTTTTTTTATTGGTTAAGCAGATCTCACGTGTATCTGTCGCGACAAACAGCGTTCGTGCGTATAATTCAACGCTTCTTGAGTATTTTCAATATAAATGTATCATTTCTTAATATTGAACACTTTATTTATAGAATCTGCTTGCCGTAGAAGCGTTATCTAAGAGTACTATACTGGTCAACAATTTTTTTTATGTGTTAACAATCTTTGATCCTCTGTCTTCTGTCTGTCTGTCTGTCTGTCTCTGTCTCTCTCTCTCTCTCTATATATATATATATATATATGCATATAAATATATCAGTGGGTAGTGAAAAAAGCCCTTTCTAAAAGAAATATTTTTTTGAAAGGCTTTAATAAGGAAGTGCATCTTTCGGTAGGATTTGAAACTTCTTTATTTAGAAGAAACCACCATATAGTCCGGCATGCTTTTACACCGACAAGCCTAGAATGACGTTCACAGCATAGCAAGTCTTAATTACCCTCATGAAGTAAAGCTAATCTCTCGTTAAGATCTTTCAAAACCCATATCTGCCAAATTTATTTTTGTTCGGAAAGATAAAAGCAGGAATTTTAAAGGAATTGATGGATTTTTAATTATGATCCGACATTATTTCTTATTACTATAAATGTTATATTTCAGTAGGAATCTTTTTTTAAAACCGTCTAATTGTCGTCTGCAAGCCTGGATTTCATTCGAACCATGTCAAAGGGTATATTTTCTTTATCAAAGTCTCGCATTGTAGCAACAACCCTACAAGAGTAAAGACAATGATAAAAAACATAACTTTCTTGGAAATAATAACTTTTCAATCCAGATGAATCCGTATTTCATATCTGATAAGGTTTGACACTCAATAAAAGAAAGCAATATTCCTAAATTAAAACAAAAAGGATAACTTATTTTTCTAGGTTTCTTCTTCAGTTTCCAACCTTTAGCAAGAAAGTTAATATAATTTGAATGAACTGGTCTGTTCTTTATTGAACAAAGTAACTAATAATAACAAAACAAAAGTCATTGAAACAAAGCAAGTTCAGTCGACCAATGATGACAATTCCAGAATAACGTAACTATAAACAATTTTTTCTATCCTCTGCCAGCCGCTATGATGGAGAAAGCATTACCTTGAACCGTCGCCAGTGAGACACGCTGCAAGAGCCACCCCGTTTCGCGAGGCTCGTTCCTTAATCGAGATTCAATCGCACCAATCCTCTGAAGGAACGCCATTGAACGAGGGCCAACAACCCCTGACGTCTCCATTGCCACAGCAGTAAAAAAAAATCTATCAGCAAGAGAAGAATATTTAACTATTTTTTTCATCTCTGCGTCTTGGGCGACGGACCCCGGCTCAACCGCGCACCTGATCAAATTACCGACCGAAAATGTATCCGCACAGGTCGCATCCCAAATCAACGACTTACCCATTTTAAAAGGGAAGATGGTAATGCCATCCGGCCGCTTTCCATCACCACCTGTTCTTTTATTTTTAACTTTTAACAAGAGAATGAATATAACCTGAGTGAACCTTCCTGTTATTTTAAGTTCGTCAGCATTGTTAAATACGCGTCGAAGGTCACTAAAATAAAGCGGGAAAGAAAACAATTCCGATTTTAGTAAGAACAGACATATTTTGTTAAACTTAATCCGCCATTTGTCGTTTATTTCAAGTGATATAGTTTGCATTCAAATTATTTGTGTTACCATTTCTGTTTTTGTCGCTGGACACCGGTTGAATTGGCCGATACATTCTTTAAGATCAATCCCATGATAATGGCAGAATAGGAAGTTTTGAAACTTTGGAAATTGTCCTGATATTTCTTGAGTACATTCGTCGATTCGTTTGGTTTCTCTTCGGATTCGTTTGTCAAGGTTTTTTTCTTTCAAAAATCTATGTTATTGCGTAAGGAATAATGACATTTTCTCCAGTCGACTGATCACCAAAGGAAAGCAAGAGACCGCATGAGAAACTTTGAGTTGATGACCATCGTGGATTACGCTTCATTGGAGTTTAACGCTATTATTGATCTGGTAATGCTGAAAAAAGTTAATGGTAATTGATTCTTCTGTCTGAAGATTTGAATTGAGGACTTACCATTATTTACATTCACACCAATTTTTATCATAGCAAATCATTACTACGAGCAATATGCGGTAACATTTTATAGTTTTCTTATCTGAATTTTCCTGATGAATCATAATTGATTGAATAAGTTCCTTGCGAGTTACAGGACGATAAAATAGCCGTGGAAATTCTCCTACTGCTTCGTTAAATATTTGAGCTTAAACAGAGTATAACAATTAGAATCATAAATACGAATATAGATCATTATTTGAAGTAAGAGATTACAAAATAAACAGATGCAAAACTGACATGGTTTTCCATTTTCATGAAGCAAACGTTAATCATCTGAGAGTGTTACAGCTTCCTCTATTCTTGCTTTCTTTCTTTCTTTCTTTCTTTCAGTTTTTCTTTCTTTCTCTTTCTCTTTCTTTCTATTCATTCGCTCTTTCTTCTTTTTTTCGTTCTTTATTTCTTTATATTTATTCTTTCCTTCTATTTTTCTTTCTTTTTTTTTCTCTGTTTCTTTCTTTCTTTTTCTTTATTCTTTCTTTCTAGTTTTTCTTTCTTCCTTTCTTTTTTCCTGAGACCAAATAGCGCTTTTGATATACAGGGCGTCCATAAAGTTCGTGTGCACTTTAAAAAATGTATAACTTTATTTGTATTTGCGATAGAAATAATCTGTAAAAAATGTTATAAAGTTTAATGTACCTAGTTTTAAGTATAGCTAAAATAACTAATGTGATTTCAGGCATTACTGTAAATCAGTTGGCAAATGTTTTCTGTGAACTGCAAAATCGTATTACCCTTTGTAATGCTAATGATGGAGGAATGTGGAAACTTAAATTTCCATAAAATCTTAAAAAATATATATTTACTTCTTTCTAATCTTTTAAATAAAGTGCACACGAACTTTATGCACACCATTTATATTTTCTTCCGTTTATCCTCGCAGGCAAGCTTAAATGATCCATTGTTTATCTTAGGCAAGGGTAGGGCGTAACGTACGTACTAAATAACTAACTATGGAATGACCAAATAAGTGGAATTATAATACGATCACATTAAATTCACGAACCATTCACGATGCTATTATCTCAAGGTTTGATGAACTTGATGACATTAATTTTGAATTTAATCCTTGTGTCGGGTAGTAGAGAATTAGATTGTTGGGGAACAGGACGAGGACTAAAAAGAGGGGGAGGTTATAAATACGAAGAAGTAGAGATATCCCTAGACGTGGACAGTAGGTCGAGTAAAATCTACTGTTCTAGATACCATAAACGTTTCAGTTCGAAATTGCCTAAAGGGTTCCCGGGTCGGCAGACATCTGAAAAAAACCGTAATTTTATTATAATGACAGCAAAGATGAAGAGATTAGTCTGAATGTAAATAATAGCTTCTTCACCTTAAGTCATTTGAGATAACGGAGAAAGTCTGCACAAATGTATTTTTTATTTTATTTTAAAAGCAAATTGCTTTAAATTGAACTTTAAAGTGAAAAAACAGGGATTTTGAATTTTGTTTTGTATCTGAGCGTCTTTTATCGAGTAATGTTTACATATATGTCTTGCATGATTTTTGATTTGATTCGTCTTTTACGGTTTATAAATCCTTTGCAGGTTATTTTTAGATTGTAAGAATTTCCTTTTTGAGATAATAATTGTGTAGTATCGTACGCAAATTAGACAGACAAGCATAAATAGAGAACAAATGGCGAACATGGGGAACAGCTATACCTAGCAAACTCAGTTGTTATTCAGGACACGGAGAACTGTACTACGACTACTACTACGCAGAGAGAGAGAGAGAGAGAGAGAGAGAGAGAGAGAGAGAGAGAGAGAGAGAGAGAGAGAGAGAGAGAGCAAAACAACAAATTGTTTAGTAAATCAAGTCAAGTCATATTTGGTGGGGAGAAGAGATAGATTCATACCTAACCAGAATTTGCTAAGAAATTATAAAGTGGATATAAAGTGGGGGACCAGTTCTGCATAATAATCAATATGTAAAATGACTTCTCAATTTGTGACCACGGCAGTTTCCATACATTTATATTCCAGTGAATGTGAGTAAATCTGAAAGATATTCCAGGGTAACTAATCAGTATTTGATTGAGTGATTGGTTTTTATGGTCTATCAACCCTTTGTAGGTTATTTAAAGCCAGAAAATATTATTAGATTGTAAGAATGTTTTTGCAGATAATAATGGTTTAGTAATATAAGTCTTACAAAATTAACTAAACTGGGTTGGGGAAGAAGTAAATTAATTTAACGAACCCAACTGAATTGGAACTCGGCTCACCGGTTAACAATTCCGAGTCGTTATATATTACACCACCCGCACATCCAACCTTACAGCACCTGGTATTCCCAATCGGTCACCCATCTAGGTTCTAACAAGGCCCGACGTTGCTTAACTTCGGTGATCGTACGGGAACCTGACAGCGAGGAGTTGTTATGAAATATCATTGTTGTGTTAAGTAATGGTAGAATCTCTCATAATAACTTCGTCAATTACTCTGGACCTGTATGTGTTATGCGATCGCGAATGTCCCGCCTTCGTCCGAATCATAGGTCCTTATATTCTCGCCTGAGAAACTCTATCTACTCATATCTAGGATGGCTGTTTATGTGTACAGTTGGTACGTGCAGTTGGTCCGGTCACGCGATGCTGCAAAGTCTATTCCGGTATCATCAGTACACGACTAGATCTAACTTTGTTCAAGTGCAGGTACTTATTGTCGTTCGCTGGGGCGTCCTGCGTATGACGTTAAACTACATTCGGCAACAAGGCTTCTGATAGGGATATTTGAGGTTTAGAGTGGAACCACCTCTTAATTGACCTGTGTTGGTAGCGCCAATTAGATTTCCGGCTATGGGGAAATAGTGAAACCAAAAACAAAAAGCAACAGTGCATTTTTATAGTAAAAGAAACAACATATATATATATAGTTGGTCCGGTCACGCGATGCTGCAAAGTCTATTCCGGTATCATCAGTACACGACTAGATCTAACTTTGTTCAAGTGCAGGTACTTATTGTCGTTCGCTGGGGCGTCCTGCGTATGACGTTAAACTACATTCGACAACAAGGCCTCTGATAGGGATATTTGAGGTTTAGAGTGGAACCACCTCTTAATTGACCTGTGTTGGTAGCGCCAATTAGATTTCCGGCTATGGGGAAATAGTGAAACCAAAAACAAAAAGCAACAGTGCATTTTTATAGTAAAAGAAACAACACACATATATATAT
The DNA here is from genome assembly GCA_964036315.1 of Acanthosepion esculentum. NCBI lineage: Eukaryota > Metazoa > Mollusca > Cephalopoda > Sepiida > Sepiidae > Acanthosepion > Acanthosepion esculentum. The sequence continues at coordinate 31,436,098 of OZ038503.1, read as the reverse complement.
ATATATATATATATATATATATATATATATATATATATATATATATATATATATATATATAGAGAGAGAGAGAGAGAGAGAGATAGATAAACCCTGGAATTATTTGTAGTTGAAAGCATAAAAATTACCTTCAAAATGTTTAGATTTCATAGTAAAAATTAGAAGGCATGATGGGGTAATGGATAAGCGGCTCGGATTGAGGAATCGGAGAGCCGAGTTCGAATTCCAGTCGAATCCATTACATGAGCTCTTATGAAAGGTATGAATACTTGGAAAAGTTATGAATCGTCTTCTTTTCCACCCAGCTATGGGTAAATAGCAGGACCGACCGGGTTCTATGAAAGTCTACCTCAGAAAGAAATGACAACCTACTACGGGAAAAAATTTTGCCTCGTCAGTCATGTATCGAAAGATACATGATCGCCTAAGCGTGTATCCCGCATGGCACATAACCAACTGATAGTAAAAATACCAAGAAAACAAATTTGTTGTGAAATTAACAACAATACGTATTTATAGTAAAGTTATTAAACAATATATTTTATCTGTTGTTGAAGGTATAGAACTGCGTTCAAAATATTTAGATAACGGCATTAAATAATCCATAGAGGTTGATATGTCGCTAAACAAAATCAACCAATCAAACCAATCAAAATATTTAGATTTCGGCAGTAAATAATCCATAGAGGTTGATATGTCGCTAAACAAAATCAACCAATCAAACCAATTAAAATATTTAGATTTCGGCAGTAAATAATCCATAGAGGTTGATATGTCGCTAAACAAAATCAACCAATCAAACCAATCAAAATATTTAGATTTCGGCATTAAATAAGCGGTAGAGGTTGATATGCCGCTAAACAAATCATCCAGAGTGATCGAAGCTCTTTGACCAGAAATCGGTACTAAAGTTTAAGAACTTCAAATCATATCAATCATTTGCTATAGTTGCATCCTAAAATGTTTTCTATCTGTTCAAGAACTTTCCTGGCAGAAAGAATTCCAGTGGCTGAACTTTCCTGACTTATGAATTCCATTGGCTGAAACTAAATATAAGAATAATGTACTTGTTTGCAGACGGTGCGCGTACCGATGGCAAAGAATTCGGATTCGATAGCGAGAAAGTGATAAATAAAAGACAAACGATGCGAAACAAATGAATTGAGAAATGACCACATCTGTTTAGGCGTGGTCTGTGGGGGTGGAATCGAATAAATATGTATTTTGGCAACTTACCTGCCTCACTGAGACGGATAGATATTAAGTATATTATGATCCAAAAGGGGTGGACTAATATGTATATTCACACACACACACACACACACACACACACACACACACACACACACACACACACACACACACACACACTGCCCCGCACGCGCGCACATAGCAAACACGATGTATGTTGTAAAGTTCACTTCCCGAAGGGGTTAAAACCTACCATGTTTGAACATATGATCAAATTTTTGGAAGTGAATTGAGCTTGAAACTTTTTCGTAACATATTCAGATTTACTTACATTCTCTGGAATATAAATGTGGAGGAACTATCGTGGTCACAAACTGAGAGGTCATTTTATATAGCGATTATTATGTAGTATTGATCCTCCCCTTTTATATATATATATATATATATATATATATATATATATATATATATATAAAATCCGTAAGTAGAAAGGATAATCCAAGTAGGTCTTTTTTAATATAAAATAATAAAAAGATATATCCATAAAAAGAGCTCAATGTATAGTATACAGATCAAAATGATATACATAAAAAGAAAAACTTATTGCACCATCGGAAACCAGATTATAAATTATAATTTATTTTGACAAGTTTTTATCTCATTAGACCGAAATTACAAATGGTTTAATTTTACAAAATAGTTTAAATTTATCCAGACAATATTTTTTAAAAACCAGTTAACATGAAGTATAGATATTTGACCGAGAAAATCTATTTTCTGGGGGATTTATATTATTTATATTATTATATTATTGAAAACATGGTGGGGGAAGAGATGTAGTTGTCAATGTCATGTTCATGTGTGTTGTTTGGGAGAGTACGAGTAAGAGCTAGAGATATACATTAGGTTAAATTCCACATCACCATAAAGATATCATATATATATATATATATATATATATATATATATATGCACATACTCACACACAAACGTATATATATATATATATATATATATATATATATATACATATGTATACGTATCTATACATAAAAAGGGAGAAGAGAAAATAAAATAACTGAATGAAAAAAATTTAAATAAAACAAATGAATATATAATACAAAATAGCATGTACATACTCTCTCTCTCTCTCTCTCTCTCACACACACATATATATATAAGAGGGGAAGAGAAAATAATATATGATACAAAAAATCAAAACTTAAATTCAATATCTATTTCATCATGATAATCCAGCACATACACACACATATACTTACATACACATGCAATTCCACACATTCATACACACACATCAGTAAACACTTATGCTTATAATATATGTATTATATGCTTATATATACATACATCCTTTCCCATATATATATATATATATATATATATATATATATATATATATATATATATATATATATATATATATTAATGTATATTTTCCAGGATCCTTACTTTTTTCTGTAATTTCTCTTCATGTTTGACTGTAAAAGATATGTGTATATTGAAAAGAAGAGAGGTACCGCAAACGTCTTTGGTTGTAATGTGGATTTTAAAAAAATATTATGTTCTATTTTCCATAATTTTACTACACAAGTTTCTGATCTCGCGACCGTCATCAGGTAAAAGGTGGAGATTTCCACATATTATTAAAAGTAATTAATTTTTTTTCCCCCTTAATGTTTTTCGATGTTAAATATTCTCGATATGAGATATGCTCGTGTTTTGTTTTCACTGCCAGTTCAATAAAGACATTCGGATTACTAACAAAAAACGAGAATATCTCATATCAAGAATATTTAACATCGAAAAACATAAAGGAAATAAAAATTAATTATTTTTAATAATATGTGGAAATCCCCACCCTTTATCTGATGACGGTCGCGAGACCGGAAACACGTTAAGCAATATTATGGAAAATAAAGCATATCTTTTTAAAAAATCCACATTACAGCCAAAAACCTTTGCAGCATCTCTCTTCTTTTTAATATATATATATATATATATATATATATATATATATATATATATATATATATGTGTGTGTGTGTGTGTATATATATATATATATATATATATATATATATATATATATATATATATATATATATATGGTATTTATTCTAAAATTATAAAATAAACATGTTATAACATCACTACAAAAATAGTCATTTCAACACTTCTGTTGTCTTGTCAAGTGATGGTGGTGATTGCTGAAACAAAATGGCTATTTTTGTAGTGATGTTATAACATGTTTATTTTATAATTTTTGAATAAATACTATATATGTATATATATGCACTCAGGCGTATGGCTGTATACTTTGCCGTTATATGTATATGCATAAGAAGATTTCGTTTTTAATTGAACTCTGACTTGGCAGAAATAGATTTCTTCCTACGAAATCAGGAACTTCAATTTATTTACTTTTACAGAAACATTACAAGTTTTGATGAAATGTTACGCACTGAACCTATTATTACGTAGAGTGGTCTGTTTTGAAATAAAAAGAAAATAACTTGTAAATTAACAGCTTGGAATCAATTTCCTTGCCGATATCGTAAAATATTTGAATTAAATGTAAACACTGATTTCATAAAAATACGAGCTTCATATTTTTGAACATGTTATTTTTTTTGTTTTATCATGTCCCAACAAGATGGCGTCAGAAGACAGAAAACGAGCAACGTTATACTAACGTGTCGATTGCAGACATAGTAATTAGATGTTGATAGAAAAAGAAATCTTTATTTTTTGCTGTTGACAGTTTTCAAAATGTAGTATTTTGTTCTTTTCCTGACCATTAGTTGTTAGGCGAAACATTAAATACGGAAAAAATACAGACATCTATACATAATAATGTAATCTGTTCAATAAATCTGTATCCTGACATAACAATTAACCGAATCCGGTACTGTAATAATATAGGACGAATGTGATTAAGAGATAAGGGTTAAGTGCATTGACAAAAAGGAAGATCATGTTGAAGAATAAATATTTGTTGTAGCAAATAAGTCATTAGATTGCAAATTAAATGATGTACTTGCATATATCTCTTTTTATTGAAAAACATAGACCACATTAAATTAAAAGAGGTACTTACATATAACTCTCTTTTGTTGACAAACATGCACCACATTAAATTAAATGAGGTACTTACATATATCTCTCTTTTACTGACAAACATGGACACAAATTAAATGAGGTACTTACATGTATCTCTCTCTTATTGAAAAACATGGACCACATTAAATTAAATGAGGTACTTACATATCTCTCTCGTTTGTTGACAAACATGGATAGCATTAAATTAAATGATGTACTCACATATATCCCTCTTTTATTGACAAGCATGGACCACATTAAATTTAATGATGTACTTGCATATATCCCTCTTTTATTGACAAGCATGGATCACATTAAATTTAATGATGTACTTGCATATATCCCTCTTTTAGTGACAAGCATGGACCACATTAAATTTAATGATGTACTTGCATATATCCCTCTTTTATTGACAAGCATGGACCACATGAAATTTAATGATGTACTTGCATATTTCCCTCTTTTATTGACAAGCATGGACCACATTAAATTTAATGATGTACTTGCATATATCCCTCTTTTATTGACAAGCATGGACCACATTAAATTTAATGATGTACTTGCATATATCCCTCTTTTAATGACAAGCATGGACCACATTAAATTTAATGATGTACTTGCATATTTCCCTCTTTTATTGACAAGCATGGACCACATTAAATTTAATGATGTACTTGCATATATCCCTCTTTTATTGACAAGCATGGACCACATTAAATTTAATGATGTACTTGCATATATCCCTCTTTTAATGACAAGCATGGACCACATGAAATTTAATGATGTACTTGCATATTTCCCTCTTTTATTGACAAGCATGGACCACATTAAATTTAATGATGTACTTGCATATATCCCTCTTTTATTGACAAGCATGGACCACATTAAATTTAATGATGTACTTGCATATATCTCTCGTTTGTTGACAAACATGCCTAACTTTTTTAGGCCTTTTGAATGAGCTATGAATCATGAAATCAGACTAGTGGGAGCGGAGGAGTAGCACATACATACACTTTACTTTATATATAAGATTTGATATGCGCATGATATAATTAATCCAGACGTACGCACGCACGCAAACATATGTCGGGGCTGGTATATACATTTAACCGTTATACATGTTATTTAAAAATAAGTTTTAGTATCTGTCTATATTTCTGAGATGAGGTATTATTTACATTATTCGGGCTATTGTCCTCATCTTTGTCGCCATATTTATTACAACGTTTCGGCTGTTGTACGCTCCGAGTTTCTTCAGGTGGTTGGAATGTCTAACTGAACCCTTTATTTCGCTCACTGGGGTAGACTGTTCTATTCCTACGTGCCATGTCTAATGGATGTCAGTTGTCAGTTATCTCCTGTTAATTCCCCACTCCAAGTTCTCCACCACCATAACCAAGTATTGAACTCACACTCTTTGGGTCCTGTCACTGGATCTAACTAACGCCTTTATCCACTGTGACATGTGTCCTTGAGGAAATAAAGGGTTCAGTTAGACATTCGAACCACCTGAAGAAGTTTGGAGCGTACAACGGCCAAAAGGTTGTAATAAATATGGCGACAAAGATGAGGACAATAGCCTGAATAATGTAAATAATGTGAAGAATTATCTGCCTTGATTTGGTTAACAGGAAGCATGTAATAAATTAGAACGAAGATGTGTGTCGCCATTCATTTACTAAGCGAAATGAACTTTTTAGATTGTTAGTATCTACATCAGCATAGTTTCTAACATTAAAAACAGTCAGGGACTAAAAAAGAACATGCGTTCTTCGAAGTCCATTTTTAATCAATTTTTTACTGAATTCAGAATAATCCATCTTCTTAGTAATGTGCGCATAGTCACTTGGCCAACGGCTTGGTCAACGGCTGGTGTACAAATTTCAAATTATAGCCGAAGATGTTATAATCGCTTTCACAAAAAAGTGTAAATCCCCCCCTCTCTCTCTTCTCTCTTTCTCACGACTTAATAGCATGGAAAACTCTACGTTCTAGCCTTGACTGGCAACCGTTGTAGGAGAAAGACAACTCTGAATTCAAAACTAGTCTATTGTGGGACTATTTCATGCCGTAAAAAATAGAGCAGAAACAACACGAGTAGCACATAACGCGCCATCCTCAGCATGCGAGTCTACAGGACACACGTACATACTTTTCCTCGAGCGCGGTTGGAACCCAAGTCTAAAGAGCTCTACCCTGCTATTTAACCCGTAGTAGGAGGAGAAGAGATGTGTCCTTGAGGAAATAGAGGGTTCAGTTAGACATTCTAACCATCTGAAGAAGGCCGGAGCGTACAACGGCCGAAACGTTGTAATAAATATGGCGACAAAGATGAGGACAATAGTCCGAATAATGTAAAAACGTTTTAGGCTTTGCTTAATGAATTTTTACAGGTTGATTGTTATATTTATTGATAATATTTTACATAGATTTTACAATTCAAAATGGCCGAAACCTTAATCTTTTCTCAACTGACATGCATAACGTCTTCACAAAAACTTCACACAAATTGTATAACGACGTGATAAGAACATTGTTCGGCTCTGACACACATGAGTATAAGATCGGTGAAACATTGCTCTTCAAGATGAGAGATTTCACAAAAATCCATAGGATTAATGTCATGGCTGGCTGGAGGCCAAATTAACTTGTCAAAAAATCCACGGAAATGTCTCTTGCTCCAGTTCAGCGTCAAATTGGTCGTATGTCACAGTTAAACTCTGATATTCGCTTTCACTTCTTCAATGAGCACCAAGCTGCTTTTGCTGAGAAGCACTTGGGAGTAGCTGTTGTTATCGAATCTAGTATGGCCTTCGTCTATATCCTCTTTCGCAACCCCACCCACTTAACGAACTATCCAAAATATCCAACGTTTTGCCATCTTCTTCATGCTTCTTCGAAGATTTCTCCCCTCCCCAACTTCAATGTCACTCTTGAACGGTTTCTTTCTAGGAAACGGATTTGGTAAGGTTCTTTGCTCCTATCGAGACCTTTTCAATGCATTCAAAACAGTTTTTCTGTAAGCATTCAACTGTTATATCACCTTACAATTCTTCATCCTAACCATTTTCAATGCAGCAAAATGGTCACGTTTTGTTTGAGCGGCCATAATTTATTAAACTGTAAACAATAATACAAAAGAATTTTAGGAAGCCTTATACAAAATTTGAAACTATTTTTACGAAGAGGTATGTTTCAATTTATGTTTAAATAATGGGTAATTTTCTAAAATTATTATGCAACACCGGGTAAATACACGAATTTAGCGTTTAACCGCCATGAATAATGACTGACATTATAAAAAAAAATGTTTCAACAAAAGAAGAAAAAACATGAACTTTGTAGAGTT